>OY723387.1:59422603-60135103 GCA_963210295.1 Ophion ellenae
AAAAAAAACGTCGAATGCTTAATCTCCCCTCCGACGAATTAAACGCGATGACTCTGCTCGCTCGGAGATCTACACGAGCTCGAGCTTATATAAATACATGGAGAAGATTTCTCTACGGCGTTGGACGAACGCGAGAGTCTTCGAACAGCAATAAGTCACGTACGTTTCCGATATTCATTCTCTTAATGACAGTAGGACGAAAGTGAGAGAGGGAGGGGGAGAGAGAGAGAGAGAGAGAGAGAGAGAGAGAGAGAGAGAGAGAGAGAGAGAGAGAGAGAGAGAGAGAGAGAGAGAGAGAGAGAGAGAGAGAGAGAGAGAGAGAGAGAGAGAGAGAGAGAGAGAGGGATAGAAAGAATGAAAAAGGAAAATTGAGGGTAGAGGGTCGCAGTAAAAGATGCATTAAGAGTCGTGCCACCAATGCCGTCTGGGCTATGTGCTGGATGTAAAAGCGCGTTGGTCGACGTGTCGTCAGTGCGGCGCGAAGCAGGAAAAGATTTAGCAAAAGTATATGAGAGCGGGAGGGAGGGGGCGAGAGAGAGAGAGAAAGAGAGAGAGAGAGAGAGAGAGAGAGAGAATCTAACACACGTATATAATGTAACGGGGAATTCGCAAGTTCTCCCTAATGGACTGTCGTCTCGCATTATCGTTATCATAGCGTTTCGCGAGTGACGACGGTTAAATCCTTCCTCCCACCTCCACCCTCTCTCTCTCTCTCTCTCTCTCTCTCTCTTTCTCTCTCTCTCTCTTACGCCTGCTCCCGCCGAACTAGCGGAACATTTTTCATGCAGATCTCTCTCCAACGAAAACTCAGGCTGTATATACTTATATACCTATAAGAGGGAGGAAGATAGCGGGCGAGATAGAGAGAAAGAGAGAGAGAGAGAGATAGTGCGAGTATAAGGGATCCTCTGTGCGGAGTACCGCGCGCGAGAGACGGAAAAATTTCCACCAACATCCCCCTAGACTGAGACGCGATCCGTATCGCTAACGAAGAGGAGCGCGAAAAGTTCGATCTATCACCGAACCTCGTTCACCCCTCGATCTTCTCGCGAGGCTATCCCCCCCCCACGTGGCTAACGACTAAGCCCGCGATGACACACTCCTTTTTTCCACGGAGATTCAAATGGATGCCGGCGATACAAAGGTTTTTTTTTAGGTAATATGAACATTAATGAATTATCAATGTTCATATTTCATTAATATTAAACATATTTGATGGTTAAGGGGTTAGGCCACAGTAACGGGTGTAAAATCATGTGCGAATTTAACAATTTTTTTTCGTATGCAAAAGTGATTCAGTCATAAGATCAGTTACTCGTCTATTTAGTATGAATATCAAGTTGTTAGAATATATATATATATATTTTTTTTTTCGATGTGCAAAATGGCCAACTACTAATATTTTCTTTTGTTATCTTTTTTTAGATTAAAGAAAACAAAAATTCTCGTCAATCTACATTAGAATACCGAGAGAAGTAGGTATGGAATTTAAAAAATATTGTTTTATTCAAAAGTTGTAGGTATTTGAATTGAGTTGTAGGTATTTGAATGAATTTTCAGTGAAAAATTTCGTATAAAACTGCTCATAAAATGAAAAGTTTTCGATTAATCAGGAATTCCGTACGTACTTCTCTGCGAAATGCAATTAAGAACATAACTTTTAAATCTGAAGTAAAGCGAGTGAAAATTGTCGAAGTTATTTGTCACGCCAATTGGAAAAAAGCTGTTTCGAGAAAAACGCGTTTAAAGTTTTAGGTACTCTATGGCCGTGCCAGAGGTGGGCTTACGTTATACCCTCAAAGTCGGTGAAAAAAACATTTTCTTCGCTATAAATCGAATAGTAACTTATTCTTATGACGATAAAGCACCGTTTTATCGAGAAAAAAAATCGATTTTTTGAAAATTCTTATATGGCCTTACCCCTTAATTAAGTTAATTAAAATGAACATATCTCAGATTATTTTATTTTAATTTTTTCCTGCGTTCTAATGTATACCCTTGCGGGTTTTTACATTTGACCATCCTCAGTTAAACCTATTCTTCTGATTCACTGGTGCACAGACGTTTCACTCAAGTATTTTCACCCAACGTCTCAGGAGTATCGGCCTTCTGCACACCGGTTAAGGCGTTACCCCCCTTGTAGCGCAAAAAAAAGGCCTTTTTCATGAATTTTTAAAAGAAAACTACAAAACTTTTTTAATCGATCAATATACCATCTTGAAGAACACATCTTGAAGAACTTTCAGTAATTTTTTTATTGAAAAATATTACATTGTTTAGTGGCAAATGGCCGTCAATGAAATAATGTTTTTATATACACGGTTTGCGGTGACCAACATTGCGGCGAAGTGGATCATCTGAAAAAAAAATTCGGATGGATTTAGTCAAATATAACTATAAACTAGTCTTTAGTCGAAGGATTTTTAAAAATGTTCATTTTTCACAAAATGGCGGACAGTCAAAGTTAATGGTTCGATTTTAACAAAAAAAAACGGCCGTTTTTTGGCTATAAAACGGCCATTTTTTTTCGAAAAAAAAAATCGAACGATTAAAGACTACATTTTTATGTATCAAATAAGCCTGCAAAATTTCAAGAAGATCGGTTCATTAGTGTTCGAGTAATCTTGGTCACCGACTTCAGAAATGCCATTTTGAGAAAAACGCGTTTAAAGTTTCTCTTTCAAGGCTCTTTCCACGCGGATTCTTCTCTTTCAACGTTCATATCTCAGTCAATTTTGTTCGGATCGACTTGAAATTTTCAGGACATATTCTCAGATACTTATACTTCAAAAAAATGCAATTAAAAAAAATCGATTTTTTCAAAATCGCAAGTGGGGGTAACCCCTTAATGCGCCAGCCGGAGCACGACTGAGCGGTCGCCGCTCCGAGTATTGGCCATGCACAGCACTGCTTAACGGGTTACACCTAGTTCGCAATCGGAAAAAGAGGTGTTTTCGTGAATTTTTTGTTGTAAATGGGTGCAGGTTTTCAACTTTTTTTCACAGTAAAGAGTATCATTTCAAGTATCTTTGACCATTTTTTTATTGGGAAATATTTATAAACGACGGAGATACAGTAAATTGCACAGACCACTGTGCAAGAAAGGTCCTTCGCGATGACCACTCCTTCTCGGGAACAAATCATCGAAAATCAAAACACCAAATGAATTTAATTTTTTTGTACCGTAGTATCTAGTCTTTAATCGAAGGATTCAATAAATTATTGATTCTTGAAAAAATGGTCACCGATCGAGAGTGATCTTCGAAATTTCGGTGCAAAAAACACTCTATTTTCCTTGATGTAAAAAAAGGATGCATTGGAAAAAAACATCCTTCGATTAAGGACTGCCTTTTGATATACGAAAAATGTATGTGAAATTTGAAGCAGATCGGTTCAGTTGTTTTTGAGATATTTTGGTCACCGATTCTGAAAAAGTCATTTCGAGAAAAACCGCGTTTAAAGTTTTACGTCAGGTATATGGACCGGTTCACCGGACCTACCTGTCGAAAATGAAAGTCTACACATTTGACTGTAAATTATGTAAAACGTATAACATTGTCTAGACAAATTTCGAAATTGACGCACAATCACTTCCTAATTTAAAAAAATTCCTGAAATAATTCGTCGATTTATTGAAAATTTTGAAACTTTAAAAACTTTCATAGCCTGAATTATTTTGACGCTGTTAAGATTTTCGGAGTTTTGGTCTTTCGTGTAAAATTTTTTCGGAGTTTTGAGCGTTCTGACCATTCAAAGTTCGGAATTTCAACCCGGCCCCATCTTGAATTCTGGAACATTAAAATTCGGAATTTTAAACCGTCAGAGCATTCAAAGTTCGGAATTTCAACACGGCCCCATTTCAACTTTTTTTTTAAAAATAAAACACGTGTTTGTTCCGCTTGTATTTTGTGCTCGGCTACACATGGTGTATGAGGCTCTAAATAAAACACGATCTAACGATTTAGCGTGTGTGTGCCTATATATTTATGGAATATATACTCACACACACACACACACCCATACACATATGGAAAAAAAAAACAAGTGGCACGCCTGTGGCAAACTCGACTTTGATACTTTTCTCTTCCTCCTACCGTTCCGCATGCAATTTAACAATCATCAGTACTGTTCCGGGCCTGTGTATGGAGGCAGATAAGGTCGCTCTGGTGCACATTCGAGGTTGAATCGCGCGGGTTGGAGGTTTGGGAGGCTTGCAGGTATAGCCCGAACCGAGTGTCGTTGACGGTATACCCCGAATATCACAGAATTAGGTATATGGTGCATTAAATACATGAACTGCGTGGCAATTGTTATTAACTTATATTTACAACGAGCGAATTGGGCATTTTCATGATTTTTTTTTTTTTAAGGCAAGATTTCTTCACCATTTTTTAGACTTAGGGCATGTTTCATTATTGCTTTCGGCTGTTGCATAGTATTTGTTTTTATTAATCTTTCAAAGTGGCAAAGGTATGCCATGGTCTTTTAAACGGGTTGCAGCGGATGTTGTCAGACGGCGTGACACGTAGCGTCTCCGGGATGAATCTGAAAAAAAACCCTACGAAGACTTTTCTTTCATTAACACTTATACGCAGAATATGAACCAAGAAAAAGTGAGAAATGTTGAAAATTGATGAAATGGTACGCTTAAAAACAACAAAATTGAATTTTCCGATAAATGGATACATTTAGCAATAAAAAAAAATTAATTTTCAAAAACACTTAGGGAAATGTTTTAGACAATATTAAGGTTAGAAAGAGTTATACCGAATTTCATCAGAACCGGTGGATTCGTTTTTTAGCTATACGTTGCGCCGGTTTTGATAATGCAATTTATAAGACCGTGCCATACCTCTGCCATTTTTAACGGTTTATAAATAAGAAAATAACATGTATCAGCCAAATGTAGTGATAAAACATACCTTAAAATTGGTGAAAAAATCTTTCCTTTTAAAATTATTTTGAAAAGATTCTTCGATAAACAATTTATGGAAGAGAAGTGAATTCACGTTTCTTCTCAATTTTCACACGATCGTCATGACAAATTTTAGTTCTAACTGATTAAAGAATATTAATAAATAATGCAGTTATTATTATTCAATCGATGGGCCGCCATTGCTGCATGGAAATAAAAAAATGTAGTTTCAGTATTATAATAAACGTTTCGGATACGATTTCTGAAATTTTGCAAAATACGCGCATGGCAAACTTTAGAAAAAAAAAGTTCTTTTTGTGACAAAAAATACAACTTCGATAATTTGTTATTTAAACTAATCGATGGACAATGTTGTGAACTACGTTCTGAATATTGGAGTAAATTGTACGACGAGTTTTCGTAATGCGACTTGCACCGTTTCATGAACAAAACAGTTTTGACAAAAACGCAAAAGTAAAATGATGTTGAAGTTTGCGTCGCTGGAAACGCAACAAAAGTTTGGTAAACCGAAATTTCTTTGGCGAAATTGAGCTACAAAAATCGCTCCACCGTTTTTTCGGATCCTCGAAAAAAATCGGCAGCCGACGTTTGCAGGATAAGAATCCGGATGAGGAAAAAGTCGAAGAAATAAATTTCGGAAACGAATTTTCGGTGCATTCTAACTATGCAAACGTCACCACCATGACGAAAAAAAAGATTTGACGATTCACAAAAATCTTCACAACTCGGTCAATTTCCGAAATTTTTTAGAATTTCCATTTCCAAAAATTCTAGGCTATATAAAAATATGCAATAAAAAATGAATAAAAAACATTAGCCTTACACAGAGCCCATGAACAAAATCGACAAATTCAGGAACATTCGGTCGACTTTTCGTTTCGCCTTACACTCAAAATGTTCTCACGCGTTTCCTCGCATATCGGGCCAAAGGAAACTCGATTACACCCTTGTATACGACGGGTAGGAAGAACTCGGGCGCAAGATCGTCGCACGCGGTGCATAAACTATGCAAACGAATTACCGTATCCTAATTCGTACTGGAGATTTTTATACTCGATTTGTCGGTGGCCCCACAGCGAACGAGGGCTCGCACCCCCTGAATCTTTTTCAGTATTACACCCTCGCAAACACTTCGAAAGCTCTTGGTCACGTGCCGGTCACGTGACTTGTTACATAAACGGCAGTGTCGGTGACCGCGTTGAGGACACGAGAAACCCGCAAAATCCTCCCTCAATAGCCCCCATAATAATTGTACACACCCTTGTATCGTGCAACACCGATGTCGCTACAAACGTCGAGAGATAACTGAGCGAACGCCCACACGTCCCGCTCACTTTTAAGGCTACCTTGTAATCTCTTTTGAAGATTTTTTTTTAAGGGGGAGATACCTTCGGCGAGAAATAAATTTGCTGATTTTTTTTTAAAGGAAATATTTCTTCTCTATTTTTGACTCAGGATAATTTTTATTACTACTTTTAGCTGTTCCATGGTATTTTATTTATTTATCGATCTTTAAAAATTGCACAGCCATGGCACGATCTTCTAAATTGCGTTTTCAAAACTGGCGTGATGTATAGCTAAAAAACTAATCGACCGGTGTTAATGAAATTTAGTGTAAATCTTTCTAACCTTATTATCTACAACATGAACCTTAATGTTTTCGAAAAATAAAGAAAAAGGTATTTTTTATTGCAGAATGTAGCTATTTTTTTCGGAGAATTCAATCTTTTTGTTCCAAAGCGTACCATTTCATCGATTTTCAACATTTCCCACTTTTTCTTGGTTCATATTCTGCGTATGAGTGTTAATGAAAGAAAAATTTTCGGTGGTTTTTTTTTCAGATTAATTTTGCCGACGCTACGTGTCACGCCGTCTGACAACTGACGTTTAGAAGGCCGTGCCATACCGCCGCCATTTTTAATGATCAATAAAAAATTAAAAAATGAAAATCAGCCATTTTTTTTTCTCGCCCGAAGGTATTTCCCCCCTTAAATGCCTCAAAAGCGGCATTTGCCTCATCAAATGCCTCAAAAGAGTCTAGAGTCTAGAGATAGTCTTAGGCAACAGTTCTTCCCCAATTTTTACAAGCTTTTATTTAACTTGACTTTCTGTCAGATGCAAAACGGAAAATCGATATTTCAACTTGGAGCTCTGAAATTTTGCAAACATGCATCTAAAAATTGACAACGCATGATGCAACTTTTAAAAAAATGTCCATAAAATGTCCAACCTTTCATGTAAAATTAGCGATGTCTTATTATTCATATAAAATCTCATTGACACATACAAACAAATTCGCAGCCGATTGTGTTTGTATGTGGAAAGTTTTTATGGAGCAATTAGTCGTAAGTTCAGTCCCAATTACAGTCTTTGATGTTTTTTACAAGCATTCCATGTTCCTAACGTACAAACTCGTAAACTAGTAAACTACTAGTAACATCGAACTAGTAAAATCAATTAAAGACTACAAAGTCGAAAATAATTTGTAGGTAACAAAAATATTTTTTTTAAACAAGCTTTTATTTGATGTACTGAAAAGTAGAAAATAATTTTTTTTGACAAAGTCACATATATGTGACTATAAATAAAAGCTTGGGGCGTTAAAAATGCAGACATATAATCTTTAATCCACACAAATCCGTTAACATATCAACGGTATTTAATTTACTGTGAAACAACCTTAGATTTCTTAAATAAAAATCCTGAAACTGAATATAAACATGTTTTAATAATTTCTCTAATTACTATTGTGCAAAAAAAAATACGGCTAATGAAGCTGAATTGATCACATTTATTAAACATTTGAGAAGTTGAACGCACCAAGCTTTTATTTATGGTCACATATAGGTGACTTGGTGAAAAAAAAACATATTCTCTACTTTTCAGTACATTAATTAAACTTGTTTTTTCAAAATATTTTTTTTTACATATAAATTTTCTACCTCGAGCGAAAATTCAAAATAATTTGTCTCCTCGATACGATTTGCCTTTGAACTACCACTGGATACTGAAAAATATCGACTCTTACAAAACTGTGCATGTTTTTAAAAAAATTGTTTTCAGTACGAAAAAATCAACAAAAAAATGTTTCCGGCGAAAGTTTCCAACGTCTCAAAAATGCCCTACAGGTACTTCGATGTATAATGTTGTTCAAAGGTTCGAAAAAAAATGTCAAGTCAATCGGTGAAGAATTGAATGTTGCCGGTTGCAGAACACTGTGTGCCTATCGTATTTGACGGCGTGACACGTAGCGTCTCCGGAATGAATCTTAAAAAAAAAACCAACGACGACTTTTCTTTCATTAACACTCATACGCAGAATATGAACCAAGAAAAAGTGAAAAATGTTGAAAATTGATAAAATGGTACACTTGGGAACGAAAAGATTGAATTTTTCAAAAATAATGGCTACATTTTGCGATAAAAAAAATACGTTTTTTTTCTCAAAACATTAGTACGAAAAAATCAACAAAAAAATGTTTCCGGCAAAAGTTTCCAACGTGTCAAAAATGCCCTATAGGTGCTTCGATGTAGAATGTTGTTCAAAGGTACGAAAAAAAAATGTCATGTCAATCGGTGAAGAATTGACGATGTAATGTTGCCGGCTGCAGTACACTGTGTGCCTATCGTATTTCACGGCGTGACACGTAGCGTCTCCGGGATGAATCTTTAAAAAAACACCAACGACGACTTTTCTTTCATTAACACTCATACGCAGAATATGAACCAAGAAAAAGTGAAAAATGTTGAAAATTGATGAAATGGTACACTTGGGAACGAAAAGATTGAATTTTTCAAAAATAATGGGCTACATTTTGCGATAAAAAAAAATACGTTTTTTTTTCTCAAAACATTAGTACGAAAAAATCAACAAAAAAAATGTTTCCGGCGAAAGTTTCCAACGTGTCAAAAATGCCCTATAGGTGCTTCGATGTAGAATGTTGTTCAAAGGTTCGAAAAAAAATGTCAAGTCAATCGGTGAAGAATTGACGATGTAATGTTGCCGGCTGCAGTACACTGTGTGCCTATCGTATTTGACTGTAGAGCCTGACGTCGGACACGTGTCGCACGTCGTTCACTTGTTATTCCCTACGTCTCGAGAGATAGCCAAAAGTGCGGATGCGGATGGGATGTTGACGCCAATGTTCTCGAGATCGCAAGGGGCACCCCTGCTCGTCGCAGAAACCCTTCGAGCAAACGAGCCGAGCCCTTTAAATTTTCTCCGTCACCCTGTGTTTTGATTGAGATTAAATCGTCCTATATCTCCCTCTTTCATAGACTTTTTTCTCCATGTACCACTCTATGGGTACGAGCGGCGTGAGATCTCCGCACCGCGGTCCTGATTATTCTGGTCGGTGTATGGTTGGATTCGCTGCTATCTCCTATCGTAACCAGCGTGACTTCTCTCGCGATTCCCCCATCTATGTATGCGTATAGACATAGAAGCACACGCTCACTTACGCAATTTAAATCTCACTCGACGCGGGGGGTCGCTCTTGTGCTTTTAATGGTCGCGTGCGATTTCCGCTGCCTCGCGAATTTATTCACGCCGCTCTCCTTTTATTATCCGTGTTAGTTTCATCCCCGGCTGGATTTTCTCTCTCTCTCTCTCTGTCCTCTCTCTCTCTCTCTCTCTCTCTCTCTCTCTCTCTCTCTCTCTCTCTCTCTCTCTCTCTCTCTCTCTCTCTCTCTCTCTCTCTCTCTCTCTCTCTCTCTCTCTCTCTCTAGCACATCACCTAACTCCGTTTAAGGGGAGATATACACGCAGAAGCCGGAAAAAGGTCATTTTTGTGAATTTTTTCAAGGAAAACTATTTGAAATTTCGGATTGGGGTTTTAATTATCTAAAAGTATATACATTCAAAAATATGTTTAATTTTCTTTATTTAAAAATATCAAAAATATACAAGGATATTGTATGATCCTTGGGTCGTCGTAAAAAAATCTGCGTATACGGTACCCACTGGCGTTTCTTCAAAAATTATCTGAAAAAAAAACCAAAAAGTTTATTAAATTAGATACTATAATCTAGTACTTGTCATAGCCGATTTTGAAAATATCGATTTATGACAAAATGGCGGACGTTTGAACATAAATAGTGATTTTTGGGCCAAAATTTAGGTATTATTTTGCGTATAAAACAAAAACTAAGTAACGGGAAAAAAATCCTTTGACAAGTACTAGATAATGGTGTATAGAATAACCACAAAAAACCTCAAGGCAATCGGTTCATTGGTTTTCGAGAAATTTTGGGTACCGATTTGAAAAACGTGGTTTTGAGAAAAACGCGTTTGAAAATTTGGGAATGAATAAATCATGAAAATTGTCAACTTATATGGAATCATCGATACCAGGCCCATAGTGTAGGTCTTCTACGGTCGACGAAATGTTCATAGCTTCTAAATCGATTTTTTCGACCATCAGGTGTGCATCTCCCCTTAAGGCCTTAGACCACTCTAGAGGCCGAAAAAATAGGCTTTTCGGGGATTTTTTTGTCAGAAAAACTACAAAATAAATCGAGATTACAAAAAAGGGTGTTAATCATACATATCAGTGACTGTATACAATCATTTTTTTGAAGCGATTGATTTCAAAATGGCGGCTGGGCAGCGTTTATCTCAAAACTGCATTTTTTAAGTTGGCCGGACACATAACTCAGACAATTTTAACCGGTTCACTTGAAATGTTGGATATATCTTGAAAAATTCATTGTCTATGGAACTACGTAGGATTTTTTTTATAGTGCACAGTTCATTTATTATTAACAATTATCTGACGATTTTTTAGGCAAATTTTTGGAAAGTGAAACATTTGCCTAACAAATCGTCAGGTAATTGTTAATAACAAATGATCTATGCAATATATAAAAAAAATCCTACGTACTTCCATAGACAATGTATTTTTCAGGATATATTCAACATTTCAAGTGAATCGGTTGGAAATTGTCTGAGTTATGTTTCCGCCAACTTAAAAAATGCTGTTTTGAGATAAACGCTGCACAGCCGCCATTTTGAAATTAATCGCTTAAAAAAAATTATTGTATACAGTCACTGATATGTATGATCAACACCTTTTTTGTAACCTCAATTTATTTTGTAGTTTTTCTGAAAAAAAAATCCCCAAAAAGCCAATTTTTTGGCCTCTAGAGTGGCCTAACCCCTTAAGGCTGGAGCCTGAATTAAAAGGTGCAATCATTTTTTTATTGTTTAAATCGATAGATAAACTATCCAAGAATATATAAGAATATATAGGCCGGCGTGATAGCAAAAAAATAAACGACTTATTGAATCAAACTAAAGTTTATTTTCTGCAGTATGAAAATCTCTTCTAAGTGAATTAAAAAACACGTTGAAACAGTCTTGTTAAATAATTTTTATAGCACGTTAAAGCGTTTTTTACCACATTTTTTTTCAAACTTGAGAAATGTTTTAATTTCACGATTTTATCAGCTTTTTCTTAATTCACCCAGAAGAAAAATATATGACAATTGAACATTTTATTGGTTTTTGTGTTTCCGTCAATAATTACGAGCTGCATCTTTCCCGCCGATTAGGGACTGCAGTAGCAAGACGCACATGGAATAGGCTGATAAATCTGCAGTCATTTATTGTTTCATGTTGAAATTTTTTAATACATTTTAAATATACATAAAGAGATACCTCAATGTTCACTGGGATCTGTTGTTTTTTTTTTCCTTCTAAAAAAAATTCCTTCAGGGCCTTCTAATTCAGGCTCCCGCCTTAATTCTCTCCGAGGATATCGCGACAGAGAAATGAGGAAGTATTCGATGGGAGATATACGTGAGAAATCAACTGACTATGATTGTGTGTGATTTTTTTCCGGAGTAAAGTTGCGTGTCAATGATCCGGTCAAATTATCATTTTTACCGTTTTGCATGTGAAGATTTCAGTATGGAGACCCATTCTTAATTTTGCCCATTATCGAATTATGGTGAATTCATTTTATGAAATTTTGGAATTATTGAATTATGGACCCCATCGAATTGTGGAGATTTAATTTTGTGAAATTATGGGCACTATGGAATTATAGAGATTGAATGTTGCCCAACGGACGACCGTTGCCCGTTTGGTCTTGCTTTTTGACACAGCAGAACTTTTGTTTACACACTTTATTTTACGAAATAATACACACCTTGCAGATACTTATATTTTCCATTAAAATGATACGAGCGAAGGATGGTTGGAATCCAATGAAAATTTTTATTTTTCAATTGCGCGAAATTTTTTAGCAAATCTTCATTGCGAAAATCTCTCATGATTTTTTCGCTTATTTAGAGATCTAAAATTTAAATATAAAGAAAAATATTTTTTTTATTATGAAAACGATAAAATTAAAATATAAGAAAGAATTTTCGTTGCGTTCCAACGATGTAAACTTCAGGACCATCCAACTCGGAAATTTTCCGAGTAAAATGGCAATTTTCGTTGCTGCATTTTTGGCAGGATGGAAAAATAAAACATTGACGCGAACGAACGAATATACATCGGTTTTCTTTGTCGCGCTGATCTCAATAATTTTTTTAGTCGCTTATTTACAGATCTAGCATTTAATTCCGCAAAAAAAGTTTTTAAAAATAAAAACGAGTCAATAAAAATAAAATAAGAATTTTCATTGATCTAATCTATTTAGAGATATAATCTATTCTAATCTATTCTAATCTAATCTATTTAGAGATCTAAAATTTGAATGTAAAGATAAAGATTTTTTTATTATAAAAACGATAAAATTAAAATATAAGAAAGAATTTTCGGTGCGTTTCAACGATGTAAACTTCAAGGCCATCCAACGGAATGAAATATTTCGAGCGAAAGAGAAATTTTCGTTGGTCCATTATTGGTAGGATGGAAAAACAAAACATTGACGCAAACGAACGAATATACATCGCCTATTTTTCATTGCTCCGACCACGAAAATTCTCAAATGTTGACAAACCAACAAATTGAAAATTGCCTACTGCGCATAATTTTTTCCTTGCGAGGCTCCCGGCCTAAATTGAGAAAGCCATTTACTCACAGTCCTCGTTCGCTCACACTATTATGCGGTGCTTCTTTTTTTCAACGCGTACGAATTTTTCGACCAACTGCCGCGGCGAGGTTCAAGGCTGGCCAAAAATCTCTCGTACGAATTTATCATATACTATTATTGGTATATACACACACACACACATATATACATGTATATTTGTATGGAGTATTGGAGAATATATTCCAACAAAAGACAGAAGTTGCCTCGTAAATAAAATCAACATTAAAAGCACATCATCTCACGAGACTGAATGGAAGAAAAAGAAACGATGGTGGCTGGTCATCATACGACTATAATCTCGCTACAAAAGATGTATACTATGTATGTATACCCATATACATATATATATACATCCGCATATCCTTTTCGCACCTTTTCGTCCGGTGGCCACGTCTCTCCTCTTTCATCTACTTCGACTCGATTCCCTTTAGTCGCTCTCTTTTTTCTCTACTTTCATCCATTCTTTCCTTCCGTCACGCTCACGGGCCTTCTCTCGCTCTCTCGTCTACGTTTTAATCCTCTGTGAATGCCTCGGATTCTGGCTGAGAGTAACACCGACTCTCAACTCGAGCGGAACCAAAAAACTTACCTATTTTCTACATATGCATATATTTTTGTATGTGTGTGCAATGATAGCCAAAGTGTTGGCGAGAAAGAGAGAGAGAGAGAGAGTGAGAGGGAGCGGACACCTGGCGATAATATCCTGAGAGAAAGGGACAGAGTCTTTTTTTGGTTCTTTATCGTCGGGCTTAAGTCCACTAATGATGACCAATGAGCCTCGCACAGCATTTATTTATATGCGTACGTATAAAGGCTCAAATACATATATATATATATATATATATATATATATATATATATATATATATATATATATATATATATATATATATATATATAAATTACTATAACGTACGTGTTAATGTTTCTATACGGCGTGTAGCCCGGTAGCAAAGATTTCGTGGAGTCACGAACCTCAACTATACCATTTTTTTAACATATCTATGGGACGTCCCAGTTCAACAAGGCTGCTCCTTTTTCACCTTTTTCGTAATTTAATTCTAGGATTGAGCAAATAATGTTATAAATTCGTTCGGTATTTTCCTTACCGTAATTATTGGTGCAGAACATTCTTGCTTTTTAAAATTATTCTTTCGTTCGTGAAAAATTAATTGATTGCCCGAATTATTAAATTGAATTAACTTGAATTTTTTATTGAATTAAATTAGATTAATCCATTCAACTGGGTTAAATTATTTAATTGTATTAAATTGAATTATCTAATTGAATGAAATTGACATATTTAATTGAATTAAATTCAATTGGTAAATTGCATATTAATGAATTAAAGTGCCTGAAAAAGTCAGGGAAAAGGGACAGCTACTAAAGGAATTAAAACATTCATAATTGACGTTTCCGAATCATCAACGCGCTCCATGAGAACCAAGAAGAAAGTAAAAAATAATCATCCTTGGGACTCGAGGATTACCCGATTTGGCACAGAATATCCCGTATATCTGTATAGCTATAAGTATATACGTTCCGAAGACTGACACGATGAAACGCGAAGCGACAAATCCGTCACGAGCTTCCCTCTCCTTTTAATTACAATTTTACATTCACCCGACGCAGTAGCCGGAACACGAAATGTGTCATGAAATAGCGATAAAAAAAAGCATACACAATGAGTAATTATCGAAATAACTAAAAGTAGCGGCTCTCGATGAATTCTTTCGCCGTACAATTTTTTGCCAACTCATTGCGCGTTTGCGTGAAATTGGCGCGGATCTTACGAGGAAATGTTATTGTCGTTGAAAGGATAAAATAATGACCACGCGGCAGAATTGGTTAAATTGGAGTATACGTGTACATGGGGAAAGAATTTTTTGAACCCGTTATATCTATGTAATATTGGGTAGCGGCACATCCGGCTGTTTTGAAAACGATCCTTCAACGTCACCTTTCCCCCGATACATTTTTACAGATGGGTATTAATACAACGTACTATTGGAAAAAAGTAGAAAATGTTCGAAAATAATGACCGGACGAAAAAATGACGTTGCAATTTACACCGTTCCAATGCAACGATTTTGTTTATTTCTTTATTTTTACTATTATAAAAAAAAACCTTTTTTGCAAATTGCGGTCGTAAATCTCTAATGAAAATACGTTAAAGTATAGGTGTGATTTTCATGTACTAAATCGGTAAAAAAGTTTTATCAATTGAAATAATTAATTTTCGTTGCGTTTTAAATATGCGAATTTGAAGATCCTGTACAAAATGTTTTTAATAAAATTCACCTGTTTTTTTTTGCATAGAAGAAAATGCCGTTACCCATGAAGAGGGCCTACCGTTGGGCCTGGGACGGGCCTTTACAGTTAGCCTTTCTAGAATATTGGACCGTGAGTATTTACCAATGAGGTGCCTTTGTAGAAATGATAAGAACGGCCCGATATCGGTCAACAGAGCCAACAATTATTGGGCCAATGATTTAATTCATTGCAGCGCCAATGTCGGTGATTGCACTTGGCCCTATGTGGGCCCTCTTAAAGGGCCTATGTAGAAATTGACCACTGGCTCTATGATGGGCCTTCACAGTTGGGCTATCTAAAAGTTAGTCTATCTAGAATATTGGGCCGTGAGTTTGTTTGGGTGCGTGATAAATATTCAACCTATATCGGGCCAAGATTGGCCCGAGATTGGTACTTATGGATACATATTTCATGGAATAACCTTGAAATAAATTGTGATTTGCGTATATGACAGGTTTCAAAATTGGCATATTTTACTTACTTATGTTGGTTATTTACAAATGCCAATAATAGGCCAAGACTTGATTACAAAAACTGAACTACAAATTATGGACGATTAATATATGACGTGCCAGTTATTTGCCTATTCTGGCACAATATACAGATAATGAATAACCCAAGGCTTAAATAAAATAAAAGCAGATATGGGCTGACCCACTTAGCCAATAGAGGGCTTAGATTAATTAAATGTAATTTCCACTATTTTAGCATTGCCAGTTTTAAAATTGGCAAATTTCGATGAACTATCATGGCTGTTTATTGGTTTTAACAGATGGGCCCGGATAGGTTTTAGTAATGGGCCGATATTGTGCCAGTTCTCAATTTATAACGGAACAATAATGGGCCAATGTAATTGCTTGAATTTTAGCATTGCCAGTTTTTAAATTGGGAAATATAGTTCAACCATCACGGCTATTTATTGGTTTTAAACGATGGACCGATATTGTGCCGGTTTTCAATTTATAACGGAACAATATTGGGCCAATGAAATTGTCAGTATGTTATTATCCCCAGTTTTTAAATTGGCAAATTTAGTTTAACTATCACGGCTGTTTATTAGTTTTTAAAGATGGGCCAGGACAGGCTTTAGGGATGGGCCGATATTGTGCCAGTTTTCAGTTGAGAGCGGAACAGTAATGGGCCAATATTATTTCTCTTTTGCTCGCTTATACGACGGTCCCAATATTAGCCTGATCGTAACATTGGGCAACTCATGGCAACCTCTACATGGATATGAGAAACAAGAGTTTCCATTTTTTTTTAAGATAACCTTTAAATCAAGTTAGAACCATTCACTAAACAAATCTTGCCATTTACTGCCATTTCGCCTATTTACAAAATGATAGCACTTTACTCCTCTGTCATTTCGTTCATTTACAAAATCTTGCCATTTTACTCCTCTACCATGTTCACCATTCACTGCTCTGCCATTGCCTCAGTTTACTCAATTGCCATTTTCTCCATTCACTGCTCCGCCATTTGCTCCATTTACAAATTTCCTGCCATTTCCCCCATTTACAATATCTTGCCATTTTATTCGTCGGCCATTTACCCCATTTACAGTTCTGCCATTTCCTCTATTTACCAATTCAGCGCCATTACCTCCATTTACAAATTTACTGCCCTTTGTTCCATTTACTGCTTTGCCATTTCCCCCATTTAGTGCCATTGTTTCCATTCATAAGATCTTGCAATTTTATTCCTCTGCCATTTACTCCGTTTACTGCTCCGCCATTCCCTCTATTTACAAATTCAGCGCCATTTTCTTCATTTGGAAAATTTGCTGGCATTTCCTCCATTCACAATTTCTTGCTATTTTATTCGTCTGCCATTTGCCCCTTTTACTGTTCTGCCGTTTTCTCTATTCACAAATTCACGGCCATTACCTCCATTTACAAATTCACGGCCATTTCCTCCATTTACAAATTGACTGCAATTCCCTCGACTTACAAATTTACTGCCATTTCCTCAATTTGCAAAATCTTGCCATTATACTCCACCGCCATTGCGCCATTTACAAATTTACCGCCACTTCCTCGATTTACTGCTCAGCCATTTTCTCTATTTAGCAGGTGTAGAAGTATGAAACCGGAATTTTTTGTAAAAACTACACGTCTGTTGATTGAAAATGATAAAAAATATTTTATTAAAAATAATCTCCATTGCTAATTATACATTTTTCCCAACTCTCCGGCAGTTTATGAATGCCAAGCCAAAAAAACAGTTCTTCTGAAGCAAACCAGTTGTCGAGCCATTTTCGTACATTCTCATACAAATTGACGCGTTGTTTAGCGAGAGCGTGTCCCATTGATGCGAATGGATGATAATCGGATGGAGCCAAGTCTGGAGAATAAGCCGCATGCGCTAGTATTTCCCAACTGAACGCCTCGATCGTTTCCCTGACCCGTTGTGCTGTGTGTGATGGAGCATCATGGAGCAAAATGACTTTGTGTTGCCTTTTTCCATATTCCGGTAATTTTTCACGCAATGGTCGATTTCAATCGATAATTTGCTGTTGGTAGCGATCAGCGTTGACGGTTTCACCAGGTTTTAGCAACTCATAATAGATTAATTCGTTTCTCACGACAAGATCACCACGTTTGGATTTTTTGAACCACTCGAAACACCGTCTTTTACCAAGAGCATGTTCACCGTAAGCTTCGACAAGCATTCGATGCGATTCTGCAGCAGTTTTCTTCAAATGATAACAGAAAACCAATGCTGTCCGCAAATCGCAGTTCGTAGGCACAAAACTCGACACGTTTAAGGTTATAGAAAAATATACCGGTGTAGGGAACTTGGGTTGGTGTGTGTTGAAAATCTTCGTTAGCTGTTAGAGGGACATGATGGTGTTGCAGAAGCGGTGGAAACGGCTAATTTTCGAATAGTCCCTTTCCAAATGACGATTTTATCGATTCTGTTCTCGTCGATCTACCCGGTGTAGAAGTATGAAACCGGAATTTTTTTGTAAAAATTACACGTCTGTTGTTTGAAAATGATAAAAAAGAATGGAGACGGCTTTCAGCGTCACATTCAATTGATCCGCGAGTTCTTGTTGACTTTGAGTATCATCTTCATCCAATAAGGCTTGCAATTCGTTGTCTGCGAACTTTTTCGGTGGTTTCCCACGCTCTTCGTTTCTCACGTTAAAATCACCACTTTTGAATTTTTTGAACCACTCGAAACACTGGGTTTTACCAAGAGCATGTTCACCGTAAGCTTCGACAAGCATTCGATGCGATTCTGCAGCAGTTTTCTTCAAATGATAACAGAAAACCAATGCTGTCCGCAAATCGCAGTTCGTAGGCACAAAACTCGACACGTTTAAGGTTATAGAAAAATATACCGGTGCAGGGGACTTGGGTTGTTGTGAGTTGAAAATCTTTGTCAGCTGTTAGAGGGAGATAATGGCGCTGCAGAAGCGGTCTTACGGTCCCTAAACTGATGGCTAGCTCCATCTATAGGGAAATTCCGTTTTCATACTTCTACACCTGGTACACATTTATCGCTTCGCCATTTCCTCGGTTTACAAATTCACTGACGTTGCATCCACTTACAAAATCTTGTCGTTTACTCCGTTTGAATCTGCTGGATATATATCTCGAGATTTTTCCATTTCGTTCACTGTTCTGGAGTTATTTCGACGTTCCAAGATAAACAGTACACCCTGTGTTTCTACATATATATGAATGAACGAAAATGTCTCTCGGTATTCAATCAGTTACCCGTACATATCCATGTTGGGTTTTGTCCCTCGAATTATGCTCCTATATAATTGTCTCGTGCTGAGAACGTACTCCATCTCCCGCGTACACGTGCATGTACATATATGTACGTACGTATGTACGTATACGTGCGTACATATAAACAACCGTGCCGTCCAGCTGTACGGAAACCTCCACCTAATTAGACACAAACGGATCATCATACAATGAGATGCAAACGGTCAGTTATGCACTATTAACAGCTCGGTGCATCTGGGTTTAATTGATACACGACGCCACATATCATGAGAATCATCATCGAGATACATACACGTGAAATTGTCCTCGCAATAACGCCTCGCGAAACGAGATCTGCAATCAACAAAGGAATACCATTGAAGGGCGAAGCGTCGTAACGAAGGTACCATCAATGCAGATTCGCCTGACAATATCCGGGGACAGGATTGAACGAGGCTGAGAGAATATTCCACAAGCGGGATAAGACGTATCGTAGATTCGGGACAAGCCCAAGCGAATTCCGAGAACAACTAATTCAACGTTGAATCCTTCAATTTACAACATACGGTGAATCTCATCAGAGAACTGAAATCCCTCGGTGATTAGTTCCCCGTTGCTATAAATTTGTAATACGCTCATATCAAGCCCGGGATTACGCAACTTCTGATGGTTAAATTTCTATAGTTATGGGAATAGAACTTCTTTTTCAGCTTTTATACTTTGTATACTTATTTTTTTTTTACTTTTTCTATCATGACGTTGAACAAGTTCTCGCTGTTTTGAAACAGATGGCGTTACCAAAACTGCGTGCGTGCAGTTTAAGATGGTAACGCATCTATAAAGAAGTACTATAGGTAAACTTGAAATTCAGTGTATGTCATTTCGCCGACGGGTAAACAACTTTTTTTTTCCATAGTGTTAAACATGTCAAATTTTGTGCCAAAAAAGAGTATTTGCGGGGAATTTGACTGCACTACTTTAAGGGGTTAGGCCACAGTAACGGGTATAAAATCATGTGGGAATTTAACAATTTTTTTTCGTATGAAAAAGTGATTCACTCATAAAATTTATTACACATCTATTTAGTATGAATATGAAGCTGTTCGAAAATATATATATTTTTTTTGTCGATGTACAAAATAGCCGACTACTATTTTCTTTTGTTATCTTTTTTTTAGGAGCTCCGCGGCCTGACATTTAGCATCCACAATTTTTTACCTAGAACAAAAAACAAAAATTCTTGTTAATCTACATTAGAATACCCAGAGAAGCACGAACGGAATTTAAAAAGTGTTGTTTTATTCAATAGTTGTAGGTATTTGAATGAATTTTCAGTAAAAAATTTTGTATAAAACTGCTCATAAAATGGAAAGTTTTCGATTAATCAGAAATTCCGTACGTACTTCTCTGCGAAATGCAATTAGGAACATAACTTTTAAATTCGAAGTAAATCGAGGGAAAATTGTTGAAGTTATTTGTCACGCCAATAGGAAAAAAGCTGTTCCGAGAAAAACGCGTTTAAAGTTTCAGGTACTCTATGGCCGTGCCAGAGGTGGGCTTAAGTTATACGCTCAAAGTCGGTGAAAAAAAATGTTCTTGCTATAAATCGAATAGTAACTTATTCTTATGATGATAAAGCACCGTTTTAGCAAAAACAAAGCGATTTTTTGAAAATTCTACCATAGCCTTACGCCTTAATCAAAAAAGATCTGCAACTAAAGCACACAGAACTCTTGTGGAGAGTTACGGCGACCATGCTCTGTCGGAAACAACATGCAGAGATTGGTTTAGACGCTTGGAAAATAATGATTTTGACGTGTCCAATTGGAGGCATTACTTCATGAAGACTCATGTCAGACGCCAGCTGAACTTGCAAATTCATTAGGAGTTGATTACACAACAGTTTCGGAACGTTTGAAATCATAAGGGATGATTTTTAAAAATAAAGCATTCATTTTCACGATAAAACAGTGAAGACTTATTGAACATCCTAATCTTTTTTCATATTTTTTATATTCATTTTTATGCTGGATACGTTTTTTTATTTTTTTATTTCTCTACATCCATTATCATCAAAATGTTGATCGCGTCTTCTGTTGGCGACCCTCGATATCCTTATCTTATCATATTGGTAATTATCTATAATCTTATCATATTAGTAATACTGTCTGTAACATTCGGGGCAAAGCGCTGTAACGTCATCATAACCGGAATAACTGGCGTATTTGATAAACGCAGAAAAAAAATCGTAGGTAAAATCGTTCGGAAGAGACTGAAAAGAATTCGCCAGGATCTCGGGATGGAACACGATATGGTCACTATTCTCAAGATTTCTATAAAAGGGAGACACATCAAGATTTTTTATCTTTCTCTCGCTCAGCTTTTGCTATGTTGGAAGGATTTTTGCCACAGGTTATACAACCCTCGAATTTATCTGTATAATGGACGTTCGGCTCCACCCCCCCCCCCCCCCCTCGCTCCTTTCTGTCTTTCTTTACCCATGGGGAAATGGTACCATCTGCAAATATCCCTTCATCCAGCCACGTGTGCCATACAAATTGAATTCTTACAACTTTCAATGATATGGTAATGTAAAGACAACTTGCCGACCGGACACTTGCTATACGCTTTTCCCCGCATCCCACACGATCCCAACACATCTGCCTTGTATCGCCTTCCTACGCGGCTTTTCCTCCCGCCCTTGCATCCCGTTCTTCTACATAAACCTATTTGCTCACTTTGGATATCGGGATTGTCTCGAGAGTTTCCGACGCTTTCTTGCCCCACCGTTGAACCTTCGAGATGCTCGCGAACTTACAGTACTGCGTGTATATACGCAAATTGCACGATCTATATACGTGGCAACGTTATCGGCTTGCAACAATAATACTTCTTGCGACGATTTCTCGCAACGCGAGCGTGAAATCCTCTTTGATCGCAAAAAAGTACGCTGGACATTGGATTGATACATTTGGAAGCGATGTACAAAGTGCGAATGGAGGGCTTACCGGTTTTCTTTTTTATACGAATTATACAAGTAGTAGATACGTCAGATCGAAATAAAGCTTGGAATATTAAGAAAAATTCATTTTCATATTTATCAAATAACTATGAAAATTAATATTTTTAATTTTGTTGAGGTTAATATTTGTTTTTATTAAAATTAATGGTAGTACCCATGTAGAGGTTGCCATAAGTTGCCCAATGTTACGATCAGGCCAATATTGGGACCATCGTATAAGCCAGCAAATAAGAAATAATATTGGCCCATTACTGTTCCGCTCTCAACTGAAAACTGGCACAATATCGGCCCATTAAAGCCTGTCCTGGCCCATCTTTAAAAACTAATAAACAGCCGTGATAGTTAAACTAAATTTGCCAATTTAAAAACTGGGGATAATAAAATACTGACAATTCCATTGGCCCAATATTGTTCCGTTATAAATTGAAAACCGGCACGATATCGGTCCATCGTTTAAAACCAATAAATAGCCGTGGTGGTTGAACTATATTTGCCAATTTAAAAACGGGCAATGCAAAAATTCAAGCAATTACATTGGCCCATTATTGTTCCGTTATAAATTGAGAACTGGCACAATATCAGCCCATTACTAAAACCTATCCGGGCCCATCTGTTAAAACCAATAAACAGCCGTGATAGTTCACCGAAATTTGCCAATTTTAAAACTGGCAATGCTAAAATACTGGAAATTACATTTAATTAATCTAAGCCCTTTATTGGCTAAGTGTGTCACACCATATCTGCTTTTATTTTATTTAAGCCTTGGGTTATTCATTATCTGTATATTGTGCCAGAATAGGCAAATAACTGGCACGTCATATATTAATCGTCTATATTTTGTAGTTCAGTTTTTGTAATCAAGTCTTGGCCTATTATTGGCATTTGTAAATAACCAACATAAGTAAGTAAAATATGCCAATTTTGAAACCTGTCATATACGCAAATCACAATTTATTTCAAGGTTATTCCATGAAATATGTATCCATAAGTACCAATCTCGGGCCAATCTTGGCCCGATATAGGTTGAATATTTATCACGCACCCAAACAAACCCAAACAAACTCACGGCCCAATATTCTATATAGACTAACTTCTAGATAGCCCAACTCTGGAGGCCCATCATAGAGCCAGTGGTCAATTTCTACATAGGCCCGTTAAGAGGGCCCACATAGGGCCAAGTGCAATCACCGACATTGGCGCTACAATGAATTAAATCATTGGCCCAATAATTGTTGGCTCTGTTGGCCGATATCGGGCCGTTCTTATCATTTCTACAAAGGCACCTCATTTGTAAATACTCACGGCCCAATATTCTAGAAAGGCTAACTGTAAAGGCCCGTCCCAGGCCCAACGGTCAATCTCTACATGGGTAGTAGAGGAAAGAAAGGTAATTTGGAATACCATTTTGTTTTAGGCCTGTCACTTTCTTCTGTAATGTGTAAACAAATAAAACCTTGATGAAATTGAAGCAATATTCATATACTATTAATTTGCAAGCTATTATAAATAAATAAACATCGCTACTGGGTACAATTATAGTTTGAACGCAACATTGCACAATTCCGTTTTCGAGATGGGGTGCAGCTATTTTGGAATAGGAGTATTCCAAAATATATTCACCGTGTTTAACTTAGTTATGTAGACTATTATTATTGGCCATTGTTTCAGAAGAAAATGTAAGACTTATGATTGTTTCCATAATTAGATTTAATCAGTTTTAAGAGGCTATACCAGTGTGAACGCTGAAAATTTGGGTGGTTTTCGGAAATTTTTTGGAAGAAAAGTACTCAATTAAATGTTTCGGAAAATTAAGAATATATTTCGCTATATTTGACCTATATTACATAATTTTTTCGTAGAAAAATATTGAGTTCCAAGCGACTTATGCGTTGCCTTCGGAGGCGCTAAAAAGAAACGTTCCTCCACTGCTGACATGATTCCGGCCGATTGAGTAGCTGAAACCGTAAAAGGAAAAAATGTCGCTAAACTGGGAGGTATTCCCCGTACAATGACGTAGATTTTCGAAAAATATCAAAATCTAACAAGTTATGAAAAAGTCTGTTTTCTTGCCTATAGAATGGTCGTTTTTTTCATTGCCAAATCGTCAATTTTCATGAAATCGAAAATATCCTATGTCATTGTAGAGTAAATATATTCAAGAGTACTCAGTTCAAATTTCGAGTCAATCGGATAATTGCTCTTTGAGTTACAATGTCAACAAATTTGAAAAATCTAATTTCGAGAAAAACGCCTTTGAAGATTTAACTATCGATTTTTGCAACATAAAATGATATTGATATAAATGATATAAATGATAATGATATTCTTGAAAGTATAAACTGTCGAAAAAGGCAAAAAAAATCGATTTTTTAAAGTGTCACACTGGTATAGCCTCTTAACAATTAAATAAATGGGTTATTTGTTAAAATCGCATACATTGGATCCACCTTCATAACCGGCACATTCACCGTGCACCTAAATTTCACACATAAAATACTGCACCCATTCTTCCCCCCTCCTGTCTTCACTATACATACTTCCTTTTACAGAAAATACACTCCGCGTCAGCTGCAGGTGGTCTTCCGCCAAATCAAGTTTCTAGTTCTCCTGACGTGATTGACTTACGACTGTTATAAGAGTTGGAAGACAAGTTGTTGAAAAATACCAACAGACTAGTGAGATAGACCCACATCTAGTTACAAAACTGATGGTAATTTGGAATATTCCAAATTATCATCAGATCGGGTATTCCAAATTAGCAACAAGACGTAGTCGATTGGCGTAGGCATAACCTCTGTTTTTTGTTCATAAATATACAAATCTTTTCAATTAAAGCAACATACAAAGTGTATGGTCTATTTTACAGTACACATAAAGCTAAACAACATAATCATATGGAAATGTAGCGATTTGAACTCATCAAACACGTACCTCGAAGTTTTCAAAAATAGTCCTTGATTATTCGAGCTCTGGTCGCCATCTTAGAAAAGTCGCGGACGAACCGTGTGAACATATCGACAAGTGACGCCTTCTTTTAACTTTTCACGGCCATAAAACCGAGATGGCGCTACTAGTTTCGGTGAAACTCTGCTATTTCAAATTACCAGCAGTATTGCAAGTATCCTTCCCTTCCTCTACTTTATTCCTTGTATTTAAACACCCTTTTTGAGGGTATTTACATAAATGTCCTCCCTTCTGATTTACATGAATTATTTTACGTTGCTTCTCTTATATCTATGCTAGTGGCTAGTTCCTTAAATTGTCGGCGCCGAACGCATACTTACTTTGCTGGTTGCATTTTCAGTTGCGCTTCTATTTTTCCCGCAATTTCCAACCCTCTGTTATTTTTCAACCATTGCTCCGGTTTATTTATATTTCTTGATTTAGTTTTCACTTAACTTCCGTATACTCGCAAATATGGCTCAAATTTTCAATTGTCTGCTTGCATATTCGACATTCGGCGTCTACAAACCCTTTTTTCCGTGTTTCCCGACATTGCCACATCTTATCCTCGCTCACATTTCTTTTAAGACTAGTGTGTTCGGTCGAAAAAGACAATTTGTTTTTATTGCATTTTCAAAAAGTATAATTTCTTCCGAATATTTTCGTTTTTGAGTCATTAAAAAATTCGGAAAATTCCCCGAGTTATGGCCCTTCATTAATTAATATTAAGTAATATTAAATAATAGTAAATAATAATTAATATTCAGTAATATTAATGAGCTCTTTGAGCAAGAAGGTGTGAAAAATGTCCCTGGAATCGCAAAGTGATGAGTTAAGACTGCTAACTGTGTAAGTTTGTCCTCAAAACTATGTTTCTTTTTTTATTTTTTGGACAAGACATTTCGAAAATTAATTCACCGATTTACTTCAAATTTGAACCACATGTAGTGTATACTGGTGTCTATTACGTATACTAGAATCTCCGAGATAAAAATGTATTAACTATTTTTAACATTCATCATAATTCATAATTATTGGATGAAAAATCGTCATGTTCGGTTACACCGTCGCCATTCGTACAAACTTTTTTTTCTTTTTCATTCTAGTAAACGTAATAGCGACATGCTTGCAGATTGAAAAATTTCAAATTTTTTGTTCCGTGCCACTGGAAGCTGAAATATCATACCCAAAAAGCGGCCGCGTCCATTTTTTCTAGCCATATTAATATACGTGTAACTTTGTTAATAATTAACAGTTTTACTATAATTTGTACTAATAGTTACTTGCACACTAAACGATGGCCTTAATTCTCCGCCAAGCACTTTTCCCTCGCAATATTTTTCCATGTGTATACCTGTTTTCCTATGTTTATATTCCTTGCAGTATGTTGACCCATCGATTTTGCTCGAATCGTTTTGATCCCCTTGTTCAATTTTAATTGTTATCCTTCTTGCTATTTTTCTTTCCAGCTCCCTTACCTTTCCATTCCATACGGCTTGCCACATTCCCTCTTACCTACCCGTTCCATTGCTTCTTTTATTCATTTTCCCCATTTTGATCGGTTACTATTGATAATTCCTACCATCCCTCATCTTCATTATTTCAAATTGCGTTATTTTACCTTGCGGCCCTTTCTTATACTTCAACTTCCATCCCCCTGCACCCCGCTCCCATTCACCAAATATAGGCCGCCATGGCCATCTTAACATACCTTGCTTGACATAGGAGGGAAGAAGTGCACAGAGGGAAGAACTGAAGAAACATGGGCCAGATTATGATGCGGAAATATAGGAAAAAGGGGTAAAAAGGGATACGCAGATACCCTATGCCGGTAGGAAGGAAGCAGAAAGTTTCGAATACATACTTGAATGCGGCAAGATAAGAGAAGAAATGAATAAGGAAGTTTGGTTTGGAAAAGTGGCCGAGAGGCTAAAAGGGAGAGACACTGAAAGGACACATTAATAAAGAGATAAAAGGGAAACTGATCAAAGAATTGTGCGAGTATGTGACAGCATTCGAATGCATGGTAAGAAAGGAAGCATAAAGGAGAAAAAGGACGAAAGACAAATGTGGACAAGAAATGAAGGAAACATTTTAAAGGGTATCAATGTACAGAAGGGGCAACTGTATAAAATTCGTCAAAGGAATACTTGATAATAAAGAACTTATAAGATTTACATCGTTTGTGAAAAAAAATCCATTAAATTTTCAGAAATATAGTAGTGTTAGGAAAAATTGCGCATTCAGCACCAGCTGAGGGGTCTGCATAAACTAAAATTTCAAAAATACCACTTTTTCATTACGTCGTTTTACCGCCCAGGGTCTTAGCTTCAATTTGCGACAAAGAGTTTGCAAAGATCATAAAAACTGACCGGGTCAACAAACCGTACATTAGTACATAGAGTACTAATGTGTGACAACTGGCGTCAGGAAATATTGAGGTTTAGTCATGGAGAATTGGACGATCGGGCAACGCATAGAAATCATTATTTGCTGCATTGTTACTGCATAATTATTGCAGACGAAGTTTCACGGTCGTGTTAACTTGCGCTGCGGCGATGTGAATTGGCCACCAAGATCGTGCGATTTGACGCCATTGGACTTCTTTCTTTGGAGTTCTCTGAACGGAAAAGTGTATGCCAATGATCCGCAGACCATTCCAGAACTCAAAAAAGCAATTGGACGCACCATTAATGAAATTAGTCCGCAATTATGTCAAAATGTTATTGAAAATTTCGTCAAAACAGTCAACGTTTGCAAACAGAGAAGAGGCGGCCATTTATCGGATATTGTGTTCCACACATAACCTCCATGTTTGTACCTCATTGTTGTATGCCAGATTCGGGAACCCGGGATGATGATTTAGGGATCGTTGCCAAATTGAGAGTTGGAACTCCGAAATTCGTTAAAGTAGGACTTTCTTTACTTAATTGGGTTGGTCTTAACTTATAATGAATTTTACAAAGTGTCGGATGAACCTCAGGACCGACCGGTTCAAGTGCCAGCCAATAACTGCCTCGCCTTGGTAGTGTCTTTCAATTGTTGACTCTGTCGCATACTGTCCTCAATTAAACATCGCATGCTTCGTCAGCACGTGTGTCTACGTGACTTTATACTCGACTATATACTGTCAATTCGGCAAAAGCACATTCATTTGGAAAGAATGTGGACGTGGGGTGCGATGAACCCCGAATTACGCTTAGCAAGCCTCGATCGAACGATCGATAATTTTGTATGTTGCAACGTTCATGGATACACCATTATATTAACATTAAAATATTCGTACTCTTCGATTAAGTAATACGTTTTATTAAGGCCTTAGTAATATCTCAGTATCTAATACTAAGTATCTATACTGTATCTAAACTAATATCAAACGGTTAGAAAATATATATTTCTTTTTTTGATGTACAAAATGGCTGACTACTAATATTTTCTTTTGTTAGCTTTTATTGGCGCTCCGCGGCGTGACATTTAGCATCCACAATTTTTTACCTAGAACAAAAACCAAAAATTCTCGTCAATCTACATTAGAATACCTAGAGAAGTACGTACGGAATTTAAAAAATATTGTTTTATTAAAAAATTGTAGGTATTTGAACTTTAGAAATGAATTTTCAGTGAAAAATGTCGTTATAACTGCTCATAAACTGCTCATAAAATGATAAGGTTTCGATTAATCAAAAATCCCGTACGTACTTCTCTGCGAAATGCAATTAGGAACATAACTTTTAAATTTGAAGTAAATCGAGTGAAAATTGTTGAAGTTATTTGTCACGCCAATTGCACAAAGCTGTTTCGAGAAGTTTCGAGTAGTCGGCCATTTCGTACATCGAAAAAAATATATATATTTTCTAACAGCTTGATATTCATACTAAATAGATGTGTAATTGATTTTATGAGTGAATCACTTTTTCAGACGAAAAAAAAAATGGTTGAATTCGCACATGATTTTATACCCGTTACTGTGGCCTAAGGCCTTGATAAATTTAAGCGTCAGGTCATTTTGAGACACCCTGTACAACCTGGATCCGGTCAAGCAACCGCAGTCCACAAGCATATTTTATAATATCGTTAAATTTAATTCACAACACTACCTTCACGATAGAATCCGAAACATTTAGCTACAAGGCGCCCTGTATTACCGTCAGCTGTCACAGCACGTTTCTTCCATCTTAATGCGAAGATTGCGATAAATGGACACAGCATCGTAGTGGCGAGACTAACCCGCGAGAGGGCGCTGCACGACCAGCGCACTGGCGCCCCTGCACGGAAGCCACCGTCTCCATTTACATAACAGAGAGCCCAAAAATGGCAAAGTATTTGGGACTTGACAAATTTGCGAGATTCGTACGAATTATCCGTCAAAACGGAGGTATATGGGGAAGCATACGAACTCTCTACAGGTATTTGTAGAAAACCAATTGTTTGAAGTTTAAGTTAAAAAAAAAATAACCGAGAGTTTCGTCCATTTTTCGTTTGGAGTGTCGCCGCATTGCAAAACGTCAAATAAAATTTCGGCTGATTTCCACACGAGCGAATAATTCTCTGCGAAATAAATACGAAGTCTAAATGAAATTGGCTTGATTTTCGAAACAGGACGGACGACCTGAAAGCTGGCACCCTTGTTGGTGAAGACAAATACGGCAATAAATATTTCGAGGACAACTTTTATTTCTACGGTGAGTATTCCTCGCGATCAACTTGCACTCGTGTTCGATCGAAAGAAACGACAACTGTCGATGAAACTTGTGTCGGACAGGTCGCAACAGATGGGTGATATACAGCGACAAGGTGTGGATGGAATACGACGGATCTCAAGTGCCCGCCGAGTGGTTCGGTTGGTTGCACTACAAGACCGATCTGCCGCCGCACAAAGATCCTAACCGACCGCGTTACAAGTGGATGGCCGATCACAAGCCCAACTTGTCCGGCACCACCGAAGCTTACATGCCCTACAGCACACCCCAGCCAAAGATCCAGCCGTGGAAACCTTCGTAGATTCGTACTTGCCGCCTCGAACTTTGTGCAGAGCTTAGAATAATTGATATTCGGACGCCGCTCCCTCGGCAGCCGTGTAAATGTTTTGTGTTAATAAAGAGGAACTGAAAGCACATATGGAATCTTCCATGGAGGAATATCGTGGGTACAAATGCTTAAAAAACATTTTAACAGAATAAATTATTATATTTTCTCCACGTGCCAAACTATGGTCAATCGCTTAACATAAACACCGTGTACTTGCGTACAACAAAAAATTGACGCAACTTTTCCTCCCTGAGTGCCGTGGAGACAAAATTTCTCCGCCACTCTACGCAAAATGCAAACGCCTTTCTGGTTGAGAAGCGCCTGGTGGGCCGGAAGTGACTTTGTAGTTGATTTTTAAAAAAATCAATGAGTTTTATTGGTAACTGCAAGAAAGGTTTTAACATTGTTTCGCAATACTTAATGATGACTAGGAGTCTGTCAGAGACTATATTTTCCGCCCCGGTGGTGGAAACCTTGATGACTATGTCGAAGGATGAAACTCAGGCATACCAAAATGTTTCTCAGTGTAGATTAAGAGTATCAAAGTGTGGAACATTTTTTTTTAATATTCATTCCAAAGGTCACTTGCATTTAAAATCTTTTTTGTAAAAATATATTATTTTTATTGTCAACATTTATAAATATATTTTTTCAAACAATTTATTGTTATAATACTAAGTTCATACATATTTCGCCAAATCATTGATACTTCTTCATTGCTTTACATCTGCATTAAGAAACGCTTTGATATTTCGCGCCAAGTTTAAGGAGAGATATACACCTAGATGGTCGAGGTCGAGGATTTAGAAGCTATGAACATTCCGTCGACCGTAGAAGACCTACACTATGGGCCTGGTATCGATGATTCCGTGTAAGTTGACAAATTTCATGATTCATTCATTCCCAAATTTTCAAACGCGTTTTTCTCAAAACCACATTTTCCAAATCGGTACCCAAAATTTCTCGGAAACCAATGAACCTATTGCCTTGAGGTTTTTTGTGGTTATTCTATACACCATTATCCACTACTTGTCATAAGATTTTTTTTTCCGTTACTTAGTTTTTGTTTTATAGGCAAAAAAATAACTAATTTTCGGCCCAAAAATCACTATTTATGTTCAAACGTTCGCCATTTTGTCATAAATCGATATTTTCAAAATCGGCTATGACAAGTACTAGATTATAGTATCTAATTTAATAATCTTTTTGGTTTTTTTTTTCAGATGATTTTTGAAGACACGCCAGTGGGTACCGTATACGTAGATTTTTTTACGACGCTCCAAGGATCATAGAATATCCTTGTATATTTTTGATATTTTTAAATAAAGAAAATTAAACGTTCTTTTGAATGTATATACTTTTAGATAATTAAAATCCCAATCCGAAATTCCAAATAGTTTTTCTTGAAAAAATTCACAAAAATGACCGTTTTTCCGGCCAGGTGTATATCTCCCCTTAATCCTAAAAATTGGTATACTCCCACCAACCTTTCATAAAGCGCGTTCATTTTTTCTCGAATCAACTTCAAAGTCGTATCAATTTTCGGCCCCTTGAATTTGTTTACCGCTCAGAAACAAGAAGGAAAAGCATTGTCGAATGGCTACTCTTGAGTCCCGTGTTTAAAGCTTCTTTTTTTCATTTGACTTGAATAAAGATATATATATATATATATATATATATATATATATATATATATATATATATATATATATATATATATATATATATATATATATATATATATATATACACATACATATTTCTGTATATACATATAAAATTTTTAAAATATTCTCTCTATCTCTCCGACCGTCAACCGGTATACTCAGTATCACCGTTACAGTTCATTTGGAATGTTTCAAACATCCACTGTCTTCTCTTCTCATTTCATCAAATACTTTTGCATAAATAATGGAATGTATTCCGATCGCGAAATCGCGCCGGTTAATTCTGTTCCGTGTCGTGAGCTTTTTTTTTCCTGTAATCGTTCTCAGACTGATAGCCGGGCAAATGATTGTGCTCGTGGACTCCGGTTGGCATGAAGCGTTCGGCAATGACGGCGCACTTGCCCCGACAACCGCGATGCTGCTCGGCGCATCTGTAGTGTGAACGATTGAGGACCTCCGAGCGCGACGTCAAATTGTACACGTATCCCTCGTGGACGAGCTGCGGACGTCCCCTCGCAGATAGCCTGTAAGTCACTGTGCCAACCGTGCAAGTTACAGGCGTGACAATTTTCAGACGCAAGGTCCACCCAATGGATATTGAGAAATAGCTGAATCGAGTTTTTTCTTAATGGGGTACATCTATCTAGGTGGGTCAAAAAATTGCATTTTCCAAAATTACTCGGCAGGACATTAACTCTATTCTTTATTTCTCTACTCTCAGACATCTCTCTCCTTAAATATCTCTATTCTGAAGCAGGTTTGAGGCCTTAGGCCACAGTAAGGGGTATAAAATCATGTGCGAATTTAACCATTTTTTTCGTATGAAAAAGTGATTCACTCATAAAATTAATTGCACATCTAATATTTAGTATGAATATCAAGCTGTTAGGAAATATATATACAATATATTTCCCAACAACTTGAAATTCATACTAAATACATGTGTAATTAATTTTACAAGTGAATCCCTTTTTCATGCAATAAAAAATTGTTAACTTCGCACATGATTTGATACCTGTTACTGTGGCCTAACGCCTTAATGAGAAACATCTCTATTCCAAAATATCTCACGTCTGAAACATTTCTCTGCCGAAACATCTCTATTCGTAAAGATCACAATGCCACAATAATTCAGTTCTGAAACATTACTGCTCTTAAATGCCTCCATTCCACAAGCTTTCGTATCCGAAACTTTTCTATTCTTAAATATCTGTATTCTTGAAAAGCTCATGTGACATCTCAAACATCTGTGTTCTGCCAATTTCATCTCACAATATCTCTCTTCCGAAACATCTCTATTCCATTCGTAATATTGCATTTACTACATTGGCCATGAATAAAAGTGCAACACAGAGGCTCTTGGAATAGAGATGTTTCGGAAGAGAGATATTGTGAGATGAAATTGTCGGAATACAGATGTTTTGGATGTCACATGAGATTTCGAAGAATACGGATATTTAAGAATAGAAAAGTTTCGGATACGAAAAATTGTGGAATGAAGATATGCAAGAGCTGTAATATTTCAGAACTGAATTATTGTGGCATTGTGATCTTTACGAATAGCCATTTTTCGGCGGAGAAATGTTTCAGTCATGAGACATTATGGAATAGAGATGTTTCTGAATAAGGGGAGGTAACCGAGTAAACGGCGCGAAAAACAGGTAAACTTCGGGAATTTTTATCTCTAAAACCAATGTTTCGATTGGATCCGGATTTTTTTTTTGTTGGAGAATATATACATTGAGGTATGTTTCGGATATTTAAAAAATAAATTCGTTGACTGGAAGCGATTCAAACGCGATTATCTCGAAACATAGTTTTCAAAGTCGGTGCCAGATGTATCTCGTAAACGGCTTGTCCGATTTTGTCAAAATTTGGATACAATATTCTTCGATAGTTTTTCTCGTTCGCCACGTAGGATTTTTTTTCAAATTTTCATTTTTGACGGAATTGCGACCGCTTTAATTCAACATTCGTTTTTCGTTCGCAATTTCCGACGATTTTGGATTGCATACACATTGCATAAAAAAGCAATGGTTCAATCAAATGAAAAACCCCGAAGTGACGAACGAGAAAAACTATCGAAGAATATTTTATCCAAATTTTGACAAAATCGGAGAAGCCGTTTCGAGATACAACTGGCACCGACTTTGCAAACGATGTTTCGAGATAATCGCGTTTGAATCGCTTCCAGTCAACGAATGTATCTTTAAAAATTCCTAAACATACCTCAATGTACATATTTTCCAATGAAAAAAACCCGGATCCAATTGAAACATTCGTTTTTGAGATAAAAATTCTCGGAGTTTACCTGTTTTTCTCGCCGTTTACTCAGGTACCTCCCCTTAATCAGAAACATCTCTATTCCATAATATCTCATTAAACTTGCTCCAGAATAGAGATATCTAAGGAGAGATGTCTGAGAATAGAGAAATAAAGAATAGAGTTGTTGTCCTGCCAATTATTTTTATTCGATAGTATCACCTTTTCGCTATATTCCCTGAAAATTTCATTGAAATATTCCTAAAATTAAATGAGCTTCTAACAGTCGGCCGGCGACCATGTTTTTGTTGTTCTTCTGTATTTTGTGGTGATTTTTTTCTAAAGGCTATCAATATATCTACGTTTGTGTTAAAAAAAAAAATGCGTTCCTTTTTCACCCACCGTTTCTCGGAAAAAAAAATCGGAATTTGGCAATTTTGTAATAATCGAAGATACGAAGCGAGCAATCGCTTACCAGTCCCGGACGTATCTTCCGGCGAGCGCTTGGCGCTCTTCGCATTCTCGCTAACGAATTCTCCGTCTTCCTCGTTGATTAAATCTCGACTCGCAGCATCTTCGGAATCATTTTGAAAGGCACACGTCGTTTCGTCGAGATTCGCCGAATCGTCGAGATTTTTCTCACGTGGCTCGCTCGTGTGCTCGACTTGCTCGCAAGCATCATCCGTCGCGGCATCAACCTCCCGTGGTATCGCCACCGGAGCGTCCATATCTCTAAGAGCGGGCGGAGAGAACCTAGCCTTCTTCGTCAAATTGCCAATGGTCCCTTGTTTCCTGCCGGTCTCGCGGCTCCTCCTCTTGTGCGGTTGTTCCTCCGCGTTGGTCGTACAACACTGCGAATCGTGACGCAAGCGCGATACTTCGCTCGGCGAAAGTCTGTCGTTTTCCTGCTTGACGGAGTTGCTCTCGTCGTCGCCCGTCAGGCCCTTGATCCGCAGGATCTCCGCTACTCTGAGAAAAGTGGCGAGCTCTTCCTGCCTCACGTTCACCTCCCCCTGATACATGAATCTGAGCAACGCCTCCACCTCCGCGTATCCTATATCCTGCAGTATGACGACCGGATGTTGACAGGGGTTGCTCTGGTGACGCGACGAAAACTTGCTCTCAGATCGCTTCAGGCGTTTGACCAATGGAGCTTACCCAACGGATCGCGCCTACCTTGAATATATCTTTGAAGTACGGACTGCAGACGGAGAGGACCAGCTTGTGCGCTTGGAACAATTGTCCATCGACTGCCAGGGTAACGTCGACTAGATCCTTGTCGCTGAGATGACTCATGAAGCCGCTCGTCAAGTTGTCGGAAAAATTGTTCCATCGTAGCGAAAATTGATCCGTTCCAAAAGTCTCCGCCATATCTCGCTGCCACCGACGCAACGGAAAAGACATTGTTAATGGTAATTATATTTATCGCGCGATACTCCGTCTTTGTCGCTCTAGCGATGATCGTGTGCAAGTCGAAAAGTCAATAACGAGACAATGTGACGGAAAATAATTCATACTGTAAAAACCTTTTTTTCCTGCAATTTTGTCGTTACAAAAATGCTGACGCGAGAAAAATGAGTAGCTGGAAAAATATCGCGGTTTTAATTATTATTCGATATATCGTCATCCGATATGGAAAGTGACTAATCGACAGGCGTAAACGTCATCTTCGGATAACCAAAAAGATTTATACTTTTTTTTCGTACAATATTCACAACGCTTTTTATGATACTGACGATTTCAGGAAAAATCACAAAACTATTCAATGACTCGGTTTCACGTTACGCTGCGGAAAAATATAATCGCAAACGTACGATCCGGCAAACTTGTCAGTCGTATTTTTACCTGATATTGCGCGATTTTGTTGTACCTACATGTACAGATATCTGTTAAACACACACACACACACACACACACATATATATATATATATATATATATATATATATATGTGTGTGTGTGTGTGTGGGTGCGTGTGTTTCCAGCGATTCTTATCGTCGCACCTGTTTGACTGAAGATGTGGTTGGCGTTCTTCACTTTTTTCTAATCATCAGCTCCGTCAATCGGGATTACATCGCGTTGTCGACCATGACATTATTACACTGTTTCTTATTTGCGCTCTCGGTGAGCGCCGGTGTGACGTTTTCATTCTTGGTTCAGCGTGTGCGCGAGAGAGGGTAAACGCTGGTAGCGGACGGGGCCGAGCAACAGTAGTCACAACCGACGAGGTGTTTTTTTCTACATTTTATTCGTCATTAATTAACGATTTTTTTTGTCTCAATGTGAAAAAATATTGTTTTTTTGGTCCATCGAGACACTATTGCACGGGACGTTGCCCTATAGGAAAGCGATGCAATGTTGAACATAGATTGCGAAATGTTTTGAGGTTTTGTTTTGTTTGCGTACGAGTGGAATCGCTTTGAGGACCCGGCAACTTCGACGGCGTAGATAAAATGCATATTGCTTAGAATCTACAAGTTTTCGATTATTTTGTTCGAAAGGGACATTTTTCGCGAATATCGCACAAACACAAATTTGTGACTAACAGGACTTTATTTCGCTCTCGTACTCTTACTCTTGAGTGCTGCAAATAAATTGTTTCACCTGCTGATGAAAATTATTCATATAATTTATATAATTTAAAGAATTTAAGAAACGCGACGTTTTCCAAAACTCGATGGTACTTGCAACTTCTTTCCATTTTCAACTTATTCATTCATATTATTTATTTATCGTTTACGATTGCAGCTTTGATTTCATAAATTAGTTAATTCGTTAATTTGTCCGTTTCTGATAGGTAAGGACCAAAAAAGCAATCGCCCGATATGGCAGCCGACAAGAGAAAAACATTCCCCGAGAAGGGCAGCTTTGTTAAGAAAGGAACGACCATTATAGAAGCCGAGCCCTTTGTCGCGGTGCTGAGTTCAAAGTTACACAGCAAACGTTGCGACAACTGCTTTAAAAAGTAAGTCATGTTGTGTTGAAAAATTCCATGTGAGAATTTATTTTAAAATTATTCCTATTCGAAGATCGATTTGACGTGCAAGTAGCGAGGAACCCAAAGTGCCAGAATTTCAGATCACAGCGCAATTTGTTTTTCCGCAGATGCAAGATTTTTAGATGCTCAGGCTGCCAGTACGTCTATTACTGCAGTAAGGATTGTCAGAGAAAATCGTGGAGCCTGCACAAAGTGGAATGCCCAAATATGAAAAGGGTTTATCCAAGAGAAGTGCCGGGTACGGTGAGAATGATTGCCCGCACAATAATAAAACTTAGAAACGGAGGAGACAAAGAGAGAGGCTACTATTCGCCGAGCGAATACCGAACTTTTGGAGACTTGATGTCGCGTGAGTCTTCCTCGCTACTCTTCGTTCTTCCCCTTTGAAACGTCAATGTGCCGACAGAATTATTCAATTGGCCCATCGCCATGTTTCAAACGTTTTATTTTGAGTTTATCAAATACGCTGAAGCGCACCGAAGAAACAGTTAGACTTTGTACACAATGGTTATTTTGTCCTTTTTCTTCAGATTACAGTGACATCAAAGCAGACCTGGAGGAAATTGAACACTTCACGTTCGTTTACGGTGTTCTGGTGCAATTTTTGGCCAACACGGTGCTGCCATCGACCCGCGAGGTGCTCGAGATATTTGGTCGAATCCGGATCAATTCGTTTCACGTACTCGACAGCGAACTGATGAGCATTGGGGTCGGCGTTTATCTCGGGCCATCCATAATCGATCACAGCTGCAAAGCGAACACTTCGACTATTTTCAACGGTACAACGCTTGTCTTACGCACTGTACGTGATATACCGTCGTTCGATTGGTCAAAGGTAAAATAAAAATCAATTGAGTTTCGCTCGTGGATTTAAGATTTCACCGAGGACGAGATTCGATTGTTCGTCGAATTGATCCAACGGGGACTCTGCTGCACTCCGTAGGTTTCCGTGTCGTACATCGACGTATTGAGGTCGGTGGAGGAGAGACGCGCCAAACTCCAGAGCTCTTATTACTTCTGGTGCAATTGCGAAAGATGCATCAATCCCGAGCCAGCTGCAAGTGGCGCCGCTTGTCCAAACGCAAATTGTACGAATCCGTGCTCTCCGAAGGATCTCAAATGCGCAAAATGCAACGAGGTGCTCCCGGCGAATTATCAGGATGATTTCGAACTCGTAGAATCGAGGGCACATCGGAAACTCGAGAAAATTGACCAAACGAAGGATATGGACGATACCGAAAGTACGAGAAATTCTAGCTGCTGTTACACGTGCAAATTTAGGGGGTACATCTACCTAGAGGCTCGAAAAAAATGGCCAAATTCCGAAAAAAAATCTCAGAAACAGTTGGTGAAAGAGAAACGCATTTTTTCAACACTACATATATTGAAAGGCTGAAAAAAATCACCAGAAAACAACAAAAACATGGCCACCCGCAGAGGAAGTTTTCTTTGCGACTTTTGGCGGTGGACACCCTCCAGCTTACACGGTCCATTCGAAGTCTGAAAACCAAACGGGTTATTCGAGTCAACAAGAAATACGAGTTGACGATCGTCGATTTTAAAAATAATTTTTTTTCAACAACGTGACGACGAATTGGAACTCGAGCATACAAAATCTTTGAAAAAATCGTCATTTTTACGTAACTGTTGAAAAGTGAAGATCGATTTTAAAAAAGTGAGATCGTCAACGACCTTTAAATGTTTCTCATCGTATCTCCTGTGAATTTGGAAATAATCCATCAAGGGGTTCTCGAGATATCGTGCCCACCGATTTTGAAAACAGTGTTTCCAGAAAAACGCGTTTAAAGTTTGAAGAATGGTACTGCTGTCGCTCGCCCGGCCCACTGTTAGAAGCTCATTCAATTTTAGGAATATTTCAATGAAATTTTCAGGGAATATAGCTAAAAGGTGATAGTATCGGATAAAAATATTTTTGAAAAATGCATTTTCTTCACCCACCTAGGTAAATGTAGCCCGTTAATTTTGTGCTTATTTATCAGTGCTCGCGAAGGATTCCTTCTTTCTTACGATTCTATACAAATTCGATTGAACTCATAAGTCATCGAGATAATTTTTCCAATGGCCGGTGGTCCTTTGATTTTCACGACACTCGTTCTTTTTCAATCGGTCATTTGTTCGCGTAGTTTGTGAATTCCGCACGGGAACAGAGCTCCGAATTAACTTTCAGTCACCCTTGTCACGCCTCTTAGCGGTACCCGTATTACATTTTTTTCGTCTCTTTTTTTTAAACCCCACAGAGTTGGAAATCTGCAGAATGTGCCTGAAGGAACAAGAGGGCGTGCTTCATCCGTTCAACATTTTACACGTTCGTACGCTGGAGACGGCATTATCGATCGCGGGTAAATTCGAACTTTGGGGAGAAGCCGAGATCTATGCGAGAAAATTGGCACAACAATACGAGTAAGTTCGTGTATTCAATCAAGTTCACTGAATTCAATCAAGTCACTGTGCAAGTGGCCAATACCATATTTTCGACGAAATTTTGAAAAACGACTTTGGCAGACCGTAATTAATTATTTTACGTGGCAAGTATGAGACAAAGACGGAAAGCCTCGTTTTAATATGCCGAATTATAGTAATAACTTTATACACGAGCACGAGTAGTTCTAGCTTCTTTAGAAGCTTCTGTAATTTATAGCTCCGACCGGTCGATCCTTTTCTGCATTCGTTTGTTGCCGTAAATATTCTGAAGAGTCCAAACTTCAACAGAATATGGGGTTGAAGTTCGCATCGTTGGAACGCAACGAAAGTTCTTTTCAATTTATCATGTTCATTATTATCCAGAATCAAATTTGGCAAATTTATTCTCAATGGCTGAATGAAAATCCTAAAGACGGTTTGCGCAATTTTCGTAGATCAAATTTGCCAAAGGAAATTTGGGAAATCAAAGAAGAAATCATATCTGTTTCATTCCAACGTTGCAAACTTCAACGTCATAAGAAAAAGGCAACAAAAAAGCAACGATTTCTTTTTCAAATTTCTATTAAATACATTCAGTTCTTATACTTAATTAATTGATTCATAGCTTCATATCTTTTATCGCGACACAATTTTTTTCAACGCAGGCCACCGCGATCGTAACACCGCCGAGGGACACCGACGAAATATTAATATCGATTGTTTGTTCAAGATATTATTTCGGGGATACGCATCCGATGACGGGAGGAATGTATTTTACACTGGTGAAGACGTTCGACGCTGGCGTAAAGCTCGAGGAAGCTTACGACTTAGCGAGGAAAGCTTCCACAGTGCTCAGAATCGCGTTCGGCGAGAACGACACGAAAACTCGAGAAATGGACGACATCGTCAACTGGTTGCAGGCCAAATCCAACATTATCGACGATCACAGAACTTGAACCACTATTCAAGAACAATAACACTCCGATCGTATGTCTTTTTTTTTTCATTCATTTTTCCTTCAAATTCGCGGCAATTCTGTAATACGTTACAACGAATGTACGCTGCGTGTGAGTATGCGTGCGTTTGTGTGTGTGTGAGTGTATGGATGTATATTTCGTATCCAACAATCAAGTGGGATGCTTTGAATGCCTACGTCCTACTTGGTGGGTACGCGCGACAAACGTGTATTGCGAAATGAAAAATAACGTTAAACAAAGACTGTTTAAGAGGTATTAAAAAGAGAAGGAGAGAGAGAGAGAAACGAAACAATGAAAGTCTGACGTTATTAGATATAGAGTAGGCGGCATCGGGAAGTTGCTGCATCACGATTTGCCTGTTTGCTGTTGATAGACCTCTATAGTGTCGCCTTCCTCCATTTTCAGAGTCGTCGGAGTGTCCAGTTCGTTGATCGGTTGGCCATCGAATCTAAATCTCACAGCGGCTATCGCCGGACCCTGCAGTTTATTTTTCTCCTTTACGCCGTGTTTCCTTTGATTCAGTGCGCAACTAAGTTTCCGGGTTTTTTTTACCAATAAAAAATCGAAAATTGCAAGACAAATACAAAAATGGTTCATTCGAAGTATTGTTCCTCGCTATTTACACATTTTTGCCATCTCTCTGGCAATACATAAATACCGCGACGGTACCGACTGAAAAAACAAAAACACAGAGACGTTTTTCTGTATTTTTTGGTGATTTTTTTCTATAGGCTATCAATATATGTACCTTTGTGTTAAAAAAAAAATGCTTTTTTTTTACCAACCGTTTCCCGGGAAAAAAATCGGAATTCGGCAATTTTGTTCAGGTCTCAAGGTACATTTAAGGGACTACCCTTAATTTCTACCGTAATAATCGAACATATGAAGCGAGCATTGTCGCGAAAATTGATCCGTTCCAAAAGTCTCCGCCATATCTCGCTTCCACCGCCGCAACGGAAAAGATATTGATAATGGTAATTATATTTGTCGCCCGATAAGGTAAATGTCCCAATTATTGAAGAGCTAAGCATCTGGGGGATTGAATTCGGCGAGAAAAACATATAAAATCAAGAAAAAACCATCGCTTTCATGTTCAAATGATACTTTGATATTTTTACTGTCGAAAAATCACCCTTTAAATTATTTTGAAATGATTTCATATGAAAAAAAAAAGAATAACAATGTGAAGCATACAAATGTCCCAATTATTGAACACTGAAAGTGCCTATGTCCCTAATATTGAACACGCATGTCCCAGTTGTTGAACACTCTCGAGAATTCTTTTTCCGTTCTGAAAATATTATTTTGGGTACAATATTAAGGGGGGTTTGTCTTTTTTTTTCGCAAAATTTACCGCTTTTTGGGAATTTTTTTGTGAAGAAAGTATACAACGGAAAACTTGTGAAACTTGGCATATAGTTTTATTGATCTGTTTACTACATACAAAAAAATTTTTAAACAATTTCATCAAAAAATCCGCCTCCCCCCTCCCTCGACGCGCGATTGTCCTTTTTTGATGGTGTGCACGATTACAGCCTTCACGTTCATCCTGCGACAAAAACCCAAAAAGCATTTTACTTTAGACACATATAGCTATCGTTCGATGAAGGGGAAAAAAAATTGACGATTTGGTGACGTTTTGAACTTGAAGTATCGATTTTTCGAAAAAAATTTATCGATTTTTTGTTATAAATAAAAAACTATTAAACGTATTGCTTTTTTACTTCATCAAACGATAAAAGGATGTCAGCTGAGCATTCTGTCCAAATTTGAAGGCAATCGGTTGAATAGTTTTTGAGAAATCGTGCACACCAGTTGTGAAAAAGCTGTTTCGAGAAAAACGCGTTTGAGGGGGGATTTTTTGATGAAAATGTTTAAAAATTTTTTTGTATGTAGTAAACAGATCAATAAAACTATATGCCAAGTTTCACAAGTTTTCCGTTGTATACTTTCTTCACAAAAAAATTCCCAAAAAGCGGTAAATTTTGCGAAAAAAAAGACAATCCCCCCTTAAGAAATGAAAGCAAAATCAAACACTAATAATCTTTTATTAATCATGTAAAAATACAAAAATATATATTTAGTCTCTTTTGACAGGTTTTTGGTTCATTCGCATTTGGTTTATTTTTGCTTTTCGACTCGAACGTTATTTTATTTTTATTTTCAGCTTCCTCGTTTGTGTGTTCTGTTTTTGTTGGTTTTTGTCGCAGCTTGGCTCCCTGAAATATTGGAGAGCAAAAAATATTGAACATTACATTCGTATTTTTAGGTTACATTTAGGTTATATTCCCTTTTTACTTTTCTTTTTATGTTTATTGCACCAAAATACAAATAAAAAATATATTTGACGATCTTAGAGTTATTATTAAAAGAATAAAGGTAAGTTTATTCAGGAACTTACAGTTTTTGTTTGAATAAATCCGATTCACACGATCTGTCAAACGTTAACAGTCTCGATGTTTTAATAGGTTTAATGACGCCATCTTCGAGAATTCGAGTGTTCAATAATTGGGAAACACTGCACTTTCTATGTCCCAATGATCGAACACCGTATTTTTTAACAAATAATTAATAAAAAAAAAAATTTTATTGTTATTTGTAAGAAATTTTCCGAGGAACCTGAAACGCCTTTACTTTTTGAGATGCGACAGTTTTTGAATCTTTTATGCCCTTACGCGCGAAGCGGCGCGTCTTAGCACAAACGATAAGCAGTTACCACGGGACGTCAACTCGGGTCACCGTTGCTGATTAAATATTTTTTCTCTCTTTCTTAATTAAAGCTTTTTTTGCACAAGTAAGGTAACATTTCGATAGCTAAAAGTTCCATATATGTAATGAAATGTTTATAAGTAAGTAAATGCATGCAGGTAAATGAGAAATAATAAAAATACAAGATAGTGTTCAATAATTGGGACATTTACCTTACTTTGTCTTCGTGGCTCTATCGGTGATTGTGTGCAAGACAAAAAGTCAATAACGAGACATTGTGAGGAAAAAGAATTCATACTGTAAAAACCTTATCTTCCTGCAATTTTGTCCAAAATGCTGATGCGAGAAAAATGAGTAGCTGGAAAAATATCATGGTTTTAATTATCATTCGACATATCGTCATCCGATATGGAAAGTGACTAATCGACAGGCGTAAACGTCATCTTCGGATAACCAAAAAGATTTATACTTTTTTTTCGTACAATATTCACAACGCTTTTTATGATACTTACGATGTTAGGAAAAATCACTAAACTATTCAATGTCTCGGATTCACGTTTCGCTGCGGAAATTTACCTGATATTGTTTATTTGTATATTTACTGAAATATTTTTACCTGATATTGCGCGATTTTGTTGTACCTACATGTGCAGAAATCTGTCAAACATAAATGTGTGTGTGTGTGTGTGTGTTTCAAGCGATTCTTACGTCGCACTTGTTTGATTGAAGGTGTGGCTGGCGTTCTTCTTTTATTTCTAATCATCAGCTTCGTCAATCGGGATTACAGCGCGTTGGTACATTACATTATTACACTGTTTCTTATTTGCGCTCTCAGTGAGTGCCTGTGTTTTCATTCTTGGTTCAGCGTGTGCGCGAGAGAGGCTAAACGCTGGTAGCGGACGGGGCCGAGCAACAGTAGTCACAACCGACGAGGTGTTCTTTTTTACATTTTATTCATCTTTAATTAACGATTTTTTTGTCCCAATCATTGAAAATATTGTTTTTTTGGTCCATCGAGGCACTATTACACGGGACGTTGCCCTATAGGAAAGCGATGCAATGTTGAACATAGATTGCGCAATTTTTTGAGGTTTTGTTTTGTTTGCGTACGAGTGGAATCGCTTCCAGGACCCGGCAACTTCGACGGCGTAGATAAAACGCATATTGCTTAGAATCTTCAAGTTTTCGATTATTTTGTTCAAAGGGGCATTTTTCGCGAATATCGGACAAATCCAAATTTGTGACTAACAGGACTTTATTTCGCTCTCCTACTCTTGAGTTGTGCTCGAAAGGGGCATTTTTCGCGAATATCGGACAAACCCAAATTTTTGACTAACAGGACTTTATTTCGCTCTCGTACTCTTGAGTTGTGCTCGAAATAAATTGTTTTATCTGCTGATGAAAACTATTCATATAATTTATATAATTTAAAGAATTTAAGAAACGCGACGTTTTCCAAAACTTGATGGACTTGCCACTTCTTTCCATTTTCAAATTATTCATTCATATTATTTATTTATCAAGATCTCGTTTTATTGTAAGCTCCAACGTTTGCCATTGCAGCTTTTATTTTATAAATTAGTCAATTCGTTATTGGTCCGTTTCTAATAGGTAAGGACCAAAAAAGCAATCGCCCGATATGGCAGCCGACAAGAGAAAAACATTTCCCGAGAAGGGCAGCTTTGTTAAGAAAGGAACGACAATTATAGAAGCGGAGCCCTTTGTCGCAGTGCTGAATTCAAAGTTCCACAGCGAACGTTGCGACAACTGCTTTGAAAAGTAAGTCTTGTTGTGTTGAAAAATTCCATGTGAGAACTTATTTGAAAATTATGTCTATTCGAAGATCGAATTCTGCATGCAAGTAGCGAGGAACCCAAAGCGCCAGAATTTCAGATCACAGCACTGTTTGTTTTTCCGCAGATGCAAGATTTTCAGATGCTCGGGCTGCCAGTACGTCTATTACTGCAGTAAGGATTGTCAGAGAAAATCGTGGAGCCTGCACAAAGTGGAATGCCCAAATATGAAAAGGGTTTATCCGAGCGAAGTGCTGGGTACGGTGAGAATGATTGCCCGCACAATAATAAAACTTAGAAACGGAGGAGACAAAGAGAGAGGCTACTATTCGCCGAGCGAATACCGAACTTTTGGAGACTTGATGTCGCGTAAGTCTTCCTCGCTACTCTTCGTTCTTCCCTTTTGAAATGTTAATGTGCCGAAAGAAATATTCAATTGGCCCATCGCCATGTTTCAAACGTTTTATTTTCAGTCTATCAAATACGCTGAAGCGCACCGAATAAACAATTAGACTTTGTACGCGATGGTTATTTTGTCCTTTTTCTTTAGATTACAGTGACTTCAAGGCAGACCTGAAGGAAATTGAACGCTTCACGTCCGTTTACGTCGTTCTGGTGCAATTTTTGGCCAACACGGTGCTACCATCGTCCCGCGAGGTGCTCGAGATATTTGGTCGAATCCAGATCAATACGTTTCACGTACTCGACAGCGAATCGGTGAGCGTTGGGATCGGCGTTTATCTCGGGCCATCCATAGTCGATCACAGCTGCAAAGCGAACACTTCGACTATTTTCAACGGTACGACGCTTGTCTTACGTACTGTACGTGATATACCGTCGTTCGATTGGTCAAAGGTAAAATAAAAATCAATTGAGTTTCGCTCGTGGATTCAAGAGTTTACCGAGCACAAGATTCGATTGTTCGTCGAATTGATCCAACGGGAACTCTGCTGCACTCCGTAGGTTTCCGTGTCGTACATCGACGTATTGAGGTCGGTGGACGAGAGACGCGCCGAACTCCAGAGCTCTTATTACTTTTGGTGCAATTGCGAAAGATGCATCAATCCCGAGCCAGTTGCAAGTGGCGCCGCTTGTCCAAACGCAAATTGTACGAATCCGTGCTCTCCGAAGGATCTCAAATGCGCAAAATGCAACGAGGTGCTCCCGGCGAATTATCACGACGATTTCGAACTCGTACAGTCGAGGGCACATCGAAAACTCGAGCAAATGGAACAAACGGAGAATATGGACGATACCGAAAGTACGAGAAATTCTAGCTGCTGTTACACGTGCAAATTAAGGGGATACATCTACCTAGAGGTTCGAAAAAAATGGCCAAATTCCGAAGAAAAAAAAATTGGCAACAGTTGGCGAAAAAGAAATGCATCATTTTAACACAAAGGCACATATATTGGAAGGCTTTGGAAAAATCACCAGAAAAACAACAAAAACATGGCCACCCGCAGATGAAATTTTTTTGCGACTTTGGCGGTGGACACTCCCCAGCTTAAACGGTTCATCCGAAATCTCAAAACCAAACAGGTTATTCGAGTTAACGGAAAATACGAGTCGTTGACGATCGTCGATTTTTCAAATATTTTTTTTCAACAACGTGGCGACGAGTTGGAACTCGAGCATACAGAATCTTTAAAAAAGTCGCCATTTTTGCTGAACTATTGAAAAGTGAAAATCGATTTAAAAAAAGAAAGATCGTCAACGACCTTTAAATGTTTCTTATCGTATCTCCTATAAACTTGGAAACAATCCATCAAGGGGTTCTCGAGATATCATGTCCACCGATTTTGAAAATAGTGTTTCGAGAAAACGCGTTTAAAGTTTGAAGTATGGTGCTGGTGCCGCTCGCCCGGCCCACTGTTAGAAGCTCATTCAATTTTAGGAATATTTTAATGAAATTTTCAGGGCATGTAGCTAAAAGGTGATGATATCGAATAAAAATATTTTTGAAAAATGCATTTTTTCACCCACCTAGGTAGATGTAGCTCGGTAATTTGGTGCTTTGTTATCAGTGCTCTCGAAGGATTCCTTCTTATTTTATGAATTCTATACAAATTTGAATGAACTCGTAATTCGTCGAGATAAATTTTCAAATGGCCGGTGGTCCTTTGATTTTCACGACACTCGTTCTTTTTCAATCCGTCATTTGATCCCGTAGTTTGTGAATTCCGCACGGGAACAGAGCTCCGAATTAACTTCAGTCACCCTCGTCACGCCTCTTAGGCGGTACCCGTATTACATTTTTTTCGCCTCCTCTTTTGAACCCCACAGAGTTGGAAATCTGCAGAATGTGCCTGAAGGGACAAGAGGGCGTGCTTCATCCGTTAAACATTTTACACGTTCGTACGCTGATGATGGCATTATCGATCGCGGGTGAATTCGGACTTTGGGAAGAAGCCGGGATCTATTCCAGAAAATTGGCGCAACAATCCGAGTAAGTTCGTGAATTCAATCAAGTTTACTGAGTTTAACCAAGTCACTGTACAAGTGGCCAATACCATATTTTCGACGAAATTTTGAAAACCAACTTTGGCAGACCGAAATGAATTCTTTTACGTGGCAGTCTGAAAAAAGTCAATTTTTCGCCCCATTTTTTCAGTTTCCATTGTTTCTAAAATTAGTAATAATGATAATTACGCAATGCCTGAGGTCGGGACGATAGTGGGATATATGCTAAAGGTCTATACCAAATTAAAAGTCAATCGGTTGGATGAACTCGAGGTTTCATGCTAACCAGGTTGAAAAAAGTAGTTTCGCGAAAAAACGCGTTTAAGATTTGAGAACAATTTTAGACAACCGCAACTATCTAATTGGTATAATGGTATGTTATATTTACGTTGCATTAATCGGCCATTCTTGCCTCATAAAGTGTGGCTTCCCCGACTTTGAAATTATGATTTTCCGAAGCTCGTTCTTCCCTGCGAACAGTTGTAGCTTCTTTAGAAGCTTCTGTAACTCATAGCTCCGACTGGTCGATCCTTTTCTGCACTCGTTTGTTGCCGTAAATATTATTGAGAGTCCAAACTTCAGCAAAGTATGGGCTTGAAGTTCGCATCTTTGGAACGCAACGAAAGATCTTTTCAATTTACCATTTTCATTATTATCCAGGATCAAATTTGGCAAACTTATTCTCGATCGCTGAATAAAAATCCCAAAGACGGTTTGCGTGATTTTCGTAGACCAAATTTGCCAAAAGCAATTTGGAAAATTAAAGAAGAAATTATATGTGTTTCATTCAAACGATGTAAACTTCAACGTCATAAGAAGATGCCAAAAAAAAACATCGATTTTTTGTCAAATTTCTAGACTAGCATACTACCCGAAAACAATGCTGCCGAATTTGTCTCGCTATTTATTCATTTAATTAAATACATTCAGTTCTTATACTTAATTAATTAATTCATAGTTTCATATCTTTTTTTCTCCGCTTTATCCTACACACTCGAGTGAAATATCAATTTCGCGCGGCCCGACAAACCGCGACACAATTTTTTTGAACGGAGGCCACCGCCGTCGTAATATCACCGAGGGACACCGACGAGAAGTAACATCGTTTGTTTGTTCAAGATATTATTTAGGGGATACGCATCCGACGACGGCAGCACTGTATTTTACACAGGTGATGGCGTTGAACGTCGGCGAAAAGGTCAAGCAAGCTTGCGACTTAGCGAGGGAAGCTTCCAAAGTGCTCAGAATCGCGTTCGGTGAGAACCACACGAAAACTCGACAAATGGACGTCCTCCTCAACTTGTTGCAGGTCAAATCCAAAATGTTCAACCATCACAGAACTTGAACCACTATTCAAGAATAATAACACTCCGATCGTATGTCTGTTTTTTTTTTTTTTTTTTCATTCATTTTTCTTTTAAATTTGCGGCAATTCTGTGATACGTTACAAGTGTGTGCTGCGTGTGAGCATGCGTGCTTTGTGTGTGTGTGTGTATGGATGTATACTGCGTATCCAACAATCCAGTGGGATACGTTGAATGCCTACGCCCTACTTGGTGGGTACGCGCGACAAACGTGTATTGCGAAATGAAAATTAATGTTAAACAAAGACTGTTTAAGAGGTATTAAAAAGAGAAGGAGAGAGAGAGAGAAACGAAACAATGAAAATCTGACTTTATTAAATATAGAGTAGGCGGCGTCGGGAAGTTGCCGCATCACGATCCGCCCGTTTGCTGTTGATAGACCTCTATGGTGTCGCCTTCCTCCATTTCCAGAGTCGTCGGAGTGTCCAGTTCGTTGATCGGTTGGCCGTCGAATCTAAATCTCACAGCGGCTATCGCCAGACCCTGCAAGTTATTTTTCTCCTTTACGCCGTGTTTCCTTTGATTCAGCCTTGAAATTTCGACCTCGACGCTCTTGGCGCGTTCGACAAGTGCCCCGGACAACGTATAGCACGAGGAAAAGCAGAAGAGAAACAAATGCGACTCACCTCACGATCGCAGTACGCGTTCATCAGTTTGCGAAGGGGTGTGTGTTTCTTTATTTTGAACTGCACCACTGCACTGTCCTGGCCCAAAACTTTCAGGTTTATGTGTTCCGACTCGGTTTTCGCCTCCTGTAGGTTTAAAATTATTTCCGCGTGTACAAACGTACTAACAATGTGTGCTCGTGGGCATGAATGAAAAAAAAAAAAAAAAGAAAACGTGACGGAGTCACGGCGACTCGCCGATTTTGAGGTTATAGAGCGCGTTGTACCTTCTTCTCGTCCGACATGATCGCTTCTTGTTTTTTTTTCCAATTTTTTTTCTATCAATATATCGTTTATCAGTGAAAAAGTCAAGACACTGGATACCGGTGATCAATGGAATCGTCCTGTTTTTTTTCGCACCCTTTTATTCCCGACGCTACGTAACTCGTTCTTTTCTTTTCTATTGGAAATTACACCGGGTCGTTGGGATTTTTGTGAATTAGCTACGTTATACGCGATACCCAACAGAAATCCCGCTCTTTGTCATATATCCCACAATCCTCAAACGCATATTGTTATTCGTTGTAGTTCGCGGGAACGCCGCCTTCTCGAGACACATCTGGCGCTCGAAGCGCCGCGCTTTCCTTTAAGGGACGGTGGGAGCTGAGGGAGTGCTTTGTGATTCCGGAATCGCGAATTGGTCGGTAGGTCATTTTTGAGTCTTGAAACTTTAAGGGGCTACACCTACCTCGATGCCCAAAAAATGGCAAAATTTCGATTTTTTTCTTCTGGGAAACCGTTTGGGAAAAAACGCATTTTTATTAACACAAAGGTACATATATGGAGAGCCTTGAAAAAATAAAATCATAAAAACAACAAATACATGGCCGCCGGCAGATGACGTGATTTTTTCGCGACGCCTTGCGGTGGACACTCTTCAGCTTAAATGGTCCATCTGAAATCTAAAAACCAAACGGGTTATTCAAGTTAACAATAAATATGAGTCGTTGACGATCGCCGATTTTTAAAATATTTTTTTTTTTAACAACTTGGCGACGAATTCGAGCCCGGGCATACAAAATCTATGAAAAAAGTTGTTATTTTTACGTAACAATTAAAAAATGAAGATCGCTTTGTAAAAAGTGTGATCGTCAACGACCTTCAAATGTTTTTCGTCGTATCTCCTGTAAATTTGGAAACAATCCATCAAGTGGTTCTCGGGATATCATGTCCACCGACTTTGAAAACGGTGTGTCGAGAAAAACGCGTTTAAGGGGGTATACCAGTGTGACACTTTTAAAAAATCGATATTTTTGCCTTTTTCGACAGTTTAAACTTTCAAGAATATCCTGTAAAAGTTCCAAGGCCGTATTTCTAATCATTTTATCTTGCAAAAGTCGATAGTTAAATGTTTAAACGCGTTTTTCTCGAAATGAGATTTTTTCAAATTTGCTGACATTGTAACTCAACGAGCAATTATCCGATTCACTTTAAATTTGAACTGATTACTCTTGAATATATATACTCTACAATGACGTAGGATATTTTTGATTGGATGAAAATGGACGATTTGGCATTGAAAAAAACGACCATTTTATAGGCAAGAAAACAGACTTTTTTGATAACTACGCCACTTTGTTAGATTTTGATATTTTTCGAAAATCCTACGTCATTGTACAGGAAATACCTTCCAGTTTAACGACATTCTTTCCTTTTTCGGTTTCAGCTACTCAATCGGCCGGAATCATGTCAGCAGTGGAGGAACTTTTTTTTTGCGTCTCCGAAGGCAGCGCATTAGTCGCTTGGATCTCAATCTTTTTCTATGAAAAAATTATGTAATATAGATCAAATATAGCCAAATATATGCTTAAATTTCCGAAACATTTAATCGAGTACTTTTCTTCCAAAAAATTCCCGAAAATACACTGGTATAGCCCCTTAAAGTTTGGAGTACGGTGCTGCCGCCGCTCGCCCAGCCGACTGTTGGAAGCTGTAGCTCATTCGATTTTAGGAATATTTCAATGAAATTTCCAGTGAATATAGCTAAAAGTTGATACTATCGAATAAAATTTTTTTCGGAAAATGCCATTTTTTAGCCCACTAGCCCGTTAATGATCGTGTACAGTTTTAAATTTCCGCTCGGCGAAGCGCTTTGTTCCCTTTCATTGTGAACGCACCTTGAATCGCGAAGGTGATTGGTCAACGCGCGACTGTCGACTGGAAAGCGGCGTCGCTCAAGCTGCTCCCATCACCGACGAACGAACCTAATATTTTTTCCAATTTTTTCCTTTCTCCCTTCCAATCCGCGAAAGCGATGAAACATCGAGGACTTCCGGTCTACTTCTTTCGACAATAGCGCAAAATGTTACACCCAGTGGAAAACAATGGGATTGTTGATTGTCGGTAATCGGTGAGCAGTGGGTCTTCGAAAAAAAAAAAACTGATGCCGACGAGTGCGCGTGCGCGCGGATGTGTGTACGTGCCGGGATTGCAGTCTCCAGTGGCGTAGAGGGGTTCACGCATATCGCCAGGGCATCTTTCGTCGCGTCGTATATTTGTTGTATCTCGACGCGTGTGTACCTAATATGTGTGTGTATGTGTGTGTGTGTTACGTACTTGTGTGCCGCGGGTTGTCTCACGTCTTTGCACGCTTCTTGTCACAATTTTCGTGAAAAAATAAATAAATACTCGATTATGATCCACGTGATAACGGTTGTGTCGTGACTGCTCGTCTCAAGCTTCATTCGAAATTGACGTACGTGAGTAAACGCTGCGAGCTGCGCTTGTTGTCAATTACATTATGGATATTCGTGCTCGTATGGGGCGTGCGGGGAAGACGGTCGTGGCGACGGGCAGGGGGGGGAGGGGTACTTGAGCACAGTGTATTTTCCGTAGGAGCCACCGTGCGAATTGTGTTTTTCGATTACGTATTCTCGAGAAGGAAAAAAAAACAAACTTGTTCATCGATCTCTCGAGTAAACCTCGATTTCTCCAATTTTTCTCTGTCTTGCCCGCTCTCGCTCGATCTCTTTCTCTCCCTCCCTCTCGCCATGCCCTCCCTCTACGTTGCTCGCGACGCGACTAATTACCCATGTACTTTTGCCTATTCGCATATGTATACCTACACATGCATGTATCCGGCAAATTTTGAAAAAATTCTCGTCAAAGGGTTAACAATTAACATCGCCGAAGCCTATATCTCTGTCAATAAGCACCATCCATTTTGTTTATGCACGAATCCGCGCGCGCAAGCCTCGTTCCAAAAACATGCGATTCTCTTATACACTTTTCACCTCCGTCTTGCCCCTTTTTGACAACACTGATGCAATGTCCTGCATCGAGTGGTTTTTTTTCTTCCTCCAATGCGCAATAGGTCGAAGCCCTCGCTCTACCTACTTCGAATTTTGTTTTCACGGTTCGAATACTCGTGTCGATGTGACAATTGGCTTGATCGAAAGTTCGGAAGAATGCGGAGAAGGCATTTCGCGCCGGCTTCCCCCTCTCTTTCTGAACCGCGTTACCAAAACATCAGGTTGATTCAGAGATACGAAGTGTTTTACTCCACCGCCTTCGTCAATGATCGTCGATATTATGAAGGAGTCGGCGAAAAATGGCAACGGGTTTTCATTCATTTTCATCGTCATTCGAGCAGGGTAGTTTTTATCTGCCTGTTGAACATTTTTCTAGCATCAAAATGGACCAATCTCTCATCGGTGACGGGATGCTACAAAGCACTTGGCAATTTTTTTGCATAAGCTTTCGGAATTGACATTCCTTCAACTCCTCACGCGTCGCTCTCAGAAGCGGACCCCGCCGGAACAGTGCAAAGCGCCTGACTGATCAACGTTCGTCCGTTTGTTTCTTGGACGCTGCTCCTTCCATTGCTAAAATTCCATTTTTTTCTTACCGCGTTGATTTTTCTTGAATAACAAGTATCGGCATTGTCCGAGACGAGCGAATTGCATGGTGAAATTTTTCTCGGGCGATATTGAACAATTGTTTTCCAGTCTTTGGTATCGCCGTAACACTAATAACGTTAACACTGGTAATGTTTTCCGCAGATACAAGTGGGAAGGAAAATGGTGAGCAACGGTACGGGCCGTACGCCGCGCATTCAGGTGTTCAGGCCGACTTACGACGAGTTCAAAGATTTCTCCAAGTATGTGGAGTACATGGAGAGCCAGGGAGCGCACAAAGCCGGTCTGGCGAAAGTGATACCGCCGCCGGAATGGGTGCCGCGCAAGGGCGGCTACAACGTAGACGATTTGGATCTGACGATACCCGCGCCCATATGCCAAGTGGTGACGGGCAAGCAGGGTCTCTATCAGCAAATCAACATACAGAAGAAGGCGATGACCATCAAGGAGTACAAAAAGTTGGCCTTTTCGGAGCGTTACAATACCCCAAAGCACTTTGACTACGAGGATTTGGAACGAAAGTATTGGAAGAATATAACTTACGTGGCGCCTATATACGGGGCTGACGTTTCTGGCTCGCTGACCGATCCCGAAGTCACAGAATGGAATATCAATCATTTGGGCACGATACTCGATTACGTTAACAAGGATTACGGTATATCGATAGACGGCGTTAACACCGCATATCTGTACTTTGGTATGTGGAAAACCACGTTCGCTTGGCACACCGAGGATATGGATCTCTATTCCATAAATTATTTGCATTTCGGAGCGCCTAAGACCTGGTACGCGATACCACCCGAACACGGCAGACGACTCGAGAGACTCGCCAGCGGCTTCTTTCCCGGCAGCTATCAGAGCTGTCCGGCTTTTTTGCGACACAAAATGTCTCTCATATCGCCGCAGATACTGAAACAATACTCGATACCCTGCAACAAGGTACTCGGACGGTTTCACGTGACAAAAACGCATATCGTTGATATTGCAATTCGTTCTATGTGATTTTCCGACGACTTTACAAGAGGGCCAAACAAACTTATTGCAATATCGTATTGCATCGGCCGAATGAAACGTTCTGATTGGTTATTGACATGGAGGGTTTTGCGGATGCGTTAGAATACATTTTTTAAACGTAATGGTCACATAGAACGTTTTGGAATATCAACGACGTTATGTGTGTGTACCACGCACAATTTTTACGAATATTCTTGAGACGGCTAGCCTCGGCAAACGTCTAATTTGGTTTTTCTTTTGGTCATCTTCTCTATTTCAGATTACCCAAGAAGCCGGGGAAATAATGATCACTTTTCCTTACGGCTATCACGCGGGTTTCAATCACGGTTTCAATTGCGCGGAATCGACAAACTTCGCCGCCCCGCGATGGGTCGAGTATGGGAAACGCGCGACTCAGTGCACGTGCAGCAAAGACATGGTGAAAATATCGATGGACACGTTCGTCAAGCGATTTCAACCGGAAAGGTGAGAACCGCTCAATTCGTGAATTCGTCAGTGGAAATTCTCGTTCGGAAGAGTCTCAGTTTTAAGAATCTACATCTACTAGAGGCCCGAAAAAATCGCCAAATTCCGAATTTCTTTTCTGGGAAACGGTTGGTGAAAAAGAAACGTATTTTTTTAAATAAGAAGGTATAATTAATGAGAGCCTTTAAAAAATCACCAAAAAAACAGAAAAACAAGAAAAACATGGCCGCCGACAGATGATGAAATTTTTTTTCCCGTCGTTTGGCGGTGGACACTCTTTAGATTAAACAGTACATACGAAATCTAAAAACCAAACGGGTTATTCAAGCTACCAATAAATACGAGTCGTTGACGATCGTCGATTTTTCAAATCATTTCCTTCAACAACGTGGCGACGCATTGAAACTCGAGCATACAAAATCTGTGAAAAAAGTCGTTATTTTTGCGTAACTATTAAAAAATGAAGATCAATTTTTAAAAAGTGAGATCGTCAACGACCTTTAAATGTTCCTCATCCTGTCTCCTGTAAATTTGGAAACAATCCATTAAGTGATTCTCGAGATATCACGTCCACCGAATTTGAACAGAATGGTGGCCATGTTTTTCTGTTTTTTTTTGTCAAGGCTCCCAAATATGTACCTTTGTGTTTAAAAAAGTGCGTTTCTTCCCACTGTTTCCCAGATCGAAATCGGAATTTGGCTTTCTCGGGATTCCAGGTACACGTAGCCCCTTAAGGGGCTATACCAGTGTGAACGCTAAAGATTTGGGCGATTTTCGGGAATTTTTTGGAAGAAAAGTACTCAATTAAATGTTTCGGAAAATTAACAATATATTTGGCTATATTTGACCTATATTACATAATTTTCTCATCGAAAAATATTGAGATCCAAGCGACTTATGCGCTTCCTTCGGAGGCGCAAAAAAAAGTTCCCCCACTGCTGACATGATTCCGGCCGATTGAGTAACTGAAACCGAAAAAGGAAAAAATGTCGTTAAACTGGAAGGTATTTCCTGTACAATGACGTAGGATTTTCGAAAAATATAAAAATATAACAAAATGGCGTAGTTATGAAAAAAAGTCTGTTTTCTCGCCTATAAAATGGTCGTTTTTTTTTCATTGCCAAATCGTCAATTTTAATCCAATCGAAAATATCCTACGTCATTGTAGAGTAAATATATTCAAGAGTACTCAGTTCAAATTTCAAGAAAATTTGAAAAATCTCATTTCGAGAAAAACGCGTTTAAAGATTGAACTATCGATTTTTGCAAGATAAAATGATATTGATATAAATGGTACAAATGATAATGATATTCTTGAAAGTATAAACCGTCGAAAAAGGCAAAAAAAAATCGATTTTTCAAAAGTGTCACACTGGTATAGCCTCTTAAGTAACGAGCATCGTAAAGCTCATAGCCGAATAGCCGACATCGAAAAACCAAACAAAAACCAACAATTTCTCAGATACGATCTATGGTTGCGTGGCGAGGACGTCGGCCAGCATCCGGAGGATCCTCGTCAAACGGCAGCCCCGTTGCCCTCGCAGATGGACCTTTTGTGCGCGAACAACAGCAGCGGCGAGTTGCCGCAGAGTTATTTGAGCGCGCCGAAAAACAAGAGGCACACGATTCATCGAAAGAAAACTTTAACCGCGACGAATTCGGACGTGAACATGGCCGACTTGGCGAATCGTCCGGACATACCAGCCGACGTGAAGAAAGTTCTGCAAGACCTTGAGCTGGAGGAGAGCGAGGATCAGCCGGACGAGCAACAGTTGGAGGTGCTCGAGGACATTTGGCTGAAAGCGGGTGAATTGGACGCTGCCGACGCGGTGCTTTATTCGGACAAGAGTTTCCGCAAGAAGGGCCGAAAGAGAAAGAAGAAGCCACCGGGCACAGCTGACAAGGAGCGAAAGGAGCTGAAAGCGAAAAGATTAGCGGCTAAAGCAATGGCGAGCGAGGAATCTTCGGGTACGCCAGGGCAGAGTATAAAAACCGAGTACCTCGATATCATGGGTGGTCCGGTGCCTTGTCTCGTTCTACCCGATCTCAAGGTGCATCGTCCGGAGCTCCTGGAAACCTCGACCACCGAAGATATCAACGAGGCCCCCAGCATCGGCCAAGACGACCCTTCGATCACCGCACTCGTCGAATACACCGACAAAACATCCAAGCGCAAGAAGAGAAACAGCGCGAAAAATCCCGAACACAAGAAGCACAAGCAAAAGCACGTTTACAAGAACAAACGCAAGGGCCTGCCGGAAGTGCCAATTTTCAGCACCACCGAGCCTCTCGACGTCTCGGACGCGGACGTCCAACGACAACTCATGGCCATGCCCAGCTTGTCCGCGCACAAATTCTCCGAATCGCCCTGTCACAGGAAAATGAGTATAATCACGAACACGATTAAAGTTGACGTACCGCCCGAGATCGACGGTGACCTCGACATCAAGGACGAATTCGACGACGACGACGACGAAGCCGTAGAGTTGAATTCAATACCGCTCTCACCGTCTCCCCCGCCGCCTTCGATATCCGTCAAGCAGGAATACCCCTTGTTGCCCGTGAAGCAAGAATACGCGAGTGACACGCAGGCCCAATCTACCGTGGCGGCAACGTCGAATCCTTCCTCGATCGACTCGAGTCCCCTGACGCGCATTATCAACAAGCCAATCGGCGCAAGCCTCCTCGGCAATCCAATGGCTTACGTGCGCAAAGATATCATCAAAGCGCCCCGTCTCAGTGTACTGAAGAAACAGTATCAATCGTGGGAGCGCAAGAGTCCGACGCTTCCCGACACAACCGTGCTCACGGAGAACACCATATCCGCGGACAAAGACGTTTGCAACGCTATAGACGGCTTGATGGTGCTTCACGAACAATCGCGACCGGCCACTCTTCAAGACGCCCGATTTTGCTCCAATCCGCCCACCATGTTTTTACCCGCCTCGACGTTTCCACGTAACAGCGAATTCGCCAATCCGGGGGTTAGCGCTAAGGATCCCGGCTCTGCGAAGAGCTCGAACCTCGAGAGCAAGGAGTGGCGCGAGAGTGTCCAAGAGTCCGCGAATTCGACGGCGCGCAGTCATCAGCTGCAGCTGCCTGAGAAAATCCTAACGAAAGCCTCGTTCCCGAACACGACGATAAGCGCCACACCGCTGAGCCAGGCCTTTCCTTTCGGCCTCGACAAGGCCTGGGAACCGAAGACCCTCGAACACACCACCAATCTCAACATCTGGCACAATCAGGCACACATTTTCAACGATAAGCTCAACCCTGACGTCGGCCAAGCAACTCTCGCCACTCCGAAAAACGAGAAAAATGTTTACGTCACCGCGCGCCCGTACACCGTCGCAACCAAAGCAGCCACAGGTTCGAACCTCACAGCCACAGGTTCGAACCTCACAGCCACAACGACGCCGGTAAGGACCGGCAGTGACGAGGCCAGGAGCAAACACGACGCGTCCTCGTCTTCGTCCTCGTCCTTGTCGTCGTCCTCCTTGGCGTCCTCGTACATGCAGATCGCCGCGAGGCAACCATCGCAAAATACCATCACGGTTCTTCTGAAGCCCGCGGTCGAAGCTACCCTCAGACAGCCGCGCAAGAGAATGCCCATGAAGCTGCTGAAACCGACGGTCGTTGAAAATTTGTCGGGCAATACGATGAGCGTTAACGGGGAACAGAGCAAATCAAAGACGTGCTCGATTGCCACCCAGGTCGACAATCGCGTTACGATTAGTCAGCTTAATTGCGGCAACGTTGCAAAAACCGGCCAGAGCAACGAGCAGAGAATGGACGTTTACACTTGTGGCAATTTCGGCAAATCAAGCGGCATTGGCAACAATAATATTCATGTGCAGAGAAACGAGCCGAACGTTATAACCTACGATATCACAACCGCGGAACCGAAAATGCCGACGAAAGCCGGAGGTTACGGGTGTGGCAGTGAACATTTCGGTGCAAGGACGCAGATGCAAAATGTCGTGTCGTCGAGCGGCGGATACGTCAAGATGACGATTACCAAAGCGAAAAAGCCGATTGTCAACAAGAGAAAGCTGAAGGACAAAAATAGGGCAACGACGTTGTTGGAAGAGGCACATAATGCCGAGTCCCAACCACCCGTTCTCACCGCCGAGCTAACTTTGCCCGTTAATCATTACCAAAGGAGCAATACCTACGAAATCGTCAAGAAACCAAGCGCGAACAATTATCCGGCTATACCGGGACACATCTCGGAAATGCTGTTCCCGAGCAATTCGGAACTTGATCTACTGCAAGCTTTCAACGATTATTGGAGCGCGCAGGTATCCCATTGCGCTATATGCGCCGCATTCACCTCGACGAGTAGCGGCGGAAGCCGACAAATGCCACCTGACTGGAAGTATTGCAAACCTACCGTTTTACCCGAAAGCTCACCGATATGGGTAAGGACAATGGATAACTCAATAATCCCTGTTCAAGTTGAACAGATCGGTCAAACTTCGAGAGGGGGTACCTTCAGGCGAGGCAAAGATTGCTGATTCTTTCTAGAGGAAAATCTTTGTCGTTTTTGAGACTCAGGGTTTGTTTTGTTACTACTTTTGGTTGTTACATGGTATTCTTTTGTTTATCCATCTTTAAAATTGCCGGAGGTATGGCACGGTCTTCTAAACGGGTCGCGGCGAATGTCGGACGGCGGGATTAATCTGACAAAAAGCAACACAGATTTTTCTTTCATTACGTGGCTATAACAGGGTGAACGCCGAAAATTTGGGTGATTTTCGGGAATTTTTTGGAAGAAAAGTACTCAATTAAATGTTTTGGAAAATTAAGAATATATTTGGCTATATTTGACCTATATTACATAATTTTTTCATAGAAAAATATTGAGATCCAAGCGACTTATGCGCTGCCTTTGGAGGCGCCAAAAAAAAGTTCCCACACTGCTGACATGATTCCGGCCGATTGAGTAGCTGAAACCGAAAAAGGAAAAAATGTCGTTAAACTGGAAGGTATTTCCTGTACAATGACGTGGGATTTTCGAAAAATATCAAAATCTAACAAAATGGCGTAGTTATGAAAAAGTCTGTTTTCTTGCCTATAAAATGGTCGTTTTTGTCAATGCCAAATCGTCAATTTTTATCCAATCAAAAAAAATCTTACGTCATTGTAGAGTAAATATATTCAAGAGTCCTCAGATCAAATTTCAAGTCAATCGGATAATTGTTCTTTGAGTTACAATGTCAGAAAATTTGAAAATTCTCATTTAATATTCTTGAAAGTATGAACATCTCATCTTATATTCTCGAAAGTATAAACTGTCGAAAAAGGCAAAAAAATCGATTTCTTGAAAGCGTCACACTGGTGGAAGCCCTGGTGAAATGTTGAATATCGATGAAATGGTATGCCTTGGAACAAAATGATGGAATTTTCCCAAAAACATGGCTACGTTTTGCAATAAAAAATACTTTTATTTTTAATTTTCAAAAACATTCATGGTCATGTTTTAGACGATAAAGTTAGAAAGATTTATACCAAATTTCATCAGGATCGGTTGATTAGTTATTAATCTTATTAGTTTTTAATCTAGATTAATCTATGCTTTTTTTTTTAATTGATAAAATCAGCAAATTTTTTCCTCGCTTAAAGGTATCTCCCCCTTACGACGGCTGTGAATGCAACGGAACGTTAGGTTAGATTAGCGATGTGTGTATAGGTAGTGATACGGAAGGATTCAATTGTAACGGGTAATACGTAAAAACCCGCAATGGTATCCGTCGCAACTCACAAGGAACATTACTTTGGTGTCCTCCTCTGATTTTATTGAGACTTTTTTATGTGGAAGAGTATCAAAAACTAGGAGACACGTATTTTTTTTATCGGCGGAAAAACGGTGTCAAGGGGTGAAACGCATCCTCAAAAATGGGGATGTTTTTTCGTTTTTCGTCGATAACGTTTTAACGGTACGAGATATTAAAAATTTTCAAACTACAACAATGTTTATTTTTTTTGTGTACTATACATTGGAGATAAGAACGATAACGTTATCGACGAAAAACGAAAAACAACCCTATTTTCGAGGCTGCGTTTTACCCCTTAAAACCGTTTTTCCGCCGATAAAAAGAATACGTGTCTCTTAGTGATACTCTTTCACGTAAAAAAGTTTCAACAAAATCGGAGGAGGACACCAAAGTAATGTTCCTTGTCCGGAATGAATAATAATACCCTAAGGCCTTGGGCCACAGTGACGGGTATAAAATCATGTGCAAATTTAACAATTTTTTTTCGTATGAAAAAGTGATTCACTCATAAAATTGATTACACATCTATTTAGTATGAATGTCAAGCTGTTAGAAAAAATATATATATATTTTTTTTTTTCGATGTACAAAATGGCCAACTACTAATATTTTCTTTTGTTAACTTTTTTAAGCGCTCCGCGGCGTGACATTTAACATCCACAATTTTTCACCTAGAACAAAAACCAAAAATTCTCGTCAATCTACATTAGAATACCTAGAGAAGTATGTACGGAGTTTAAAAAATATTGTTCAATTCAAAAGTTGTAGGTATTTGAACTTAAGAAATGAATTATCAGTGATAAATGTCGTTATTGTTGCTCATAAAATGAAAAGTTTTCGATTAATCAGAAATTCCGTACGTACTTATCTGCGAAATGCAATTTGGAACATAACTTTCAAATTTGAAGTAAATCGAGTGAAAATTTTCCAAGTTATTTATCACGCCGTCAAAAAAATGTTGTACATCGAAAAAAATATATTTTCTAACAGCTTGATATTCATACTAAATATATGTGTAATTAATTTTATGTTTATCACTTTTTAATACGAAAAAAAAATTGTTAAATCCGCACATGATTTTATACCCGTTACTGTGGCCTAAGGCCTTAACAACACATTGTCGATAAAAATGAACATAACCAAACGAAGGAAGAAAAAAATTCGTTGCGTTCCAGCGATGCCAAATTCAACGCCGTACACGATAAGGATCTCGTGCCCGCAGGGATAATGTAAAAAAAAAATCTTTGCAGGTCTCGTCAACGTTATTCGCCGCAAACTCCAAAGAACAGGGCACCGAGCCCGAAAACGACAAACTCCTGAGCTGCCGTAATTGTCACGTAACCGTTCACGCCTCCTGTTACGGTATAACAGTATTACCCAGTGACTTGCCAAACTGGGCATGTGACAAGTGCAAAGCCGGCATGAATCACGTCGTAAGTCGTGCATGAATAATTCTCGCACACACCCACGCGTACAATGATGACGTTTGATGCCAAGCGCAAAATCAACCATTGTTTCTTCCAGTCGTGCTGTTTGTGCCCGATGCGCGGTGGCGCACTGAAACGGACAAGCGACAGTCGATGGGCGCACATGCTTTGCGCCCTCTTAATACCCGGCGTTACGTTCAAAGATCCGATAAACAAAGACCCGATAAACGTGTTGACGATCAAGCCGGATATACTGAAACAGCAGTGCTGCTGCTGCGGCCAAAAGACCGGAGCTTGTCTCAGTTGTCACAACTGCGACGCCCTTTTTCATCCGTACTGCGGCCTCGTTGCCGGAGCAACCTTCGTCATACCTGCCTACAATTCGAAAGAACTTCAGGTACGAAACTCACCGCCAAAATTCCCACGAAACTATAAGAACGCGAGGCAAATGTCGAATTCCCAACTGGTCGTTGAATCTCGTTGCAGATCACCTGCCACGGTCACGACGACGGCAAGGAGAAAACACCGAAGATTCGCCTCGGCGAAATGGTCTGGGCAAAACATCGCAACAAACGTTACTACAAGGCGAGAATCAACTCCATTCACGATACATTGTTTTACATGGTGACGTTCAGCGACAGCAGCTTCAGCGACGATCTTTATCCGTCGGACATAACGGTAAATTGAACGTTTCGTTATTCAAGATTTGACAACGTAGCTCATCCGACGAGCACGCGGTTCTCATGCATTTTCGCTTCTTGTTTTCTTCCCGTTTGTTTCCCTCGTTCGACAGAATTACAATCCTGGCAATCCACCGGTTATCGGGGCGGCTGTGAGGGTCAATTGGACCGACGGTCAAACCTACGACGGTGTATTCGAGGGCCAGAATCACCGAGTCATGTACAACGTATGACAACGAATTTTTCAACGACTATCGACATTTTACCGATCCGATAATTCGCCGATTTCATTTCAACGTCAATAACGAATCGCCGTTTCTCATGCGCAGGTCATCTTCGAGGACGGCTCACAGCTGAGCGTGCACCGCGAACAAATTTACAGTCTCCAAGAAGACTTGCCGAAGAGAGTGCGATCTCGTTTGGTGAGTTTAGACTTAAGTTAAAAGGCAAGGGAATAAGTGGCGAAAAAGAAAATGAGAGATACGGAGTACGAAAAACAATATGTTCATTGGCCACGTCTCTTGGAGCTCGTTTCATTAGTCATGCGTACCTCACTCATCATCCAACCCGCTTAATTTTAATTTCTATTTTATCTTCTCCCCCCCCCCCCCCACCCCTTTGTTTTGCGTCCCGTGGATATCACTAATCGTTTTTTTCTTTCTTTCTGTTTTTTGATCCCTTTTGTTTGCCCTCCGCTTTAAATTGATTGACAAAGTCCATGGCGACTGAAATGAAGCACCGATATCACCTTTATGGCGTCGAAGATGCGTCAGATGCGCAGAACAGAAAGGTAAAACACGCGAAAAAGTTTGACTGAAGCGATAGAGCGCTGAACAATGGTCCTTCAATTGCTGTAAATAATTGTAACTTTTGCATAGATATCTATACAAACCCGCATACCATATACATATGTCTGTATATGTATATTTGAGAGATAACACATCGACACACACACACACACACACACGTACACAAACATATAAATATTTATTGAGAATCGATTGTGCTCGTGTCTATGCAGAACGTCCATTCATTGTATTCATGTTCGCTATCGTATTATACTGAGTGTGAGCCGAAGCGATTTCGAGGCACATTGCACATAGCTAATGGATCATTGAGGTCGATACCGCAACTTTTCGTATCTATTTATTCACTTATTCCTTTTTTTTCTTGTACAAATCATTCGAAACGTCGATAATGGCGATCCAACGTGGCTGAGTTTACGATCAGTCCTCTATCTTTTTTTTACTCAAGTGCTCGGTCGAGTTATTGTCGTTGAAAAATTTCAATGCGCTCGAAATTACAGAAATCGCGTTATTGCCGATAATAGCTACATTTTGTTCTTCGAAATCGTTCGACGTTGTGGAAAAAGACAAGAATCTTTGGCTTTTGTATCAATGGAAATGCGTGTCACAAGTGAACGTGGATCTTTTGGAGAGTATACGACTCGGACGACTTTGGAAAATGCCTAATCGAAGCTGTCGATTTTTTATTCGCTCTGTTTTTCCTCCAGTCTCTTTCTATCCCTCTCCCCTCTCTCTCTCTCTCTCTCTCTCTCTCTCTCTCTGTCTCTCTCTGTCTCTCTCTCTCACTTTCTCTTTCTCACTCCGAGTTCTCCATTCGGTAGCCATATGATTGGAACGTTCTGACCGAGCAATGTCACACGTGACGAGATATCTTAATAGCGAGCACTCGTCGTCACGAGTTGTCAAACGTTCGGCTCTAATGATGCGAGTCAACGTCAATTTATATCCATCCCAGTGTCCCTTGTACGATACTCCGCGACTGGGCGGTCACGATTTTTTTTTCTTCTTTCGTTTACGCGTCATTCTCGTCGCACATAGAGCAGCACGGAACAATAAGGCATCTTGTACACGGCACGTGTTGTCGATCGAGTCGTTCTTCGCGGTGTTTCTCCTCGACGCGAATAACGAGACGCGAAATTGACACGAAAATTAATTGGAAAAAACAAACGAATATAAAGAGCGCAGCTATTGGTATTCACAATCGTACAAGTGTGTCCCCCGAGCGGTTCTTGAATTTTGTGACAAACCCGAAAATCGTATGTGCCCTCAGGCATTTGTTCTTTTTTTCCTTTTTTTTTTTTCTATGCGCTTGTTTCTATACTCGCGATACTCGTCTTTTTTTTATTCCATCGAGGAAAAAAAGGATGTACACTATTCGCAGCATCACAAGTAGTATTAACGAAGGCAATTGCGGATAACGATTGAAACGCCATCGGGACTTGTATTCGCGGTCGGTGACACGAATTCATCGAACGATTTTGACTAGCGATCTGCTATGAGATTCAGCGTGCACGTTCTCGTCTCCGATGCGTGATGGATTATGCGTCGAGGACGGTGACGATTGTATAAAAAAAAAAAAAGAAAATAAAGGATAGCGAGAAAATGAATGAGCGCGGAAAGTGGTTCCCCGAGGTCTTAAGTGTCGCGCGTGAACTGTTTTATCATTGTTTAGAACGTATATAGCTATAACGAAGAAGAAGAAAAAAACGAAAAGTTTATAATAGATGACGATAATGTAGCAAGCGGGAGGAGACTATGTGTACACTGTACTCTCCCTGTGAGAGCTCATCGCAATGAAAAAATGCGAACTAGAAAATACAATAAAAACGACACCGATGAAAAACTCAATTACTGACACGGGATATTTATTCGCGACGAAATTCTTAGCTTATCGCGATTTTCGTAAATTGCGGATGTTTTTTTTTTTTACAAATCATCGCGACATTATTGTATCGTAAGTTAAGGGGCTATAGCAGTGTGGACGCTGAAAATTTGGGTGATTTTCAGGAATTTTTTGGAAGTAAAGTACTCAATTAAATGTTTCGGAAAATTAAGAATATATTTGGCTATATTTGACTTATATTACATAATTTTTTCATAGAAAAATATTGAGATCCAAAAAAATCCTCCACTGCTGACATGATTCCGGCCGATTGAGTAGCTGAAAGCGAAAAAGGAAAAAATTTCGTTAAACTGGAAGGTATTTCCTGTACAATGACGTAGGATTTTCGAAAAATATCAAAATCTAACAAAATGGCGTAGTTATGAAAAAAAGTCTGTTTTCTTGGCTATGAAATGGTGGTTTTTTTTCAATGCCAAATCGTCAATTTTCATCCAATCAAAAATATCCTACGTCATTGTAGAGTAAATATATTCAAGAGTAATCAGTTCAAATTTCAAGTCAATCGGATAATTGCTCTTTGAGTTACAATGTCAGCAAATTTGAAAAATCTCATTTCGAGAAAAACGCGGTTAAAGATTGAACTATCGATTTTTGCAAGATAAAATGACATTTACCATAAATTTAAAATTTTTACAGAATATTCTTGAAAGTATAAACTGTCGAAAAGTGCAAAAAAAATCGATTTTTTGAAAGTGTCACACTGGTACAGCCCCTTAACCGGTTATATCTAGCGCGTTGATGATCTTGAAGTTTGCAGCGTTGGAACGCGACGAAAATTAATTATTTTTTTATCGATAAAATTAGTTTTTTCGAGTCGTTTACTCATTCGAACGCTTTTACATATTTTTATTGCAGATTTGCAACGTTAAGTTGCAAAAAAGGATTTTGTAGTATAATAAAAATGAAAAAATAACAAAAACATCGCTGCCTTCCAACGATGCAAACTTCAACGTCATGCTCGTGGCCGGAAAAAGGAGTTTTCGTGGATTTTTTTTTCTCGAATATTTATAAACGTGCCACTGCTGCGCGGAAAAAAATCATTCGAAATATAGAAATTAAACGCATTTAGTTTTCGCACGTAATTCTCCAGTGTTTGGATGAAGGATTTGATAAAATATTGATTTTTGCAAAAATGCTTCGACAAAAAAATTCCTTCGTTCGAGCACTGCTTGTTGATATTGCAAAAAAGCTTGCGAAATTTGAAGTTCATTAAGGTTTAAGAAGGTTGGAGCGGTCCAGTTGACTGACATTACGGTTTATGACTTTTTTTTTTCACTAAGCCTCAAAAAAATGCATACGAGGTATAGGCTTATTTTGTCGATGCTAATTTTTCATCAAATCTATAATTAAAAGGTATCCATTATTATATTTTTATTATTTAACAAAGAAAAACTTTCGTGTTTTATTAACCAACCAACTTGAAAAAGTATAAGATTATCGATGATTATTATGAAAAAAAAAACTGCGTCAGTGAATGTTTTATACAACTCAGAATGAAATTTTGAGTCATTTATAACTATGTCTATTGGTATTTATGTCACGCGACAATAAATATTGAGCGTTAACCATGAATTAATATTGAGTGTTGCCGAGATACGGCAACGGTGCGGACATCGAGCCTGGCAGCGATGCTTTTTATTGGCCAGCCAAGGTTAATAATCTTTTATCAAACCTTGATGGTTGGACATTGAATGTACATGGTTTTCGTAGGGCGAGATGTACTTTTTTCTGCTAAATGCTAAAAATTGTAGAAACGGTTTATCTTGGTGCTAATCCAAAAATTTAATACTATAAAATATTGGAAAATGTGATTGATTTAAATAACATAGTATTTTATGTGAAAAAGCTCTTCTGTTCTCTGAATATCTGCATTATCCTTCAAATAAAATTATATTCTATTGAAATCATTCTATACACAATTCGTAGATATATTGGATGAAATAATTAAGCGATTGCTACAAACATTTTTTATTTCGTACAAAAATATGATCAATAAAATTAATTATTTCTTTACCACATCGAAACGAATATGCCATGGGACGAGAGTTTTTCAATTTGTTTTAACGGAGACTTTGTCCTTGAAAGAGCAGCGGGCGATGTTAGCGGCTCAACATGAGCAGCTGGAAGAAGAGGAGGGATGCCTCTATGGACCAGGCATTGCCGATTAGCGGTAATTATAAACACATTTGTGTAAACACATTACAAAACTTTAAACGCGTTTTTCTCGAAAACACGTTTTTAAAAATGGCTGACATTCTCCTGACCGCTGTAATTAATATATCGACCTAAAATTTGGAGATAATACTCAGAAAATATGTATTCACGGAATAACGGATCGTTTTTTCGATAGATACATTTTTGCGGAAAAAAACGCAAAAATTCGATTTTTTTTAAATTGCCGCCATTTTCCGAAATTTGTACTAAACGAAAAACCCATCCGTCATTCCATGACCAAAGGGTCACAGATTGATAATATGCTTTGAATTTGTGTTTCAGATCAACAAAGAGGGGGCAGTGATGTCAGCCGTTTACCTCCCGCGATTTGAAGGCCTTTTTTCGCGGAGCTGCAACGGTCGCCATTTTGGTGTTTTTTTTCAAAAAAAAAATTTTTTTAACGTTCTGAATATCATGAATAAAAGCAAGAAAAAAACCGCATTCAAAAAGCTTTACTCGTTTCCTTAAAAAAAAAAATGTAAACACCTGAAATATGGCACTCCAAGGACAAAGTCTCCGTTAAATCTTAAATAAGAAGTGAGCATCAGAATGATCATCCCCGATAATAGGGGAGCGAATATCAGATATCCAATGGAATATCCATGGAGAGAAGATCAGACATTCAACTGATTAGAACAGATACTACACTTTGATCTTAGCCACAGGCCAAGAAGCGATACTATTTAGAGTTTCTCCAGCGTTTAAGTAGATTTTCGGTTCGCGCTACGCTTGCGAGAAACGAGCGCGCGTGAGGCCTCTAGCGGTTACTCCGAGAACTACGGGTTTCCTCACACCTACAATTTCAGTGGCGCTCGGCCATGATTCGGTTGAATTTTTTCAATCAAATGTCCAAGAAATAAACTTTACTTTCGCAAAATTTTTTAACCAATTCAGACATTTGCTTAATGTTTTTCAATCAAAATAAAATATTAATATTTTAACGAAAAATGTACTTGATATCAATATCGGATATGGTGAAAACAATAAAATAACATATTTACTCAATAGAAATTTTATTTGAATCAAACGAGCGAAATTAAATTTTTCTTGTGTACCCGAACCAACAATATTCATGTTATTAAGGCGGTCCTCGAGTTTCTCGGCTTTTTCAATAATTTTTTACGGGCAAAGCATCGAAATAATCAATCTCATCGTTTTTGCATAATCTTTATTAACATTTAAATAAGCTTTACAAATTTTTTGAAGTCAAAATATATAATAGAATAAAAGTTATAGTGGCCGACAGGAAGACATCAAGTAAAAGAGGTGCTTGACGGTGACCAAGATTGCGGCTGTTCTGCTTATCTGAAATCAAAAAACCAAACGGCATTTTAATCTTCATATTTGAGACTAGCGATTGAACTAGAGTGAATTCTAAATTACAAAAATTGACTTTTTTATACACTTTTGAAAATTACATTCTATTTTTTACTCATTTTTTCTTAAGTTTTTCGCTCGTACAAAAAAAAACTATCGAAGCAATCATGATAATCCTAGTTCAATCGCTGGCTTATAACATATTAAAGATGCTGTATAAATTTGAACAACATCGGTGCATTAGTTTCTGAAATATCGTGGTCACCGTTTCGAAAAATGGTGTTTCGAGAAAAACGCGTTTGAAAGTTCGCGCATGTGATTTATACTAAAAATTTCATCTCACCGTCAATCTGCTATGTCTGGACCATACAATAGGCCTTCCTATTCTTCTTGGAAGTCACGCAGAGCTGCTCCGTCTTCCCTTTTCGCGATTCGGGCCTGTTTTACAACATCACTCGTGCGCCTTTCTGAACGCTCGATCCGAGAGCTATCACGCTGTTGAACATATCCTTTAGCTTGTGGGCCGATTTTCACTCCCATGGTTTCCAAGGTCTTCAGGATAGATTTGAATCCTTCGTTGAAGATTATGACAGCGAGAAACGTGGCGATTTCAACCACTTTTGGCCCAGAATGGAGGTGCTTCGGAGCAAAAGTCCAGATTAACGAATTGAGCGACTCGTTATTATTTTGAGTTCCCGCTCTCATGCATCTGCTTAACAATTTTTCTTTGGATAAATCCTCATAAATTGGCTTTATAACTTTTTGAACTGCTTCGGAAAGAGGCGGTTTATAGTGTTTGAATTGCTCAGCCTCTCCGAGAAACTCAGCTCTGCGCCGTATACCTGCTCCGTTCCAGGACCGTAACGTGTGAACCACTTCGAATATCGAAAAATCCTTTGGCACACACTTTCTACACATGTTGTGGATGTGATTTATGAAAAAAAAAATCGATTTTTTCAACCCGAGAAACTAGAGGACCGCCTTAATTGAAACGCTTTTTTCGTTCGTTGCAGAAATTACATTCAAAACTATATAATTTGTTCGTTATAATTTTTTTGATAGTTTCAATAATATATTGTTCTCGGCTAACAATATATCTTTTGAATGAAAAAAAAACTTTCAATTTTTTCATGTTATTGAAGTCAATAGCGTTTTGTTTGGACTAATAAATCCGATTATTTACACCAACAATTTTACAATTGAATCATCGAAATTTCATTCAATAATACCAACGATATTGGATCAATGATTTTTTTCTCAGTGTATATATTCAATGAAAAGTTCGCTTGTTTGCGGAGCCTGCCTACAAACGCCCATACCTCTCTCAATTATGAACAAAACGACTTGAAATTTTCAAAAAATATTCTTCAAACACATTTCACGAATCCGTCGAAAGCCAAAAATCGATACTTTCGAAGAAGTCAACTAGGCGTATCCTTCTGTAGTTACGTTTTTCGGTTCACTATAGCTCGTTGTGTAAAAACCATGGACTGAAGTTCAGCAAAAAGCTCCCGACTATAACGCATATAATACGGGTGTTGCAATATTCGCAGTGATGCGGCTCGCAGACGAATGTGCGGTGTATTATTAAATGTGAAAAATCGGGCATAGAAGGTGACAGCGAATGGCACAAGGACGATTGACAATATGACAAAATACATTTATTCATTGGTAAGTACACGGTTTTTGCAGCTCCTGACGTATCCTTCGTGCGGGTACATCTCGATCAGCAAATTCATACAATCGGAAAAATGTATAATAATATTAATAATAATACAGAGCGTACGGTAATATGGTGGTGCATACAACGGTTGTACGTAAGAAAATTGATAAGTTGGCGAATTGGGCGCAACGTATCGTATTCGGAACGACACAAGAAGCGGAATGTATCACGAGCGTGAACAATTGTGTCACTGACTATATTGCTCCGGCCTTACTTGATAAAGTATACATAACACTTAGTGACTAGACAATATGTAGCACTTATTCGTACGTAATTGTACAAACAAAAATCGTAGCCGGCACGGTAATTCTTTTTTTTTTAACATAGTCAGCTATAATCGAAGACAAAAAAACAATTAGGAACAGATGATTGAAAGTACTCTCGATGGCCAAATAGTTTTCTTCCCTTCTCCCTTTCACTCTCGATATTTCGTGTCCTTCCGGTCTGGGTTCGAGTGACCTTAACCCCGTTTCTGAAACACATCGACACTTATGAACATTGAGGAAACATCTGTGGGGTCTGATATTGGGGTGGGGGGGGGGGGGGGGTCATCAATAGGGCATGGATTTTCGACAATATCGAAAAAACCAGAATATCGGACTAAAAATCAGATATTGAAAAACCGATATTGGACTCGAATAATACCGATATTTCCATATCGCAGCTGAAAAGTTAAAATATCATTATAATCGTTATCATTTTTAGTTAAGTTACTTTGACCTGTTTTTTTACGACGTTTAACAGCCTCAAAATATTATAACCTCCATTTCATATTTCCAAAGTGTCAACTTATTTATTCACGAAGGTAAGGTCGTCTTTTTAGCTATACACTATTATTTCTACAAGTTTCATCTTCACTTTCAAGCTTTTAACGTTTTGAATCAAGGTTTCCGATGAATATGAAAAATACGATTATTTTACGAAATACCGGTATTTCGATATTACAACTTGTTGATATCGAAATAATAGCGGTAATAGTCGGATAGTCGAAGCTCTGGTAATCAAAGGGCATTGTAATATGTACGAACGTCACTCACCACCGGATAGATGAAAGGCCTCGCGACATCCGAATAGTTATCGCTCGATTTGGCCACACATGAGGGACCTCCCATGTCCTCCCAGACTAGTTTTTCTATCACCAAACCGCCGTTTGGCAGGACCGTGTAACGAGGATCGTAATTGTTGTCGATAACGGTGCCGTTCTCGTTGACCCATTGGATTTTTGGCCTTGGAACACCCTCGGCTTCGCAAGGCAGCCAGACCGTCGAACCTATGTAGGAGAACATCGATTGCACCTGCGTCGTTATCATGGGCTTTCTCTCCGTGCTGCACTCCCCGGAAGCTTGGTTGCTATCTGAAAAATGGAAAACGACGCTGATCAGTCGGACGATGGAGACATTGAACTGGGTCTGTGCAGCTTGTCGGCCAAGCACGTCATTATGTTGAATTCATAATCAATTGCTTTCGTTATCTACATTGGGCATTATCCATTATTTGATCGAACATACGTAATACATACAATAACAACACGAACCTTGTCGAATTAAGGCGGGCAACCACTTTAGATATTTCAAGAAACCAATTTTTTTTTTTAATTTCATAAATCGTTGGCAAAATATCTTAAGAATACACCCTGGAAATTTCGAAAACGATATTCGGATTCCTTCCAACGGTATGTATATAAATGATAAAGACTCTCCGCTCGACTTTATTTTGCCTTTTCTCAGAGTGTACACATTCGACAATGTGTGAAAAAAATGTCAAGTTAAAATCTTGAAAAGTGACCAAGTGACAGACGATTTAGTGAGAACAGGTAGCACAACGATTTACGTGTACTAAAACTGTCAATCGCGTTTTTTTTTCGAAAAGACATTTTTTCAATTTGCGATAATTGAACTCAAGAACCAATCGATGGATCATCTTGACATTTGGAACACGTTTGCATAATATATATTGTATCAAAGCACGAACCTAAAGTTGGAAAGATTAGATTGCTTAAAACATATTTATTAATGCAAAATGGCGGGAAAAAATGCTAAAAATCGATCGCTTTTTTTTACTCACGTTCCAATATTCAATTCTAGATTTTTTTTTTTCAAAATTTAGGTTCATGTTCTTAAAAAACATCTCAAGAATGTATAAAAATTATTTGGGCTATTTCAGATGCGAATTGCGAACTGCACAATTACCGCAAATCGACAACGACGATGAGAACACGCCAAGGGGCACAACGGATTGCACATTAATTAATACATGAAATAACTTTAAAAAATTACCAGGGATGTATGAAAATATGAATAAATCATTGTCAGAGTTGCGGAAATTTTCGTTTTTTTTTTCACAATTAAAAAAAAACCCGAAATATCATCTAATTTTCGGTCTCCTAATGTGGTTGCCCCCCTTAAGGCAGTTGACGCGTTATCCATAATCCAAGATTTAAAAAAATGTGTCTATACTTTACTGTCGGAGTAAATTGAGTCTACAAATTTTCTGAATTTTTTTTATCACAAAACGTTTGAGATAAGAAATAGTTTGATGTATGCAATTTTACGTGAGGTTAGACGAGCAAGACGTTTACGAGTGATTTAATTTTTTGGCTATTTAGCACCAAGATAAGTTTGCTTAGTTATTATCGATTCATATCATTTGTAGAACTGTCATGCGAAAAACCAAAAGCAGATATTTTTTTTCATAAAGTAACATGAAGCCCAAAATCTCGAAAACCGTGGGGCTTTTACTGAACTGAAATTCCAGCATATAACAGGACATGATTTGACCTGTATTTTCAATATTGAACCATCAAGGTTTGATAAATGATTACGAAGTGTTTTTTTCAAGTTAGTAGTGACACAAAAGTTTTTCTTTTTCACGTGATAAAAATATCAAAATGCATAATTTTGCCTTTTAATTATATGTTTTATGATAAATTAGCATCTACAGAATAAATCTATACCTCATATGTATTTTTTTTATATCATTTGTAGAAATGGCATGCAACGAACTAAAAGCAGATGATTTTTTATCAAAAAGTTACATAAAGCCCAAAATCTCGAAAACCGTGGGACTTTTACTGAACTGAAATTCCAGCATATAGCAGGAGATTTGACTTATTATTGAGAAAAAATGCCTAAATTGTCATTGGACCCAACTGGACTGCTCCAGCCTCCTTAAAAATCGTTTTCAATTCTAATAGGTATATCCAAAGAAAAAAAGGCCAAGAGGTATTTTCAAAGAAAATGGTATTGCGAATGCAAGTGCATTCTACATGTAAAAGTTGTTTTATCCGGTTACTTACCGACGACGGTGATGATCCGAGTTCGGACTTCCACTTTGTCACCGGCGATAGCGACACAGTGAAGGGGTCCTGCATCCTTCTTGGTCGCGCAATCAATCACGTATTTCGTTTCAATGCTAGCGAGTCTGTTCTCAGTGTAGTCCGAAAGCAATGACGACACGCCCTTCTTCGTGAGCTTTTGAATCTGTAATGGAATATGCAATCCAAACATTATCGAGTTTCAATCGTGACCGGCGCGCGAGAGATCGTTGAAGCGGCCGTGTCGAATAGTCGTAACGTACCGCCTCATTCAGGTTGTGACCGCGAATCCACTGGACGGTTGCTTGAGGATTCGATTTTGCCGTGCACGTGACTGTGAACGATTCTCTGCGTAAAGAGATACATTATTCTTTCAATGCTCGTGTTTGCATCGTTTTTCGCATTAATAATAATTATCAATATTATTTGGTTGTATTAATAATTATCAATTGTTATTTATAATAAGACTCGGTTTCGATATTTACCCTTCCTCGAGGGTGATACGTTCTTGACTTAGGTCCAACTCGACGTCCAGGAATATCCGGAAAACGGCCTAGAACAAATGAAACATTTTTTTTAGTGAGAACAGTAGGAAATTAAAAAAAAATGAAAAAAAAAATAAAAATGAAATAAAAATTTTAAATAAAAGATTAAATTTTTAATTAAATTAAATTAAATTAAAATTAAAATTAATTTTTTTTAAATTAAATAAAAAGATTAAATTTTCGTCCAGATATCGAATTTCCGGCATTATGTTATTTTCTATGTTTACCAAATCGGCGAATTCCGCTGAATATGAGAATTCGCCCTATCAGCGAATGAACCGTGCACAATAACGAGGCGGTGCGTGTAAGTAGTGCAAAAAAGAAGAATGAACGTGAGTTTGGGAAGAGAATCGCGGCAGCGCAGCACATTTACGCCTGATTCGTGAGAACCCGAGTGCCAATCGTAATCATTATTATGATCGGGATTCAGCGAAAATATGTGTTCCTTTGTTTCAATTTCCCGATGACTCATGAAAATCGCCGGCAATGCGGGAACGTGAAAGGGATCAATATCCTAAAGAGGAATTTTAGCGGGACGAAAAATATGATTTTTTTTTCTTTTTCCATTTATACCTTTCGTCTCGGCTTTCTCGGAGCCGGGATCGTTAACGGCGGTTCCTCAACGTCCAGGGAGCCAGCAGGTTCGATGACAGTTGCGGGATTAACTATGGGCCTGTCGTTAGAAAGTACGTCAAAAACGCTTATCCCGCTCGTCGTCCTTGTCAAACAAGTAGCCAGCACCACCAGAATCGCCACCAGGCCATTTGCGAAATAGTGTTGCATCTGAAACGAACAAAAAAATGCCCCGTTCTCGTTCAATTGTCATTTTCACAAGTCCATCGTATTGGAATTAAAAAAGCCCGCTATTTTGGAAACGTTTGCCTTCTGCTCGAAATCCAAAAAACGAAGACTCGTACAGGTCCCGCACATTGTAAAGTTCGAGTACGACGAGCGGGAAATAATGGAGGAGGATGTAAAGAAAATTTCACATTTCGCGGTCTTCGTGAAAACGATAAATGGCGTGAGGAATAAATTGTCAAAATGTCCAATTTCAGGATACTGAAATTCCACAAGTCCGTTTGCGAAAGTAAAGCCTTTATTTGTTATTATTTTCATTGAAAGATTTCATTGATTTTCATTGTTATTTATTTACCTCCTTATGGAGAGAGTAAGTAAATGCGGCGGACACATACAATTCGACAAATGAAACGATCGCGTCGAGCTGGTCTGTTTCCATATCTCCTGCGTTTCCAAATGCCACCGGGGCGGTAAAATTCCGAACTTTGAATGCTCCGACGGTTTAAATTTTCGAATTTTAATGTTCCAAAATTCAAAAAGAGGACGTGTTGAAATTCCGAATTTTGAATGGTCAGAAGTCTCAAAACTCAAGAGTCAAAATATGTCAGCAGTCTCAAAACTCAAAAGTCAAAATAATTCGGGCTATGGAAGTTTTAAAAGTTTTAAAATTTTCGAAAAATCGACGAATTGTTTCAAGAATTTTTTTTTTACCAAGAAGTCATTTTGCGTCAATTTTGAAATTTGCCTAGTCAATGTTATACGTTCTACATCATTTACAGTCAACTGTGTAGACTTTCGCTGGCATGATCTTGACGTGAGGGCCGATTAAAATTCCTAATTTTAATGTTCCGAAATTACAAGATTCGTCAAGATGATCTTTTATAAAATCCTCAAAAAAAAATCGCGAAAATAGCCTTTTTTCGTGGCACCAAAGTGGACTGGCCCTTTAATTTAAAAAAATCTTGAAATAATTCGTCGACTTATTGAAACCTTTGAAACTTTTAAAATTTCCGCAGCCCAATTATTTATACGGTGTTCAGATTTTCGGAGTTTTGGTCTTTCGTGTAAAATTCTTTCGGAGTTTTGATCTTTCGGGGTAGTATTTTTTTCGGAGTTTTGAGCGTTCTGATCATTCAAAGTTCGGAATTTCAACGCGGCCCCGCCACCGGATTTCTTCCGAGCTTAGGAATGACGCGAGTCGTTTCGATCATCAGATTTTTCGTTTTATACCTCTCGTTATAACCGCTATACAAGTATAATGATCGTTCTCTCGAGTGTCTTGTCTCTCGCATCCGCTCCCTCGTGACGTCTTTCGGTCGGAACCGATTCAAACGAGAATTGTCGTATGACCCATAGTATGCTGCACAAGTCGTAACGATTCTTCTCTCTCTCTCTCTCTCTCTCTCTCTCATTCTCTCTTTGGATTCAGTGAGTCAGAAATCTTGCCTATGGGTCCAGGAGAACAAGAGAGAGAGAGAGGGAAAGCGAGATGGAAGAAGGGAAGCCCGAAAGATCGGGCACAGAAGGGTCATCATGACGTCCACTGCATCACGAAGAGCCTCAATTATGTCATTCCGACGAGCCCCCAGAATGAGCCTCCGTGGATAAACTTTGACGAGCCCCCAGAAACGTGTCGAATATTTCACGCACGCGAGTTAACACGAATACCGATTTCTCAACGATCTCCCCCCCATCGTGTTTACCCATCTTTTTCTTCCTCTTCGACGCTTCACGTTCAATTATAGATTCGGATTGAAATTTTCGTTTTACGTTAGGTTGCCTTCACTGAAGAAAGGGATTTTCGAAGCGGGCCACACTTCACACGTGGCTCGCAGCTGCGCAAATAACTTTGGCCGAGTGAACGATTAATTAGGGTTATTATAATGGAGCGAGAAAAAAAAAATGTCAATGGTAAAACAGTTAATTTTCTTTTCCGATCCGCGATCGCGAATTTGTCACGTGTCGCACCTTCGAACAGGGTGACCTGTGGCGAGTCGAAAAAACCATGACGAAATTCCGCGATATCGTTGCGTCAAAAGACCGGGTGGCAGAGAGAAAGAGAGGGGGGAAGGTGTGCTGAGGTTCGAGGGTCGCCTCTATTCACAGATCGGATGGTCCGATTGCTTCTGAAGAAAGAATCAGTTACGGTGCGACACGACGCAATTTCCTCCCGGCCCGATGACCTCATAGCCAACCGGAACCGAAGAGCAATGTGGGTCCACCGGCAAAAAGATACGGAGTTCGGTAACTGAGGCGCGGAAAAAAAAAGAGGACCATGGCTCGTCGTCCTCGGGGATCATTCCTCCCGGGACTACCGAGACATTTTTTTCATGCAGCCAAATTTTACTTCGACAAAAAACTTTTTACGAATTCTAGACAAGGAAACGAAAATCGATTGTCAATATTTATAATCGAGAGAAAATGAATAGATTGGAAAAAACAATTATTCGATTCTAGACACCAAATGTTGGGAAAAATTACGAAGTTACGAATGTTACGAAAAATTACGAAATTACGAAAGTCACGAAAAATGGATCACTCCATTGTCTTTTCGTTTGCTTCGACGATTCTGCAAACTTGAAATTGCCGAGATGAAAGTAACGGATACACTTGCCCCGTTGCGTCGCGCAACCACGGTCGTTCAAGTTGGCACGATTTTTCGCAATCGACCCTATCGTTTGACAACTTCATTTTCGACGTGAAGCGAGGATTCTGTTTGATAATTTCGTTTTTCTTCGGCATCTCACGGTCCATTTAGGACCCTACCGTTTGTCACGTAGGCCAGAAAACGCGCTCGAGTCACGTGGACACCGCAATGAATTTTCACTTGAACGCATGCACTCAACGTACCTCCGGCAATGAAATTCACCACGTTATTCACAGTGGACATTGGACGGGGGGAAAAAAAAGAGACGAAAACTTCCGCTTCGAAACTGCGATCACTTGACAATTCTTTTTTCAACACGCCAGAGTTTGGTTGAGAAGGCTGACAGTGCACCATTTCAGTCAGAAGTCGCGCTTTGGAATGAGAAGGCTTCGGAAAAAAGAGGACCGACCGCGCCGGGGAGAACAGACTCGATGATGCAATCGTATCTTACGGTGGTATGCATACGCGGATATATATACAAGCACGTATGCATATGTCCACAAAACTACTTCGACTACGAGAATACGAGGCATTCCGTGCAAACACGACGTACAAATAAGCGCGACCATTGGAATATTGATGCAGTGAAAAAAAAATTCGCTCGTCCAATCAAAATTTAGTTGGTTTAAAAAAGTGTATCTTTAAATACGTTCAACTTGATTTTTCATTGGCATAACAAACGTTTTGTTAATGTAACTGATAGTTTTAGTGGTGTGAACTGTAGCTTATTTAGCATGGCTGGGCAAATGTTGAAACAACGAAATTTCGAGACAACAAAATGCATTTTGCAACATTCAACGATTTCTTTTTCTCAGTGTGGTCATGAAGTTTGCATCGTTGGAATGCAACGAAAATTCTTTGTATTTTTGTTTCCTCATTTTTATTATTTTACAAAATCTTTTTCTTTTTTGCAGATTGAAATTGTCGGTGTCTGAATAAGCGACTTGAAACATGATAAAGAATAATAATTTTTTGTTGCATTCCAACGATGCAAACTTCAATCTCATGAATACAGTCGGTTACTTTACCCACAAATTTCCGAACTGTCAACATTTTTTCGAGGAACACGCTATGAGATTTACATTTTTTTACAAATCTAATGAATTGAATTGTTTTGGTTTTTTACAAAATCGATTGTGGATTCAAAAATTTATTTTTGAACGATGCTTCGAAAATAAATTGGACCTTGACATCTCTCTCTCTCTCTCTCTCTCTCTCTCTCTCTCTCTCTCTCTCTCTCTCTCTCTCTCTTTCTCTCTTAATAATAAAAGCATAAAAACGTACACATGCGCGTAACCATTGGAATATAGGTAGTCATGAAGTGTGCATCGTTGGAATGCAGCGAAAATTCCTCTTTATATTTTTATTTCCTCATTTTTATTGTTTTACAAAATCTTTTTGTGCAGATAAAAATTGTAGGTCTCTGAATGAACGACTTGAAAAATGATTGAGGGTGTTTCACCACGAATATTTGGCAGAAAAAATTCGAGTAATTGAAAAATAATCATTTTCGTTGCACCCCAACGTTGCAAACTTCGATCTCAATTTTCTAACTATTCGACATGTTTTCGAGGAACAGGCTATGAGAATTACATTTTTTTTTAAATCTAATAAATTGATTTTTTTTGGGTTTAAAAAAAAGGATCCTAGATTTAAAGAATTATTTTTGAACGATGGATAAAAAATAAATTGGACCTTGAGATCTCTCTCTCTCTCCCTCTCTCTTAATAATAAAAGTATAAAAACGTACACATACGCATAACCATTGGAATATAGGTAGTATTGCATCGTTGGAATGCAACGAAAATTCTTTCTTATATTTTTATATCCTCTTTTCTATTATTGAACAAAATCTTTTTTTGCGTATTAAAATTAGTTCTCTAAATAAGCGACTAAAAAAATTATTGAGGGTTTTCCGTATCGAAAATTTGTCATAAGAAATTCGAGTAATTGAAAAATAATCATTTTCGATGCAAACGTCAATCTCATGAATATGGTCGGTCACATTTCCCACAAATTTTCTAACTCTATTCTACATTTTTTCGGGGGACCGCTTCATGAATTGAAATTCTTTCTTTTTTTTAATTCATGAAAAGAATAAATAAATTCATGAAAATAATAAATAAATTCATGACAATAATAAATAAATTAATGAAAATAATAAATAAATCATTGAAAATAAATTGGATTTGGAGCTCTCTCTCACTCTCAAAAAATCCAGATCGATGCACAAAAATGTTTGTCCCGAGTTTTATTTTCACGAATGAATTTTAACGGGAATTTCTATATTTGTACGAAAAAGAAGTCGGTTTTTTCGAATTTGTAAAAGACTAGGGCTGTTGTATCGTGACCGACGGACTGAGGGCGAGCGGCGAACGCGGCGTGATGCGGAGCCTAGAGCACCTCACGTATACATTGCACATTGCAATTGAGATAAAAAGATCGGCGGGTGGGGGTGTGGGACGAGAGAGGGGACAGAAGAGCTCTACGTGCGAGTGATTTCTCCTCGTGTTGCTTTGGCTTTCTCGCTCCTTCCCTCTTCAGACGTCCATCATCCCCCGCGTAATGAGTGTGTGCGAATTAAGGTGCACGATAAAACATGTGGCTGCTGGGCAATTTATTCATCAATAAATAAATAAATTTTCATATAAAATTTATTTGTTATTGAATAATATTCATTAATAAATGTACTCTTTAATTATCCCCCTGTACTATTTAATTATTAATTTTTTTGAATTTTATATCATTGAAAATATGACGATAGCATGCTATAGCAAAATTTGTTTATTAATGAATTAATATGGACGAATAAAATAATTTATTTATTCAAAAAAATAATTAAAAATATTAAATCAAGGGATAATAAATTTCATTATCATTTTATCGCAAAAATATGATTTTTTTTTAAATTTCGAAGCTTGTATTTACGAATGTATGGAAGGATACGCGTGTGTTTTTGTGTATGTCATCCCATGACATTGTCGACGTGTGCGACAGGCCGGTGAATTAAAAAGGGGCAAGATTTCTCTCGAGGATACGTCCATACGACGAACATTCCGAAGTAAAGCATACGGAAGCGGAGCGTATCGACCTACGTTCTCCTAGGTCAGGATATACACTCGAAGAAAAAAGATCCGTCGAAGATGACATAGAAACACCGATGAGACGAATCGTGCAAATCGGAAGTCGATGCACAAATGACGAACGATGTTTTTTTTTCACCTTTCCGCTCACGAATAGTTGTCACAGGTGGGGCCGGGTTGAAATTCCGAACTTTGAATGCTCCGACTAACTTTGATGTTCCGAAATTACGAGTTTCGTAGAGATCATGCCAAAATGATCACAACAATGCCAAATATCAAAATTGACGTAGAATCACTTTAAAAAAAAAATCTTGCCGTAATTCGTCATTTTTTCGAACATTTTGAAACTTCGAAATTCCATAGCCGAATTTTATTTTGACTTTTGGTCTTTCGAGTAAAATTTGGACGTTTTGGTAATTCGAAATTCGGAATTTCTACTCGGCCCCTCACAGGTCTTCACATTGCAACTTCGAAAACAAATGACGATACATATTTTGACCTGAACATTTTGTCTTCACCGAATTTTCATCGGTCGTTGAAAAATCGAAATTTCGAAGTTCAATGAAAAAGTACGAGCCAGCCTCAATGGTGAATGAAAAATCCCAATTGCCACACCAGACAGCCTATGACGATTTTGAATTTAGTTCAGCCCATCGTTACACCTACGTTCGATAATTCCAATTTATTTTGCAATCTCGCACTCGAGCTTCTCCACTTTATTTTTACATTTTCCATCGCGACAAAATGCCTACCTAAGGATAATCGAAAATCGCAAATTTCATTCAGCGAAAATATACGAAGCACGTTTATCACGAATAGTAAAAAAAAAAAAATCGACACGTAGGCAGATCAGCAAGCGGCAATGTCCGTAGAGAATGTTTTGTTTTTTTTTCTGTTCAACTCACCTTTGCAGCTTTGGGTAAAAAGTTGTAGTGCTCGTCGAGACTAGTTCGCGACAAATGAACCTGCTACTTTGACAGAGTCGAAACAAGAACTGACATTCAATGGGTTTCTATCGGCACATTTATACGTTTCAAATGTAACAATCATTATCCCAATTGGAGTCGCGATTGGCTGGTTATGGAAGGGAGTAGGGATGTCAATGTGCCACGCCGGCCAATTGAGAGCTTTGCCCACGCCGTCAAGCGCGCGCGCCACATCTTCATGTTCCTCGTCTTTTTTCTTCTCGTACTTCTTCTTTCTCTTATTATCTCGCCGTACAATGGTCCCCACATTTCGTGCGTGTACGCCCGATACACATTCGCCTTATTTGACTTTTTAATTATGTGCAAACTTTAATAACGTAAATTGTCCCACACGTGAGCCAACGAACGGGATCTCGAACTTCGATCCGGAATCGGACGAAATTCACCATTATGCGATATTTGCTTCATTAACCATCTCTCGCCTTCATTAACCATCCATTCGTAATCTGACGGATATGGGTTCTACGGCGAAATACGGAAAAAATGATCGTAGGCAAAAAATTGGAGTAATTTGTTCTTATTGATGATCAATTGTACATCATTTTCACATTAGCGTAGCTGCGAAGGTGGGCACGCCAGATATTCCGGTGCCCCGCCCCCAGAAAAAAATCGATCCGAAGTCATTAAGCGGGGAGATACCGTTCGTGGAAAAAAATTGGCTGATTTTCATGATTTTTTCTTTAAAGGAACGATTTCTTTGCCATTTTTGAGACTTGGGGTATGCTTTGTAACTACTTTTGGCTGGTACATGGTATTTTTTATTTTTATTAATCTTTGAAAATGGCGGAGGCATCAAACGGTCTTGTAAACTGCATTTTCAAAACTGGCGTGACGTGTAGCCAAAAAATTAATCGACCGATTCTGATGAAATTTAGTATAAATATTCCTAACCTTATCTGCTAAAACATGACGCTAAATGTTTTTGAAAATGAAAACAAAAAAAGCGATTGCGAAATGTAGCTATTTTTTTCGGATTCAATCTTTTTGTTTCAATGGGTGCGATTTTATCGATTGACAACATTGCTCACTTTTTCTTGGTTCATATTGTGCGTATGAGTGTTAATGAAGGAAAAATCTTCGTTGGTTTTTTTTTCTGATCGATCCCGCCGATGCTACGTGTCACGGCGTCTGACAGCATCCGCTGCAACCCGTTTAGAAGTCGGTGCTATGCCTCCGTCATTTTTGAGGATTGATAAAAAAATATCACGTAACAGCCAAAAGTAGTAATAAAACATAGTTTAAATTTAAAAAATGGTGAAGAGATCTTTCCTTCAAGAAAAAATCATGAAAATCAGCAATTTTTTCCTCGCCTAAAGGTATCTCCCCCTCAAATTCAAATAAACGATTAGTTTCATTTGTTTCACCCAAGCAAGCCTGAAGATCCAATTTAATAAAGCTTGAACTATTTTCTTCATCGTAATTTCGTAAAAGGAACTATTTCACTATGCCCATCGAGGGGCTATACCAGTGTGAACGCTGAAAATTTGGGTGATTTTCGGGAATTTTTTTGGAAGAAACGTACTCAATTAAATGTTTCGGAAAATTGAGAATATATTTGGCTATATTTGGCATATATTACATAATTTTTTCATAGAAAAATATTAAGATCCAAGCGACTTATGCGCTGCCTTCGGAGGCGCCAAAAAAAAGTTCCTCCACTGCTGATATGATTCCGGCCGATTGAGTAGCTGAAACCGAAAAAGGAAAAAATGTCGTTAAACTGGAAGGTATTTCCTGTACAGTGACGTAGGATTTCCGAAAAATATCAAAATCTAACAAAATGGCGTAGTTATGAAAAAAAAGTCTGTTTTTTTTTGCCTATAAAATGGTCGTTTTTTTCAATGCCAAATCGTCAATTTTCATCCAATCAATAATATCCTACGTCATTGTAGAGTAAATATATTCAAGAGTACTCAGTTCAAATTTCAAGCCAATCGGATAATTGTTCTTTGAGTTACAATGTCAGCAAATTTGAAAAATCTCATTTCGAGAAAAACGCCTTTAATGATTTAACTATCGATTTTTGCAAGATATAATGATTAGAGATACGGTCTTGAAATTTTTGCAGGATTTTCTTGAAAGTATAAACTGTCGAAAATGGCAAAAAAAATCGATTTTTTGAAAGTGTCATACTGGTATAGCCTCTTAAATAGATATTCAAATGTCTAGAATAAGTTAACTGTGGACAAAAGAAATACATTAGATTTGCTCACCGACACGTAGCTCGAAAAATACTGGAAGATCAACATTTATAACCGCGTAATAGATAACATCATTATAAATCTAAAACGCCGATTTTGAGAACTTACCTGTAGCTCATGCAGTTGACGGTTTTTAAAATTGAATATGAAGAACGGCGAGGATTCAATCAATAATTATTTTAAAATCTTTATAATTGATACGTCAGCCTTAGAAGCTGAAGCGATGCTCATGACAACCATACTTTAATTTCACAATCATGGAATGAAAGCTGGAAATTTGAGAAAGCGTATTAAAAAGGAGTGATAACTTGGATAAACTTTTCCAATCAGCAATAGTACTCCTGCCAATAGTAGTAGTGGAAGGATTTTTTTGCCATCGGGTGAATAAAACGTGGCTTAAAAGGACAATGCTGCAGGAACGATTTTCTCATGTCACTGCTGCACACAGATAATGATATTGTTAGGAAAAAATCGAGCTAAGTGTTTGGCCGATATGCAGAAAAAAAATAGATAGCTAAAACTTATTTAATTGGGTACCTACTGAAAATCGATTTTTCAGACTGGTAACTAGATCAAAGAATGGTGAAAAACTAGTTTATTATTTTTTAAGGCATTGAGTTTGATATTAACGTTAACATGAACGTATGATTAAAGCTTCATATTTTATGTGTGTTACGTGATTGTCGATTATTATGTAAATTTTATTTCAAAAAAAGCTGTTTGCGAGCGAAATAATTTTTTTGTCAGGCCCAGGAACGCCAGTAAAAAAATGCTGGCTACGCCAATGCATTTTCATAAAGGTTAATAACCGTAACTTTAATAAGGCCAAGTTTATTTATAAAATAAGCCTAGGCACCGCCAAAGGCAAGTGAGCAAACTTTTTTAAATTCAATGTCAGTCATGTGCATTGCTGCATTTACGTAAAATGAAAATAAAACTATCTTGATAGTTTAAAGTTGATGACGTTGAAATTCGCATCGTTAGAATAGAACGGTTTTTGTTTATTTCCATAATCATTGAAAAACTTTTTTTTGCATATCGTGGTCGTAAATCTCTAAAGAGAATGCATAAAAATATACACGAGTGATTTTCATATCATAAATCGACCAAGAAAAAATCTTCGTCACTTGACAAGACTTCGTTGCGTTCCAACGATGCAAATTTCAAGATCACAAAAATGAATGGAAACTCGACATTTTCATACGAATTTTGAACGTTTTCTATGATTATAAATGGTGCTATTGGTGTAAACCGTAGAACGACTGACGAGATCTTTATCGTATGCACAAGTGACAAAATTCATGACGTTGAAGTTTGCATCGTTGGGATGCAACGATATTTTTTTTCTTCATTTTTATCATTATCCAAAATCTTTTTTTACTAGCTGACGGCGTAAATTTGAAATAAGAACACGTAGAAAACGTTTGAGTGATTTCCAAGGCCCAAATCGACCAAAAAAGATTTGAGAAATTGAAAAGAATTAAGGGGTTTTCTCACTTTAGACGTTGAAAAAAGGCTATTTTCGTGACATTTTTAAATAGGTTTATGTTATAGATATTGATATAAAAGTTGTTACACTTAACAAATACACTTTCGAAATAAATTTAAAATAATTTGATGTATTCATGTAACCCAAACAAACTTTAAACGCGTTTTTCTCGAAACAACGTTTTTCGACAACTTGTTCGTAAAATCTTCGAAACTACTGAACCGATCCTTATGAAATTTTAACCACCATATTCTTCAGAACTATAGCTATAGCGCATATGAAGGATTTAAAAAGATTTTGATATTTACTATTTTTTGTGCCAAAAACGGTGAAAAAACACGTTTTTGTTTGTTTTTTCGAAAAATGTCCGCCATATTGTTATTTTTGCATATACCAAAAATCGTACGATATTAACATACCGAATCTAAAACCCTTTTATTTTTTGATTTCGGATGATCCATCTTCGAGATTTCATCAACAGCGCAGACCTACAATTTTTTAAACTACCATTTTCGTCTATAAATAGTGACTCAAATAAATAAATGAATAAATTTAATGTATTCTGAAAGTGTATTTATTAAGGGGTAAGGCCACAGTAGAATATTCAAAAAAACGATTTTTTTTTCGTTAAAACGGTGCTTCATCATCATAAGAATAAGTTACTATTCGATTTATAGCAAGACATTTTTTTTCACCGACTTTGAGCGTATAACGTACGCCCACCTCTCGTTTAAAACTTTAAACGAGTTTTTCTCGAAACAGCTGTTTTCCAATTGGCGTGACAAATAACTTCAACAATTTTCACTCGATTTACTTAAAATTAAAAAGTTATGTTCCTAATTGCATTTCGCAGAGAATTACGTACGGAATTTCTGATTAATCGAAAACTTTTCATTTTATGAGCAGTTTTATACGAAATTTTTCACCGAACATGCATTCAAATACCTTCAATTAAAAAAAAAAACAATATTTTTTAAATTCCGTACGTACTTCTCTAGGTATTCTAATGTACATTAACGAGAATTTTTGTTTTTTGTTCTAGGTAAAAGATTGTGGATGCCCAATGTCACGCCGCGGAGCGCCTAAAAAAAGATAACAAAATAAAATATCAGTAGTTGGCCATTTTGTATATCGAAAAAAAAAATTCTAACAGCTTGATATTCATAGTAAATATATGTGTAATTAATTTTATGAGTGAATCGCTTTTTCATACGAAAAAAAATTATTAAATTCGCACATGATTTTATACCCGTTACTGTGGCCTAACCCCACAAGGCTAATCTGGTCTAGAGCGAGATTTTTTACGTCATTTTTGGGATGGAATAACTTTTAAACCGTTGAAGTTGTCTTGATGAAATTTTACATACGTATTTATTGTTCCTTTGAAAATGTATCTGCATTAAAAAAAAAATTATTTCAAATATTTTCATGTAGTTTTTTATTTTTTTACAACATGGTCCGTGGAAAACCGCCTCAATCCGCGCCCACTCTGGGTGATGTTGTATGCATCTGGAAAAAAAAATATATTCTCAATCTGTATGAGTATTCTGAGCACTGGTAGCATAATTGGTACTTAAAAAAACTTTGTTACAAAATGGCGGCATGTTAAACTTTGGGTAACGATATTTCATACATTTTCGGGTATTCGACGAGTCATAAAAGGTGGGCAAAATTATTGTTCGACTCAATTCTGCTACCAGTCCTCAGAAAGAGGCTACCGAAGGTATGTCCAAAATTTCAGCTCGATCGATCAATTGGTTATCGAGATATCGTGGGCGCCGATTTGAAAAACATCGTTCTGAAATAAACGCGTTCAAAGTTTTGATACCGGGAGCGCGCAGCTGCTTCCCGACCGCGCTACCTGAGCGCACGGATTGCTTATAATTTCTATTACTCCGCTAATTTTTGAAATATCAATAACCGGTTTTCACGAGCATATTAAGAAATGTCTAAGGAATAATAAAATGAAAAAAAAAAAAAAAAAAAAAAAAAAAAATCGATTTTGTCAAATTTCTAGACCAGACTACTGCCTTAAGTGTAACAACTTTAATATCAATATCTATAATATAAACCTATCAAAAAATGCATAAAAATAGCCGTTTTTAGCGTCTTAAGCCAGAAGACCCCTTAATTTTCGTTGGGTTCCAACGATGCAAACTCCAACGTCATCAAAATATGGGGCTGGAACATCTTGAATTTAGCTGGGTAATTCCGCTGACCGTCGCTGCATAAAAGATCACTTTTCGGCCCAGTCCAAGGGTCGAAGTTTCGTAGAAATTCAAGTGCTCACGGGATTTTCCACCAGGCCTATTCTCGATCCAAATTACACGTTGAATAAAGTAGCATCGTAAATTCAGTTGATTTCGAAATGAACCTCTAATCGGTAAAAAAAACTTGACCACGTGTCTTCATGGCTATTGTACTTGATAGCTCATGCGTTTGGGCAAAGAGTAGCAATGATGGCAGCATTAAACTTGGAAACCGCAGGCAGGTTTGCAAAACATCATTGTCGAAAACTTTGTGCCTTCCGAAAACCTCTTCAGGTTTTTTTGTTTTTTTTTTTAAAACCCTTTTATCTGCAGAAAATATACATTTTATGTTTTGAAAGTGACTGTAGCGAATTAGCCGTGGAGTCGTGTTCTCGAGACTCTTTCTTCTCCAGTTTCTCCCCCAGCTGGAAGAAATGTCAGGGAGGCAAATTTCTCGCAGTTTCGACGTCTCATAGTGCAAATAGGATATAACAGAGGCGTAATAGATAGCTACTGGGACAGCGCGAAGGATTTACACTAATTGGAAGGAAGAATCAGCGAAGAGGCATGGTCTGTGCCGAAGAAGAGAATACAAGAAATATCATTTTTCTCATTTGTCCGCGATCTATTTTGAGAAATGAGCATGGCAAGATATATATGAAACTGTCTTCAATACAGGAGTATGTACAGGTACACGCGCGAATGTCGAAACTCCCTTATCGGAGGTTCCATTATCTGCCTGGTTGTCGATCATAAATTGACACACGAACACGCATACAAGGCTTGGAATTTTCCTAAACTTCTGTCTAATACAAATCTAAAACAATGGAGATCTCCATTGGTGTCTGTATGCACATAAAAAGGCGTATTTTCGTGACGTTCATAAGTCTTGCATGTGGTTGTGGAGTACAGCATATATTTAAACAGCAGTGTCTGGCAAGTTTCGCTCTGAACATTGCTCCGAAATACCCGTTCTTTCGAGAAATGTTTCGATAGTCAATCATTAAAAAATCCGGAAAAATGTCCATCGTACGTTTATTGGCACTTTGCTACAGGATTTTTCGATCAATTTAACAATGTATTATCAATGTTCATGGACGGCGTGTATGGTCTGCATGTGCCCCATCTCTTGATGGATACTGCAAAAATCTAGATTCAAATTTTTGTCGAAACAACTTTGAGAATTTTGAAAACAAAAACACGTTATCACATATTTAAGTCGAAATATTTTTGTGATGGATTTCGAGCTTTAAGGCGTTACCCCCACTTGTAGCGCAAAAAAGGCCTTTTTCATGATTTTTTTAAAAGAAACCTACAAAACTTTTTTAATCGATCAATATACCATCTTAAAGAACACATCTTGAAGGACTTTCAGTAATTTTTGTTGTTGAAAAATATTACATTGTTTGGTGGCAAATGGCCGTCAATGAAATAATGTTTTTATATACACGGTTTGCGGTGACCAACATTGCGGCGAAGTGGATCATCTGAAAAAAAAAATGCGGATGGATTTAGTCAAATATAAGTATAAACTAGTCTTTAATCGAAGGATTTTAAAAAATATTCATTTTTCACAAAATGGCGGACAGTCAAAGTTAATGGTTCGATTTTAACGAAAAAAAAACGGCCGTTTTTTGGCTATAAAACGGCCATTTTTTTCGAAAAAAAATCGAACGATTAAAGACTACATTTTTATGTATTAAATAAGCCTGCAAAATTTCAAGAAGATCGGTTCGTTAGTGTTCGAGTAATCTTGGTCACCGACTTCAGAAATGCCATTTTGAGAAAAACGCGTTTAAAGTTTCTCTTTCAACGCTCTTTCAACGCGGATTCTTCTCTTTCAACGCTCATATCTCAGTCAATTTTGTTCGGATCGACTTGAAATTTTCAGGACATATTCTCAGATACTTATACTTCAAAAAAATGCAATAAAAAAAATCGATTTTTTCAAAATCGCAAGTGGGGGTAACCCCTTAAATGCCCACAACAATTGTACAAAAACATATAAACATGTGCAAAAGAGCTTGACAGACTATGAAGAATCTATTTATGAAGTTAAAAAGAAAATGGCGTTTAAAACGTTTTATTTAATAGGCAAAAACGCGTTTAAATTTGTTTGCTCGATTAAGGGGAGGTATACACCTAGATGGTCGAGGTCGAGGATTTAGAAGCTATGAACATTCCGACGACCGTAGAAGACCTACACTATGGGCCTGGTATCGATGATTCCATGTAAGTCGACAAATTTCACGATTTATTCATTTCCAAATTTTCAAACGCGTTTTTCTCAAAACCACGTTTTTCAAATCGGTACACAACATTTCTCGAAAATCATGAGCCTTGAGGTTTTTTGTGGTTATTCTATACACCATTATCTCGTACTTGTCATAGAATTTTTTTTCCCGTTACTTAGTTTTTGTTTTATAGCCAAAATAATAACTAATTTTTGGCCCAAAAATCACTATTTATGTTCAAACGTCTGCCATTTTGTCATAAATCGATGATTTCAAAATCGGCTATGACAAGTACTAGATTATAGTATCTAATTTGATAATTTTTTTTGTTTTTTTTTTTTCAGAGGATTTTTGAATAAACGCCAGTGGGTACCGTATACGCAGATTTTTTTTACGACGCTCCAAGGATCATACAATAACCTTGTATATTTTTGATACTTTTAAATAAAGAAAATTAAACATATTTTTGAATGCATATACTTTTAGATCATTGAAACCCCAATCCGAAATTTCAAATAGTTTTCCTTGAAAAAATTCACAAAAATGACCTTTCTCCGGCTCCTAGGTGTATATCTCCCCTTAAATAAAAAATGGCGCCTAGTTCAGATATCGGAATATTTTTTTTACCTGCCTAAAATTACGTCGATTAGTGATCGACGATAAAAAATTAAGATGTTCAACATGCTGAAAGTAGACCCCTGAATCCATGGCGTTTCATATGGTGGTGATATTCCAGATATTAGCACGAAGATGAAACAACATGGTGCTGAAGTTTGCATCGTTGGAGTGCAACGAAAATTCTTCTCGATTTTCTTCATTTCTTTATTTTCATTACTATCTACATCATTTTTCGCCGCTTTCGGCTATAAATCTTTGATGAAGATCCTCGAAAAGCTTTCCGTAATTTTCGTAGGCTGAAAGTGTAAACAAAAAAGAATTCGGAGATACGAAAAAAATATATTTTTTCGTTGCAATACAACGATGCAAGCTTGAATGCCATTGAAAAAACTTCGATAGTAGGATATCTTTAATTGCAGATATATTTGATTCGACTTTTGTGCAAACAGTGACTTATATGATTAAAAAAAATATGTGTGCAAAATTTCATCTAAATCACAGGTAACAGCTATTCGGAAGTACACCCGGAATTACTTTTATCTCTTATGCCATATCTGTGCTCAAGGTGCGTAGGATAGGCAGAAGGTAGGCAATTAGATTCTAGATTCGATTCCGATTAGGCGAAATATTTTCTTCGAAATAAATCATTACAGGAGGTAAAGGAATGCCGAATTATAATGAAAATCATCGATGTAGAACTCTCAGTTGCGTATTTTATTTTATTTTGGATTTATGAAATATTCTACGCATTTAGTAGACGGACATTGATGCCTTGTAGTAATACTCGAATGACACACCAAATACGCATATTGCAGGTCATATCTTATAGTACAAATCACTATAAACATTTTTCAATCAATGTATATGAGGCATTCCACGTCACTTCAGCCAGTAAAAAAAATCCATAAATAATTTTGGAAAATCGAGTTGCTTTATTGAAAAATATTCACCGAGTGTCGACATTTTTTTTAAATTTCTGACGTTTTTTCTCGTTGATTACCGTTTTTTAATAATTTTCCATTCAAATGGCTGTATCTTTGGCAGGATTTGACGTATTTACATTCGTAAAAAACGAAAATGTGCGTCTTTTTCTAGCCTTCCAGAAAAAAATTAATTAAGATTTTATTGAGCAAGTCGAACGCCCGTTTCGGGGCTAAATATGTAAAAGTATTTTTTTTCTCAAGGAAAGACACTCGTTATTTTATTTTTAAGAATTTCCCCGGATTGTGAATACGAAAAATGGATTTTTGGTATTTTTTATATCATGGGATTCCTAAACACCGTGAAGTAACAGCTATTTTTATTAAAAAATTTTTTTTTCATTAATATTCGATTGAAGCGTGTGGAGCACTCGCTGTATGTTGACCAGGTTTTTTAAATAAATATGACATATATGTCATATGTATTGGGGCCTTGGAGTGCTCCACACTCTTCAATCGAATATTAATTAAAAAATTTAAAAAATAAAAATAGTTTGTGCATATTTTGGCGTACAAATTTCACGGAATGTTCTTGAAATGACACTTAACAATGTACAAAAGGTTTCAATAAATGTACTCTATCCACATAGATGAAAAAAAAATCGCAAAAAAGTGTTTTTTTTCACGCTGAAACCCCTACCCTTCCCTTAACACATGTGCATAATTCACGCAACTGCTAAAATATCAATAAGCAGTACTATACTTTTGGCAGTAACTATGGCTATGAAATATTATTGTCCCCCGAGGAAAATATAAAATATAGTTAAACCATGGTTGAGAACACCATAAATTTCTCTCGGTGCAGGTGAAGCGCGATTGACGGCCCCGTTAGACTGATATAAGGATGGTACTTGAAGCAAGGATCCACGCGTATATAAATTGACGACGGACCACCTACAGTCTATTCGCCAGAGTGACTGAGTCTCGTCATCCCGGTTGGAGTCTAGATTCTCGATTCTGGGAACCTACGATACAGAGCTACGGTCCTACCAGCCACCAAAGGGGAGTTGAAGCCATCCTTTTTACTTTCAAAACTCAAAAGATTATTATACAAGACTATGACTCTTCCCGCTGATCCGTTTGCTCCAGGAATTCTCTCCCTTCGGGTCGAGAAACAAAGAGATAATGATGGTCAAAATTGCACGATCGGTTGGTCCGTGCTGGAACTCCAGTTAGTCGATTCTTCGTCGAGACTGCCCGGTGGGCCGGTCCGACTCATGACTCAACCACACCTTTGACATTGAATTCGACCAGACGAGCCCAAGTTTCACTTACGTCACTATGCCACCCGGAGGATGCGCTGGGAACATAATTCCCTCGACATTGGAAGCAAGACAGCTTTACGAGAGAAATTACATTCACAAGGAGTTGTCGGGAGATCCGAGAGATCTCTATCGGAAAACGGCTCGTTCCCAGAAGTTCAGTAGGACTCCGTGCCGTCGATGGGTGCGTATGAACGAGACGAGAAGTTCTCCTTTCCACACGTACGACCGTCGGCGCGTGCATTTTTTTTCGTGCGTTTGAGTATCCTATTGCGTCATTGACCGGTTATTCCTGTCGACTTTCCTCCCGAACGAGGAAGATGAAGAGACGGAAGGAGAATGCGTTTCTGGGAGGCAGCCCTAACTGCCTTCCCTTAGGCACGAGGCTCCGCGAAGATAATCGGCCACGTCATCACACGCACACACGTCGCGAGAATATCAATGATCCGCAGGTGGATTCTTCAACGGTTCAAGGCTGTGACGTCTTTCCGCTCTTCCCCCCCCCCCGTTTTTCTACTCACCGTCTTCACCGATGATGGGCCCAAACCGAGTCCAAGCCTCAGGTGTGGCATGCCCTGCGGAAGGACTCATTGGAGACGAAAAAGAAGCAGAATGCAGAAGGGAAAAGGATGTTTTCGGATGGGACACATTCGAAGACATTATGACATCAACGTTCATCCACTTAGCGCGGTGCAGAACTATTGCATCGTCGAAGGAGCCACATTCGTTTCGAATCGCTTGGCGGACATTCGGGAAACATCTCATCTGCTGTTCGCTGAGGAGCTAAAATGACATCGTTCTGACCCAAGCGTTTGCCCAAGTAGTATTCATCGCTATGTCCGTAGGTAAACGACAGCCGCGTGTGGATTTGGCGAGCCAAACGGCACCATAGACATGCCATTGCTTAGCCCATACAGTATCGGCCGCTTTTCCATGTTCGCTGTTCCTGATATGGGGTTCCAACGTACTCGCTACTATTCCGTTGGTAAACCTCACAGGATTCCACATACGCTTCGGTCCCCATTCCGCTTTGGCTAAGTCGAGAAGTATCAGCCGGGAATCCAAACTGATTGCCAGAGGTGAACGACAAAATGACAGCACGTCATTCAGGAAGCAGAAGTCAAATCGTTTGATCTTACAGATTTGACACGATACTCTTTCTATGATCCAATCGGTATACGTTGTTGCACAACTTGCACATCAAACGGAAGCACAGCTGATACCCAAAGATCCCCACGTGGCGAAGCAGTCCGACATGTGTCCTCCAAAGTGACACGTATTTGCGTACCATATCAGAGCAAATAACGGGGGAACTTTTGAACGTCAATCTTCTAGGACTGATTATTCGATAAGGTAACGAACATGTCTACGCATAAGTAAATTCCAATATCATCGAATATTGACGCTATGCCGTACCTCGTGTACAACTCTACAGAATGTACCATCAAGTGACGTCAATGTAGCTGTCCAATGAGAGATGTGCCAACAACTAGACAAATTATATTGTGATTAAAATCGCAGGCGGAACCACGCGTGCCGCACTGGTGGATGTCCTACTGGGATAATCCGAGCGAACGAGCTCATCGTTAGTGAACTTTTGACAATCAACCGCGACATTCAGAATCAGAAAGGGGTTGGAATTGATGTGTAGAAAAGCGGGCTGATTTAACCAGCGGAAGTTGAAATTCCTACGCAGGGCCGCATCCGCCTACTCGACGTTAAGGAGGTTGGAGCGTTAGCCACAATCCAAGGTTAAATTGAATGAAAAAAAATACATTTTATTGTTTGGACTATACTGAGTCTTTGCGAATTTTTTCCACTTTTTTCACCACCAATCACCGGAGATAAAAAATAGTTTAATGTATGTAATTTAACGTGCGGTTAGATGGACAAGACTTTCACACTAAAGGTTATGTAATTTTTTTGTTGTTATTTAGCACCAAGATAAACCATTTCTAACAACGGATTAAGGGGGGATTGTCTTTTCTTTTCGCAAAATTTACCGCTTTTTGGGAATTTTTTTGTGAAGACAGTATACAACGGAAAACTTGTGAAACTTGGCATATAGTTTTATTGATCTGTTTACTACATACAAAAATTTTTTTTAACAATTTCATCATAAAATCCGCCTCCCACCCCCCTCGACGCGCGATGGTCCTTTTTTGGTGGTGTGCACGATTTCTCAAAAACTATTCAACCGATTGCCTTCAAATTTGGACAGAATGCTCAGCTGACATCCTTTTATCGTTTGATGAAGCAAAAAAGCAATACGTTCAATAGTTTTTTATTTATAACAAAAAATCGATCAATTTTTTTCGAAAAATCGATACTTCAAGTTCAAAACGTCACCAAATCGTCAATTTTTTTTTCCCTTCATCGAACGATAGCTATATGTGTCTAAAGTAAAATGTTTTTTGGGTTTTTGTTGCAGGATGAACGTGAAGGCTGTAATCGTGCACACCATCAAAAAAGGACCATCGCGCGTCGAGGGGGGTGGGAGGCGGATTTTTTGATGAAATTGTTTAAAAATTTTTGTGTATGTAGTAAACAGATCAATAAAACTATATGCCAAGTTTCACAAGTTTTCCGTTGTATACTTTCTTCACAAAAAAATTCAAACTGAACCTTTGTAAAAATGTAGAAAAAAAAATCCTTTTCTTACCCATCGTGAACCATGGGCCAATAATCACCTGAAGTAAATATGAATAGGCATAATTATATATTACTCAAAATTTTATTGTGAATTGTATAAAACATTCGTTGTCGTAGTTTTTTCATAATAATCATCGATCATGTTATACTTTTTCAAGTTGGTAGTAACACAAAAGTTTTTCTACTTTGCGTAATAAAAATAATTTTGCCCTTTAAATATCAATTAAAAAAAATTAGCACACAAAAATGTTCGATTTTTCACCAATTTTTTATGCGAAAAATATTCAATATAGAATGTTCATATTTGGTATGTTGACTAAGCGGTCTTTATTGAACATCAAAATATTTTTCAAAGTTTGACAAAACATGGTGGTGGGAGTGGGAGGAGCCACGTATGTCGGTGCGCGGGCGATGACATTCTTCGCTTGTGGAAGTCCTAAGTCTCGGACAGGTGATCTGAAGGAGAAAAATCAAAGATATTTTCACTTTGTACAATATCGTGTATAAGTCGAATTAGAATAAAGAAGAAAAATTGTGAGCTTTCGAAAGGGAAGTTTGATTTGTTACGAAAAATGTTTGCAGTTTTTTTGTTCATAAAATAAAAACGTTTGAATATTTTTGGATAATTCTAGTTCGACTAATGAAGACGTTTAAAAAATATAATCATGTTCAATAAAGACCGCTTAGTAAACATACCAAATTTAAACATTCTATATTTAATATCTTTCGCATAAAAAATTGGTGAAAAAACGAACATTTTTTGGCCCAACAAGAAACTTCCCTCAATTCCAAGCAATCTGGTGGCAGCCGGTAAGACAAATGAGCTGACCCACAAAAATCATTTCTAGTATACCCGGGTGCATATCACGGGTATTCCGCTAACGTCCGGCTACGAGCTTACGTGTACGCCATCATCTTCACATACAAAAATCACCATGCCGATCCATTTCGTACATGGCAAGGTTTGCCCATGTCGCAGCTTTCATAATCTACAACTCATCAGGGACAAGCTCGAAGCAGGTGGCGTGTCTTAATTTGTGTCAGCTAATTACTCGTTTCTCGATATTTCCACGGTCGCTCAAACTTTTCTGGTTCCGCAGGTACGCGCTTAATCAGCACTTATCGTTATGTAAATGGATTGATCGTAAATTCATCGAACTGCCTGCCACGTTGAGCCACTGTTACATCATATCGCTTGATACATTTTCGGTCTGGTTCACTTGGGTGCCAAATCAAGCAGAAGAATGGCTTCCTAATTAGCTCGAATAAAGCAAATTCCACAATCGAAATTCTGATCGAAGAAACGTTTGCGTAAGCGCCGGGACAAGACGGGAGGTATCGGAATGGTTGAGAGAGCATAGCTTGACGCGTTTTTTTATCATGGGATTAAAAACTCCATGCCCGAGACTTCAAACTTTCATTCCACTGTGCATGGTCCGGAGCATCTTTCCGGTAAATCGTGAAATATTTCTTCCATATACTTGTCGAGCTGCTTTGATCACCTTGTCATTTTGTGGAGGAGGTTTTCCGGATGATTCCCGTTCGCCATTTGCTTCCGCACGTCGCCATTTACCTGGCACGATGGCACCTGGCTACCCACAAACCTTGTTCCACGTGCCTTCGGTACGACTCAGTAATTTAAGGTTGTTACGGGGTTTAGCCGTCGGGGGTGAAGTACGAGGGGAGCGCCCTATGCTTATGCACGGAGCCGATTGACTGTTACCAACTGTTAGCTTTCAAACAATCGTCATATTAAACGTGCGCTTTCGAACTATTTTTCTACATCTATTTGTAAAAATATGCATTTTTGGACATTCGAAGATTACACTAAGGCGTTACCCCCACTTGTAGCGCAAAAAAAGGCCCTTTTCATGAATTTTTTTAAAGAAAACTACACAACTTTTTTAATCGATCAATATACCATCTTAAAGAACACATCTTGAAGAACTTTCGGTAATTTTTTTATTGAAAAATATTACATTGTTTGGTGGCAAATGGCCGTCAATGAAATAATGTTTTTATATACACGGTTTGCGGTGGCCAACATTGCGGCGAAGTGGATCATCTGAAAAAAAAATGCGGATGGATTTAGTCAAATATAAGTATAAACTAGTCTTTAATCGAAGGATTTTAAAAAATATTCATTTTTCACAAAATGGCGGACAGTCAAAGTTAATGGTTCGATTTTAACGAAAAAAAACGGCCGTTTTTTGGCTATAAAACGGCCTTTTTTTCGAAAAAAAAAATCGAACGATTAAAGACTACATTTTTATGTATTAAATAAGCCTGCAAAATTTCAAGAAGATCGGTTCATTAGTGTTCGAGTAATCTTGGTCACCGACTTCAGAAATCCCATTTTGAGAAAAACGCGTTTAAAGTTTCTCTTTCAACGCTCTTTCAACGCGGATTCTTCTCTTTCAACGCTCATATCTTAGTCAATTTTGTTCGGATCGACTTGAAATTTTCAGGACATATTCTCAGATACTTATACTTCAAAAAAATGCAACAAAGAAAAATCGATTTTTTCAAAATCGCAAGTGGGGCTAACCCCTTAAGTGTTTTCATTACTTTGTATAATTATTTTCTATAACTTTTTCTCGCTAAACTAACGCGAAACGAATTGGCAACGTAGTTAATCGTGGTATATCATAATGCCCAGGTTGGCAGAAGTGTCGTGAAGTTAGTGACATATGCGCCCCGTTCGCAACCTCAATATCGTCCCAAGGAGATGTCAAAAATGAATATCGGGTAAAAATTCCGCTGAAATGAAGAAGTGTGTACTAAAGCTGTCTATAATCTCGAAGAAATCAAAAACTTTAATAATTTTCCGATATGCTAAAAAAATGTACGTATGAAAAAAAATCGGCGTTATTTTGTCTTTGCCTGGAGATGTCTAGGAATGTATAATTTCTGAACATTGTTATGAAATTAATTTTAGGTAATTATTACTAATTAAGAGAATAAGTACCAATAATATTCGTTGTTAATTATCCTGACCGAGTAGTTTGAGGTTCCCGGTCATAATTACCGAATACCGATAAGATAGGTAGCATTTGTGCCGTCTACGACGTTGCCATGATTGCACAGTCTAATATTTGATGTGCTTGATTTTTGCACAAATTCGCTATCGAAAACATTAAGGGGTTACCCCCACTTGCGATTTTGAAAAAATCGATTTTTTTTTATTGCATTTTTTTGAAGTATACGTATCTGAGAATATGTCCTGAAAATTTCAAGTCGCTCCGAACAAAATTGACTGAGATATGAGCGTTGAAAGAGAAGAATCCGCGTTGAAAGAGCGTTGAAAGAGAAACTTTAAACGCGTTTTTCTCAAAATGGCATTTCTGAAGTCGGTGACCAAGATTACTCGAACACTAATGAACCGATCTTCTTGAAATTTTGCAGGCTTATTTAATACATAAAAATGTAGTCTTTAATCGTTCGATTTTTTTTTTTAAAAAAAATGCCCGTTTTATAGCCAAAAAACGGCCGTTTTTTTTCGTTAAAATCGAACCATTAACTTTGACTGTCCGCCATTTTGTGAAAAATGAATATTTTTTAAAATCCTTCGATTAAAGACTATTTTATACTTATATTTGACTAAATCCATCCGCATTTTTTTTTCAGATGATCCACTTCGCCGCAATGTTGGTCACCGCAAACCGTGTATATAAAAACATTATTTCATTGACGGCCATTTTCCACTAAACAATGTAATATTTTTCAATAAAAAAATTACTGAAAGTTCTTCAAGATGTGTTCTTTAAGATGGTATATTGATCGATTAAAAAAGTTTTGTAGTTTTCTTTAAAAAAAATCATGAAAAAGGCCTTTTTTTGCGCTACAAGTGGGGGTAACGCCTTAATAATTTTATAACGCTACTGTGAATTCTCATTTTCACGGTACCAAAGGCTAGTCCGATAATTAGCCGAACCGTACCTATTTATTCAGCTCCGTGGTAACATTCACTTAGCAGATATTAATAATATACAGAAAAATGATCGCGAATTTTCCATAAGCGGAATGTCATTAGCTCACGAAATACGTCGAGTTGCCGATTTTTTTTCTAAAAAACGGTACTGCGGATCGTATTCAAACTGCACAGGATGATCAGCAAAGAGGTTATGGAGGTCCAGAAAAAAATTCAGCTCGGTGGTAACATGCTGACTTAAGGGGTGAGGCCACTCTAGAGGACGAAAAAATAGGCTTGTTGGGAATTTTTTTTTCAGAAAAACTACAAAATAAATCGAGATTACAAAAAAGGGTGTTTATCATACATATCAGTGACCGTATTCAATAATTATTTTGAAGCGATTAATTTGAAAATGGCGGCTGTGCAGCGCTTGTCTCAAAACTGCATTTTTTAAGTTGGCCGGAAACATAACTCAGACAGTTTTCAACCGATTCACTTGAAATGTTGAATATATCTTGAAAAATACATTGTCTATGGAAGTGCGTAGGATTTTTCTTTATATTGCATAGTTCATTTGTTATTAACAATTATCTGACGACTTTTAAGGCAAATGTTTGGAAAGTGAAAAATTTGCCTAAAAAGTCATCAGATAATTGTTAATAGCAAATGACCTATGCAATATAAAAAGAAAATCCTACGTACTTCCATAGACAATGTATTTTTCAAGATATGTTCAACATTTCAAGTGAATCGGTTGAAAATTGTCTGCGTTATGCTCCGGCCAACTTAAAAAATGCTGTTTTGAGATAAACGCTGCACAGCCGCCATTTTGAAATTGATCGCTTCAAAAAAATTACTGCACACAGTCACTGATATCTATGATAAACACCCTTTTTGTAATCTCGATTTATTTTGTAGTTTTTCTGAAAAAAAAACAATCCCCAAAAAGCCTTTTTTTCGGCCTCTAGGGTGGCCTAAGGCCTTATAACCCCATAACAACCTTGAAGAAAAATCCTTTCAGCTATAACTTCTTCATACGTCAGTGAAAAATGTAAAGAAATCGGCTTTTTTCAAGTTCCAGGCCGAAAGTTAAGAGCGAGCTGTTGATATCGATGACAATTTTCATTTGCCGATTTGCAGTAGACGTGGCATGAATCAGGGTATGACGAGCCAAGGTAGGATGCCTCGTCGTGTAGGGCCTACTTAGAAAATCCCATTGAAACCGATTCAAGCTGGTTACAATCGCTCACGAATGTCATTGAAAAGAAAACGGTTTCCATCAATTACGAACCAATTAGACTTCGGATTACACTAGAACCTCCATTTAGAGAACTGCAAACCCGGAACCATATTAGTGACGTATGATGGGAGAGATGTTGCGACTACCGCGGCAGCGCTCGACGCCAGGCCAGCTGTGGGGTGATCATCAATTGCCGAAGTTATGCTTCCTCGAATTTACGCCAGTGCGGAGTGGTACCCTGTTGCCTAAATCGAGGTCCGAGTGTAAAACGTTTTTTCAGTCTGGTTGATTGCTTCCAGCGGGACTTTGTAAACTGCACCAGTATCGTGCCAAAGCCAACATCGTGAGGGACGTTGAATTGTTTGGGTTTGTCCTGGTTCAATCGAATAATCATCATACCCAAAGTCCTCCCTGCCCAGCTTGATCACACATTGAAAAGAGATTCCGAACTTTAGTCTTTATTGCAAATTGACGGAATAACTGTCTGAAATTGACGAGAGGACATTGATGCGTACAAATGGTCGTGATTACACGAGCATATGGTTGGCATCGATGCACGTTTCGTTCCTTCGAACGAACGAACTAACGAAAAGAGAAAGAGGGCCTAATGAACCACGAAAAAAAATATAAACTTTGCTCCAGAAAAAAAAATAGCTTATCCGTCGAGCAGTCATGTATGGGGCGATGTTTAATGCAAGTGTTTTAAGCTCGCTACTTTCGCGACAGTCCAAAAGGTATATTGAAATATTGAACAATACTGTTCTGCGTCGATGCCATATGTCTTCTTATTATAGGGGACAAATATTTTTTACGAATAATTATTCTGTCTTTACTGAACGTTTTTGGCAAAACTGAATGGTAAAGGCAATCCAAACGTTTTTCACTCTTTCCCTAACTAGTGTGCTATCTAAACATAATATTTATTCAAAATTTATAAACACCATAGAATTGTACGACGAATTACGCGACCTGACTTTCGGTCAATGCAGACCCCGCAGTGTTAAAAGTTTCAATTTTGAAACCCATTATCTCCCAATCTAAATAATCGACTGTTCTGAAATTTCACTCAAACATGCATAATGATATAAACAATGTCTGGTTAAAATTTGAACGAAATCCATAGAAATCAAGATTGCGCGCTCGTACCACCTTAAGGGGTAAGGTCACTGTAAAGATGTCAAAAAATCGATTTCTTTTTCTTAAAAAATGCCTTAATGTCTTAAAAATTACACACTCAAAGGATTAAGGTGGGAAAAATGTCTAAATACTACTATTTTGAATTTTGGCGCGGCCCCTCTCAGTCTCATGCAATTCGTACCGAAAACTTTAAGGCGTTACCCCTTGTAGCGCAAAAAAAGGCCTTTTTCATGAATTTTTTTAAAGAAAACTACAAAACTTTTTTAATCGATCAATATACCATCTTAAGGGGGAATTGTCTTTTTTTTCGCAAAATTTACCGCTTTTTGGGAATTTTTTTGTGAAGAGAGTATACAACGGAAAACTTGTGAAACTTGGCATATAGTTTTATTGATCTGTTTACTACATACAAAAAAATGTTTAAACAATTTCATCAAAAAATCCGCCTCCCACCCCCCTCGACGCGCGATGGTCCTTTTTTGATGGTGTGCACGATTACAGCCTTCACGTTCATCCTGCAACAAAAACCCAAAAAGCATTTTACTTTAGACACATATAGCTATCGTTCGATGAAGGGAAAAAAAATTGACGATTTGGTGACGTTTTGAACTTGAAGTATCGATTTTTCGAAAAAAATTGATCGATTTTTTGTTATAAATAAAAAACTATTAAACGTATTGCTTTTTTGCTTCATCAAACGATAAAAGGATGTCAGCTGAGCATTCTGTCCAAATTTGAAGGCAATCGGTTGAATAGTTTTTGAGAAATCGTGCACACCATCAAAAAAGGACCATCGCGCGTCGAGGGGGGTGGAAGGCGGATTTTTTAATGAAATTATTTAAAAAGTTTTTTGTATGTAGTAAACAGATCAATAAAACTATATGCCAAGTTTCACAAGTTTTCCGTTGTATACTTTCTTCACAAAAAAATTCCCAAAAAGCGGTAAATTTTGCGAAAAAAAAGACAGTCCCCCCTTAAAGAACACATCTTGAAGAACTTTCAGTAATTTTTTTATTGAAAAATATTACATTGTTTAGTGGCAAATGGCCGTCAATGAAATAATGTTTTTATATACACGGTTTGCGGTGACCAACATTGCGGCGAAGTGGATCATCTGAAAAAAAAAATGCGGATGGATTTAGTCAAATATAAGTATAAACTAGTCTTTAATCGAAGGATTTTGAAAAATATTCATTTTTCACAAAATGGCGGACAGTCAAAGTTAATGGTTCGATTTTAACGAAAAAAAATCGAACGTTTAAAGACTACATTTTTATGTATTAAATAAGCCTGCAGAATTTCAAGAAGATCGGTTCATTAGTGTTCGAGTAATCTTGGTCACCAAATTCAGAAATGCCATTTTGAGAAAAACGCGTTTAAAGTTTCTCTTTCAACGCGGATTCTTCTCTTTCAACGCTCATATCTCAGTCAATTTTGTTCGGATCGACTTGACATTTTCAGGACATATTCTCAGATACTAATACTTCAAAAAAATTCAATAAAAAAAATCGATTTTTTCAAAATCGCAAGTGGGGGTAACCCCTTAAACGCGTTTTTCTCGAAACTCCATTTTTCAAGTCGGCCGGACTCATAACTCGAGCAAATCTTGACCGATTGACTTGAGATTTCAACTGAATATTCACAATTACATTCTGCATAGAAGTCCGTAGGATTTTCTCGATATATTACATCGTTTTTTTTTTTCATAAACATTTTTCGGACGATGTTTTTTTGAGAATTTTGAACTTTTATTTAAAAAACGCGCTGTTTTTGCAAAAATCGATGTATCAGAAAAATCCTACGTACATCTGTAGCTATTCACGTGTATACTCGAAAAAAAATGTCATTCACTGTAAATTAAAAATTGCAGGCGCCGTTGGCCCGGCCGCACGCCTATGAAAAAAAAGGCTTCGTCGAAAAAAAGCTGTGCAGCCGCCATTTTGTTTTGTATTACTTTGGAAAAAATACTTGTTACAGTTTATGATATGTACAATAAAGGACCTTTTTCAGAATTTTGATTTGCTCCATTGACCCGCTAAAAAAAAATTCCCAAAATATACTTATTTTTGTTCCCCGCTACAGTGGCCTAACCCCTTAAGGCGATTTTTTCGAGACGCCTTTCGCGGAAGGCTCCTTTTCGCATGCGCTCTTTCTCACTCTCGCCGTCTCGGGCTCTCTTGGCGTACCACCACCAGGCGATGATAACGGCACGCATCCGAAAGGTTCCGAGCTCTCGAGAGGGCATCTCATGTCCATCGTCCCTCTCACTTGGCTTTTACTCTTCGCGCAGGGACACGCCTCCGTTGTTCTTCAACTTTTTAGCAAAGACGCCAGTAAAGAGGGCCAATGCGAAATGACAGCAAAAAAAAGAAGAGGAGAACGATCGTTATGCAAATACGTACCTATAGGTAAGGCCCTCTCACACGTACGCGGACGTCGCCATATTCGTGCACATTGACGCACGCGTTTGAAGAACTTGTCGTCGGTCGAGGATGCGACGAAGCACCAACGGGCACCATGGAAATTCTACGAAGACCTCGGATGTGGAGGGTCTTTCAGGATTCAACGGCTGCTCGTGCGAGAATTGAACGAACAAAAAGGCCCAGCCGAGATGTCTCGGAAATGGATTGTGAACGAGAATGTGAAAAAAAAAAGGTCTGGAAGACTCGCGGGCTAATTTATGATCACCGGTCATCAAGAATGAACCGGTCACCGGTAACGATCCGAGAGAAAAACTTCTCTCCCCTCTTTCATTCATCCGCATCCCGAGAAGTATCTCTTAAGGGGTTACCCCCACTTGCGATTTTGAAAAAATCGATTTTTTTGTTATTGCATTTTTTTGAAGTATAAGTATCTGAGAATATGTCCTGAAAATTTCAAGTCGATCCGAACAAAATTGACTGAGATATGAGCGTTGAAAGAGAAGAATCCGCGTTGAAAGAGCGTTGAAAGAGAAACTTTAAACGCGTTTTTTCTCAAAATGGCATTTCTGAAGTCGGTGACCAAGATTACTCGAACACTAATGAACCGATCTTCTTGAAATTTTGCAGGCTTATTTAATACATAAAGATGTAGTCTTTAATCGTTCGATTTTTTTTTTTCGAAAAAAAAATGGCCGTTTTATAGCCAAAAAACGGCCGTTTTTTTCGTTAAAATCGAACCATTAACTTTGACTGTCCGCCATTTTGTGAAAAATGAATATTTTTTAAAATCCTTCGATTAAAGACTAGTTTATACTTATATTTGACTAAATCCATCCGCATTTTTTTTTCAGATGATCCACTTCCACTGAAATTTTACACTTTCCAAAAATTTGCCTCAACAATCGTCAGATAATTTTTAATAACAAATGAATTATGCATTATAAAAAAAATCCTGCGTACTTCCATAAACGATGTATTTTTCAAGATATATTCAACATTTCAAGTGAATCGGTTGAAAATTGTCTGAGTTATGTTTCCGGCCAACTTAAAAAATGCAGTTTCGAGATAAACGCTGCACGGCCGACATTTTGAAATTAATCGCTTCAAAAAAATTATTGTATACAGTCACCGATTTGTATGATAAACACCCTTTTTTGTAATCTCGATTTATTTTGTAGTTTTTCTGAAAAAAAAACCCCCAAAAAGCCTGTTTTTTCGGCCTCTAGAGTGGCCTAAGGCCTTAATGGACGACCCCACGTACATTAATAATAAATAATCTTATAATCTTTCATGACGATGCACCTAGAATGCAATGTGTTCCCGAGGATGTTTCAGGTGAGTCTCAATCGATATCAGAGAAGTTGCGACTTCCTCGTAGTCGGTAATTTGGGTGGGCAGTACAGAAAATTTTTAGCGTCTCAGTATCACCATTTTCCAGATTTAATATGCTTATAGCGTCTCGTGACTTTTGCTCGACCCCCCTCCCACCCTGTGACAAAGTGTGACGATTTGCCTGAGCCCCCCCCCCCCCCCCCCCACACTGCGTCACGTGTTTTATGAATGACCCCAAAGGGAGCGTTAATTTCGACGACGCAAAAGACTCCCCGGCGCTTTTAATATGATCTTCGGATAGCCGAAATTACATCGAGTGAAATTGATTCCTATCGGCAAACGAATATGCGCTCATGAGCACGACCTAAGTAGATATTGCATGAGGTGTGGGTGTATATATATATATATCTTACATACCCCCATTGTTTGCTATACTTGTTATATATATATATATATATATAAAACACAAGTATGGCAAACAATGGGGGTATGGAAGAGCACTGATCTTCAATTTTTCATCTCATCTCCTGGGAAGTGGTTCCTGCGTAAGCCGAGTCGCACACTTTGCCGCTCATTTTACGCGCACGTGCGACCGGCTCAGCCGGGCAGCTTTCAATCGATGTGCATACGTACAGGGCATGTCGTGTCAAATCGCAATTGCGTCAATACGTTTTTTCATTCGGTTTTCTATATATCTGCGGCTTGAAAAAATTACGCATTAATGTCGAGGAAATATATACTGATAATTAAAGTACATATTGATTAATATAAAAACAATATTAATATGCAAAGAATATAAGGAGCAGACGAACAATATAATTAATATAATTAATAAGAACATTAATTATATTAATTATATTATAATTCAATTATAATATAATTATAAAATTCAATAATTAATAAGAATTATAATTATATTATAATTCTTATTAATTATATGAATAACAATACAATTAATAAGAATTATAAGAAGAACAATAGAAACCGCTTTCTCGTATGAGAAAGCGGTTTCTAACAATCATTAAGGGGCTATACCAGTGTGAAAGCTGAAAATAAGGGTGATTTTCGGGAATTTTTTGAAAGAAAAGTACTCAATTAAATGTTTCGGAAAATTGAGAATTTATTTGGCTATATTTGACCTACACTACATCATTTTTTCATCGAAAAATATTGAGAAAAAAAGTTCCTCCACTGCTGACACGATTCCGGCCGATTGAGTAGCTGAAACCGAAAAAGGAAAAAATGTCGTTAAACTGGAAGGTGTTTCCTGTACAATGACGTAGAATTTTCGAAAAATATCAAAATCTAACAAAATGGCGTAATTATTTTTAAAAAGTCTGTTTTCTTGCCTATAAAATGGTCGTTTTTTTCAATGCCAAATCGTCAATTTTCATCCAATCAAAAATATCCTACGTCATTGTGGAGTAAATATATTTAAGAGTACTCAGTTCAAATTTCAAGTCAATCGGATAATTGCTCTTTGAGTTACAATGTCAGCAAATTTGAAAAAGCTCATTTCGAGAAAAACGCGTTTAAAGATGTAACTCTCGATTTTTACAAGATAAAATGATATTTACTATTAAAACTGCTAATTACAGGATATTCTTGAAAGTATAAACTGTCGAAAAAGGCAAAAAAAAGTCGATTTTTTTTAAGTGCCACTGGTATAGCCCCTTAAGGAGGTTGCTCGGCTTTCGCGAAATGGTAAGAATTTGCTAAAATTCATTGAGGATATTTGAGAACAGGTGTTGCGACTCCGTGTCAAATTTCAAGTACTTTGTCCGCGTGATTGTTGAGCAATTAATTATTGAAGTTAGGCTCTTATACACGGGCGACATAGCCAAAGCTTCATGACAAGTCTAATATGACCGGCGCAAAATAAAAAAAAATAGTTAGAATTGAATGGAAATAGGCGGAAGAAATTCTTGAGATTTTTATGAATGATTTCAACGAAGAGTACAGCGTTTTGTCTGTCTCGTTATCGAGATATTGATTAAATAAAACAGGACATTTCAGCTGATTCGCGTAAAACGATAAAGCGCCCTACGGCACGTGGCAACGCTGCTGTCAAGTCGGCCATTTTGAATAGGCGCCAAAATTTAAAACGCGCAAACTATTGCTTCCTTTCTATAAAATTCTTACCGCGGTTTCATAAGGAGTATTTGAATATTTTGAATCATTCTTTACAGAAGCTGCAGTGCATGTGTTTCGACATAACCTTCAAATCAATTACGCGTCGTCCCTCGACTGCGCATTCTTTTTCCGGCTCAACTACTTTTTTCCGCCGCTTCCCAGATTGTACTCGCTCCAACCGTCGATTGTACTGTTTTTCGGTTTGCACTTTTACCTTCGATCTTTTCATTTTCGCCGAACAGAAAAACGGAATTCGCGAAGGATGTTTGACAGCTACGCGCTCGCGAGGTGGCGTTCGTGTCTGAGCTCAGTGATACCAGTTACTGAGACCTAAATTGCGCGTTTGCCACATTTCAACTTGGTTAATAACTTATCCGCGATGTAAATAAACAAAAAAGATTAATAACAATTCTGAACGGTCAGTTATATGGATTCCAAATATTTATCAGCTGAAATTTATTTGTTTTACGTAACCGAAAATTTGATTATTCGGGGTTGGCAGCCGTTGCAGGCGCCTGTGTTTAAGGGGTTACCCCCACTTGCGATTTTGAAAAAATCGATTTTTTTTATTGCATTTTTTTGAAGTATAAGTATCTGAGAATATGTCCTGAAAATTTCAAGTCGATCCGAACAAAATTGACTGAGATATGAGCGTTGAAAGAGAAGAATCCGCGTTGAAAGAGCGTTGAAAGAGAAACTTTAAACGCGTTTTTCTCAAAATGGCATTTCTGAAGTCGGTGACCAAGATTACTCGAACACTAATGAACCGATCTTCTTGACATTTTGCAGGCTTATTTAATACATAAAAATGTAGTCTTTAGTCGTTCGATTTTTTTTTTTCGAAAAAAATGGCCGTATTATAGCCAAAAAACGGCCGTTTTTTTTCGTTAAAATCGAACCATTAACTTTGACTGTCCGCCATTTTGTGAAAAATGAATATTTTTTAAAATCCTTCGATTAAAGACTAGTTTATACTTATATTTGACTAAATCCAACCGCATTTTTTTTTCAGATGATTCACTTCGCCGCAACGTTGGTCACCGCAAACCGTGTATATAAAAACATTATTTCATTGACGGCAATTTGCCACTAAACAATGTAATATTTTTCAATAAAAAAATTACTGAAAGTTCTTCGAGATATGTTCTTTAAGGTGGTATATTGATCGATTAAAAAAGTTTTGTAGTTTTCTTTTAAAAAATTCATGAAAAAGGCCTTTTTTTGCGCTACAAGTGGGGGTAACGCCTTAAGCATATGCGTTCCTCTCTTGCCGCTTGCCCCGCAAGGACCCTCAGCAAACACCGAAAAAATATGTTTTTAAATGATTTTTGAGGATTCTCTTTGATTTGATTTTTGAGGATTACTGTTATTACTTAAGATAGAATCAATCTTTGATTTTTCGCAACAATTTTGAATAAATTAGTAATAATGGTTCAAAATTCGGCATGTTTATTCACTGGTGCTGGCTGCTAATCTCTTTTCAGTGAATGGACGTGTGGGCTCTGTTCTAATAATTCTCAAAGCAGGGTGAAAGATTTAGCTGCAAATTAATTACTGTTAAAAATTGACAATGTACATGTCATTAAATGTTGTCATCAAAACGTGTCACTCGTTTTCGTAAATCTTGACAAAATCACATTTTTCATTTCTCTGTTTAAACGAACTTTGGTAGTTTTGTGAGAATGTCACGTTAAGGGGCAAAAAAGCTTTCTGAATTTTCTACAAAATCGTAATGACAAATTCAATACTCATATGTATAAGAATATTATGACTTTTGTGCAACACAGTGATGTCCGAATCTCGCATTTAATCAAAATAAATAATAAATCGTTATGCTTTACAGGATTTATGCACACTAGAACGTCCATTTGTTGGTAATTTTGTCCGATCACTGGCGATTTAGTAATTTCGCTACTTATTTATCAATTCATTCAATATTATCTGTTGCAATTACTTCAAATATTTCTTTCACTGTCAGAATAATATATTTTATTAGCTATAGCGATTAAAAATTTGTTTTGCTAATATTTTTATTTGTCAGTCCATCAAAACCTTACAGTTGCAATTACTTCTAATATTTCGTTCACTGTCAGAATAATATCTTTTGTTAGCCATAGCGATTGAAAAATGTTGTTTTTGATAATATTTTTATTTTTCAGTCCATCTGAATCCTGCGGTGTCGTTATTCGTTCATTCAGTGGCCGGTTTCCCCTCGTAACAAAAATAAAGAAATAAAAAATACAAACAGATTTTCGTTGCATTCCAACGATGCAAACTTCGACACGATGTTTTTTTGCTATCTGCGTCAAACTGATACCATGCTTAGATGTAAAAAATCTCATCTCTAGCTTACATAATTGTGTTTTCCGTAATCGTCAGTAGTACAATAGAAGCGGAATGTCACCTGGTGGTGACTTTGACGACACGTGCAGCTGAACAATATGTACGATTGGAATGTTTTGCCATAAACTTTAAGTGATATCAGTTGCATGCGCAAGAAAAATATAAAGTGTTATCGGCTTCTAGCTTGGAAAATATGCGCAGTGAGAAAACATTTTTCTAATAAAAGTAACACCTAAGTTCGAATTGAGGAATTTCGCGACAATTGACGAAATGTTACCATTTGATCCAAATTCATACAGTAAATTCTTTGTCATATACTGAATGTACCCTGACAAATTTTAATCGATCGCCTACACTGTTTCGATAATATTGACAATTGAAAATAAAATCTATTTCAACATAGTGAGCTGCCTACGCTGATCGCTGAATGGCAGTTTTATGCATGCGATAGTGTGAAAAAATATTTGAAATGTTATGAAAAACTGTCAAATTACTCAATGCATTGTGACAAATTCGTCATCAGTGTCATAATGTACTCCCTAATGTTATCTCATCATAGGCCCTATGTTACAAAGTATTTTTTCAATTGTAAATTTTATAGAAACGGTGTAGACGATCGATTAAAAATTTGTGCATTTGGTATACGACACAGAATTTACTGTCTAAATTTGAATCGAACGGTAACATTTCGCCAATTGTCCCGCCATTCCAGAGGCCAAAAAGGGCATATTTTGTGATTTTTTTCAGCGAAACCATAAAAGTAATCGAAATTACAAAATAGGAGCTTTATTATACACGTAATTTACTATACAAAATTATTTTTTTTACAGCGATACACGTCAAAATGGCGACTGTGCAGCATTTTTGAGTTATGATGAGACACTAAAGTTTTTTTCGATTATACATAAGAATAGCTATAGAAATACATAGGATTTTTTTGATATATTCTTTTCTGTCAAAATGGCGCATTTCTAAAACAAAAAGTATAAAATGCCATGAGAAAATCGTCGAAAAATTGTACATAAAAAAGGAACTATGCAACTATATAATTTTAAAAAATCCTACGTAGTGCCTTAGAAAATGTAATTCTTAATATACAGTTAAAATTTCAAGTTAATCGGTTGAAATTTGTTTGAGTTATGAGTCCAGCCGACTTGAAAAATATTTCAATACCTTTAATCTTCAACAATCTTCGAAAATCGAGTACTTGGAGATTTTTCACACCCATAATCTTTTTGAATATAATTTCATAGGTACGAAGGTACCTTTTTCACAAAAAAAAACGATTTTTAGAAAATCTTTGAGTGGCCTAAGGCCTTAAACAACAAAGACTGAAAACGTCGATTCCTTATGTAGTGTATATAATAATTTATTGTATTCGTAATACACTCAATTTAAGGCGTTACCCCCCTTGTAGCGCAAAAAAAAGGCCTTTTTCATGATTTTTTTAAAAGAAAACTACAAATCTTTTTTAATCGATCAATATCTTAAAGAACACATCTTAAAGAACTTTCAGTAATTTTCTTATTGAAAAATATTACATTGTTTAGTGGCAAATGGCCGTCAATGAAATAATGTTCTTATATACACGGTTTGCGGTGACCAACATTGCGGCGAAGTGGATCATCTGAAAAAAAAATGCGGATGGATTTAGTCAAATATAAGTATAAACTAGTCTTTAATCGAAGGATTTTAAAAATATTCATTTTTCACAAAATGGCGGACAGTCAAAGTTAATGGTTCGATTTTAACGAAAAAAAAACGGCCGTTTTTTGGCTATAAAACGGCAATTTTTTTTCGAAAAAAAAAATCGAACGATTAAAGACTACATTTTCATGTATTAAATAAGCCTGCAAAATTTCAAGAAGATCGGTTCATTAGTGTTCGAGTAATCTTGGTCACCGACTTCAGAAATGCCATTTTGAGAAAAACGCGTTTAAAGTTTCTCTTTCAACGCTCTTTCAACGCGGATTCTTCTCTTTCAACGCTCATATCTCAGTCAATTTTGTTCGGATCGACTTGAATTTTTCAGGACATATTCTCAGATACTTATACTTCAAAAAAATGCAATAAAAAAAATCGATTTTTTCAAAATCGCAAGTGGGGGTAACCCCTTAAGGAGAGATATACACCTAGATGGTCGAGGTCGAGGATTTAGAAGCTATGAACTATGGGCCTGGTATCGATGATTCCATGTAAGTTGACACATTTCATGATTTATTCATTCCCAAATTTTCAAACGCGTTTTTCTCAAAACCACGTTTTTCAAATCGGTACACAAAATTTCTCGAAAACCAATGAACCGATTGCCTTGAGGTTTTTTGTGGTTATTCTATACACCATTATCTAGTACTTGTCATATGATTTTTTTTCCGTTACTTAGTTTTTTGTTTTATAGGCAAAATAATAACTCATTTTTTGCCCAAAAATCACTATTTATGTTTAAACGTCCGCCATTTTGTCATAAATCGATATTTTCAAAATCGGCTATGACAAGTACTAGATTATAGTATCCAATTTAATAATCTTTTTGGTTTTTTTTTTCAGATAATTTTTTAAGAAACGCCAAAGGGTACCGTATACGCAGATTTTTTTACGACGCTCCAAGGATCATACAATATCCTTGTATATTTTTGATATTTTTAAATAAAGAAAATTAAGCATATTTTTGAACGTATATACTTTTAGATGATTAAAACCCCAATCCGAAATTTCAAATAGTTTTCCTTGAAAAAATTCACAAAAATGACCTTTTTCCGGCTCCTAGGTGTATTTCTCCCCTTATTAAAACAAAAAAAATCGATTTTTGGAAGATCCTAGAGTGGCCTAAGGCCGCTTCTATCCCTCCCCTGAACGAAACAACTTAAATTGGAATATTTTTCATCAAAATACATAAATATCGAAATAGACAGTGTAACACCCTAAGTAGCCTAATGAACCGGGCCCTGAAAATGTGCTGATTTTAAAAAATTGCGAACACGATAGTATGAAACGTATTTGTTTAACATTGGGCACACAGTTGGTTGAATTTGGGCAATTAGGGAAAATTCTAGTCCTTTCGTCTCTCCGTCCTTCACGCGTGATTTTGTAATCACCGGACTTCCGGTGATTTTGTAATCACCGGACTACCCTCATTGATCCCTTGCTCACAGCCATGTCCTTCACTCCAATCATCATCATCCTCCACCACAGACGCCTACAAGCATCATCCCTACGGGGCACGGGCCCCTGACCGACAAACTTCATCCCCCCACCCTTGCCCTCGGTTAAGGGATCTTTACAGTGTAATATTTTCGAAAAATCGACTTTTTGCATTATCCGATAGTATAGACAGTTATATAAACATGCGGTTCAATTTTTGGGGTGAAATTCGAATTATTCGGGTTGCTACAGCCCTTTTCCGAAAAAGGGATTCGACCAGCTGCGTGAGACCTGGCGCCGACGGACGCGTTTTTCTCGGATTGTCGTTTTTTTAAATAAAGGAAGAGTTTTCAAGTTATCCGTCTCAAATTTTGACACAACATTCTTCACGCCATTCTTTATCTTGCTATAAAAGTTTTTTTTTATCTTCATATTTCTTTAACGTAAAACAGTCGAAAAAATAGGCTAAATTCGATACATTTTTTTCAAACCGCCGCCATTTTGTCAATCTTCATTTTTAAAAAAACCTCCAGAGCAACATAGTCGCTTCCATACTGATTAATAATCTTTTTACAATTTTTTTTTAGATTATATTTACGGCCACAACCGTCTACACCGTGAAGACTCCGTTTTCACGAAAAACATAACCCTTAAAAATTTATATTCTGTTCTTTATGAGTGCTTTCATTTAACATAAAAAAATCAGACTGATGAGCGTATTTCAACCATCGAAAAAATAAGCGCGAAAATCAGCTATAATTGACCCGTTACACTGTGATGATCCCTTAAGGGGGGATTGTCTTTTTTTTCGCAAAATTTACCGCTTTTTGGGAATTTTTTTGTGAAGAAAGTATACAACGGAAAACTTGTGAAACTTGGCATATAGTTTTATTGATCTATTTACTACATACAAAAAAAATGTTAAACAATTTCATCAAAAAATCCGCCTCCCACCCCCCTCGACGCGCGATGGTCCTTTTTTGATGGTGTGCACGATTACAGCCTTCACGTTCATCCTGCAACAAAAACCCAAAAAGCATTTTACCTTAGACACATATAGCTATCGTTCGATGAAGGGAAAAAAAATTGACGATTTGGTGACGTTTTGAACTTGAAGTATCGATGTTTCGAAAAAAATTGATCGATTTTTTGTTATAAATAAAAAACTATTAAACGTATTGCTTTATTGCTTCATCAAACGATAAAAGGATGTCAGCTGAGCATTCTGTCCAAATTTGAAGGCAATCGGTTGAATAGTTTTTGAGAAATCGTGCACACCATCAAAAAAGGACCATCGCGCGTCGAGGGGGGTGGGAGGCGGATTTTTTGATGAAATTGTTTAAAAAAATTTTTATATGTAGTAAACAGATCAATAAAACTATATGCCAAGTTTCACAAGTTTTCCGTTGTATACTTTCTTCACAAAAAAATTCCCAAAAAGCGGTAAATTTTGCGAAAAAAAGACAATCCCCCCTTAAGAGCAACAGTCAGCCCTTTCGCCATCGTTGAAAAATTGAGCAGCTTAGTTGGACTGGAATAGCCCATATATGTGGAGGCAGGAAAGGTTTTGTGTGCGTAAGTACTTGCACCACAGAGGCCTCATCAACGCTCTGACCTGTTGCGTTAATTCTTTGGGCATCCAATTCGTAGAAATAATTGCTTCCGTGACTTGTGGCGTCCGGGGCTGCTGATGTATTGGTTGCATTTCGGCAGGAGAGTTCAAGAGGTACTTAACGCGATGTGAAACACCCTTTCAACCTCTCTCTCTCTCTCTCTCTCTCTCTCTTTCCCCGCCCCTCTCCTCTCTCCTTTCTTTCTTGCCCGATCGTCAACGCCATTAGAGTTATCACTATCGCACCCTTATATGCGTAAAGAGAGAGAGAGCGGAAATAATATAGAGAGAATTGAGAATCGTCGCGGAGCTAATTACAAGACCCGCAGGATCCTATCTCGAGGTAAGGGTCACAGAATGTAATATTTCCTCCATTTTTTTTCTCCTTGATGACTCCTGGGATATCAGTAACTTTTATTTGGACATTTAAGGCGGGAGAGCCCTTTATAAGGTCAAGAAAAGCATATGGCTGAAAATGAACTCCACGTGAAAGCTGAGGGGCTACTTGTGGCCCCGGAATCGCAGATCCATCGATAAGTCATTTGATCACAATATTGTTGGGTATTGAAACTTTAACGGGCTACATCTACCTCGGTAGGTAAAGAAATGACATTTTCCAAAAATATTTTTATTCGATAGTAGCACCTTTTAGCTATATTCCCTGAAAATTTCATTGAAATATTCCTAAAATTGAATAAGCTACAGCTTTTAACAGTCGGCCGGGCGAGCGGTTGCAGCAACATACTTCAATCTTTAAGGCGTTACCCCCACTTGTAGCGCAAAAAAAAGGCCTTTTTCATAATTTTTTTTAAAGAAAACTACAAAACTTTTTTAATCGATTAATATACCATCTTAAAGAACACATCTTGAAGAACTTTCAGTAATTTTTTCATTGAAAAATATTACATTGTTTAGTGGCAAATGGCCGTCAATGAAATAATGTTTTTATATACACGGTTTGCGGTGACCAACATTGCGGCGAAGTGGATCATCTGAAAAAAAAAATGCGGATGGATTTAGTCAAATATAAGTATAAACTAGTCTTTAATCGAAGGATTTTAAAAAATATTCATTTTTCACAAAATGGCGGACAGTCAAAGTTAATGGTTCGATTTTAACGGAAAAAAACGGCCGTTTTTTGGCTATAAAACGGCCATGTTTTTTCGAAAAAAAAATCGAACGATTAAAGACTACATTTTTATGTATTAAATAAGCCTGCAAAATTTCAAGAAGATCGGTCCATTAGTGTTCGAGTAATCTTGGTCACCGACTTCAGAAACGCCATTTTGAGAAAAACGCGTTTAAAGTTTCTCTTTCAACGCTCTTTCAACGCTCATATCTCAGTCAATTTTGTTCGGATGGACTTTAAATTTTCAGGACATATTCTCAGATACTTATACTTAAAAAAAATGCAATAAAAAAAATCGATTTTTTTCAAAATCGCAAGTGGGGGTAAACCCCTTAAACGCGTTTTTATCGAAACACTATTTTCAAAGCCGGTGGACATGATATCTCGTGAACCACTGGACGGATTGCTTCCAAATTTACATGAGACACGACGAGAAACATTTAAAGGACGCTGACGATCTCATTTTTTCAAAATCGATCTTCATTTTTTAGTAGTTACGTAAAAATGACGACTTTTTTCATCCACTTTGTATGCTCGAGTTTTGATTCGTCGCCACGTTGTTTAAAAAAATGCTTTAAAAAATCGACGATCGTTAACGACTTGTATTTATTGTCAATTTGAACAAACCGTTCGGTTTTCAGATTTCGGATGGACCGTTTAAGCTAGCGAGTGTCCACCGGCCAACGTCGCGAAGAAAAACGTCATTACCTGCCAGCGGCCATGTTTTTGTTGTTTTTCTGGTGATTTTGTTGGGTTAAAAAAGATCGTTTCTTTTTCACCAACCGTTTCCCAGGGAAAAATAGGAATTTGGACTTTTTTCGGGCCTCTAAGCAAATGTAGCCCCTTAAACCTGTTTTCATGAAAACAACTTTTTCGTGAACCTCGTACAAGATAATTAAAAAACTATACGATCTATCGTTTGAAAATTTGCACACTTTTAGGTAACATAATTACCGTCTATGTGAACCTAAGGTTCCTTGAAAATTACTTTTTGGATCTACTGTTTAATTAACAAATACTATAGTAAATATTTCATGAAAAATGGAAGATTTAGTGAAACACGTAGCATTTTTGGAATTTTCATGTTTCTTTAGATTTTTCAGATTCACATAAAGTGGGTCTTAGAAATCTAAAGCGTTTTTGGTTCTAATGTTTTAAATCAATGCTTCAGACGCTAGGTTGTACGCCGTGGAGCAAATCAGGTGGCAATTTTTTCTGCAGCAAGTGTCGTACAGCCGTCATTTTTAAGGGGAGGGTAGGGGTTTCAGTGTGAAAACACGTTTTTGCGAATTTTTTTCATCTATATGGATAGAGTAAATTTATTGAAACCTTTTGTACATTGTTAAGTGTCATTTCAAGAACATTCCGTGAAATTTGCACGCGAAAATATCCACAAACAAGCCGGTGACAAAGCTTTTCCAAGAACGCCTTTGGAAAAACACGATTTGCGGTGTTCACTGTATCTCAGCTAGAAATTATCTGCAATCAAGTACCATTAAAATTTAGTCAAAGTATCATCAAATCCTCCCCCCAACGGTCTTTGATGATTTTTTTTTTCATTTCTTAATTTTTGGTCGTCATGTAAAGTGAAAAGTGCTATTTTTTTACGAAAAATTCCGCCATTTTGGGGGTGAAAAACCCTCTCAATGTAAAAAAAAATCTCAAACTAACCGTTGGAGGGAGGTATTTTATATGTAGAAAGTGTGTACCAAGTTTGAAATAAATCGGTCATTTAGTTTTCAAATGGCAGTGAACACGGACTTTGAAAAGGAGGTTTCGAGAAAAACGCATTTGAAGTTTTCGAAGCTAAAAGGTGATTTTTTTTTCTTCAACTTACACTGAATCATCGATTCCAGCCCCATGGGGTAGAGTCCCTGCAGCAGCTTCGATGTCTTGAGCCTCTTTTTTTCAAGCCTTTGCCTTATCCTGGCTTTTTTGCTCTGCTTCTCAGCTTGTATCTCGGCCCTGTTGATGCGACAGTTATCCTTCAATCTTGCGTATTCGTGAGCGCTTGGCCCAACGCTGATGTTCATATCCGACAGAAAGGTAAGAAAACCACCAGCACCTTCATTGAAAGTGCATGCAGCACTTATCGTGTTGAGGGTTATCGTCTGTCGACTGCTGGTGGTAGTACGTTGCCCAGATGGCATTTTTCATTTTCTCTACCGAATCACAATTATGTCTTATTGCTGCTCCGTAGTATCGACTCAAATTACCGATGACTTTTCCGGAGAGTTTTCCTTTGCCGCCGAGTACTTTACTTCGCCGTTTTTTACCTGCATCTTTTCCTGTTTCCACAACTTTGTCTTCAACAGTATTTCTCACCAGATCACGTAGACGTTTTCCCATACTCTTTTGCACGTGACCTACACATTCTTTTTTATTTATAGTGAAATTTTCACCGTTAGGTTTCGCTATCACTAAATTGCCATAAGTTTTGCTATCGCCGTCTCCGACATAGTTGCTGATCTTTGCTCCATACTTTTCCTCTGAGCGGCGAAACATCTAGATTACTGCGCCTACTTCCATGTCACCTGATGGTCTGGTGTGATTGGCTTGACATTCATTATTATCAACGTGTTCTTCGTGCCACTCTTCAAATTCAGTTGTATTCAATTTTTTTCCCCACCATTTGCAAGACCGACAATACAAACTACTTACGAAAATATCAATAACTTTTCCAGTCCAATAACCAATCAATGAAGTGACGCCAAACAAGGAGCTAAAGCCTTGCTTCTGCCACTTGCCGTCGCCAGAAACGGTCAAAGTATCACTCCGAATTTGCCCTTGTTTCCTCTTTTTCGTCGTCTGCGGCGGAAAGGAGAAATTTTTCAGCAGTCGTTTCGGCGTAGGTGCAAATCGATTTCATAATATCCAAATAAGACGATGTGGTTAAAAAATTACTCGCAATGTCCATTAGACCGCAAAACTTATTGCAGCCTGCTAAACCCAAACCTAATGTACGCATTGCGAAAACAAATCGAGTGTTGATTTCGTAGCGATGACCAGTTTTCTCACTCGACGGTATATAGCGTACATCACAATTGGCACATTTTACCTGGATTTGAAAGTCAAGACCTTCTTTTTTACAACTTTTGAACTCAACTGAACCATCAGACTGAGCACATCTCACCAAACTTGCAATTGTTGAGAAAACAAGCAAAAAATCGACGAATCGACGGATGATTTTCAACGTCTTCCGGCACGGTCGCACTGGTATTCAACTTCATCTTTTTCGATTATGCACTCTTCGTATTAGCTTCATCCGGATAAAGTTCCGAAAACCCCCCACCTCCCATTGCGCTGAAATTTTGTGAAGACCTTCATTTTAGTGTTATAAAAGAACCCCTAAAGGGATTTTTGGCGCATTGAAGTAGTTTTCGAGATATCGATTTTTAAAATGGTAAAAAAATATTTTCTTTCGCTGATATCTCAAAAAATAGTGGTTTTTTAGTTTCATTCGTTTTCATTTATTTCACTTCACAGTTTCATTAGTTTCATTTTCGATATCTCGCTTAGTTTTCGAGATAACGATCGATTTTTTATTTTTGATTTGTTTCAAAATTCTCGGTAAATATGCAGTTTTCGATAAAATGATAAGAGATAGTTTTTGTAGGAAATTAAATTTGCTACAAAAAAGGTCTCATACAAAAGTTTCAAAAACTGCATATTTTAGCCTGAAAATTAAAAAATATGTTTAATTTACAATGGGCAAGTTTTCAGTCAGCTCACCACGGTGAACCGAACGTTCGTTAATTTTTTTATTTTTAATCAATTTTTAATCATATAAAAAGTAGTTTTAGTGTCATTGGGGGGGCTCCGCGCTCACACTGCACCCCTTCATCCTTATGTTTTTTTACATGGATTAGGCCTTTTTTCGATCTGCACAAATACGTTCTTGTATCTGTTCGGTCACCTCTTGAAACTTTAGACAATATCGGCATTTTTAATCAGAAAATTTCTCGACGAAATGATAAAATCACTGAGAACAAGAGCTCGACCGAACGTACAACAACTAACTGACGCTCGTTCCTCTTTCGAAAATATTATACACCTATAATATATGTATACGGCTTTTGTTACGTCTCTTTACTCAATAAAACCTTTTCGAAAAAGAATAATGGGAAGGACGATCGCCAAGTGAATAAACTGCATACCTGGTTGTCAGCTGCGCGCTGCCTTTCCGACCCCCCGCAGCTGGCGGAGCTACAGTGTTAGAGAAGCGGGACTAAATAGTCAATAATTTCGAGTTTTGCTCTGATTGACTTGAAATTTTGGGATTATATTCTTGAAATGTTTAACTATAAAAAAAGACAAAAAAATCGATTTTTCAAAAGTGCAAACCCCTACCCTCCCCTTAAAGTTTTTCGATGTGGATACGGTATCATGGGTTCGTAAAATTTTGAGCTCGATGGATAAAGCTAAACTTTTTTTATGTATTTTGATCCGCTGAATCCGAATATCCCAATTTGTTGTCGAAAAGTCGAGAATTCAATTGTTTATAGCCAATTGTTAAGACAATTTTTCAAAAAATTAAAGTTTTTTGGGATAATTTATTTATTTTTTAACATTTTGGGCAATTTTAAAACGAAAGTATTCTTTATAAAATTTTGCTAAATTTCATCGTTTTTGAGTAATACATTTTTGAAAGTTTCTGAAAGAGTTCCAATTTTACTCGAAGCGTGTTTTTTTCCCCCGAGTTCTAGTAATTCCGAGACGGATGTGAAATAAATTTATTCTGCAAACAAATTTAATTTGTTCAATGTATGCATGTATTTATGCATGTATTTGTCTTTGTTACAGCGAATACAATTTGAACTTTCGACAAGATGTTGTAAATCCACGATCCGACGTCCTTCGACAGCGAATTTTTATTGCTGATCGTTGAGGTTATGGTTATTCTCATCGTGTTTAGCCGCATTTGCTTGGCACATGGCTGCCACAGCTTTCAGTCATTCAGCAAGCGTCGTTTTTCTTGTAAACTTTCCTTTGTATCGCATTTGGGTTGACATTTTCACGCTTTTTTTTAATTCATATAAAATATTTCGCGAAAAACGGATCGTAGGAAGCTCAACGCTATGACTGCAGGAAAATCGTGCTGTTGCCACGATTACAGCGCCGCTCTCTATACGAGTATGAGACCTATCCATGCATGAGGTGCGAATTTGTGGGACATGCAAAGGGTACAAGCTCTGTCAAAAATGTACAACCAACAGCATCGTATAGGCATTGGATGTTACTATACGCTTCGACCGAAACTTTTGGCTCATACGTGTACCTACAGAACTACCTTAATTGACAAAGTCGAAAAAAATCAGAGGCAGCGAACGAAAGACTTTGCGAGACATTTCTTGAATTTTTAAACTACGGAAATGTGTCGTTGACACAAGTGTTAGCGGCAGCACCTGCGGCATATTTTACTCCGCAAATAATAATGGAAAACGAGCTTGGAAGGGCTACCGACCGTAAAAAATGAATTTACGTCGATTCTGGCAGTTCCATGCGTCTATTTCAACAGTTATGCAAACACAAACATCAGGGGTATAGAAGGTAAAAAAAGCTGATTCTCTTTACAGCAAAGCCACGTGAACGTGGAGCCGTGTCTCAATGGCGAGTTAATGATTAACCGAACCATTGGACTATTGTTGTTTCGAACTCGCTGAAGCAGTAAAATAAATGTTCGATAATGATTGCGAAAATTACACCGCTTGTCGTTAATTTTTTCCACTCCACTGAATGGTATACATCTATGAAGAAATCCCAACCATTGAAAGTGAAGCGGCTCAGCCTTCTTTCAGTTTTCAGCTTCTTTCCTGGTTTTAATTGCCATTAAGGGGTTACCCCCACTTGCGATTTTGAAAAAATCGATTTTTTTTATTGCATTTTTTTGAAGTATAAGTATCTGAGAATATGTCCTGAAAATTTCAAGTCGATCCGAACAAAATTGACTGAGATATGAGCGTTGAAAGAGAAGAATCCGCGTTGAAAGAGCTTTGAAAGAGAAACTTTGAACGCGTTTTTCTCAAAATGGCATTTCTGAAGTCGGTGACCAAGATTACTCGAACACTAATGAACCGATCTTCTTGAAATTTTGCAGGCTTATTTAATACATAAAAATGTAGTCTTTAATCGTTCGATTTTTTTTTCGAAAAAATGGCCGTTTGATAGCCAAAAAACAGCCGTTTTTTTTCGTTAAAATTGAACCATTAACTTTGACTGTCCGCCATTGTGTGAAAAATGAATATTTTTTAAAATCCTTCGATTAAAGACTAGTTTATACTTATATTTGACGAAATCCATCCGCATTTTTTTTCAGATGATCCACTTCGCCGCAATGTTGGTCACCGCAAACCGTGTATATAAAAACATTATTTCATTGACGGCCATTTGCCACTAAACAATGTAATATTTATCAATAAAAAAATTACTGAAAGTTCTTCAAGATGTGTTCTTTAAGATGGTATATTGATCGATTAAAAAGGTTTTGTAGTTTTCTTTAAAAAAATTCATGAAAAAGGCCTTTTTTGCGCTACAAGTGGGGGTAACGCCTTAAGGCAGCAGAACTCGAACAACTTTCGTCCAATCGACTTGAAATTTCAACTGTAGCTTCTTAGATTGCTTTAACAGTCGAGTAGGAGCGCTTTTTTTGATGAATCGAAAATTGTAAAAAATATATGACTTTTGATATGAAAGTTATGGTCGAAAAAACGAACATTTTTTAAAACTCATCTCAATTTTTCTTTCAATTATTTTTTAATTCCCCCCCGTACTTGACTGCTGAAAATAACATAATTAACGAAAATATTTCACTCTCAGTTCCGGGACTAAATTGACGACAGTTCTACTGCGTGCCGCGGAGAGGGTTAGCTGAAAACAGTAGTGCTATAGTGCCTCGTGCGCCACCATTTTGTATACTTTTGACAAATAATTATTTTTTTACATACTACAATATATACCTTAGAAAGCCTAAAAGCTCTTTTGACCATGTATTTTATGCCTTACGTAAAAAAAAAATTCAAAGAAAACGGCCGAAAATGGGCAGTTACAGTGGTGCCCTCCCTTAAGGAAACATTTTACGTAAAAATATCAAGTACCTGGGGTGCTATTATAGGCATTTGATGAGTCTTATAATTGTCATTGGGATCAAAATCAACTTGAGCAACACTACAATCAACTTTAGCAACATTATAATAAACTTGAACACCAAATTGTTGTTAAAAACTGTCAAAGTCAAAGCCCCGTTTCACGTACTTCTCAAAAAATGAAAAACAAGCTTGAAAAGACTAGTCGCAGTAAAATACTAAGTAAAGTCTATTCTGACAGCGAAGTGTGTCAGAATAGACAGTGACAGCAGTTGTGCAAACACAAACATCAGAGGTATAGAAGGTTAAAAAAATTATTAATTTTATTTTCCACCACGCCACGTGAACGTGAAATTGTGTCTTAACGGCGTGTTAATCATGAATTGAACCATCGGAATATTGCTATTCCGAACTCGCTGAAGCAGTTAAATAAATATTTGATAATGATTGCGACAACTACACCTCTTGTCGTTAATTTTCTCCATTCTACTGAATGGCAATGCATCTATGAAGGAATCCCAATCATTGAAAGTGAAGTGGCTCAGCCTTCAGTCACTTAGTTTTGATTGGCATATGGAATAGAAAAATACGAAAGAAAAATATGGAGTATCGTTGGCCTTCCTTTAACGAGAAATTTGCATTTTCAGGGTCGGTGATACACGTGATTTTTTTCTCATTGCCTCCGTAATTTTTGCAAGCGAATCTTTTTTTCACGTTAAGGCGTTACCCCCACTTGTAGCGCAAAAAAAGGCCTTTTTCATGAATTTTTTTAAAGAAAACTACAAAACTTTTTTAATCGATCAATATACCATCTTAAAGAACACATCTTGAAGAACTTTCAGTAATTTTTTTATTGAAAAATATTACATTGTTTAGTGGCAAATGGCCGTCAATGAAATAATGTTTTTATATACACGGTTTGCGGTGACCAACATTGCGGCGAAGTGGATCTTCTGAAAAAAAAATGCGGATGGATTTAGTCAAATATAAGTATAAACAAGTCTTTAAGCGAAGGATTTTAAAAAATATTCATTTTTCACAAAATGGCGGACCGTCAAAGTTGATGGTTCGATTTTAACGAAAAAAAACGGCCGTTTTTTGGCTATAAAACGGCCATTTTTTTTCGAAAAAAAAAATCGAACGATTAAAGACTACATTTTTATGTATTAAATAAGCCTGCAAAATTTCAAGAAGATCGGTTCATTAGTGTTCGAGTAATCTTGGTCGACGACTTCAGAAATGCCATTTTGAGAAAAACGCGTTCAAAGTTTCTCTTTCAACGCTCTTTCAACGCGGATTCTTCTCTTTCAACGCTCATATCTCAGTCAATTTTGTTCGGATCGACTTGAAATTTTCAGGACATATTTTCAGATACTTATACTTCAAAAAAATGCAATAAAAAAAATCGATTTTTTCAAAATCGCAAGTGGGGGTAACCCCTTAAGGTAGTTCGGAAGAAAAACCGTAAGTCAAACGGACAATTTTAAAGATTTTTATTTTTTTCTTTCCGCTGTTTAAAATATATAAGATTTAATCTGATAAAAAAGTATTTTTCTTATGGTACCCGTTAGAATAAGTTATGTTCCTAATTGCATTTCGCAGAGAAGTACGTACGGTAACGTACGTAGTATTTCTGATTAATCGAAAACTTTTCATTTTATGAGCAGTTATAACGAAATTTTTCACTGAAAATTCATTTCTTAAGTTCAAATACCTACAACTTTTGAATAAAACAATATTTTTTAAATTCCGTACGTACTTCTCTCGGTATTCTATTGTAGATTGACGAGAAATTTTGTTTTTCGTTCTAGGTAAAAAATTGTGGATGCCAAATGTCACGTCGCGGAGCGCCTTAAAAAAGATATTAAAAGAAAACATTAGTAGTCGGCCATTTTGTACATCGAAGAAAAATATATATATTTTCTAACAGCTTGGTATTGATACTAAATAGACGTGTAATTTATTTTATGAGTGAATCACTTTTTTTATACGAAAAAACATGGTTAGATTCGCACATGATTTTATACCCGTTACTGTGGCCTAACCCCTCTAAAGTGACCACGTTGCCTGCCTGCCGCAAGCCATGCCATTTGTTTGCATTCTGCTAGCTACCACTGCACTGACTAGCATAAAACTTCCTCATTTTTATTTTGCTTGTTTACCTTTTTTATTTGCATAGAAGTTCCCATTTTTCGTTTATTGTTTGCGCATTTATTTTACGATGGATATAGCTAAGAACACAGCAAAGCATGTTTAGAAATGTATAATAAGTTAAGATTTCGATAAGAGACGGTGATTTTACATAAATACTGTGGTTTCACTTAGCTACACACTATTATTGCTACAACTTCCATCTTCACTATCAAGCTTTAAAAGTTTTTAATCAAAGTTTCTCATAAATATCGGAAAATATCGCAATACCGGTATTTCGATATTACAGCTTGTTGATATCGAAATAATACCGGTAATGGAAAAAGCTCCGATAGTCCAAGCTGTAGGCAGAATCCGAGAAAGTCGTGAATTCAACGTGTCCCAAAACGTTACTAGTGGCGGCATCGAGCGGTGAATTTTTCAACTCTCTCGCTCTCCCGCTGAAATACCGACGGAGAAAACAGAACGCGAGACGATGCGTGTCCCTCTGCGTTGCTCGGCACAAACAATCGCGCTCTCGTGATTTTTCACGTCTCCACAATTTACTAGCAAATGCAAAGAAACAGAGAAACGTCATTTCGCCAATTGGCCGCGAAGATAGTAATTTTTCTCGATCGCAAGCCAGGTACTTCGACTCGCGTTCGGGCCAAACAGTCGCGCAAGGATAAGCGATTTCGAGAAAGAAAATAATTGCCGTGCGATCACGACGTTGCGATTGAAGAAAGACTTTATTTTCGCGTAGACCTGCTCAAACTTTGGAGGTTATATGGTTAAGATGACTCATCCCGATGTAGCGACGATAAAGCAGTCATTGATAAAGGTACTCCTTTATTTTTCATTCATGTCAATTTTCCACCAACCCGTTTCCATCAACGACAAAAAAATCGTATCCGTACGCGATGCTTCAAAGGTAAATGCTTTCAGTATCAAAATCCAGAAATTACGTGCAATGAGATTTGCAGCGTACTGAAGGACTATCGCAGTTTGCAATTCAACATGGAGCCATTCGGTAAGTGACGCTCCCAACGACCAATTCAATTGTTCGTCCGACTCCTCTTGTTCCGTTGAAACATCCGGTCGTTTGTAATTCGGCAGTCTTCAACGACGGTACTTGCAAGGACCTATCCAATCTACAGGGCACAGTGCCGATCACCTTCAAAGGCAGCACTTACAATATACCTGTGTGCATTTGGTTGATGGACACGCATCCGAACAACGCGCCCATGTGCTACGTCAGGCCCACCGCCGATATGAACATCAAGGTCAGCATGTACGTGGATCACAACGGCAAGATTTACCTGCCTTACCTCCACGAGTGGGTACCTGTGAGTAGGAATCATCTTTCCGATTCTGCCGTTATTTACTAGGTGCGCAACTAAGTTCCCGGGTTTCACACATGGATGGCGCTAGCGGCACATGTAGTCGGCATACAGGTCTGAAATTGGGTGTCTTTATAGATTGGACGTCTGTTAAGAATACCCAGTCATAATATAAACAAATATCGCAACACAACGACCTTTTTTCTAACCGGAAAATGTCGAAGTTTGTGCCAAATAGCAGCATTTGCAGGAAGCATTGCTTTTCTGCTTCAACCTAAAAAAAAACAGCAGCTGAAGCACGTCGGTTACTCGAGGAGGCCTACGGCGAACATGTACCATAAAAACAACGTGCGATGATTGGTTCAAGCGGTTCAGAAGTCGCGATTTTGAGACTGGCGACAAGGAGCGCTCGGGAAGACCGCAAACATTTGCGGACGCCGATCTGCAAGCGTTATTGGATGAAGATGACACTCAAACAGAAGATCAACTTGCCGAGGCATTAAATGTGACGCGGCAATGTATTTCGAAACGTTTGCACGCCATGGGAAAAGTACATAAGGAAGGAAAGTGGGTGCCGCATGAGTTGACTGAGAGACAAATGGAAAATCGAAGAGCCACTTCCGAAATTTTTCTTCTGCGGCAGAACAGATAGAGTTTCCTGCATCGAGTTGTTACTGGCGATGAAAAATTCATATATTCGAGAATGCAAAACGCAGAAAATCGTGACTTACACTTGGCGAAGCGTCAACATCGCCGGCACGGCCAAATCGCTTCGGAAAAAAGACAATGCTCTGCGTTTGGTGGGACCAGAAAGGAATCGTGTACTATGAGTTGCTGAAACCGGGCGAAACTGTCAATGGGCATCGCTACCGACAACAACTAATCAATTTGAACCACGCATTGCTCGAAAAATGGCCCGAATGGGACACGAGACACGGACGTGTGATATTGCAGCACGGCAACACTCCGTGTCATCGCAGTTCCATCGTCCAGAACACCATCAAAACACTGAAATGGGATCCGCTACCGCACCCGTCGTATTCACCAGACCTGGCCCCTTCGGACTATCACTTGTTCCGGTCGATGGCGTATGGCTCGGGTGGGCTCCACTTGGCCAATTACGACGAAGTATAAAATTGGTTGGACGAATGGTTTCAGTCCAAAGACGCGTTTTTTTATCGTCGCGGTATTTATGTATTACCAGAGAGATGGCAATAATGTGTAAATAGCGAGGGACAATACTTCAAATGAACCATTTTTTGTATTTGTCTTGGAATTTTAGATTTTTTATTGTTAAAAAAATCCCGGAAACTTAATTGCGCACCTAGTATCGTTCGCGATCGATTTATCCGATCATTGATCAATTTTGGATGTGAATTGGGACGAACGGCCATAGCCTTTGTTTAGGTTCGATAGTCGGAGCTAACGGTTCGTTGTTTCAGTATTCCTCGGATCTGTTGGGCCTGATCCAGGTGATGAGCGCCATGTTCGGCGAGCATCCTCCGGTCTTTGCAAAAAGATGGGCCCCCGTTCAAAAGACGACAACGCCATATCCCGTCCAACGTGAGTTTAAATTTGCGCGCTCGTACAGATAGTTTAAATGAGTCAATTTAAATGAAACGCTCGTCGGGGCACACCAGCTTTTATGCCAGTACCGAACAACGGAGGAGCGTCGGGCGCAACCGGTAGCGGATTTCCGCCGTATCCCACGACGACGCCGTATCCGGCCGCGAACACGGGCTATCCTCCAGCAGGGGCATCCGGCCTCGGTTACGGCGGTTATTCCCGAATGCCAACGCCCTATCCGAATCAGGGCTATCCCGGCCCGTTTCCGACTCCATTCAATCCAGCAAGCTTACCGGTCAGTACGATCCTTTCGCTATTGCATCTACGTAGCGCGTAAGTCGCCGTTTCGTTCACGAATTGGCGCCGAGTGATCTCACAAAAATTAACGTCGCTCGCCACTCGGAGTTACTTCGTGTGTGTTCTTTCGCCAACAGGGTGACAATCCGTACCAGTCGCCGTCGATGGTACCAGGCGCCGTCAGCACTGGTAATTCCGACACAATAACCGAGGAACACATAAGAGCGTCGCTCCTGTCGGCGGTCGGTGACAAACTTCGGCGACGCTTGTGCGATCAGTTTTCCCAGTTACAGGCCGAGCTCGAGACCCTCCGGCGAACCCAGAAAGAACTCACGAACGGTTCGTCGCGTCTCGCCGATTTGTTCACGAAGCTGCAGAAGGAAAAAGCCGAACTGGAAAAGAACGTAACACTTTTGCAGGACAAAGAGGCCGAATTGGAGAAAGATATCGCTAAACTGTCGGACAATCAGTCGATCGACGTTGACGAGGCGGTCACGACTATTGCACCTCTCTATAAACAGTTCAGTATCGTTCTTCTTACGTTCACTGCTCGCTTAACGGGAGATATATACCTAGGAGCCGGAAAAAAGGTCATTTTTGTGTATTTTTTCGAGGAAAACTATTTGAAATTTTGGATTGGGGTTTTAATTATCTAAAAGTATATTTTATGATGTTTAATTTTCTTTATTTAAAAATATCAAAAATATACGAGGATATTGTATGACCCTTGGAACGTCGTAAAACAATCTGCGTATACGGTACCCACTGGCGTTTCTTCAAAAATCATCTGAGAAAAAAAAACCAAAAATATTATCGAATTAGATACTATAATCTAGTACTTGTCATGGCCGATTTCGAAAATATCGATTTATGACAAAATGGCGGACGTTTGAACATAAATAGTGATTTTGGGCCAAAAATTAGTTATTATTTTGCCTATAAAACAAAAGCAAAGTAACGGGAAAAAAAATCCTATGACAAGTACTAGATAATGATGTATAGAATAACCACAAAAAACCTCAAGGCAATCGGTTCATTGGTTTTCGAGAAATTTTGGGTATTGATTTGAAAAGCCTGTGGGATCTACGCCGCAAAACACGTTTCACTTTCCCGGCTGTAACTGGTTTATTTATCGATATATTAACTTGCCGTTTTCACCAGATATTCTGGAGACCTCAAACTTCAAGAAAATGCAACAAAAAAATCAATTTTTTCGACCATCTAGGTGTATATCTCCCCTTAATCTTTAGCGTCCATTTTCTCGACTCGATCATTCGATCATCGGACGCACGGTCTTGTTTACGGGCCTGGAAACTCCGGCGGTTTTTAGCGGCGGGGAGTGTCACCGTTAGTGACACACAAACTTAGTTCCTTGTTTATCCACTAGGAGCGCCGTCACGTAGGGATCTTGTAGATATAGATATACAGCAATAGATAACTTCCTCAGTCCCTGAATCGTGTTACCGTTGTAGTATCGAAAGAAGGTAAATTCGCGATTTTCACGTCTTAGGGGTAGTGCGGCGATATTTCAACATGGTCGGACAATGTATAACCTCAAACGGAAACCATTACTTCGTTTTTTATTTCCTGCGAGTCGTCTATTCGTTTTACCTTCATGGTAAATTGTAAAGAAGCTACTGCAGTGAATAATCTACTCTCTGCTCTTTTTTTAGCTCTGTCAGTTCTGAATTTAGGTTTTTTAAGGTTATGAGAGTAATTGCAGGTTTCGAAGAGTGATTCTATTTTTTCGAACATACTTTTTACACGGCACATCTGAAATTATATTTATACATTTTACACAACAAAAATAACTCTTAATATTGCTCGATTTATTGTTTATAAAGATACAAACTTGGAAAGATAAAATCTTATAGTGACTACAAACTCGCCTTGATGGCCTGAAGAGAGTCATTTTCAGAGCCAACAAGCGTTTTTTTATTCGTCTTGCACCCTGGAACACAGCAGAATGTTGAGTAATATTTCTTTTTTCAAATTTTGTCCACTGTTTATCAATGTATTTTGACAAACTTTACTATACCAGAAGAACTTCTGCCGCAGGCCGCGAGAGGCGCCAAAACACTTTGGGATCGCGATTTCGATTCAGAAAATGCCTAAACCGTGCATCTTATCGAACTGTCGGGAATATTTTAAAAACGAAAGCGTTCAGTGTTTAAAGTTTCGCAGGACGAAGAATTGCATCGAAAATGAGAAGTCGCAATTCCGCGCATCCAAACGTTAAAGACGTCGCAACGTATTTGCACTAGAATATATTCTATTTTACTGTCTCAAAAGTCGTGTGCTCTCGCATGATGTTTACAGATGCCATTGATGAACAAGCTTGAGGATTTCTTTCAACTACGAATAATCGTCAATATTGCTATAGGATCGATAGCGAAAAAGCAAATCATTTTCCAATAATACTGCTCTTGAAAATATTCTTTATTCCGAAAAATGTGCATTACCCAGCGGTTCGGACCTGCTTTTGATATGGTATTGAAGTTCGCATAGTTTGAATGCAACGAAAATATTATTTCCCTCGTATTTCCGAATTTTTGGCACATTTACATTTCCAAATTGACTGAAGTATTTTTGAATATTCTTATTGTGGATCCATAACCCAAACCTGCAAAAGAGTTTAAATAGTAATTACAATTAAGGATTTGAAAAAAAATAACTGGGATTTTCGTTGCATTCCAACGATGCAAACTTCAACGCCATCTTTTGATTGGCTCACCCCAAGGCAGCAGCGCTTCTGGTGGCAGAAACGAGAACTACCACTTTGCCCCATTATCCGATTCGCTCCCTACCCTACAAGTTTCCAGACCTGTATGTAAGACCGCGATCGGAAGGATCGCACGTTCCAAATGTCACTTTTCGCCAATTGCTTTCAGAATGTTGAACGCTTTCGCGGAGGAAGCCGCAACGGAGGACGCCATTTATTATCTCGCCGAGGGTTTGCGAGGTGGCATAATAGATTTGGACGTGTTCCTCAAGCAAGTCAGACAACTCTCCCGTCGACAATTTATGCTCAGAGCTCTCATGCTGCGCTGCCGACAGAAAGCCGGCCTCGCCGGATGAATTCTCACCAGGCGCGTCAAACGATACTCTACAACGGGCTGGTTCACTCGCAGTGCACCGCAACTATCAACACAATTATTTTATTATTGAAAACCGATGGGTAAAAAAAATGAAAAAAAAAAAAAAAGAATACGTAACTAGCAGAGCAAAAGCAGCGTATATGTATATTGCAATAAATATAGATATAAGCGCTATATTCGTTGTACGATGGACGACAGGTCGATGCGTTTCACGCACCATGGAGGGGCAAAGAATAAACGTATTAATCATTGCGACGATTATTTTGTTTGCTTATCGAATTAACAATGGTGCTGGTTTATTAATCATGTCGGAATTTATACAAGATCGGTCGAGCGTCGCTGTGCTCTCGCAAAATTATAGAACGCTTGCGAAATCTTTCCTATACCTGCAAAGAAAAACGAGAAATTAACTACAGTCTTTCGTATTACTGTCTCGGTGGAGCGAAGATGCCGTTTGAATGAAGAAAAAAAAAACAATGAAAGACGAGTCTATCCCGTGATCGTTATTTTTTTAACGATCAAGGGGAGAGTTCGACTCCCAGTGTAATGTACTAAATGAATAATATCAATAAACGTTTACGCCTAAACTAACAACGTCAACTTTTGTACCCGATCGGACATTCACGACAATCGATTATTTTTACAGCTATCGCGAGAATCACAATTATGCCTGTGAAAAAAAAAAATTCGGAACGGAGTGATTTTTTTCCTTGAAATAGCATCGAAGCTTTCCGTTATGCGCGCCAATATTTTTTGACCGTGAGGCAAAACAACACTGTGATGGGCAAAAAATCAATTTTTTTCATTTTCTCAAAGTACAATTGTTCAAGAATATGTGAAAAAAGGTTCAAGTTAAAATAATGAAAACTGACCAATAGAGACGATTTTGTGAAAATAGGCAACGCAATGATTTACGCATACTAAAACTTTCAATCGCTTTTTTTTTCGAAACGGCTTTTGTCGCCCTGGCCGGAATCATAACGCCTAGCTATAATTGTCTGATTTTCAATTTTCTTCCGTTTTTTATTTAGAATTTTTTGAGCCCCCGAATATAAGTCAAAATTTCGCCAAAATTATACTCTGAACACACGCCATTTTGTGATTTTTTTTCGAACAAATACGTACAATGAGAACTTTATTTATATAGATTATAGAAACTTTGTTATATTTATTTTTCAGAATGACGTTGGAGTTTGCCTCGTTGGAATGCAATGAAAATTAATATTTTGTTTAACTTCCCTAATTTCCGATAGTAGATCTAAGCTACGAAAATCAGGTAAATATATTTTAGGATCTTTATTCAGCGATCTACAACCTAAATCGGCAAAATATAATTTTGGATAATGATAGAAATAAGAAATGAAAAAAGGCATTTTGTTGCATTCCAACTATGCAAACTCCAACCCCATTTTTCAGATCAACCATTGTCAAGTTATCGATCTGGCCGTTGCGCCACTTTTTTTACACGGAGGCTCTATTATACCTCAATAATAATAAGTAATAAACATTCACACGAAATAAATCCAATGATTGCATAACATACTTTTTTTTCCAAATGGCAAATAAATAATCTAGTAGACTAATTTTTTTTTGAAAAAGCGACCTTTTTTCGGCCCGTCACAGTCCTCCCTTAACGATATTCATGAGCTCGAAATTTGCTTAGTTAGAATGCAATAAAAATGAATATTTCTTAATTGTTTTCATTTCTTTTGGTAGACTTGGCCTCCAAAAATGCCCCGACAATTTGTCAAAATACTTATTCCACGCTCCACAATATAAATCTACAAAAAAAGATGTTGTATACTAATACAAATGAAGAACTTAAGCTATAAATAGTAAGATATAAATAATATTGAGTACAATATAAATAAATAATATTAATATAAAATAAATATAAATAATATTAAATAATAAATATAATATTGAAATATATATAATTAAGATATGAGATGAATCTTTTGTTGCATTCCGATGATGCAAACTCCCCATCAATATTCACACTTGTGTATTTTTTGTCGGTTAATTCTCCAAGCTCCAATCATAGTTAATTCATTTTAGAAAAGACTATCGGTCTCTGTTAACGAATTGTCCATTTTTTCATCAAACGAGTATTTTTCATTTTTCCATTCAAACGTCGCTTCTTTGCTAAGTGTGAAAAAAAGAATCGGTGCAGTGAACGAGCCTCACCTAGACGTATATGCCAACCCAGAGCATGAGAAAGAGAACGCCGAAGCCTGAAAATATCGCAGCGACGAGAGAGACGAGCAATTCCTTGTATATGTCTCGGGTGAATTTGGTGCTGGTGACTTCGTAGACGAAGAACCACGCCGTGAAGAATATTCCTATGCCCAAGAGTACTATCGCCAAGATTGGAAATATCGCTGGATTTATGGGCGAAACGTACCTCGTCATTGACTCGATTTCGATCTGTAAGAGAAAACGAATTGGGAGCGTGCGATATATTGAACACAGACCGTCAAAATGATAACAAGTGGCGAAAGTAAGTGAGGTTAACCGGCAAACGGAGCACGCGATCGCTTTTCGTTTGGGTCGGATCTAAGCGCCTACATATTATGATTTCAAACAATCCAAAAAGTCTTTTTCCATCCCCGCGTTGATAAATGGCTTTTGTTTTTTTTTCTCTTTCGATCTTACCATTTTGATGATGGTACGTTTGACGTGGCTGGAATTGTCGCTTACACGATTCTCTGAGTGCGACCACGGTCTTACGTACGAGTCAGGAAACTTGAAGGGTGGGGAGTGACTTCGATAATAAGGCAAAGTGGTAGTTCTTGCTTCTGCCGCTTGAAGCGTTGCTACCTTGGGGTGGGCCAATCGAAAGCAGGCCCGAACAGTCGTGTAATGGTGCACATTTTTCGGAATAGCGAATATTTTCAAGAGCAATATGATTGCAAAATGATTTGGATTTTTTACTACTGATCCTATAGCGAGTACGACAATCATTTGTGATGAAAAACATCCTCAAGCTTGTTCATTATGGCGTTAGGCCACAGTAACGAGTATAAGATCATGTGCGAATTTAACAATTTTTTTTCGTATGAAAGAGTCACTCAAAATTAATTACACATCTATTTAGTATGAATATTAAGCTGTAAGAATGTATATATTTTTTTTCGATGTACAAAATGGCTGACTACTAATGTTTTCTTTTATCTTTTTTTAGGCGCTCCGCGGCGTGCGTTTAGCATCCACAATTTTTTTACCTAGAACAAAAAACAAAAATTCTCGTCAATCTACATTAGAATACCCAGAGAAGTACGTACAGAATTTAAAAGATATTGTTTTATTAAAAAGTTGTAGGTATTTGAACTCAAGAAATGAATTTTCAGTGAAAAATTTCGTCATAACTGCTCATAAACTGCTCATAAAATGAAAAGTTGTCGATTAATCAGAAATTCCGTACGTGCTTCTCTGCGAATTGCAATTTGGAACATAACTTTTAAATTTGAAGTAAATCGAGTGAAAATTGTTGAACTTATTTGTCACGCCAATTGGAAAAAAGCTGTTTCGAGAAGTTTCGAGTAGTCGGCCATTTTGTACATCGAAAAAAAAATATATTTTCGAACAGCTGGATATTCATACTGAATAGATGTGTAATTAATTTTATGAGTGAATCACTTTTTGATACGAAAACAAATTGTTAAATTCGCACATGTTTTTATACCCGTTACTGTGGCCTAACGCCTTAATGGCATCTGTAAACATCAAACGAGAGAACAAGACTTTTGAGACAGTCAAATATAATACATTTTAGTGCAAATGCTTTGCGACGTCTTTAGCACTTCAATGCGCGAAATTGCGACTTTTCATTTTCGACTATTGTTATTAAATCTTTTCCTTTAGGCATTTTCTGAATTGAATAGACCGTTTAATTTCTTCCCAAACTACAACGGAATACGGACAGACGATTCAAAGACTGAAGTTATCTATTGATTTATATCTATATCTGCAAGACCCCTTCGTGACGGTGCTCCTAGTGGATAGATTCGGAACTGAGTTGGTGTCACTAACGCCGACACTCCCCACCACTCAAAAACGCAGGAGTTTCCAGCTTGTATGCAAGATCGTGGTGTCGACTGCGTGAAGTGGGGCGTGGGGCCTGAAGGTGTAATACCAAAAAATGAAGAAAAACAAATTTTAAGTTCGAACGACTCGACCAACGGGATCCAAGTTCTACGTAGCTTAACACATTTTTTTCATCTTTTCCGTCTTTCGTTTCTGAAGATCCGAATACTTCGTGAAAATTAAAAAAAATTATATGATATTCGACGGATCAGATAGGATTAATTTTATCGTTGGCAGGTTACAAGTTTGTACGGCTCTCCGAGGTGACGTAGAGGAAGTACCACGTGACATTTGAGTGCGAGGGAGACAGCTAAAATTTTTCGAACGGAGGTTTCTCGGAGATTAATAATATTTAGGACAAAGGAGAATCGTCAAGCTCTGCGTCAGAAAATTCTGCAGAGCTTGATGCTTTGTTTTTCCTAAGAGAACTTAACCATCTGTGAGAAAACTCGGTTAGGAAATTTGTGAGGTTATGTTAATCTGGTATATGTCTCTAAATACGTTCCTCCAAACTTGAAATCCAATTGAAGCGCTTTTCGCCGCTGACAAACCCAAAAATTTCCCCATCGCCGAAGTTCACAGGACAGTTTGCCAGGTAAAATTTCCAATGAAAAATTACTTGTTCAAGCGCCGCTACACGTTTTTACCGACCGAGCGCGTGGTACCTGAAGGGGGGTGATTTTTTTGTGTCGACACTAATTATTTACCTTAATTAAAATTTTATGTACATATTATTACATCTTATAATTGTTCAATTTTTTTTATATTTGAAAATGGCGGCTGTATGGCACTCGTTTCAAAGACAATCGCCATCTGAGTTGTTCCACGGCGTACAATCTAGCGTCTGGTGCATTGATCTGAAACATCAGAACCTAAAAGTTTTATATATCTAACAAGGAAACTATTATTCACGTATTTTTTTATCTGCGGAAAAACTGTTTTAAGGGAAGAAACCACCCTTTACATGACCCAGATAGCAATTTCAAAATAGTTACCTATAAGTTATCATGTGTCCAACAGTTATCTTTTTGGATGGTTGTTGACTTTAAGATAACTTCCGGGCGAACATTTGGCACCCTTTTAGCTGACTTTTGGACAACTTTTTGAAAATTTCTACCTGGGAAACTCCTATCGGTTTACGTGTTAGGTAAGTGATCGCGTACAAAAATACCCATATTCAATTGCAATTATTGAATCGAATTAAATTTTTGAGCAACAGTCCAGAAGGTCATATCTACACCATACTCAGATTTCAGCCAATTCCTAAGATTTGACCAAAAACTACAGAACTACCTTAAAATAAAAATACTTCTACTTTTCAAATAAATAATACGTTTTATTAATAAATACAAATGTCAGGGCATTTTAAGGGAACCTATGTTAGCGTAGAAACTTCGTTTTTCCCCTCATCCTTTGAAAATGATTCAACACCTTAACATCCGTGGTAAATATCACCACGAGGCTGTCCAGTGCGAAATAACTATTTTACCAACCGAGCATTGTATTCCCGTTCCAAAGTTCCTCCGCGTTCCGTGGCGCTGTTGCCCGAGTCCGGAATTGACCGGATGCGCTAGGGAAACGTATTCCCGCACGCTTGAGGCTCCGGTGGCAATATTTCGGTTGGTCGCCTGCGCGAGATCGAAGAGGGGGCACGGGCGGTTCGCTTCTTCTTCCGCGGGCCCGTTCAGTCTCTAAACTCGGCTGCATCGAGCCGATACGGAGTGAGAGAGACGGGAATACAGAAGAAAAAGCAAGCAGTACGAGCCGAACGCGTTGGTATCCGAGAATAGACATCAAGTGGTGGTAATCCTCCGTGCGACGGGACGATCCTTCGGACTCGATACTTCACCGATTCGCGGCTAAAAACCAAAATAATCGACGTCCACGGTATTCGTTCTACTTTTGTCACGAGTCGACGTTCGAACTGTAGACCCCGCGTATCTTACTCCCTCGCTTTCCTTTTTCGTTATCGCACTCGGCCGGCGCGAGTTGACGAAAAGGAGCTCGCGGGACGCGAGTGCTCGCGACATTCGACGAACACGCGGGAAAAGAGGAGGCGCTCGGCGATGTTTCGGTGAACATCTCACCGTCGAACACCGTCGTCCAGTCTTTCTTTCTCGTTGTCTCTCTCTGTCTCTCTCCCGCTACGGGAAAATTCAATCAAGCAGCTGCGCGAGTGCGCTTAAAGTGCGACCGTGTTTTCGAGTGTGGACTTTGTGAAAAAAAAAAGTAAAAATCACGATAGGCCCGTGGGCGTCGGGAATCTGACGCTCTCTCTCTCTGGTTGGTGGCGTTTTCTGTCGCGGTGCGTTACACAGACGGATTTCTCTCCTGAAACTCAGCTTCATGATGGGCCTTCGTGAAATTCACGAGGCGAGTCGAATATCCGGCTAACAAAAGGCCTCGTCATCACGAGTGATCGGGCGAGAGAATTACAAATTGAGTAGTAAAAAAAAACGATTTCCGAGGATCGAGGAAAACCCAAACAAACCCAAACAGCTGCGTTTTCGATTTTTCGAATAGTCGAAATTTGTTTTTTTTTTTTTTTCGTTCTTTTATTTCGTCGAATTTTGATAACGAGGCACTTTTCCGTCGCGGAACCGTGATAAGTGATGAGTGACGTCAATTTTGGGATCTCGGTGTTGGAAAATTTCGCGAAGGTAATCGCCGCGGTGAAGTTCGCTCGTTGGTTCGCAATCGCCGTTGAAAGTCCCTTCGGCGATAATCCGTCGTCTCTGGGATCGGCTGGCTCGAGCCTCGCTCCGGGAAATACACGGGAGACCCGTCGAGAAACTCGTCGCGATGCCGTAAGTCCGCAAAACAACCAAATTCTTGTCGAACGAGCTGTGGAGACGAATGCATCGCTGTTGCAACGGGCCGGGGAATAATTTCTTGCGGCGAATCGAAAAACAAAAAAATGGAACGACCATGGAGTTTTTTTTCGAGAAATAGAAATTGTTCCCTCAACCGCGTAATGTTATTTTAATGTTTTCTCGTCCAACGCAATTTACGGTAGTGTCTGAACGTTGTAGCAAGCTTGGCTCTGTGTTCTCGATTATTTCGGCTTTGTTTTTCGTTTTGAACCGCAATGTAATCGTGCGGATGGCGTTGAAGTTTGCGTCGTTGGAACGCAACGAAAATCCTTCGGTTTTTCGCTTCTTTGTTTTTTATCGCGAGGTAAACTCTGCTTCTGCGGAATTGGGTTACGGTTCCCTGATGAGAATGTTCAAAAATGTTCCAGTAATATTTGTAGCCTGGATGTGCGAAAAAAAACATTTCGTTGCGATTCTTCAAACTTCGATGACATCGCTAAATAGCCTGCCTCGTAGAAATATGTGGTGTTGAAATTTGCAGCGTTGGAGTGCAACGAAAATTCTTTATTTTTATTATTATTTTACATCTTCGAGGGCAGTTTTTGGTGATGAATTTTCAATAAGGATTCTCAAAAATGTTTCAGTAACTTTCGTGGCCTAAGTGTGCCGAAAAAATTTAGGAGTACGAAAAAAAAATTCGTTGCATTCGAATTATGCAAACTTCAATAGCATAGAAATATTCACGTGTAGGTTAATCTAGAAGGTTATGGCGTTGAGGTTTTTCATCGTTGGAACGCAACAAAAATACCTTTTTATACATTTTTCCTATCAATCAAAATATTTTTGGCTAAATCGAGTTGTTGGCCTTGGAAAAAATCCGATAAAAATGTTTGAGTAACTCTCGTGGTGACAAAATATTCGGATAATAACAAATTAGGGCCTTATAGACCTTTGGATGGTTTGTTTGGGTTTCAACAAAATATTAATAAAGCATCTAAAATGAGGTTCGAAGGGTTTACTTTACATATATGTAGGTACTCGAATCAATGTGTTTTCCAAAAAAATACAAAATGGCGGCCCGGTGGCCGGTGAAGAGAGAACGCCTTTTCTTGGGGCCCTCCACGGGCGGACTCCTTGGAGACGCACATGAGCACGGGAACAGAAAATAATTTTTTTCTCGTAATCTACAGGAGTTTTGGTCGCGAAGTACACACGATTATTACATAATAATGATTTTTTGCGAATTTGACACTATTTGGGAAAAAAGTGACATTTTCGGCTTGAAAACGGCCTTTATTTGATTCTAAAAACCGTCGTTGTTAATCCGTTAAACCGTCCATCGTAAAATCGTGCGTACTTCGCTGGAAAATATGTCGTTACAGTCGAACTATAAAGTCAATCGGTTGAAAATTGTGGGAGTTGCGAGTCCGCCCGATTTTAAAAACATTGCTTCAAGAAAAGCGCGATCAAAGTTTTAAAACCATTTTTCTTCTAACCATATCATTCCTGGGAAGTTTTGAGCCAATAAAATTTTTTTTAATCAATTAATCAATTTTAAAATTTATGAATTTCAATTTTTTTTCAAAATGTCTTTTAAATTAAAAAAAAATAATTTAAATTTGTTTTTAATTTTAAAAAAATTGATTAAAATTCATTAATTAATTTTTTTTTAATTTGCTTAAAGTTTATCAATTTGAATAAAAAAATTCAATTTATAAATTAAAAATTTATTAACTTTAAAATTAAAGTTTTTATTTAAGCCAATTTAAAAAAAACGATTTTTTTTTCTAAAGGTACATAAGGCCTTAACGATTAAAAAAATCGTGGCATTCCACCGGTGCAAATTTCAACAGAATCGAAGATTTTGGTACCGTTGAACTTTGCATCGTTCGAATGCAACCATTAAAAAAAATCGTTATATTTATTATTACTTAAAAAAAAACGTTTTTTGTAAATTGTCGTCGTGGGTCTTTAATGAGAGTACGTAAAAGAATTCCGCTGATTTCCGTAGCCTAGGTCAACCGATAAAAAATGTTATCAATTGAAAAGAATTAATTTTCGTTGCGTTCCAACGATGCAAATTTCAAGATTATTCGTTACCCGCAATGGTGTTAAACTTTGCATCGTTGCAAAGCAACGAAAATCTTTTATTTTTTAATTTCTTCATTTCCATTGCTATCAAAACCCAAAAATATTTCAGTGATATCAGTAGCCTAAATGTGCAAAGAAACAATTGGGTCGTAGAAGAGAAAAAATAATAATTTCGTTGCATTTCAACGATGCAAGCTTCAATACCATCGCGTGGAAAGGTGCACGAACTTTTATAGTTCTCGTATACGAGGCCATTCCGCATCACCTCGGCCATATTCTTTTCAGCGTATGCCCCTTCGATATTTTTCCTTCGCTTGCCTCGTAGAGCATAACTCGAGTTGATGTTTCACTTTTTTTTTAGGCCCTACCAAACTTTCCATTAAATTTCCAGTGACTTTAATTCCGCTGGAAATTCCATTGTTCAATAAAGAAATCCCCTCTCTAAATCACGTTCATCCGTCAGAATAGCGAATGTGAAGGGGACGAAAAATGCATTTCCGGTACGGCGCCCTACGAGCAATCCGGAATAATCGGCACAGACGTTTTCCAAACCTCAAACGACACACAGGGTACGAGTATTGAATATTTACGAGATCTTGGGCCTCGGAATTTTCCGTTCACAAAATATCTGGTCGCACATATAAATATATAGATGTATACGTTTTTTCGTGGGGGAGAGAACACGGGGACGGCGAGAATTTGTGTACTCGGTAGTTTTTCGTTGACGACGCTACGGAAAAACCGATATAATCGATTTTGACGATGGAAACGAGTTGGAGAAAGACGGAGCCATCTCGTCGTCGTTCAGAGAAAGAGAGGGGGGTGGGGGGAGAAGCCACTGTGGCATACCGCTCGAGTCAACGCACATTCCCTCGTACCGGAAGAGACACTTCTAACCGCGAGGAAGGCACGGAAAAAAAAACAATTTTAAATGAAGATCAAAATAAAACGAGACTGAGAATGCAGATGATCAAAAGGCCGACTCTTTTGGAATGAGAATAGCTCGGTCTGACCTTAATTAAGGATTTGCATTAATTGATGCGTATTTTAGACAAAGGCCTGATTAAAGCTTCAACACAATAGGTACACCGTGATGAAGTTTCGGTCGTTCGAGCGCAATGTCGATTGTTGGAATCGAGCTTCTTTCTCACCAGGCATCAATTCCCATCGACAAATATGATTTTCTCCTCGGCTTTCGGAGGTCCGCCATCTTTATCAAATTTTCGACCTTAAGGTGGGAGCCTGAATTAGAAGGTCCAAAGAAAGCGTTTTTTCGGGATTTTTTTAGAAGTGAAAAGAACGAGTGAGCCTAGTACACATTGAGGTACCTATTCATGTATATTTGAAATGTATTTAAAAAATGTTTCAACATGTAACAATAAATGACTGCAGATTTTTCGGTCTTTTCCATGTGCGTCTTGCCTCTGCAGTCCCTAATCGGCGGGAAATATGCAGCTCGTAATTCTTGACTGAAACAAAAAAAAGCAATAAAATTTACAATTGTCATATATTTTTCTTCTGGGCGAATTAAGAAAAAGCTGAAAAAATCGTGACATTATAATTTTTCTCAGGTTTGAAAAAAAATGTGTTTAAAAAACACTTTAACCTGCTATAAAAATGATTTAAGGTCTTAGGCCACTCTAGAGGCCGAAAAAATAGGCTTTGTGGGGATTTTTTTTTTCCAGAAAAACTACAAAATAAATCGAGATTACAAAAAAGGGTGTTTATCATACATATCAGTGACTGTATACAATAATGGTTTTGAAGCGATTACTTTCAAAATAGCGGCTGTGCAGCGTTTATCTATAAACTGCATTTTTTTCAAGTTGGCCGGAAACATAACTCAGACAATTTTCAACCGATTCACTTGAAATATTGAATATATCTTGAAAAATACATTGTCTATGGAAGTACGTAGGATTTTTTTTATATTGCATAGTTCATTTGTTATTAACAATTATCTGACGATTTTTTAGGCAAATTTTTGGAAAGTAAAAAAATTGTCTAAAAAATCGTCGCCTAACAAATGAACTATGCAATATAAAAAAAAATCCTACGCACTTCCATAAACAATGAATTTTTCAAGATATATTCAATATTTCAAGTGAATCGGTTGAAAATTGTCTGAGTAATGTTTCCGGTCAACTTAAAAAATGCAGTTTTGATATAAACGCTGCACAGCCGCCATTTTGAAATCAATCGCTTCAGAAGAATTATTGTATGCAGTCACTGATATGTATGATAAACACCCTTTTTGTAATCACGATTTATTGCGAATTTACGAAAAAGCCTATTTTTCGGCCTCCAGAGTGGCCTAACCTCTTAAAAAAACTTTTTCAAAGACTTTTTAAATTCACTTAGAAAAGGTGTTCATACTGCAGAAAATAAACGTTGGTTTGATTCAATAGGTCGTTTAGTTTTTTTTGCTATCACGCCCGCCAATTTGGAAAAATCATGAAAATGAAAATTGGAGAAAACGCGCTTCGAAGTTTTCAATAGGAGGAAATATCAATATCAAATATCAATCGCTTCTCGGCTTTTGGCCTTGTATCTTCGAAAATATTTACGATTGGCCTCTGTAACTTTGTAAATATATTCTTGGATAGTTTATCTATCGATTTAAGCAATAAAAAAAAGATTTTTCGGACCTTCTAATTCAGGCTCCCGCCTTAAGGGGGTAGGCTGGCGTGCCGACCCGAAAATCAGGATTATCAAAAGAAATTAATTTCGAAGAAATAAATAAAGATTGAAAAATCGTTTGGGCATTGACAAAGTTGTGTATCAAACTTCATTAAACAATATTAATGAGCAAAGAAGTTATAAACAATCTCGTGACGGACCTTTAAACGCGAGGGGCTCAACGGTGTACTTGATTTTGGCCACCCGGGTGATCTGAGACAAAAAAACGAGTTTTTTTTTCTTGAAAAATATCATGTTCGCGAAGACTTGACCGAGATTTTTGTTGTTGTCGTGTGTCAATCTTCACAAAAACATTTTTGCATTCGTTTTCGATTTTTCGAGCAAAAAAGGCATCATTGTTGTTAATAACTAATGAAAAAATATGTTGAAAAGAAAAATGTCCATCAAGACTAAATTACTATTACACTGAATAGGTGTACTAAATTTCAAGTCAATCGGTTTATTAGATGTCGAGAAATCGTGTACACCGTTTTGAAAAACATAGTTTCGAGAAAAACACTTCTAAGGGGTCTTCTGACTTTAGACCCTAAAAAAAGGCCATTTTCATGAATTTTTTAATAGGCTTGTATTATAGATATTGATTCAAAAGTTGTTACACTTAAAAAATACACTTTTGAAATACATTTAAAAAATTTATTTATTTATTTAATTCACTATTTATAGACGAAAATGGTAGTTAAAAAAATGCCCTAGAAAAATCTAGGTCTGCGCTGTTGATGAAATCTCGGAGATGGATCATCTGAAACAAAAAAATCGAACCTTTTTAGATTGAGTATGTTAAGGCATACCCCCACTTGTAGCGCAAAAAAGGCCTTTTTCATGAATTTTTTTAAAGAAAACTACAAAACTTTTTTAATCGATCAATATACCATCTTAAAGAACACATCTTGAAGAACTTTCAGTAATTTTTTTATTGAAAAATATTACATTGTTTAGTGGCAAATGGCCGTCAATTAAATAATGTTTTTATATACATGGTTTGCGGTGACCAACATTGCGGCGAAGTGGATCATCTGAAAAAAAAAATGCGGATGGATTTAGTCAAATATAAGTATAAACTAGTCTTTAATCGAAGGATTTTAAAAAATATTCATTTTTCACAAAATGGCGGACAGTCAAAGTTAATGGTTCGATTTTAACGAAAAAAAAACGGCCGTTTTTTGGCTATAAAACGGCCATTTTTTTCGAAAAAAAAATCGAACGATTAAAGACTACATTTTTATGTATTAAATAAGCCTGCAAAATTTCAAGAAGATCGGTTCATTAGTGTTCGCGTAATCTTGGTCACCGACTTCAGAAATGCCATTTTGAGAAAAACACGTTTAAAGTTTCTCTTTCAACGCTCTTTCAACGCGGATTCTTCTCTTTGAACGCTCATATCTCAGTTAATTTTGTTCGGATCGACTTGAAATTTTCAGGACATATTCTCAGATACTTATACTTCAAAAGAATGCAATAAAAAAATCGATTTTTTCAAAATCGCAAGTGGGGGTAACCCCTTAATGGCTATAGCGCATATCATACGATTTTTTAAATATGCAAAAATAACAAAATGGCGGACATTTTACGAAAAAAAAAAACAAAAAAAAAGTATTTTTTTCCACCGTTTTTGGCAAAACAAAAATAGTAAATATCAAAATTTAAAGAATCCTTAATATGCGCTATAGATATACTTGTAAAAAATATGTGGTTAAAATTTCATAAGGATCGTTTCAGCAGTTTCGAATATTTTATCAACAAGCCGTCGAAAAACGTTGTTTCGAGAAAAACGCGTTTAAAGTTTGTTTGGGTTACATAAATATATATATTTTTTAAATTGTATGTATATCGAAAGTGTATTTATTAAGTGTAACAACTTTTATATCAATATCTATAGTATAAACTTATCAAAAAAAGCATGAAAGTGGCCTTTTTTAGCGTCTAAAGTGAGAAGACCCCTTAAGGGAGGACGCCACTGTAACTGCGCATTTTTTACCGTTTTCTTCAGAATTTTTTTTCAAGAAAGGAATAAAATACATGGTCAAAAAAACCCAAAAACTCAAACAAACTTTGAAGTATGTGAAAAAAAATGGTCAAATGAATACAAAATGGCGGCGCACGAGTCGCTGTAGCACTACTGGTTTTCAGCCAAGCCTCTCCGCGGCACGCGGTAGAACTGTCGTAAATTTAATTCCGGAACTGAGAGTGAAATATTTTCGTTAATTATATTAGTTTTGGCAGTCAAGTACGGGGGGAAAATTAAACAATAATGAAAGAAAAAAAATAGTCAATTTGAAAAAAGGTTAGTTTTTTTCAACCATAATTTCCATATAAAAAGTGATATATTTTTTACAATTTTCAATTAATCGAAAAAGCGCTCGTACTTGACTGTTAAAGCAATCTAAGAAGCTACAGTTAAAATTCCAAGCCGATGAGACGAAAATTGTTCGAGTTCTGCAGCTTGCCAATTTCAGAAACATGGTTTTGAAAAAAAAAAACGTGTTTAAAGTCGCCGGTTTTGTAGACGCTACAGCTGATGAAATTCTTTTTCCATAATCTCATGCCACCTATTGGTAGAAAGTAAAACTATTTTTAGTCGGTAACTTTTTCCCCAAAGATTGGCTTACAAGAGTCGAGAAGTGGGTGGCATTGCCGAAGGCATTGCCCCTCGAAAATAGCTCGAAAACCACTTGGAAACTTTTTTTTCAGCTATAAACGAATATGCATCATATTTTTGAAGATTTAAAGGATTTTCAAAAATTGTTTCCAAAAAAAAAACGATTTTTCGAAAAATGTCGTGGTATCCCCCTTAAAGTTTCCCTAGCAGTTCTATCGTTGCAATCATCAGTTTACCTACAACCTGCGATTCCTGCACCATACGTTGGACCTTCCTCTTCAATTTGAGTTGCCTCGAGCGACTATCGATTTTTTGAAACTTTCACAGTAGCCTCGCCCCTTAAACTCGCTGAAAACAAAGTAAAATTGCATTGGGGAAACGAGAGAGACCACATTGTTCGGGTCTGAAAGACCTTTTTTTGCGGTACAGCGTTCGATTCTCTTATTTTTCAGGCCATTTGCAGTCACTCCCTCTTCCTGAGAGTTTTCACACGATGCACCTGCCCAAACATTTCTCGTATTTGACACAAAGGAAAGAGAATCGTCGTGATGACGGGAACGACGATTATGATTAGTCGGTAAACGGTGGAGGGGCGGGGGGGGGGGGGCGAAAAAAGAAACTTATTGTCATGCGGTGTCTCGAATATACACTTGCTGTTCTTTTGCAGCTGGTGATTACGCTTAAACTCTAGGAATAACTTATCGAATCGGGAATGGGATTACTCTGATAAAAAATATTTGTTGAAATCAACTGAATGCGTTTATTTGTTCCTTTTTTATTTAATTAACAACATTTTTCGTAATATCAATGGTAAAAAAAATTGATTTCGCTATTTCTGAGACTTATTGCAAATTTTGGTTTTTGGTATTATGTACTTTAAAAAAATGTACGGACTAAATGGGTCTATTCAGAATGTTTTTCACTTGAATTGACTAGCAACTTCATAGACGCAGTAGTACGCTCTATGGCCGTAGTGTGGCGCAGGGCCCGAGGCTTCTCCCCCAAGCCATTTGCACTCTGAGCGAGCATACAACCGAGTCCGCGAAACGTATCACGAACTTTGCGCATTGACGCTCGTCGCCAAGTGTGTTTCGAAGTACGTGGGAATTACACATCTCGTGATACCCACGCAAAAGAAACATCCTCTCGTTTGTACCGAAATTATAATAATACGAAATATTTTTTAGAATTTTTCACCATTGACGAGTGTTAACAACAGGGATAAATGGTACTGAAGTTTGCATCATTGGAGTGCAACGAAAACATATTTCTTTCGTATACCCGCATTTTTTCTAAGCACATTAAGGCTACGAAAGTTGCCGAAATATTTTTGAGAGTCCTTAAAACTTATAACCAAAAGTTGCGAAAAAAGATTTTAGAAAACAGTAAAAATAAAGGAATTAAAAGAATCGAGAAAAATTTAATTGGGTTTCAACGATGCAAATTTCAACACCATACGAATAAATGTGTATTGTATCTGAGAAAATGTTAATATGAATATTATTTTGAAGTATAATTTTTATTCTTTCGAAATAAAAATATTTTTGAATTTGAGACATCTACTGCATGCGAATAAAAATATTTTTTATTCTATTCCATCTCTTATACGGGCGAGTTTGAAGTTTGCAACCTTTGCAACGCAACAAAAGTTTTATTCTATATTCTCATTTCCGTATTTCTTTTAATATACAATTTTTTTCATGTATATGTTGTAAAACTGGGAATAAGTAGGGGAGACTGGGGACACTTGATCCCCCCTCTTGTTTTTTACCCCCAATTCCCTTACATAATATAATATTCCAAATGTCTTGCCACCGAAAGACGTGGAAATTCATTGGGAATAATCAGTGTAATAACGACTAAGGTTAGTTTATAAATGTTATAAATATCCCACCAAAACTAGAGGAAGAGAAAGGTGTGTTCCATATACAGGGTGTCCCTCTTATCTCTGCCACCCGAAATAACTCGGTAATTTTCGACGTCACAAAAAAATGTTCCAGACAAAAGTTGTACGGTATGAAGGGGGTCATCAAATGCGACCATTTTTTATTCATTTCGGTGGAGGCGCTGACGCACAGTGCAGGTCACTTCCACTTTTTACAATGGTGTGGTACATTTTTTTTCAACCATCTTGTAGAGCACCTCAAACCGCACGAAAAACATTAGGGGGTCAAAGTCATTCAAGGTCACCTATTAAAATAAAATAGAAATCTAAATATCCCGGATCACTACCAAATATTTGGTAGTGATCCGAGATATTTAGATTTGTATCATCGATACTGACCCTGGATGACCTTGAACGACTTTGAGCCCCTAATGTTTTTTATGCGGCTTGAGGTGCTCCATAAGATGGTTGAAAAAAATGTACCATTCCATTTTAAAAAAGTGGAGGTGACCTTCACTGTGCGTCAGCCCCTCCACCGAAATAAAAACAATTGGTCGCATTTTATGGCCCCCTTCACATCGTACAACTTTTGTCTAGAACATTTTTTTGTGACGTCGATAATTACAGAGTTATTTCGGGTGGCACAGATAAGAAGGACACCCTGTATATGGGTGACTTGAGCCCCCCCCCCCCCCCGCGTATGAATGACTTGATCCAGGGGGAGCATATCTACCATATATAGAGCGCAGATGATACCATTGCCTACATCTTCAGGATCAGCGATGTAGATATGTAATAAAAGATGTTGAAATTGTTATAATATCATTCAACGTTAATTAAACTGATTTTTATCAACTTTACTTAAATCAAAACAATCAACATTTGAGGGTAACATCTATAATAAAATCTGATTAGTCAAAAACACAAGTTTCTAATAAATTCAACACATTATTTATAATTTAACGAGATGTTCTGTTCCTATTGAATAATCTTAAATCTTTTAGGTATCATTATATCGTAAAGGTGATGAAGTATTTTCTTTTCATCTTCGATTAATGATCTTTCTCAAAGTTACCTTTTTTTTCATCTACTTGTCAATTTTGAACTTTCTCTATGAGTTCGGAAACTCAATGCTAATCATTCTCATGGATGATGATTTTAGCTTTGGAACAGGCAGTTTCTTCACAACTTGATATTTAGAGATTGCACCAATATGTTTTTGAATAGGCCACTTGAAAGATTTTCTGAGAGAAATTCTGAGAGGAAAGAAAAACAATCGGATCCAGTGTCGCTTAAGAACGTGTACCAAGTGTCCCCTAAAAAAATTGCGGTAAAAAAGTTCTATTTAGAAAAAAGCTTTTTAAATCCAAGTGTTTCTGTGCAAAACTACATCCATAATTACTTGTATTAAAGACTTAAACACCTAGATCAACTTTTCCAATTAACAGTATAATCGAAATTAAAACTTAGGAAAAATATTTATCCGCCGCATAGAACACCAAACCGTCCGCCATTTACAAAGCTGTCAAGTCTGACAGACGGCGCTACTTTAGAAAGTTTGTGGGTACCATAGACCCTAGTGTTGCCAGTCAAAAGTAATGCAATGTTCATAGAAGTTTTGTAAATGTCGTGTACCAAGTCTCCCCTATCCTTAAAAAAATGGTTGTGGAATTTTTGTCGTCGAAATCTGCCGAAGGTAATTGAAGTCATCCGGGAAGATTAATTTTCAATGAGGTTGAAGTTTGCATGCAACCGAAATGAATATTTCATGAGGTTAAAGTTTGCATCGTTGGATGCAATGAAAATTTGTATTTATAAATTCCTTTAACTTCTTGTGGTAGATTATGCCTCTAAAAAACCTTCAACCATTTTTTAAGCTATTTATTTACCGATCTACAATGTCAATCTATAATAATACATTTTCAATAATAATAAATACATGAAAAATAAAATATAAAAAAATGTTCGTTGCGTTCCAACGATGCAAACTTCAGCAGCATAATATTTCTGAATTCCTTTCATTTCTTTTTTGGCAAATTTTGCCTACAAAAATACTTCAACCATTTTTAAAGATCTTTATTTAGAAATCCATAACATAAATCTATAATGAAAAGATCTTCTATAACAATGAAAATATGGAAAATAAAATGTAAAAAAAGAACTTTTGTTGCGTACCAACGATACAAATTTCAACTTCAATTTTTATAACTTTAACTTGATTTCAACGATGTAAACTTCAATCTCATTTTATATGATCAATTCAATAAATACGCATTTATTGAATTTTCTACATCAAGGCATGTTCAAAATAAATTGAAGAAAATTATTTGACACGAATAGAATCATGACGTTAAACTTTGCTTCGTTAGAATACAACGATTCCTTTCGTGCATTTTTCGTTTCTTTATTTTTATCATTATCCAGAGCCTTTTTCGCAAATTGAGGTCATGAATCTCCGATAAGAATACGCAAAAACGTCTGCCGATTTTCGCTGCAGAAGGCCAAAAAAAAAAATTGAAATATTAAGAATAATTGATTTTCGTTGCGTCGCAACGATGCAAACTTCATCATCATATAGAATAAAAGTATCGTGTTGAAGTTTGAATCGTTTGAATGCAGCGATTTTTTTTTTAAAATAACTTCCGTTTTTTCATCATCCGAATTTTTATCCTGCAAATTTGAGCTGTACATTTTTTTATGAGTATCCTAAAAACAGTTGAGATATTTTTGTAGCCTTAATTTGCCAAAAAAAGTTCGGTCAACTAAACTTTCGTTGCGTTCCAACTAAGCAAACTTCAACACCATATCAAAGTAGACCGTGAGGCAACGAAAAAAATGATTTGACTCGAACAGATCCTAGTTAATTAAAATAAACTATAGGGTAAAATCACTGGCAGCATTCCACTGGAAAAATCGCCTGCAATAAAAAGGCATTATTGCCAGAATTCGGACAGAGCTGCATTTTTTTTACAATCGATTGAACAAGGTAAATCTATAAGTCAGTGTGCACTTGGTGGGCTCAATACGTTCGGATGTTCGCAAGGCAGGTAGAAGCGTACATAGATGTGTATACTTAACTACAGAGGGAGAGAGAGAGAGAGAGAGAGAGAGAGAGAGAGAGAGAGAGAGAGAGCGCTAGCTCGGCTAGCAGTTATATTTTAGGCATCGTTTGCTCCTCTTCTCGACCGTGTACTGCACAGCCCTAACTATGCGAAACGAGTAAAAAATAATCTCGCAGACTCTCTCGAAAAGACGTCATAGTGAAGTTTGTTGGAATGCAATGAAAATTAATGTTTCTTGAAATGCCCAATTTTTGGCACATATTGAGCATCTAAAAATCACCAATAAGTTTTTTCAGGATCCTTATCAGAGGCCCACAATACAAAACTGCAAAAAAAGTTTTTCGACTACATCTTTGAGCTGTCCGATCCGGGTAGTACGATGGTGGTGAAGTTAATTATTATAGATGAAACTTAATTATTATAGATATTTTTTTAAATGGATTTATATTGTGGATCGCTAAACCAATGTTTAAAAAAATGGTTGAAGGATTTTCGCAGGCAAAATTTACCAAAAGAAATAAAAGCAATTCACAAATATGAATTTTCGTTTCGTTCCAACGATACAAACTTCAACCTCATCATCAAACGCGGCTGTAGTTTGCATCGTTGGAATGCAACGAAAATTAATATTTCGGAATTCCTTTAATTTCTTCTGGCGGATTTTGCGTGCGGAAATCTCTTGACAATTTTTTTAGATATTTATTAACGATCTACAATATAAATCTATTTTAAAAATCTTCCATAATAATGTAAATAAACGACCGTGAAGTTTGCATCGTAGAAATGCAATGAAGTTTTTCTACGAAATTAAATCTACAAAAATCACCACAACACTTTTAAGGATTTTCATTTTAAATTATACAATCTAAATCAGCAGAAAAACAATTTTGTATAATTATAACAATGAGGAATTGCAATTATTAAAAAAAATCATTGCATTCCAACGATGCAATCTTCAAGCTCAACGAAAATTCTCCCTTGTTTTTTAAATTCCTTTATTCCTATTTTCATCTAGTATCTATATTTTCAGATCCAGGTTACCCATCCCTAATATAAGGAATAACGTTTCAGTGATTTTCGTTGCCCAAATGTGCCGGAAAATATTGGGCGTTACGAAAAAGAAAATTCTTTTGCATTCCAACGATGAAAACTTCAAGACCATAGGGCAAGAGTTTAAAAGAAACACTTTCCAGCAGAACAAATGGAAATGCTCCACCCCCTCCCCTCCTTTATCTAAAAGAGTAAGAAAAAAAATACGTGGGAAAACGCAATATACACATAAGTACAACAAGGACTATCGGTCTCATATTATTTTGCGCTTGCGGCTCGTAGCCACGTTTTCGGAGAGACCGCGACACTGAAGCTGTCAGAATATGCTTATAATCGACACAGGTGTTTTGTGGATGCGCTCTCGCTCAAATGCAAAGAAGAATTGCAAGCATCGTTATTTACATCCGAACCTCAACCATGACGATAAAAAAAACCGCACGATTCTTAAATTCCTGCGTGATCATGGCTGTTACGCATATGGAAAACCGAAAAAACTTAAGGAATTTCTTTCCTCGTGGAATAATCAGGGAAAAGTCATGGGATTTCCAAAATTATCAGGAACTTTTCCAGAATTTAATTTTTGCAAGAATTACGAAAAATAAAATCGTCTTGAAAAAAAAAAACTGAAAAGTATACGAATAAATATTTTGGTCCATTTTTTTATATTTATATTATTCTTCATTGTACACAAAAAAAAGTTGTCGGTGCCAAGCATTGAAAATTATAAAAACTAGAAACTAATTTAATGAATTTCTAAACTAGAATGAACTAGAATTTCAGTTTTTTAAATTATTTTAATATTAAAAATATAATTATTTGTTTTATCACATAAACTATGAATTAGTTAATATCATTGTGATAATTAGAGAGTTTTATCGAATAACATGCTATAGATTTTTTAAACATAACTTTTGTGTGTGTGTGTGTGTGTGTGTGTGTGTGTGTGTGTGTGTGTGTGTGTGTGTGTGTGCGTGCGTGCGTGTGTGTGTGTGTGTGTGTGTGTGTGTGTGTGTGTGTGTGTGTGTGTGTGTGTGTGTGTGTGTGTGTGTAGTGTGTGTAGTGTGTGTAGTGTATATAGTGTACAGGCCATTAGTTCAATCGAATAGAAAAATGGTTGACACTACGAAAATTCTATTTAATTTAAATTTAAAAGAATCAAATAGATCTATTTATTGGATTCAACTAAATTGTTTTTTAAACAGATGAAACCGAATCACAGATTTATTAGGATTAAATAAAATATTTAGTTATTGGAGGATATTAAATAGATTTTCATTTGAATAAATAAATATATTTAAAATAAATAATTCCAATAATGGAATGCAATAGGAAAAATTGGATTACACGAAAAATCTAATTAATTCAATTTTTTTTAAATCATATACATGCGGCTAGTTTATATCAATAGAATTTTTCTGTCAGTGTATGCCCATACTCCAAGGCTGTATTTTAAACATGTCTCATACAGGCGGTTGGATTCTTCGTTGTTTATTTTATTGGCGGTATGGAACTCCATCGATTTGTCCCTTCTCGTTCAGGGTCTGCAATCTCGGCGTGTTTTTAACTTTTTTTCTATCCGATTTTTTTACGTTTGCGGTGAACTACAGCGATTGCCAGGGCGAGCGCGGCACTGCGGTTTTCTGTCCCTCGAGGGCTCGAAAAGTGGCTGCTCTCTTATCAATACGATACGAAAGTTGATACGAGCGAGGAGATACAGAACGAAAAAAGTATCGGGGTGTACAGGTGTGTTCCATGTAAATAAACGCGCAGTACACCGTGGAGAAGTTCAGAAGCCACAAGAAAACCGAGAGCCCGTTACGAGACAGAGACAGTTACCGGACGGGCTCGTGCGTTGCTTCGCCTAATACGGGATCGGCGTCGAGCTTCGTCTCTCCCCCGAAGCGAGCAACGAGACGTCTCGTTTCGCGAACCTGAAGTTTGCCACGCTGGAATGCAATGGCAATTCATTTATTCCGGCATCCCCGCAATTTTTTGTGCCTGGCTACGAAAATCGCTAAATGTTTTTTGAAAATATAATTTTGAAAAATTCCACAGACTTAAATTTGCAAGAAAAAAAAATTATCTCGAAGTTTGCGTCGTTGGAACGCAGCGAAAATTAATTCTGTGTGATTGACGAAATTAATTTTTGCTACGAAAATCACTGGAATACCTTTATATAATCTTATTAGAGATTTACAACCACAATTTGCAAAAAGAAAGATTTTTGATAAAAAAAATATAGAAAAATTAGCAATTTTTTTTTGATAACACAAATAAAGAAAAATTAGCAGAAAATGTTTTTTTTTTCATAATACAAATATAGAAGAGTAAAAGTCGTTGCATTTTAACCATGCAAATTTTAGGCTACGAAAACCGCTACATTTTTTTAGGATTTTAATAACAAAAGTCTACACACCTAAATTTGTAACAAAAAAATTATCTCGACGTTTGCATAATTGGAACGCAGCTAAAATCAATTCGGCGCGATTGACAATATTTCTTTTTGGTCAATTCAGGCTGTGAAATAACTGGAATCCTTTTACGAATTGTCATTCGAGATTTACAACCACAATTTGCAAAAAAAAGATTTTTTTTTAATACCAGCAAAGAAGATTAAAATTCGTTACATTTTGACCATGAAAATTTTAGGCTGCGAAAGTCGCGAAATGTTTTTTTTGGGATTTTAATAACAAAATTCAACATCTAAAACTGCAAGAAAAAAAATGTTCTTGAAGTTTGCATAGCAGCGAACATCAATTCATCGTAATTGACAAAATTTCTTTTTGGTCGATTCAGGCTAAGAAAATGACTGAAATATTTTGACAATTCTCATTAGAGATTTATGACCACAATTAGCAAAAAAAAAAACATTTTTGACTATATAAATAAAGAAAAGTAAAAATGGTTGCATTGCAACTATCTAAATTTCACCGTCATAAAAGAAAAGGTTTTAACCAATAAAGAAAGAAAAAAAACATTCAAGTCCATTCGTTTGAGTTCGATGATTGTGAAATTTGCGTCGTTGTACCGCAACGAAAATAAATTCTTACCAATTGATAACTTTTTTAGCCGATTTAGGTTGTGAAAATTACTAGAATACTTGTACGTATCCTTTTTAAGGATTGACTAAAATTTGCAAAAAAATAATGCTGCTGAAGTTTGCATCGTTGGAACGCAACGAATGTTTTTTTTTTTTTATATTTTATTTTTCGTGTATTTATTATTATCGAACAAATTTTCCTATAGATTTACATTGTAGATCGGCAAATAAATAGCTCAAAAAATGCTTGAAGGTTTTTTGAAGGCACAATGTGCCAAAATAAATTAAAGGAATTCAGAAATATTAATTTTCCGTTGCATGCCAACGATGCAAACTTCCACCTCATAAAAAATAAGATATTCGGTAACAATAAAAATGAAGAAATATAAAAAAAAATTGTTGCATTCCAACGATGAAAATTTCGTGCCTGCTGATACTTTAGCTATCTTGGGAATTTTCTTTGCGTTTTTTGCTTCGTCCGGACCACATTTTACGTCGAATTTGAAATCAGCGGGGCGAGGGACGGATTACATGCAGAAATTACAATACGAGCGTATGAAAAAACACCGTTGTTTATAGTACTGATGGATGAGTGCACGATCATTGGCGTACCGTGTTGCACACCAATGTACACCAATGACTTACGAGCTAGGGCAGGGAAATATATCGATATATAAACGCGTATATAAACGCGTATACGAACATATTCGAACGCATAGCGAGCGATCCAGTGTCGAGTGTATCTCCAACAAAATTGTACGTGACGTTCGGTAGCTCGGTAATGGCCGAGAACCGATGAACCGTGCCCTCCCCCCTCCCCTCCCTCCACGGCGAACGGTACACCCCGAGACCATTTTTATTTTCGGCTCTCTAATTGTACCACGTTCAATTCAAGTGATTGACGTTTGCATCTGAATGCAAAGAAAATCATTTTTCGCGTCTTTTGAGGGGGGAGATACATTTAGGCGAGGAAAAAATGACTGATTTTCATGATTTTTTTTTTTTGAAAAAAATAATGATTTTTTGACAGTTTCAAACCTACGTAACCCCTTAACACTCATGCGCAGAATATGAACCATGAAACAGTGAGAAATGTTGAAAATCGATTAAACGGTACACTTTGAAACAAAAAGTGAATTTTCCGAAAAAAATGGCTACATTTTGCAAAAAGAAACTTATTTTTATTTTCCAAAATATTTAGAGTCGTGTTTTAGGCAGTAAGGTTAGAAGGATTTGGACCAAATTTCATTGGAATCGGTCGATTATTTTTTTAGCTATGCGTCACGTCAGCTTTGAAAATGCAGTTTAGAAGACGGACCTTCGGGATTTCTAAAGATAATAAAATAAATAAATAGCGCGTACCAGTCAAAAGCAGAAATAAAACATATCCTAAGTCTCCAAAATGGCGAAGAAATCTTTCGTTAAAAAAAAACATCACTAAAATCAGCAACTTTTTTCCTTGCCTGAAGGTACGTCGCCCCTTAATATCTGCACTTACGTCGTCGTCTAAAATCTTTTTTTTTGCGATTCAGATTGCAGACGTCCAATGAGAACTATTAGAAAAAACTTTTGCGCGAATTTCGATGATTTTCAAGTTTGCATCGTTGGAACGCAACGAAAGTTTCGCGGCCCAACTTTTTTTGGCACATTCAGTCCGCCAAAATCTCTCAAACGATCTTTCAGGTTTCTCATTAGAGATCATTAGCCCAAATATGTTCGAAAAGATTTTGGGTGATACTGAAAATGAGAAAAATAAAAAAATTCAAAAATATTTTGGTTCCATCCCAACGACGCATACTTCAACATCGTGAAGTTCATAGAGCACAGCCAAAAAAAATTCCATTGGAATGAAGTGAATATTCTTTTTTATTGTTTCATTTCTTCGTTTTTATTACTATCTAAACTCTTTTTTTGCACTATCGATCCCTAATTAGGACCTTCAAAAATATTTCAATGATGTTTGTACCCTAATTGTTACAAAAATCTTGGGCAAGAGGAAAACAAATATTTTCGTTGCATTCCAACGATGCAAACTTCAACACCGTGGAATCCAACAATGCAGAAGAAGTTGTCTTCGATTGTATGGTATTGAAGTTTGCATTGTTGGAATGCAACGAAATCGTTTATTTTTTCGTATTGCCCATTTTTTTCGTGGCACATTGAGGCTGCAAATATCACTGAAATATTTTTGAAGACCACTATTAGGGATCCATATCGAAATAAAATTGCGAACGGAGGATTTAGGTAGCAATAAAAATGTAGAAGAAATAAAGAACGATTTTTGTTGTATTCCAACGATGCTTCAACGATTCAAACTTCAGCGGCTTTGACTGTACTACAAGCGACGATACGGGTCGCAGCTATATTACACCCAACATAGACCGCACATCACGAGAATAGAGACGCACGATTATTAGTATAAATTTCGCGATGCCAATGACACAGGTGGCTGCTCTCTTGCCCCCGAGAGATCAGCGGCAGTAGTTCTCAACTGACGGTGACTTTGATTTTCATTCATAAGGCTCCTTCACTACAAATTTTCGGCTACTTCACGGATATCGTCTTGAAGTTATGGGGTTGAAGTTTGCATCGTTGGAATGCAATACATTCTTTTTTTAATTTCTTATTTCCATTGTTATGCAAAATAACGTTTTGCATTTTCGTTGTACAGCGCTAAATAAAAAACCCATAAATAAGAAACGCTTTTTTATTTTTTTTATATTACTCTACAAAATCTTTTTGTGCAGATTTATATTCTGGATCTCTAAATAAGCTACTCGAAAAATGATTGAGGGCTTTTTCTATCGTAACGGAGATCTGTCAAAAAAAAATTCGGGCAATTAAAAAATTATAATTTTCGTTGCATTCCAACGATGCAAACTTCAATCTCATTCACGGGTGTAGTATCTGAATTCCTAAAAAAAATAGTAATTACGGGGATAATGGCCGTTTTTTACCGAAATATAATTTCACTCCCTCCTATTTCTTAGTGACAGATCAAAACAGAAAGAGATTCATTAATTGATTGATGATATTTATTATGGCCTAGTTTAACGCTCGGGCAAATATTCAAATGACATACGAGAAAAAAGGAAACAATACAAATGGTGCTGAAGATTGCAACGTTGAAATGCAACAAAAATTCTTCTATATATTTTTATTTCGTAATTTGTTCCACCATCTAAACTCTTTTTTTTCAAATTTAGGATGTGGACCCCTAAAAAGGACGTTCAAAAAGGGTTCAATAACTCTCGTAGCCTTAAGGTGGTATAAAAATTGGTCAGGACGAGAACAAAGTCATTTCGTTGCATCCCAACGATGCAAACTTCAGTGCCCTACGAACAAGTGCAAATAATCGCAAATTTAAAGACTTACGTAAAGATTTAATTAAAGAAATAAGTTTATTATATCGTCATGAAGAAATTTCGACAAAATCTGAGAAGAATCTACAAATAAACAGAAATTCAGCAAATTAGGATTCGATTTAACATAAAGCTAAATCATATAAAAATGATTCAATATAAAGCAGAGAGAGAGTGAGAGGGGGGGGAGGGAGAGAGAGAGAGGCAAGGAGAGAGATTGATTGATTGATTGATTGATTGATTGATACAGTTTATTATGCACCAGTCAAATTTTCGGGAAAACGAAGATGTAATTACATATTGACAATTCAATGATTACTAAATAATAATAATTCACGTGGAACACAGAATAATGACTCTATACAGAATAATAAGAGAGGAGAAAATAATATTGATCGGAAATGAAAAGAAAATAAAATAAAATAAAAATAAAAATAAAAATACAAGCTATATTGTACGTGCGTGATATTTCAATGGTTAAAATAATAATCCGGATAGTCCACACAATAGTACTGAATACAAAATGCAAAATGGTGCGAAAAATGATAAAGATAGAGAGAGAGAGAGAGGGAGAGAGAGAGAGAGAGAGAGAGAGAGAGAGAGAGAGAGAGAGAGAGAGAGAGAGCTCAAGCCTAGCATAGCACTGGCCCACGAAAAGGTTCGTTTTTTCACGCCCGTGTACCCACCGCTGCCTACCGCCCTCGTTCTTTTGGCTTAGCTGTTCGTTCAATTCTGAGGGGTCCCTCAGTTGGTGGGGGCGATCGAGTTTTCGTGCACCAGCGGCACACCGCTATGCGAGGGTTGCCCCATGACGCACCGAGGGATACAAGCTCGTCGTACACTCGTGCAGACCCACACCACACGCACACGTATAAACGGAATTATATAAAACACCTATTTATTAGGCCTCCTGGGGACGAAGCCTTCAGCTCGGTCCAACTCACAGCTGTACAGCCAGACGATGTTGAAAATTTGGAGAGTATTGTCAGTTCTTGATACTTCGGCCTTTTTCACCCTTGATCTGTGAAATTCGGTGGGATCATTACCCGAGAATGGTATTGAAGTTTGCATCGCTGGAATGCAACGGAATTATCGTTTTTCTCGTATTGCCTAAATATTTTTGTTGTTGCACATTTAGGCTATAAATATCACGGAAATATTCTTGACAGTCCTTATTGGGGATCCATAACCTAAAACTGCAAACGAATAGTTTGGATAGTAAAATATAAAGTTAAACTTATGCTGTTGAAGTTTCCATTGTTGGAATGCAAAGAAAATTATTTTTCCCCCCGGTTTCTCCATTTTTATTGTCATCCAATATATGTTTTGATAGATTTAGGTTGTAGGTCTTCAATAAGGATCTTTGAAAAAGTTCGCTGTAGCTTTGATGTGCCATGAAGAAAAAATTGCAATTAGAAAAACCGTTTTGTTGCATTCCAACTTCAACACCAGCGGGATGTTACATTGTAGATTTGGCATTCTCGCGTTTCACTGCTTCCAAAATCTTTCTGCTAGTGCCAGGCTAGTAGGTCTCCAATGAGGATTAAAAAAAAGTTTGCCTCATGATCTGACGAAACAAATTCGAAATGAGAAATAAATTGATTGCTTCGACATCCAAAAATACAAGCACATAATTGGTTTTCTGAATCACGAACAATTCTATGTCCCGCGTGGAAATTTCTCATCGATTATTATCTCGTCGAAGAAAATTAATTCTTTTTAATTCGATTTTTTTCGCTAATTTAGACTGCGATAATCACTTGAACATTTTCACGTATTCTTATCAGAGATCTGTGACCTCAATTCGCAAAAATGGCTTTGGATAACGATAAAAGGCAAGAAATAAAAAATGACGAAAAAAACATCGTTCCATTCCAAGATGCAACGAAAAACTTTGTTTATTTTTCCACGTTCATATTTTTACACGCTATTGAAGTTGGCATCGTTTGAATGCAACGAAAATTCTTGTCAATTATTTAAATTTCTTTATTTTTATTATTATAAAAAATATTTTTTTGCGCCTTTTGGGTGGACATTTTAGACAAGGATTTTCGAGAATGTTTCAGCGACTTTGACAGCCTAATTGTATTAGAAAAAATATGGCAATACAAAAAAAAATACGTTTCGGTTGCATTTCAACGATAAAAACTTAAATACCATGAAATTTGCATCGTTGGAATGCAATGAAAATTCATTTAAAAAATTGTTTTGCCTCATGTTCATTATCACCCGAAAATGTCTCTTACATATTTGGATTTCAGATAATTAATATGGACCTTGAAAAGAGTTTGAGTGTTTTTGGAGGCCCAAATTTGCCAAAACAAAGTTGCGCTACAGAATTTTCACTGCGTTTCAACAATGCAAACTTCAGTATCATTTTTTGATGACTAAACTCTTCAGTAATTTCAGGCTATGGAATTTAAAAATGGCGTTGAAGTTCGCACCGGTTGGAACGCAACGAAAATCCTTCTTCATATTTAATCCTATGTAAACTCTTCTCCATATGGAGTTGAAGTTTGCATCATTAGAATGTAACGAAAATTCTTCTTAATGTTCTATTTTCATTATTATCCAAAATAATATTTTGCACATTTGTTGCCGATTGCCAAATAAAAATCCCGACAATTTTTTACGTGATTTTCGTACTTCAAGTAGCCCAAAGGAAAATTTGCGAAATGGAAAAAAGATCAGGTTAAAGTTTGCCTCGTTGGCATACAACGAAAATTAATATTCCCGAATTCCTTTAATTTCTTCACAGATTATGCCTCCAAAAAACGTTCAACCATTTTTCAAGCTATTTATTTACCGATCTACAATGTAAATCTATTTTTTAAAAATTCAATAATAATAAATATCCGAAAAATAAAATATAAAAAAACATTCTTTGCGTTCCAACGATGCAAACTTCAGCAGCATAAAACAGAATCATTCCCCTTGCATTCCAACACTGCAAACTTCATCGTCATTCCCCGATTTTTTCAAAAATATTTCCGTGATACTCGTAGCCTAAAGTGCCGAAAAAAACCTAGCAGTACGAAAGAAAAAAAAAAACTTCGTTGCATTCCAAAGATGCGAACTTCAATATCACCGATGTCCAACCTACTCGAATATTCCCATCGACATTTCGTGCTCTTTTTTTTCATTCGGCAAGTTTTCCGACCGATTGGAAAGTGCAAGCCACCTCGAATCGCTATCCGTACGACGAATAAAAATCCGACGAGCATTGCGTTCTTATCGTGCAGGAGAATAAAGTCTCGGCCCTGGGCGGCACGGTCGAGAACGGCGTTTGCTGTGCAGATAGGAGAATATCGTACGTGTTCGAATGTCGTTTAGCACAGCGCGTCAAAAGTACGCATGAACGGCTCATCGGAGAGCGTTTCTTCGTTCTGCCTGCGTATCATGTCCGTTTTACAAACACGCTACCGCATTCGACAGCGCATGCATGTGCAAATTGCCTTTGCGTCCTGTTCGAAGCTTACATTAGTCAGCAATCGCGAACCGCATCGAAAACACACGTAAGAGATTTTCATCTTTTTTTTACGCTCGTAAGCAAAACCGCTCGCGATGGATTAGAAGTTGGAGACATTGTCGAGGGTATGCCCTCGGGTGTCTTCACCGTCGAGCCAACCAAGAGCAAAGGGCGATTCAGGAAGAATCCTAGGGATTGCGTCAAAAAAAAAAAAACGAAATGTAACCGAACGAAAGAGAGTGAGAAAAACGTGGAAAAAGAAATCCGGGAATACGGCCGGAACCGAGAGATAATGGTCGTGTGGGCAAAGCCGCAAAACCGAGCGTAACAGTACCGTCTCTCGCGCTTGTTGATGAAAAGAGAGAACCAGCGTGAGCTTCGCGAAGGCAACGGAGAGGCAAACGTTGCGAGCGAAACGAGACAAGGATCGCGTCATGGAGGATGAGGGGAAGAGTCGGAGGGCGATGGAGGGTAAGAGGGGTTTTTAGCACACCCACCTACGGTTCTCTCGGAGCTGGACGGCGTCTCAACGTCGCGAGCCTCGTCCAACGAGAGACGGCTTGGTGTTCGCCCAAACCAACTGAGAACCCGTAGAGCGAACCGTTCGTTCCCTCGCTCCCGGGCCTGTAGCGCGTCCGAGAGTGCCTTCTGTGCGCAATTCGAGGTTCTCAACCTCTTCGAACGACCAGGATGAGGCGGGAGAACCTCACTGGATCGGGCCGATCGAGGGGCCGGGGGAAAACCATCGCGCGAAGCGCTTTCGAGTCGTTGGTGGACGAAGTAACGGCGTGCAGCGGAGAACTGACGAGGCCGGGTGGCAAACACCGAGCCGGCCAGTGGACCTCAACCGGCTGACTCTTCCTTCCGCTTCCTAGGGGAGGAAGCCACCTATTGGCGAAAGGGTGACACGGCTGAAAAACAGCAGCGTTTTAGCTACTGGCGTGTTAACGCAGGATCGATGGAATTTGAAATTACCAAGTCTAGGGGTCTTGTGATCCTAGATGGATAGTGTCTTGGGTCACCAAACTAGATACTAGTTCCACTGAGTTATTAAAATGTCGCGGGTCCTTGTCATTGTATTTCTGGAAAAATAACCAGTGGACTAGTAACCCAAATAGAGTAACATAGATCATCAAACCAGACACCAGTTCTAAGTTACCAAAATGCTGCTGCTTCTTCTCATTGCCCGTGTGGACAATTACCCAGTGGAGTTGTAAACCTAAACGGATAGCGTCTTGGATCACCAATCCAGATACCAGTTCTAAGTTATTAAAACGATGCTGCTCCTTCTCACTGCTTTTATGAGAAATTGCCAAGGGGACTAGTAACCTAAATAGATAGTGCCTTGGGTACCTATGTGAAGTAGGCAACCGACTTTACCGAATGTAATTTTTTTATACATTCGATTGTACTTGGTTTGTAACCGATTGTACCACCTTTAATTTCGTTTGTACCTTAAGTGGGGGAAAGTACGGAAAAAGTCATGAGTGACTAAACTAGATGCTAGTTCCACTGAGTTATTAAAATGTCGCGGGTCCTTGTCATTGTATTTGTGGAAAAATAACCAGTGGACTAGTAACCCAAATAGAGTAACATAGATCATCAAACCAGACACCAGTTCTAAGTTACCAAAATGCTGCTGCTTCTTCTCATTGCCCGTGTGGACAATTACCCAGTGGAGTTGTAAACCTAAACGGATACCGTCTCGGATCACCAATCCAAATACCAGTTCTAAGTTATTAAAACGATGCTGCTCCTTCTCACTGCTTTTATGAGAAATTGCCAAGGGGACTAGTAACCTAAATAGATAGTGCCTTGGGTACCTATGTGAAGTAGGCAACCGACTTTACCGAATGTAATTTTTTTATACATTCGATTGTACTTGGTTTGTAACCGATTGTACCACCTTTAATTTCGTGTGTACCTTAAGTGGGGGAAAGTACGGAAAAAGTCTTGGGTCACTAAACCATATACCAGTTCTGAGTTACTGAAATGCTGCTGCTTCTTCTCATTGCCTGTGTGGACAATTACCCAGTGGACTTGTAACCTAAACGGATAGCGTCTTGGATCACCAAACTAGATACCAGTTCTAAGTTACTAAAATGCTGCTGCTCCTCCTCATTGCCGCCATGGAAAATTACCCAGGGGACTAGAAACCTAAATGGATAGGGTCTTGAATCACCAAATTAGATACCAGTTCTAAGTTACTGAAATGCTGCTGCTCCTTCTTATTGCCTTTGTGGAAAATTACCCAGTGGACTTGTAACCTAACTGAATGGCGTCTTGGATCACCAAACTAGATACCAGTTTTGAGGTAGTAAAATACTGCTGCTCCTTCTCATTGTCCATGTGAACAGTTACCTAGTGGACTTGTAACTATAGATGGATAGTGTCTTGGATCACCAAACCAGATACCAGTTCTAAGTTACTGAAATGCTGCTGCTCCTTCTTATTGCCTTTGTGGAAAATTACCCAGTGAACTTGTAACCTAACTGAATGGCGTCTTGGATCACCAAACTAGATACCAGTTTTGAGGTCGTAAAATGCTGCTGCTTCTTCTCATTGTCCATGTGAACAGTTACCCAGTGGACTTGTAACTATAAGTGGATAGTGTCTTGGATCACTAAACCAGATACCAGTTCTAAGTTACTGAAATGCTACTGCTCCTTCTTATTGCCTTAGTGGAAAATTTCCCAATAGACTTGTAACCTAAGTGGATAGCGTCTTGGATCACCAAACCAGATACCAGTACTGAGTTATTGTAACGCTGCTGCTCCTTCTCTTTGGCTTTGTGGAAACTTACTCAGTGGGCTAGTAACCCAAATAGTGTCTTAGATCATCACACTGGGTACCAGTTTTGAGTTACTAAAATGCTGCTGCTTCTTCTCATTACACATGTGGACAATCACCCAGTGAACTAGTAACCCAAATAGATAGTGTCTTGGATCACCAAACTAGGTACCAGTTTTGAGTTACTAAAATTCTACTTCTTCTCATTGCTCACGTGGACAATTACCCAGCGAACTTGTAATTCTAAATAAATAGTGTCTTGGATCACCAAACTGGGTACCAGTTTTGAGTTACTAAAATGCTGCTGCTCCTTCTCATTGCCCATGTGGACAATTACCCAGCGGACTTGTAATTCTAAATAGATAGTGTCTTGGATCACCAATCTGGGTACCAGTTTTGAGTTACTAAAATGCTGCTGCTCCTTCTCATTGCCCATGTGGACAATTACCCAGCGGACTTGTAAATCTAAGTAGATAGTGTCTTGGATCACCAAACTGGGTACCAGTTTTGAGTTACTTAAATGCTGCTGCTCCTTCTCATTGCCCATGTGGACAAGCACCCAGCGGACTTGTAATTCTAAATAGATAGTGTCTTGGATCACCAAACTGGGTACCAGTTTTGAGTTACTAAAATGCTGCTGCTCCTTCTCATTGCCCATGTGGACAATTACCCAGCGGACTTGTAATTCTAAATAGATAGTGTCTTGGATCACCAAACTGGGTACCAGTTTTGAGTTACTTAAATGCTGCTGCTCCTTCTCATTGCCCATGTGGACAATTACCCAGCGGACTTGTAATATCAACAAAATGTCCATAATAAAATGGATCATCTAGATTTCCGTGGTTGTTCCACGTGAGACCTTGGAAATCTGGAAAAATAAATAAAAGAAGCGTTTCCCTGGAATCTCGGTGTGGCTGTTGGCTACTTCGAAGCGGACGAGACGAGCGCCGGAGCTTTGAAATACGATTCACGTAAGCGTAATCAAATTGATCTTGCCATTCAGATCGAGACGGAAGAAAGAAAAAAAGAAGTATTGGTGACGTTCGTGCAACGCTTGATTTATTATTCCCGCCTTATTGTTATCATTATTATTATTCGACGCGTAATCGCAATGCTCGAACTATCCTCGGCAACCGCCATTTTCCACGCACAGTTTCATTTTGCGAGTTGAAGTTGCTTCCACAGACTCGACACACTTTTTAACCCGGGACATAAGGCACGCATAATTTTCCCCTTGCAATTTTCCAATGTGCACTTTTTGAAACATCGCGTCAGTTTGTACGTTCCTTTGCTTTCGTGTAATTAAAAGAGAGACTGGTGAGAATACATCTGGGAAAAATGAATGTCTGCGCGATTCGCCTGTTTTCCCGATAGAAGCCGTTCAACCGTATGGACAATTTTCGCTATGAGGGAAAGCGCAATTTCCGTCAGATCGTTCACACCCCAGCGTGTTCATCCATCCAATTCAGTCCCGCGCTCACCCCTGGTGCGTTGACCGCGAATCGTAGCGAACTTCGATTTTTCATTGGCATACGCTTTTAATGCGTATTAAACATTTTTCATTAACGCAACTCCCGAAGCCTCAGATACTCTGTCCATGTTTATTAATATTAATAATAATAACAAAAAATTATAATGTATTATAAAATTAACAAGTTTATTAATTTTATAAAATTAATCAAATAACCAGTAAAAATGTATTATTATTATTGTGTTTTTTCATGTTATTGTTATTACAATAATGCAATATTGAAAAAAAAAGAATTACAAAATGGATTACAAACTCACCTTACATTACATTGCACACAGTTTCCTCATGATCTACATTCATGGTACTGAAGCTTGCATCGTTGGAATGCAACGAAAATATATTTCTTTCGCATTTCCTTGTTTTTATGAACATTAAATCTACGAAAGTCGTTAAAACATTTTTGAGAATCCTTAAAACTTATGGCCAAAAGTTGCAGAAAAAGATTTTAGAAAATAGTAAAAATGAATAAATAAAAAAATCAAGAACAAATTTTGTTGTATTCCAACGATGCAAACTTTAACACAATTTATATTCACTAAGCCCCTGTGGCGGCCAACTGAATTATTAAGATTTTTCGCGTCTCATAGAGGAAACTCTCCGACACGGCAAAATGATAAGCAAGCAGAGAGTCTTAAGGGAGACTTTGTTCTTGGAGTGCCATATTTCAGGTGTTTACATTTTATTTTTTTTTAACGAAACGAGTAAAGCTTTTTGAGTGCGGTTTTTTCTTGCTTTTATTCAGATATACAGAACGCTGAAATTTTTTTTTTTTAAACCAAAATGGCGGCTGTTGCAGCTCCGCGAAAACAGGTCCTTAAATCGCGGGAGGTAAACGGCTGACATCACTGCCCCCTCTTTGTTGATCTGAAACACAAATTCAAAGCATATTGTCAATCTGTGACCCTTTGGTCATGGAATGACGGATGGGTTTTTCGTTTAGTACAAATTTCTGAAAATGGCGGCAATTTAAAAAAAAATCGAATTTTCGCGTTTTTTTTTCGCATAAAAAGATAAATAATAAATGCAAAAATGTATCTATCGAAAAAACGATCCGTCATTCCGTGAAGACATATTTTCTGAGTATGCTCTCCAAATTTCAGGTCGATATGTTAATTACAGCGGTCAGGAGAATGTCAGCCATTTTTAAAAACGTGTTTTCGAGAAAAACGCGTTTAAAGTTTTGTAATGTGTTTACACAAATGTTTTTATAATTACCGCTAATCGGCAATGCCTGGTCCATAGAGGCATCCCTCCTCTTCTTCTAGCTGCTCATGTTGAGCCGCTAACATCTCCCGCTGCATTTCAAGGACAAAGTCTCCCTTAAAACGTTATCAACGAAAAACGAAGAAAATCCCCATATTTGAGGGTGCGTTTCAGCCCTTAAAACCGTTTTTCCGCCGATAAAAAAATACGTATCGCCTACTTTTCGGTGCTTTATAACATATCCAAATTTCAACAAAATCGAAGGGTGTCACCTGAGGGATGTTCCTTGTAAGAGACACGTATTTTTTTATCGGCGGAAAAACGGTTTTAAGGGGTGAAACGCACCCTCGAAAATAGGGGTGTTTTTCGTTTTTCGTCGATAACGTTATCGTTCTCATCTCCAATGTATAGTGCACAAAAAAATAAACATTGTTGCAATTTGAAATTTTTTAATATCTCGTACCGTTTAAACGTTATCGACGAAAAACAAAAAACATCCCCATTTTTGAGGGTGTGTTTCACCCCTTAAAACCGTTTTTCCGGCGATAAAAAAAAACACGTGTCTCTTACTTTTTTATACTCTATAACATAAAAAAGTTTCAACAAAATCGGGGAAGGATAGCAAAGTGATGTTCCTTGTTAGTGTCCAAAATATAAGGAAGGACTTGCCCTCCGAGGATGATAAATTTTGGGATCATTTTTACTTCGACCCCCCCCCCCCCCCCCCCGATCTCTCTTGCTTTCTCTTATTTTCGTTAATCGAATTCACCCGCCGGCCGAGTACGAACAAAGAAGAATACGTTGCGATGACTCGTTATGTCGTGCACTTTAACGTATCATACTCGCCTGTTCTCGACAGCTCTTCGCGTGTGTTATGATCGTGTGCACTCATGATAAATTTCTTGAAAAGGGGTCACGACCTTCACGATATTCGTCCTGAGATCTTGGCGAAATCTTGTGAGTGTGTGAGTGAGAGAGAGAGAGAGAGAGAGAGAGAGAGAGAGAGAGAGAGAGAGAGAGAGAGAGAGAGAGAGAGAGAAGAGAGAATATGAATGACCTGGCACCGGTACACGTGTTCGCAATCCCTTGTACCACTTATACCACTTTCCGTCGACGAAGGAGCGCCCTTGGGGGCTTGGAAGTCTCCGTCTGCCTCTTTCTCATTGCTTTCCCTCCCATCCTTCTCTGTTGGGAATATAAAAAGATGTCTTACTCCTCCCCCTCCTCTCTCGGTCTCTCTCTATTTCTTATACGCGTACATATCATTACTGCTTCTACGTTTATTGCCTGCAAATGATATTTACCTGCCACTCTCGTCACCTGTTTTTTCAACCTTATTTTTTCGAACCAAATGGAAATGTGTCAAACCAATCGAGATCGCTCGCAACGATCAACATAAAAAGAAAATACTCGATTTGGGAACTATTCCTTCGCTATTCCATATTTATGTTGTTTTGTTACCTTTTCGAAAGTCCTTTTCCCCATTCACCCGATTGCCGAATTGCTTCAGAGGAGTTTTCCATCCAGCGAAGTTTGCAATTCGGCATGCGAGCTTCAGGGAAACCGCCCGATTTATGTATAAAGATCGTATGCATTTTGAGTACGTAGATTCGATTATTTTTACCCATAAATGTGTACATGCTTTACGTAGTTGATGCGCATGGAGTTGAAGAAAGTAGAAATTGGATTACGTGTTTTCTGCGACGTTGAAATTTGCATCGTTGGAATGCAACGATTTTCTTTTTATTTCTTTACTTTTATTGTTGTCAGAAAACTTTACTTTGCAAATTTTGATCGTGAATCTCTAATGACATTACGGAGACGAATTGTGGTGTTGAAGTTTGCATCGTTGGAATGCAACGAATTTTTTTTAAACATTTTTATTTCCTTGTTTCAATGGGGGCGGGTGGAAATTCCGAACTTTGAATGATCAGAACGCTCAACACTCCGAAAGAATTTTAGACGAAAGACCAAAACTCCGAAAATCTGAACACCGTCAAAATAATTCGGCTATGGAAGTTTTAAGAGTTTGAAATTTTTTAATAAATCGACGAATTATTTGATTTTTTGAATTTTTTTATTAAGAAGTGATTTTACGTCAATTTTGAAATTTGTCTAGATAATATACGTTCTACATCACTTACGTTCTACTACATGTCAAGATCATGCCAGCGAAAGTCTACAGAGTTGACTGTAAATGATGTAGAACGTATAACATTATCTAGACAGTTTTCAAAATTGACTCAAAATCACTTTTTAATAAAAAAAAATCTTGAAACAATTCGTCGATTTACTGAAAATGTTGAAACTTTTAAAACTTCCATAGCCGAATTATTTTGGCGGTGTTGAGATTTTAGGAGTTTTGGTCTTTCGTGTAAAATTCTTTCGGGGTACTATTCTTTCTGGGTTTTGAGCGTTCTGACCATTCACAGTTCGGAATTCCAACCCGGCCCCATCTTGAATTTTGGAACATTAAAATTCGGAATTTTGAACCATTGGAGCATTTAAAGTTCGAAATTTCAACCCGGCCTCGTTTCAATTATTGTACAAAATCTTTTTTTGCAAATTTAAATTCCAAATCTCTCAATAAGCGACTTGAAAAATGAGTGATCGTTCTTCGTAATGGAGATTTGACAAAATTAGTTTCAACACTTGAAAAAAAAAAATTTTCATTGCATTTCGACGATTCAAACTTCAATCTCATTCATTTCTTCAGTTTTATGATAATCTAAAATATTTGCTTGCAGTTTTTGGTTACAAATTATGAATAAGGAATTGAAAAAATATTCCGCTGACTCCCGTAGTCTAAATGTGGTAAAAAAAAAGGGGAATATAAAAAAGAAAAAAAGTACAATATCGTTACATTCCAAAGATGCAAACTTCAATATCACGATGAGTTCCAGTAATTTTCATCGAGTGAATCGACCAAATAAAAATGTTATCAGTTTAAAAGAATTCATTTTCCTTCTGTTTCAACTATGCAAATTTCGAAATCATCGTTTTCTAGGTTATGTCGTCATTTTTTAATCGAATTTTTCAATCGAAATTTTTTATTGAATATTCGTCGACTTTCGACTCTCTTTAGAGTCGACAGAATATTCAATAAATTTCGATCGAACTGTTCATCGTTCGACTGCAATGAACGATATTATTTGTCAACCGCTCGAATTTCTTATGGCAAATCTTTATTACGAAAAATCCCCGATCATTCTTAAGTCGCTTATTTAGAGATCTAGAATCTAAATCTGCTAAAAAAAAGATTTTGTAAAACAATAAAAATGAAGCAATAAAAATATAAAAAAGAATTTTCGTTGCACTGCAGCAAGAAAATTTCAAGACCGTACATTTTCACCAATTTGATTAAATTTTCACAACCAATTTCAATCATGGTGGACCCTAAATGAAAATAACTGACGTGCCACGTACTTCACAAATACGGAAAGAACACAAACAGCAACAATAGCCAGCCGAGCGATCTCCATAAACTGTGCAACTTCTGTGTAAATGAATAGTCGTTTATCCGATTGAATCTTCAGTGCTCAATTATTGGACGAAACAAAGGATAATTAATGTAGCTCGCTTGTGCGGAATAAAAATACCCTGGCACTGCAATTTGACTCGCATGTGAACATGAAAAGACGTTTTTTCATTCCTCCCTCGAAGATGTACGACTCTTTGGACCTGGCTTAGAGATTGCTAGATTTTTTTATCATTTGAAAGCAGGTATGCTAGGGCCTCCTTTTCGGTGGACTGCTCTGCCTGTGTTTATTCCTTACAACGGTAGATCGTGACAGAAGATAATTTTTTCCCCTCTACTCGGATTAGCATCCAAGATGTAGCCAAAAAAAAATAGCTGCTTTTTTATTTATCCTCGCCTGCCACATTGGAGCCACCATGGTGTGTCTAAGATTGCATCGTCATTTCTTCACTTCTAGTCATCCAAAAAAAAATTTCTCGCAGATTCAAGTTGTCCAGTTTCCAAAAATTATTTTTCAAAAAATGCCTTCGTATCCTAAATCTGGCGAAAAATGTACATTTCAACGAAAATGGATTACAATTGTATTCCAACGATGCAAACTTCGACCCCCGACGATAATAATCGATCAATTACAATTGTCGTTTTAGCCCCCCCCCCCCCCCCCCGACGTGCAATTCACGTGTGAATTCCTCACCAGAGATGCCCTTTTCTTTTCTGTGCTTTTCGCAGACAAAACGTGGAAAAAAACGTGCCACCCCGCTAGAAACTTTGGCAACGAGTTCTGAAAGATATTCAAGCTGGGGGGAGGGGGGCTGGGGGCGGGGCGTGGTTTAGACATCTCCGTGTCGCCACGACCAGAGGCATAGATTGAGAATGAGGGAACGGACGCCTTCTGCGGACGACACCCCCAAAAGGGCCCCACCAGCTCCATCCCGAGGTGAGTCTCCCCTCTTTCTCTTGTAACTCCAACTGCAATGACAACAAAAATACGAAACATCATGTTCTGATTTTGTAGACTAGCTTTTAATTTTTTTAGGAAAATTTTATTTTCCTTTATCTTTCCAGCGGAAAATCGACGAGATATTTATGGAGTTTGTCGCTTAAGGGGTTAGGCCACTCTAGAGGCCGAAAAAATAGCGTTTTTGGGGATTCAGTTTCCAGAAAAACTACAAAATAAATCGAGATTACAAAAAAGGGCGTTTATCATACATATCAGTGACAGTATACAATAATTTTTTTAAAGCGAGTCATTTCAAAATGGCGGCTGTGCAGCGTTTATCTCAGAACTGCATTTTTTAAGTTTGCCGGAAACATAACTCAGACAATTTTCAACCGATTCACTTGAAATGTTGAATATATCTTGAAAAATACGTAGGATTTTTTTTACATTGCATAGTTTATTTGTAATTATCTGACGATTTTTTGGGCAAATTGTTCACTTTCCAAAAATTGGAGAGGGATCTTTCGACCATTCACAGGCATTCAGCATGTCGCAGCTCCCCCACTCCACTGCAAGAGGAGTGGAGATAGCGTCCGTTACGTGTAACATCCAGCTAAGTCAGATCCCTTTATCCAGTACCTCAACAAACATATACAGTTTTAAAAGCATTTTCAATGCTAAAAAATACCACGTAACAGCCAAAAATAGTAACAAAAGATATCCTGAGTCTCAAAAATGGAGAATACATTATTCTTTGACAATAAAAATCATGAAAATCAGCTAATTTTTTCTTCGCCTAAAGCTATATGTCCTCTTAAAATCGGACCGATAATGTGCTCGCCTACCAACGAAGGCCAACTTTGGAGTCTCGTTCGGTCGCTATGATATTGTAATTACACAAGAGTGTTGGTTCCTCGTCGCCCTGTGCGTTCGAGGCATCGAATGTGTATGAGTGTGGGCACTGAATTGCGCAACGCGTACAGTAGCGAGCAAGAATATGAGTACTGACGGTGTGTGTCAGGCACCGATGTGGGAGACAAACAAGAGAGCGAGCGAGAGAGAGGGAGGGAGAGAGAGAGAGAGAGAGAGAGAGAGAGAGAGAGAGAGATGACGAAGATGGAGCTCGTCGTCTACAGGGTGATTTGAAAGTTGCCATACCGGTTGATCGGAGACGCGAAACGATTGGATACACTCACTGGTCGTGTATAGGCCGAAGAAACGTGTGGCAGTCACCTCGGCTTTCTTATCACGATGCACGTCATTCATACGATAACAAGAGCCGTGAAATTCTCGTCTCGAGAGGATCGCGAACGTTGGAAAAACGATAGTAATGAATATTCATCGTGCAACGATAATCTCGAAGGTGGCAAGATGCAGCTTAAAATGGGGGTCGTGATACCGAGTTTCCGAATGATTCAAAATCATCGTATTAAAGTGCTGCGTCATTGAAATGCAATGGGAATACTTCATTTTCAAATTTATTTTTATTATTTTTATTATTATACAAGTTATTCAATTATGCTTTTAAAGCATTTCATTAAGGCCTTGGGCCACTCTAGAGTCCGAAAAATAGGCTTTTTGGGGATTTTTCTTCAGAAAAACTACAAAATAAATCGAGATTATAAAAAAGGGTGTTTATCATACGTATCAGTGACTGTATACAATAATTTTTTTAACGATTAATTTCAAAATGGCGGCTTTAAAAAAATTATTGTATACAGTCACTGATATGTATGATAAACTCCCTTTTTGTAATATCAATTTATTTTGTAGTTTTTGTAAAAAAAATCCCCAAAAAGCCTACTTTTTCGCCCTCTAGAGTGGCCTAACCCCTTAAACAAAAAACGCAAGTGTAATTTTTTTACGTGAATAAAATTTGAAGCAAATTATTTTGGTAATTATGCACTTTGAGGACTTTTCCGAAAAAACGACGGGAAATTTTTGTTTTCACCGTAAACTTGTTTGTTCCATTATATTGAGGGACATACCGTCGGGGTAAGCTGACACTTTCCATTGATTCCATAAGTTATGATGTTTTGAAGTTTGCGGAAACACGTGATAAATAGGGCGATTTTAAATATTTCGATGCCCATATTGGGGGTGGGGGTATTTATAAACAAAGCCTTTCTGAATGCAATGCCGAAAATAAATCGCGGTGGTCACCCTTCCATAAAAACGTATAGGGTTTCGAGCAGTTTAGAAGCCGTACCTACCTCTGCCATTTTTGAAAATCCAAAAAAAAAATACCATTTAACAGCCAAAAGTAGTAATGAAACATACCCTAAGTCTCAAAAATGGTGGAAAAATCTGTTCTTTGAAAAAAAAAACCACGAAAATCAGCAAATTTTTTTCTCGCCCGAAGGTATCTTCCCCCTTCATAGAAATAAGGAAATGGAAGATTTTTGATAAAACTTTCGTTGCCTTGCAAAGTTGCAACTTTTAACACTATGATCCAAAATATATAAGATATAATAAAGTAATGGATATGTGGCATGAAATATGGATGGCGGTGAAACGCGATGGAGCCAAGTGCAAATATGAAATAACTAGATCCCCGCGGAACCGAATCATTCGATTGGATTACTCGTCTAGCTAAATCGAGTTTCGGCAGTGGACTCTTAGAAGAGGGGGGTAAATCGCTGTTGACAACTCGAGTAGCTATTAAAACAATGGTGATAGATCACGTGCCAATTGGCCAGTGAACCGAAACAGGAACATCGGATAGTACAAATTTGAGGTACTGATGGTCATGCAAAAGATCAGATTATTATACTGAAGCTTATACGCCCTATTATTGGGTTTAATTTTCCAATTTTACGAAATGATCAATCAATGTGATGAAAAAAGGCATTCTCAACCACGTACACGGAGAGAATTAAATGTTAAAAATTACCGTGCAGTAACGGTAACCAGATGACAACCCTGAAACTTCGCTTGTTATTGCTGAGTAAAACACAGATTTTCACGAAAATAAAATAAAATTTCGTCTTCAGATAGAAAATTTTACCAGATTTTCTAGTAAATTTTGATGTGTGACAAAATACGCAAAACTTAAATTTAAAAAATATACAATATCAGCGAAATTTTACTGTGCATTTTATTATTTTATGCCTTTTAAAAATCTCTATAAAAAAGTATCGTCTTTGTAACAGTTATTTCAAGATTTATTATAAAATTTAATGAGTGTTATAGGAAAATGTATTGTGCTCTCGGTAAAAATTATCGTGCGCGCTTGGTTAAAATTATCGTGCGGTACGGTACGGTAATTTTGAGGCACTGCATGGTAAAAATTCCCCTTCATACCAAGTAGGGGTGCGCGGTCTCGTTTCAGTGGTCTATTTATTCCTTATATGGCGCGATGGGAGTTCCCAAAAAAATTTCGTCTAAACTGCGTACGTAAACTGCTTATGAAATTTTTAAGAGTGAATACGATTTTACGATCTCAAATGTTGACAAAATAATATGTGCGCAAATTAGTCACATCACTCGAGCCTACGATGGTACGAAAAGTATTATAAAAAAATGGTAGTATCAAATGAAAAAAAAATTCTAATAATTAAATTTCCCTCCTCATCCGTTTGTTGAGTATACCAATTTATATGAAAGAAAAAAAATTTCCCAACAAAAAACAAACAGCGTTTATTTGTACCAATTTTTCAGTAATAAATAATACTTATGATTATTATCATGGTTATTATTATTTCGGTTATTATTATGATTATTATAGCACCGGTGTTTGAAGCAAAAATACATTTTACTAAGGAATTGGAGAGATGGTCTAGTGGTTAGCGTGCTCGCCTTCAAACCGGGAGTCCCGGGTTCGAAACCCAGTTGCGTACATTTCGTTGTGAAATATTTTTCTTCGGCGTTTCACGGCTAAATAAGACACAGTGGGGGAAGTCGGCTGGGCGCAGGGGGGAACAGCGAGAAAGGTGGAGAGAGAAAAAAGGTAAACACAAACAGTAGAGGAAATAAGCGGTCACAATCAGGGGGAAGATATATAAATTTTACCAGCCTTTTAGGAAATTTTGCTTCTGAGGTTGACGCAGGTAAATTTCACTGTGCAGTATCGTAAAAATACCGCGTACGGTGCGGTTGGTAATTTTTAACCGACAGTAGGCAAATTTTCGAATAAACATGCTAAATTTTACTGTCTCCAATTTCTACCCTTCTTGTATAGTAAAATTTTTGCTACGTATTTGAAATTTTCTGTAACGTGAGTGACAAAAAACTTGTCGCATACGAATCATTATGTTTTTCTCACTTGTCACCACATTGAAATATATCACGGTAATTTTTACCGTGAAATTCACGACAAAAATTACTTTTTAATTCTCTCCGTGTACTGGACCAGGTCAACTCTGCTTGTCCTGCCGTCAGGTGACTTCTGCGCTGTGCATTGTTCGAGTTTACGATGTTCGATGCTTTTCCTGTTTTATGATGGCCTATGTCAATTCTGTGTACACTGGCCTTAAGAATGTTTCCTGAAGATGAATACACAATAACCACCACGCCCCCTGGTCGCTCTCTTTGTCTTTCTGGCGTTTCTTTCTTTGGAAACCTTCCTCTTCGGCTCTCTGAGTTTGTTGGCTGTCTAGCTGGGGCTGTCGTATGTTGGGTCGCATCGTCGAGTTGCTGGGTCGATCGTCTGGACGCCACGCTGGAGGGTAGAGTCCGCCACCGATGTCTATCCCCCCCCCTCTCTCTCTCCCCCCTCTCCCTCCTGCTCTGCTAGCTATGCCAGAGCAAACCGAAGGGGACGCGGAGCTTCAATCTGCTTCTTCGTCACTCTCCTGGTGATGCGTCACACCGAGAGAAAAATCTTCATCAACGTCACCGATATACGCCTCTCAGCAGCCTCTACGGATTAACAAACCGTCCTGTATGCTTCAGCCAAAAGTCACCACTGACGAGGAATCTTGACAAAAATTTCATTATCAGGACTGGCCAGAGCGGACGAATATTTCGTAGTCCCTATTTTGAGGAATTATTCATACGTTTTTCGATTCATTATTTTTTTTAGCGATCAATCGCCTTTCGTTCTTTGCATTGCTTACCACATGAATGTGGACTACATGGCGGTTGCCAACATCATTCTCATGTCCACGGTTCGTTAGCACAGCATCGCGTGCAACCGCCAGAATAATTAGCGAGTTATAATTATCGCGTTGCTGTACGCATAGGTAACCGCAGTCGAAGACTATCTCGAGAAACTTCCGGCTCGGGTTTCATTAACGGGTCAAGCCGAAAAGTCATTTAATTTCTAGTCGTTTCATCGATATAACCCAAACAAACCCAAACCAAGTGCCAAGGTCGAAATTCGGTTTAATGAATTTGTATGGGGGTGAAAGTTTGCATGGTTGGAATGCAACGGAAATTCTTTTCAATTTCTTATTTTTATTTTTATCCAAAACCGTTTTGGCAATTTTTTTTGGCGATCGCCAAATAAGATCCCTAAAAAATGTTTGCGTGATTTTCATAGCTCGAATCTGCCCAAAGAAATTTGCGAAATGAAGAGAGAATCATTTTCGTTGCGTTACGACGATGCGAACTTGAACGTCATGGATTTTTACGCAATCGATTCTAGCTTCACTTGGTTGAGGACAACGTTGGTCAGCAAATTTAATACATTTTAAATTCCTACTCTTTAATTGAGCATTTCAAACGACAGCTCAATTGTCAATCATCAAGGATAATTTAAAGAACAATTGAAACTTATGAAAGTCGAAAAATAATTAGTAACAATTGAAATATAAAAAAATGTATAATTATACATAGATATTTATGATTTTTAATATATATTTATGCGCAATTATAATTTTTTTATCTACCAAATTGGGACTGTTCGGAAAAATTAATGAATCGACGGTAACAATTGAATTATTCTATTATTTTTATTACAATATAAACATTTTTAATTGTACATGAATATATAAATAATTTCTAATACTTATATATATATATATATTTGTGCCATTACCATTTTTCTTTTTTACACAATTGATTGGAGGAGGAAAATTTGAAAAATGATTGGTAAAAATTAGAATATACAATTCTTTTATGTTACGATATAAAAATGTATAATCATACATATGTATATATAACTTTTAATGTATATTTATGCGTAATGATAATTTTTTTGTTATTGTACAAAAATGTGATTGTTCTGAAAAATTGATGACTAAATGCTAACATTTAAAACATACAATTATTTTTATTGCAATATAACAATTTATCATTGTAAGTAAATATATATAATTTTTAATATATATATATATATATATATATATATATATATATATATATATATATATATATATATATATATATATATATATATATATATAGATTTTTGTACATTTACGATTTTTTTATTCACAAAATTGAGACTGTTCTGAAAAATCAACAAATAATTTATAACAATTCAAACATATAATTATATTACATTACAATATAAAGATTTATAATTATACATAAATATATTGCGTTGAAAATAGAAGAATACAATTCTTTCCTCCCTTAAAACTTTACCACAAACACCTTACTTCTCGAGTTACGGCAATTAAATCTGCTTTTTTTTACCGAAATTAGGTTAAAAAAAAAATTCGAAAAAAAATCTGAAAAAATTTTCGCGAACTCAACGATTCAACTTTTTACTATCTTGAGGTTTTCCTTTAATCCTTGTCGTTTTCGCGTTACACCTTATTATTCAAATTGCCTCTTCTTTTTCGAAAAAATCAAAATATCTATAGAAAAAAAAAATCGTACGAAGCTTAAAAGGAATCAAAATTGAAGCTTGAGCTTCCCCCTTTATGAATTCGGTAAAAAAAAAACATTAAAAAAATGTTTGTCTGTAAACGGGGTCCACCAGAAAAGGAACAGAGAAAAGGCGAAAAATGGTCGTTTTCGAAAAAAGGTACTAGTCGTTAAAAAAATTGTAAAAAGATTTAAAAAAAACGGAATGTAGGTGAATTTCTCCCCTTCAAAATGCCGTTTATTAAATTCATTTATGTCAACTATTCATCGAAATGGCATAAAAAATCGTTCCGGAACTTTTTTGAATTTTCGTCCGGAAACTTTTCGCCGGTATCGTATGTAATTTCTCATATATATTTACGTACAATTACCATTTTTTTAATCGACATTTATAAATATTTTTAGTCTACTATTTTGTTAGAAAGTTAATTAAGTGGAAAAATATATAACTATTCTTGCAGGAATGATAGATTTAAAAATATATAGTCTCACAAACTATTAAACCGATTACTCATCAGCGCAATTGAAGCCGTTAAAAAAATATCCGCGACAGTCTGAACTGAATACCCAATGAACCTTTTATAATTAAATATGACTATTCGCACATCGCGGACGTGAAATATACGTCGAATAAAATTTCGCGGAGAGTGGAAGAGTGCCGTCGATTCGATTATTTCAATCCGCGGGGATGACTGGCCTTTACGATAAAGTCGTCAAAACTCCTATTTGTATATAATGCCGATAAGGTATCGGGACGTTTCCTTCGAGTTATCGACTTTAGACTCACGTTTCAATATTTTTAGTCACGTACACAGATTCGTTGGGCGACCGATTGGATCTTTTTTTCTCACTTCGCATTCTCCGCGGCGCTAATTTGGGAACGTTTAAAATTTCAGATCAGTTAAATTTGGAATCTCAACTTCTTCTGGTCATATCTCCCAAAAGAGGTCGTTATTCTTGAAGACTGATTAAGGAGACTCTTGAATGATGTTGGGGTTTGCATTGTTGAAATTCTACGAGCATTTATCTCAATTTTTTTATTTCTTCATTTTTAGGTTATGGATCCCTAATAAGAATCATCAAAAATATGTCAGTGCCATGCGTAGCCTTAAGGGGGGGAGACAGCGTTAGGCGAGAAAAAAATGGCCGATTTTCATGATTTGTTTTTGCGGAATGAATTATTCACCATTTTTTAGACTTAGGTTATGTTTTATTACTACTTTTGGCTGCTATATGGGGTTTTATTTATTTATCAATCTTCAAAAATGGCGGAGGCACGGCGCGGTGTTCTAAACGCGTTGCGGCGGATGTTGTTAGACATCGTGACACGTAGTGTCGGTGGGATCAATCCGAAAAAAAAATCAACGAAGATTTTTCTTTCAGTAACATTCATACGCAAAATATGGACCAAGAAAAAGTGAAAAATGTTGAAAATACATGAAATTATGCGCTTTGAAACAAAAAGATTGAATTTTCCGAAAAAATGCCTACATTTTGCAATAAAATCTTTTGTTTTTTTTTTAATTTTCCAAAACAAACAGAGTCATGTCTTACAGCCAATGAGGTTAGAAAAATCTATACCAAATTTCATGAAATGCCATCAGTTTTTTCGGTGTACGTCAAGCCAGTTTAAAAAATGCATTTTAGAAGACCGTGCCGTACCTCTGCCATTTTTAAAGATTAAAAAAACCATGTAACAGCCAAAAGAAGTAATAAAACATACCCTGAGTGTAAAAAATGGTGATGAGATATTTCCTTTTAAAAGAAATCATGAAAATCAGCTTATTTTTTTCTCGCCTAAAGGTAGCCGCCTCCCTTAATGTGCCAGAAAAAATTGAGCAATCCGAAAAAAAAATATAAAATAGTTGCATTCCAACAATGCAAACTTCAATACCACTTTTTTCAAATGAAAATTATTTTGTGATTTAAAAAACGTAATAAAAATAAAGAAATGAAAAAATAAAGATTTTTTCTTGTACTCCAAGGATGCAAGATTAAACACGAAAAAAAAAATCCGTTCCATTCCGACGATGCAAACTTCAACTCTTGACACTTCGCAATTGGGTACCCAGAGCTGAAAGAAACTAAAACGCCAACTCTTTACGACGTTGAAGTTTGCATGGTTCGAATGCAACGATTTTTTTTTACTTCACTTTTAACATTGTTCGGAATCTTCTTTTTTGCATCTTGAGGTCATAAATGTGTAATAAAAATAGGCAAAAACGTTCGAATGTATTTCATAACCTAAAGCAGCCAAAAAGACATTTTATTAATGAAAAAGAATGAAGGGGTCTCCTCACTTTAGACGCTAAAAAAAGTTTATTTCGTGAATTTTTTTGATAGGCTTATATTATTTATATTGATATCAAAGTTGTTACACTTAATAAATACTCTTTCGAAATGCATTTTAAAAAAATGTATTAAATGCTCATTATTATTTTATGCATTATTATGCATTAAAAAGTCACTATTTATAGACGAGAATGGTAGTTAAAAAAATGTGCTGAAAAATTGTACGTCTGCGCTGTTGATGAAAACTCGGAGATGGATCATCCGAAAAACAAAAATCAAACGGTTTTAGATTCAGTATGTTAATGGCTATAGCGTATATCATACGATTTTTTACATATGCAAAAAAACAACATGGCGGTCATTTTCCGAAAACAGAAAAAAAAAGATTTTCTTTAACGTTTTGGCAAAAAAAGAATTGTAAATATCAAAATCTACAAAAAAACCTCGATACGCGCTGTAGCTATAGTTGCAAAGAATATGTGGTTAATATTTCATAAGGTACGGTTCACCAGTTTCGAAGATTTTATCAACAAGCCGCCGAAAAACGTTGTTTCGAGAGAAACGCGTTTAAGGGCCTATACCAGTGTGAACGCTGAAAATGTGGGTGACTTTCGGGATTTTTTTGGAAGAAAAGTACTCAATTGAATGTTTCGGAATATTAAGAATATATTTGGCTATATTTGACCTATATCACATCATTTTTTCATAGAAAAATATTGAGATCCAAACGACTTATGCGCTGCCTTCAGAGGCGCCAAAAAAAAAGTTCCCCCACTGCTGACATGATTCCGGCCGATTGAGTAGCCGAAACCGAAAAAGGAAAAAATGTCGTTAAACTGGAAGGTATTTCCTGTACAATGACGTAGGATTCTCGAAAAATATCAAAATCTAACAAAATGGCGTAGTTATGAAAAAAAATTTGTTTTCTTGCCTATAAAATGGTCGTTTTTTTCAATGCCAAATCGTCAATTTTCATCCAATCAAAAATATCCTACGTCATTGTAGAGTAAATATATTCAAGAGTACTCAATTCAAATTTCAAGTCAATCGGATAATTGCTCTTTGAGTTACAATGTCAACAAATTTGAAAAATCTTATTTCGAGAAAAACGCGTTCAAAGATTTCACGATCGATTTTTACAAGATAAAATGATTAGCGATACGGCCTTGAAATGTTTACAGGATATTCTTGAAAGTATAAACTGTCGAAAAAGGCAAAGAAAAGAAATCGATTTGTTGAAAGTATACTGGTATAGCCCTTTAAGGCGTTACCCCCACTTGTAGCGCAAAAAAAGGCCTTTTTCATGAATTTTTTTTAAAGAAAACTACAAAACTTTTCTAATCGATCAATATACCATCTTTAAGAACACATCTTGAAGAACTTTCAGTAATTTTTTTATTGAAAAATATTACATTGTTTAGTGGCAAATGGCCGTCAATGAAATAATGTTTTTATATACACGGTTTGCGGTGACCAACATTGCGGCGAAGTGGATCATCTGAAAAAAAAATGCGGATGGATTTAGTCAAATATAAGTATAAACTAGTCTTTAATCGAAGGATTTTAAAAAATATTCATTTTTCACAAAATGGCGGACAGTCAAAGTTAATGGTTCGATTTTAACGAAAAAAAAAACGGCCGTTTTTTGGCTATAAAACGGCCATTTTTTTCGAAAAAAAAATCAAACGATTAAAGACTACATTTTAATGTATTAAATAACCCTGCAAAATTTCAAGAAGATCGGTTCATTAGTGTTCGAATAATCTCGGTCACCGACTTCAGAAATGCCATTTTGAGAAAAACGCGTTTAACGTTTCTCTTTCAACGCTCTTCCAACGCGGATTCTTCTCTTTCAACGCTCATATCTCTGTCAATTTTGTTCGGATCGACTTGAAATTTTCAGGACAAATTCTCCGATACTTATACTTCGAAAAAATGCAATAAAAAAAAATTGATTTTTTCAAAATCGCAAGTGGGGGTAACCCCTTAAAGTTTGTTTGGGTTACATAAATAAATTTAAAAAAAAATTAATGCATTTCAAAAGTGTATTTATTAAGTGTAACAACTTTTATATCAATATCTATAATATAAACCAATCAAAAAAATCATGAAAATAGCCTTTTTTAGCGTCTAAAGTGAGAAAACCCCTTAATGTTCGTTGCGTTCCAACGATGCATACTTGAAGATCACAACTCTTTGTTATTTCGTCTTTCATGAGATCCCTCGTATTTTTTGACCGTCAGTTAGAAGTTTTCGAAACTGGACACTGTCGATTTCACTGTCGAGTGGTCCATTCGCGGTTGTCCGTGCGAGCAATTATGATCGCGAGCATTGTCACCGGGCCCCTTTAAACTTCCGTTCGAGGGTTCCTCATGGGTCCAAACAGGGTCGGTCCTCCGCAGCCTCCCTCCAATCCACATTGTCTCGAAAGCATCTCCTCGTAATTCTTCTTTGTACTCGGTGAATCCCCGGGCGATAACAATAGTGGTACACCACAAGGGCCTCGAAGGGAGAGAAAGAAGAAGAAAAAAAGAAAGGAAAGAGTCCGGGCGGCGCGTTGCAGAGTCGAGGCGAAGAATGGCGTGAAGACAGGGACGAGACAGCAGGAGACGGTGGAAACGGGAACAAGATGGAAACTGGAAAGAGCCGTGGGCGACTCGTGTCCGATGGTGAACGAGCGATATGCTAGTTTCGTAACTCGAGTGGCGAACGACCCTGAGAGCTCAGACGTCATACGTTATTAGTAAGATGAGAAATCGACTATACACACGCGCGCGTAAATTTGCAAAATAGGGGCGAAACCTCGCGACGATCCCGAGCAAAATCTCATTTTGCATCTCACTTTAATTTTTTGCATTCGCAGGATCGGCTTGTCGTCCTAAAAGTCACTTCCATCTGACAGATCTGATTTTCGTGAACGAAAAAATCTCGACACACTTTTGGCGATTTTTCATGAAAATGTACGACGTTATGGGGTTGAAGTTTGCATCGTTGGAATGCAACGAAAATTCTTTTCAATTTCTTATTTCCATTATTATCCAAAATCATATTTTGCAAATTTGTTATAGCTCGCTCAATAGGATGATATTGAAGTTTGCATCGTTGGAATGCAACGAAAATGCTTATTTTTCAATTGCTCGAATTTCTTGTGGTAAATTTTCGTTACGAAAATCCCGCAATCATTTTTTAAGTCCCTTATTCAGAGATCGAGAATATAAATTTGCGAAAAACGATTTTGTTAAATCATTAGAATAGGGAAATAAAAGTATAAAAAGGATTTTCGTTGCGTTCCAATGATGCAAACTTCAGCCCCGTTCAATAGGAGTCTTAAAAAATGTTTGTGTGATTTTGGTAGCTCAAATCTCCGAAAGAAATTTTGGAAAATAAAATAACATCATTCTCGTTGGAATACAACGAAAATGATTTTTTTGCTGGCTTCCTAAATTTTCTTTGGCAGATTCGAGCTACGAAAATCACGCAAAGTTTATTGAGGATGCTTATTTAGTGAACTACAACAAGTGTGCAAAATATGATTTTCGATAATAATGAAAATAAGAAAGTGAAAAGAATTTGCGTTGCATTGCAACGATGTGAACTTCAAGCCCGTGAAAATGTTCGGTTTTGGGGAAAAGTGATGGTGAATTCGTGTTTAGAAGGTAAAAAATCCATCGATATAGACGTAGAGAAAAAATATTAGGATACAAATAAATTTCCCATCTTAGTAAAAAATAAGTGGCTCCACTGAATCGCCGATCATTTACTTTCGGTTTGGATAAGAAGCTCCGCTGTGTGCCCATACTCTTCGTTATCGTTTTCTTTTGAAGAAGCCATTCGATTCATGGAGCTCCGATGATTTTTCGAATTTTGGGAGAATTTCAAAGTCGGACGATCGATTTTCGGGAATTTTCCCATACCCTTTTTTCGGCCAAAACTAAGTGGCTTCACTCAATCGCCGATTATTTATTTCCTATTTGGATTAGAAACTTCGCTTTGTGCCTATTCTCTTCGTTATCGTTTTCTCTTCAAAATGGCGATCGATTCGCGGAGTTCCCATGATTTTTCGTTTTTTGGCAGAATTTCAAAGTTGCACCATCGATTTTCGAGAATTTTTCCATACATGCTCCTTTCGACCACTTTTCAACTGCACTCTCCGGGCAAACTGATTGAGATATCAGGATGAATCAACCGGCATTCTCCATGTCTATTAAAATCCTCTGCCAAACTCTCCCCATAGCTTTAGGGGGGAGTTACCTCCAGGCGAGGAAAACATTTGTTATTTTCGTGATATTTTTTCAGAAGAAAGATTTTTTCACCATTTTTGAAATTTAGGGTATGTTTTATTACTACTTTTGGCTGTTACATGGTACTTGAAAAAAAAATCTTTAAAATTGGCGGAAGAATGGCACGGCCTTCTAAACGGGTTGCGACGGATGTTGTCAGACGGCGTGACACGTAGCGTCGGCGTGATTGATCTGACAAAAAACAAACGAATTTTTTTTCTCTCATTAGCACTCATACGCAGAATATGAACCAAGAAAAAGTGAGAAAAGTTGAAAATCGATGAAATGGTACGCTTCGAAAAAAAAGATTTTATTTTCCGGAAAAAATGGCTGCAATTTGGAAGAATACTTTTTTTATTTCCGAAAAAAATTAGGTCCATGTTTTTGACAATAAGGTTGGCAAGATTTATACCAAATTTCATTAGAATCGGTCGATTAGTTTTTTAGCTATACGTCACGCCAGTTTTGAAAACGCAGTTTAAAAAACCGTGCCATACCTTCGCCATTTTTAACGATTAATAACCAAAAAATACCATGTTGTGGCCAAAAGTAATAATAAAACATACCCTAAATCTAAAATATGACGAAGAAGTCTTTCCGTAAAAAAAAATGATGAAAATCTTTTTCTCGCTAAAGGTATCTCCCCTCTTTATGTCACTCAAGTAGTACAGACGCTACGACTGCTTGAAATTTCATGAGGTTGAAGTTTGCATCGTTGGCATGCAATGAAAATTAATATTTCTAAATCTCTTTTGGCAGATTATGCCTCCAAAAAACTTTCAACCATTTTTTAAGCTGTTCATTTACCGATCTGCGATGTAAATCTATAAGAAAAAAATTTCAATAATACTAAATACAGGAAAAATAAAATATAAAAAAAACATTCGTTGCGTTTCTACGATGCAAACTTCAGCAGCATTGAAATTTCGCGATTTTCGCGATTCCGAAAAAGTGGGCCAAAAGCGCCAAAAAAAAATTTGCCTTCCACTTTAAAACTATTTCAAGGGTCTGACCAACGGGAAGTGTTCCGCCGATCGCGAATATCGAGTTTCCATCGAAAACCCAAAATTACGCCGGCGAAACGCGAAAACCGTCTTTTTCACACTTTTGACAATTTTTTTTCGTAAATATCCAAGGTTTCGACGATTTAGACTTTTCGTTTATTCATTTCATTCCATTTCCGATGCTTCAAGTTCACATCTATGTCACGTACGGTAACCGGGAGAGGGGAAAAGCAAAAATAGGCAATACAACGTGCCTATTCCGTCGCCCAGAACTGGGACACTGCCGGGCAATGCTTTGTGAGAAATGTATCAACGATCAAACGTGAAAGGGTTGAGGCAGAAGCTCCGTCAGCGCGAAAAAAGAAAAATGACGAGAAAGCGAGAGGAATTTTTCCTCTTTTTCTTTCTTCGTCCATGCGATGGAACCGGGGCATTTATTCCCTCGTGTGTTTTACAAATAGGTAAAGGGGAAACGTTCCATGAGAATAAAAACAAAAACACGCGAGGTCGGTAAAGAGGAAGGTGGTTCGTCTTTCTCGCTCGACGAAGGCAAACTTAGGGGGAAAAAAAAACAACAACAAACGAGAAAAAGCGAGAGAGAAAAAAAACTGGAATGCCTGGTCCATTCGCCACTCTCGCGTGTGTCTCTCGTTCTCGCACCTCTCTTTGCCGAGCAAAAACTATACGCGGAGGAAACATACTCCGTCCTTTTGTCTTTACATACACACACCGCTCTTTAGCTCTAGCATCCCTTTCACTGTCTCTTGTAACGTCCAGTTTTACCGTTCTCGCAAACACTCTTCTTCTTTTCCGCGTCTCCAATGAACCTCGCTTGCCCCGCGAACCAAAAAATCGAGCCCGTTTCGAACGCGGAGTCTTCCTCGTCCATTTATTTTTCTTCCTCATTTCCCGCCTCAACCCCGGCCGAAAAAAAAAACGTTCGGACAGTGTCCAACGTCCGTTTGACGAATTCTAAAGATACGATTGCAAATAATTCTTTAATGTTTTTAATTTTTCGCGTGGTTGGACGAAGGCGATTTTTGCACGTTGGCGCGAAGATATTTTGGGCGTTTTGGTTACGTATTTTTTTTTTTAAATTAATCGAAAATCAATAATTAATGCGAATTCATTAAAATGAATTAATTCAAATTATTTTTGAATGCGTTAAATTTAATCACTTGAGGCCTTAGGCTACAGTAACGGGTATAAAATCATGTGCGAATTTAACAATTTTTCGTTCGTGTGAAAAAGTGATTCACTCATAAAATTAATTACACATCTATTTAGTATGAATAGCAAGCTGTTAAAAAAAATATATATATTTTTTTCGATGTACAAAATGGCCAACTACTAATATTTTCTTTTGTTATATTTTTTTAGGCGCTCCGCGGCGTGATATTTAGCATCCACAATTTTTTACCTGAAAAAAAAAAACAAAATTTCTCGTCAATCTACATTAGAATACCTAGAGAAGTACGTACGGAATTTAAAAAATATTCTTTAATTCAAAAGTTGTAGGTATTTGAACTTAAGAAATGAATTTTCAGTGAAAAATTTCGTTATAACGGCTCATAAAGTGCTCATAAAATGAAAAGTTTTCGATTAATCAGAAATTCCGTACGTCCTTCTCCGCGAAATGCAATTAGGAACATAACTTTTAAATGTGAAGTAAATCGAGTGAAAATTGTTAAAGTTATTTGGCACGCCAATTGGAAAAAAAGCTGTTTCGAGAAGTTTAGAGTAGTCGGCCATTTTGTACATCGAAAAAAAAAAATTTACTAACAGCTTGATATTCATACTAAATAGATGTGTAATTAATTTTACGAGTTAATCACTTTTTCATACGAAAAAAATTGTCAAATTCGCACATGATTTTGTACCCGTTATAGCACTGAAAAAAAAATCCGTGCATCCAACCAAAATTCAGTTGGTTTAACAAAATGTATCTTTAAATACGTTCAACTTGATTTTTTATTGGCATAACAAACGTTTTGTTAATCTAACTGTTAGTTTTAGTGGTGTGAACTGTAGCTTCTTTAGCATGTCTGAGCAACTGTCGAAACAACGAAATTTCGAGACAACAAAATGCATTTTGCACATTCAACGATTTCTTTTTCTCAGTGTGTAGCCTAAGGCCTCAAAAGTTGATTTAAATCAATTGATTCAACTATTTAAAAATTGATCAATATTAATTTAATTATCTAAACATTAATTCGAATAATTTCAAATTTAATTAGAATGAATGAATTAACACTTTTAAAATGTGTTAAAACGAATCACTTGAAATTATTTATAAACGAATTAAAATTAATTGCATCAACTATTTAAAAATTGATCAATATTAATTTAATTTAATTATCTAACAATCTAAATTATTTTAACAATCATTAAAATTAATTAGAAACCAGCCTTTGAGACGAGACAAAAAAGACTATCTTTTTTTCTGCCATCGGTCTATGTTTTCTTCTGCTACCAGAACGGGAACGGTCACCCAAGCTTCGGACACTAGCGGTGCTCGGTGAAATCTCAATCCTGGCTGAATGACTATATCACGCGAGAGAAAGAGAAAGAGAAAAAGCCTCTCGAGAGAATATCCCGATAAGGAAAATAACGCCGCGAAATGTTTCCTCGCGATGATGAATACAACTGCTCGCAAGGATAATACCCAGCTCGGTGGTTCTTTATCGCCTGGAGCTATAGTCGTATCACGGGTATTCGTGGGTGCATTTGGAAGACGCGTGAGCTTTTTCCTCATGTGTGTGCGCGCGCGTGTGTGTGTGTGTGTGCGTGTGCGTGCGTGTGCGTGCGTGCGTGCGTGTCTGTGTGTGTGTGTGTGTGTGTGTGTGTGTGTGTGTGTGTGTGTGTGTGTGTGTGTGTGTGTGTGTGTGTGTGTGTGTGCGTGCGTGTGTTTGTGTGTGTGTGTTTGTGTGTGTGTGTGTGTGTGTGTGTGTGTGTGTGTGTGTGTGTGCGTGCGTGCGTGCGTGCGTGTGCGTGTGTGTGCGCGCGCGCGTGTGTGTGTGTGTGTGTGTGTGTGTGTGTGTGTCGCGCGCGTGTGTGTGTGTGTGTGAGTGTGTGAGAGTGTGTGAGGGTGTGTGTGTGCCTAGAGTATTACCAGGTCGAAAAGAGGAAGCCGAGTGTGCTGGCGACACGGGGAGGATATGGAGGGCCCTATATGTGCGCTGCCGTCCTATACGCAAGGGTGAGCGGAATCGCGCGCTTCCCTTCGTAACGATCGATTCCTATCCGCAACATACAGGGGCGTAACCCACACAACACGGTACGAGATACCGACGCGTTATACCTCAACCATCTGTTTACGTATATTCATGAGATTGAAGTTTCGATCGTTGCAACGAAAATGATGATTTTTCAACCGCTGACATTTCTTCTAGCACACCTCAGCAACGAAAATGTCTCGAGAATTGTTTAAATTGCTCATTTTGAACCGTATGATCTGAGTTGGCAAAAGAAGATTTTGCAGAATTATGAAAATGCGGAAAATGTCTCGAAAATTGTTTAAAATGCTCATTTGGAACCGTATGATCTAGATTGGCAAAATAAGATTTTGCAGAATTATGAAAATGCGGAAGTAAAAATACAAAGTATTTTTGTACGGTTGCAACGATGCAAACGTCAACACGATGTATGTTCATAGATATACGGAATAGAGGGAAAAAACGGAAATCCAATTGCCGATCATTTACGCGCGGGCGTGAATGGGTCATTTTATGATGTTGGAGTTTGCGTCGTTGGAATGTAACGAAAGATTCTTTGAGAAGGGTGGAGCGTTAGCCACAAACAAAGATTTGAAAAAACACATATATATATGTTATTGTAAAGACTATACTGAGACATTACGATTTAAAAAAAAAAATTTTACTACTAAACACAAGAGATAAAAAATAAATAGATGAGCAAGACGTTCACGCTACGGGTGATGTATTTTTTTCGTCTATTTAGCATCCAGATAAATATTTCTAACAACGGATTAACGCAAACTAAAACTTTGTAAACGTTAAGGGAAAGAATTCATCTTGCCATTGAGTACACAATGTATTCAATATTGAGCCATAGAGGTTTGATGAAAGATTACGAATCTTGGCTGGCGAATGGAGAGCGTTGCTGCCACCCTCAATGTCCGTAACGTTGCCGTATTTCAGCAACACTTAATATTAATAAATGGTAATAATAAATAATCTCGTGACATAACATTTTATTCTGACTTGTATAAAACATTTACTGACGCAGTTTTTTTTATAATGATCATCGATAACGGTTTACTTTTTCAAATTGACAGTAACAAAAGAGTTTTTCTCATTCACGTAATAAAAACATAAAAATGCATAGTTTTGCCCTTCAATTGTATACTTTATGAAAAATCTATATCTCGCATGCATATTTTGAGATTCATTGAAAAATCGTTCATGAACCGTCATTTGACTCAACTTGACCAGTCCAACCTCCCCAATTACTCCCATTTTCTTCCCCTAACTTAGGGTACGAAAATCTACGACCTCAAAGATGAAAAAAAAAATTGGATTATAAAAATGAAGAAAAGAAAAAAACTCCCTTGCATTCGAACGATACAAACTTCAACGCCATTTAGTTTTATGGTGAAAAGAAGTTTGAGTGTCCGAGAATCGATTATCTTCATAGATGCCTGAAAAATTTTGCAAACTCTTGCTCATCAATCCCGATAATGAAAAAACTTCGACATCGTCACTTGGCCTAGAAGAGTGTCGACGGGGTAAATTTTCGAAAACCCCTGGAGAACCGAAAACAAGGTGTAGAAAAAAACGGAAGTATGGAAGAAGAAAAAACAACGTAGTGCAACGGGATTGAAGGGAAGTTGTTTGCCAGGAGAAGTTTGCCAGGACTACGTGGCATGTTTCCGTTCAAAATGGCTGACCAGGCGTTACTGCGACGACACCAAAGCCCCTCGTGATTCTCAAACTAGAGAGAGACAGAGAGAGAGAGAGAGAGAGAGAGAGAGAGAGAGAGAGAGAGAGAGAGAGAGAGAGAGAGAGAGAGAGAGAGAGAGAGAGAGAGAGAGAGAGAGAGAGCTCCGTTGTTTTCATCGAGACTGGAAGCGCTCGCTCTAAGAGCGCCTGTGTGCCTGTCCATGTATCGTGGTGTCTGCTATAGCAGGATAGCGTGCAACGAACGGTCGCTGCTTCGTTCCACCCTTGACGTGTACTTTTCGGGCCCGTTTTGCTCTAACGCACCGCAAATACGTGTTTCTTTTTTTTTCTTCGTTTTATTCATTTTCTTCGCACTGTATGAAGCCAGCTGATTTATCTGGGCAGACTTCCGACACCAGGCACACGTATACGCACACGTAATTCGAAGTGTCATTCAATTAAGTTAATTTTACATTTTTGACTTAAGAATATCAAATATTCAACTAATAAAACCAGATACTACACTTTGACATTAGCCACAGGCCAAGAAGCGATACTCTTCAGAGCTTCTCCGGCGTTTAAGTAGATTTTGGGTTCGCGCTACGCTTACGAGAAACGAGCGCGCGTGCGGCTTCTAGCGGTTACGCCGAGAACTACGGGTTTCCTCACACCTATAATTTCGGTGGCGCTCGGCCATGATTCGGTTGAATTTTTTCAACCAAATGCGCAAGAAACAAATTTTATTTTCGCGTAATTTTACATTTTTGACTTAAGGGATCTTATTTAGACGCTAAAAAAGGCTATTTTCATGGTTTTTTTTGATAGGTTTATATCATAGATATTGATATAAAAGTTGTTACACTTAATAAATACACTTTCGAAATACATTAAATTTTTTTTAAATGTATTTATGTAACCCAAACAACCTTTAAGGGGCTATACCAGTGTGATCGCTGAAAATTTGGGTGATTTCCGGGAATTTTTTTGAAGAAAATTACTCAATTAAATGTTTTGGAAAATCAAGAATATATTTGGCTATATTTGACCTATATTACGTATTTTTTTCATAGAAAAATATTCAGATCCAAGCGACTTATGCGCTGCCTTCGGAGGAGCAAAAAAAAGTTCCTCCTTAAAAAATTCCTTTTTTTAATACACCTTTGCTGTCACCCAAAGTATTTTTTGCAAATTTGAGTTGTGGAACTTAGAAAAGATCCCAAAAAACGTTTAAGTAATTCTCGTAGTTCAAAACAGCCAAAATATTCGAAATATATAAATATAAAAATAAAAATAAAACCGTTGCATTCCAACGATGCAAACTTCCAAACCATGCTCTCGTTGTGCTCGAACGATGCAAACTTCAACGCCATGAAGACCGATTTTTCAAAGTCCGGGGACCTTGTTCCAAAAGTTTCCGGCCGTCGTGGCAGCAAGCGAGCCTACCCGTGCAGACATGTGACCGGGGATTCCCTACTTTGTGTCCGGCCCTGACCAGGCTCGCCTTGTCTGATTTACCTGACCGGGGCCCTCCCATGGAACAAACCGAAAAGATCGCAAAATCATTTTTTTACAGCATACCCTCTATGTTTGGAAATTACAATCTTCTGGCCGGGATACATTGCGAGCGAGTACATCTTCACGTAATGTCTACCCGGCCAGAACATTGACATGTTCTGAAAAGTGGAGCCCGTCTTTAAGAACTAAGGAAAAGCTACTTTGCTTTTCACCTCATCAAAGATATTTATAATTGATTGGGATGAAACTAATACATCTGTTTTAATTCTATTCATCATTAAAAGCATTCATTTTATCAATGATAATCGACGAGGACAACAATGCTTATCATAAATACCGGGATTACGATAACTAATGATTCGAGCATAAAGAATAGCCGAATTATTTTACGAGGCAAAAAAGTAAGGCAGGTTATTCGTGGTTTAGAATGCCTTGTCGCCATGTTGGGAATTATCAATGTTCTGGCCGGCAAGACATTACCTGAATGTATTTCACCAACAATCCGCCAGGTGGCTACAAGAGAAGCGCTTCGCGTAAGCAAGGTACCATCGTACGAGGATCAAAGTTCGTCCTGTGAGTTGTAACACGTACAGAAGTGCTATACTTACAGCGTGCACTTACACTTATGATTTTGCGATACTTGTAAAATAACCCTTTGCACTCTAAGCCTTTTTCGCTCGCATACACTGAGAAAAAAAAATCATTGATCTAATATAATTGGTGTTATTGAATGAAATTTCGTTGATTCAATTGTAAAATTGTTGGTGTAAATAATCGAATTCATTAGTCCGAACAAAACGTTATTGACTTTAATAACATGATAAAATTAAAAGTTTTTTTTTTCATTCAAAAGATATATTGTTAGCCGAGAACAATATATTATTGAAACTATCTAAAAAATTAACACGAAAAAATTATATAGTTTTGAATGCATTTTCTGCAACGAACAAAAAAAGCGTTTCAATTCATACCATGAATATTGTTGATTCGAGTACACAAGAAAAATTGCATTTCCCCCGTTTGATACAGATAAAATTTCTATCGAGTAAATATGGTATTTTATCTTTTTCACCATATCTGATATTCATTTCCAAATACATTATTCGTTAAAAGATTAATATTCTATTTTGATTGAAAAATATTAAGCAAATGTCTGAATTGGTTAAAAAATTATGCGAAAGTAAAATTTGTTTCTTGCGCATTTGGTTGGAAAAATTCAACCAAATCGTGGCCGAGCGCCACCGAAAGTATAGGTGTGAGGAAACCCGTAGTTCTCGGAGTAACCGCTAGAGGCCGCACGCGCGCTCGTTTCTCGTAAGCGTAGCGCGAACCGAAAATCTACTTAAGCGCCGGAGAAGCTCTGAAGAGTATCGCTTCTTGGCCTGTGGCTAAGATCAAAGTGTAGTATCTGTTCTTATCAGTTGAATATCTGATATTCTCTCCACTATTGTCGTGGATGATCATTCTAATGCTCATTTTTTATTTAAGATTTAAAACAAATTAAAATACTTACGTCCCATAACATATTCGTTTCGTTGCAGTAAAGATATAATTAAATCTATTGATTATATTTTTGTACTAAATAAAAAATGTTGTAGCAACCGCTTAATTATTTCACCCAATACATCTACGGATTGTATATAGAATGATTTCAATCGAATATAATTTTATTCGAAGGATAATGTAGATATTCAGAGAAGAGCTTTTTCAAATGAAATAATATGTTATTTAAATCAATCACATTTTCCAATATTTGATAGTATTGTAACAATCTCATATATCCGTAGCACTCCGCAGCAGCACATTTATATGGATCAACCAATATAGTTTTTTTGATTCAATTGTTTATTTCTCATATACTACCTTCGCAAGTAGATAACCACCAAACAATATGTTGTCAAAATACTAAATTGAATACACTCGCGATTTTACCTCTTCAAGGATTCCAAAAATATGGCGCTGAAGTTTGCATCGTTGGAATGCAACGAAAATATTTTTTTTCACTTTCATAATTTTTCTTTGGCAGAGTTGAACTACTGAGATGACGCAAACATTTTTTAGGATTTTTATTTAGCGATCTAGAACAAATTTGCGTAATTTGATTTTGGATAATAATAAAAGTGAGACAGTGGAAGGAACTTTCGTTGCGTTCCAACGATGCAAACATCAGCCCCATTCCAAAAATGCCAAAACGTCAGTTTTCATTTCCTCGTTTGTTCCTGGTTATTTTCCGAACTATTCCCTACAACTTTCCTGGTCATTTACGGCTTGTTCTCCGGGCCGTTCCTGATCAGTTCCCCAGAAAGGGAACTGCGGATCGGGACCCAGCCCTAGACCCGTTACATTGCGAACCTATTCCAGGGTGGAAGGCCCGACCAGAGCCTGGTATTATCTAAGGAAGGCAGTACTTTTTTCCGACTGAAATTTCTACACGGGTATCGTGTACCAAGGATCAATTACCGAGACTTTTGATATACGTGGTAGGTTCTTGAGGTGCGCCAGGTTCCCGCGGTAGTCACCAAGCTCAAGAGTCTTTGCCTCTTTTCTTTTTTCTGGAGGAGAGGACTTTCGAACCGGCTGGTCTAGTATGTGTGGGGCGTTGTCCAGAGGGTTCCTAATAAGCCCAGACACCCCTCTTTGGCTTCCCTCCGTGCCGCCATTGAAGCAGCCTTTGCAGTCACGAACCCCGCGCAATATAAAGCTGCGCGTTCGCGCTTCGGGGTAAGAATCGGCCTGGCAATGGAGGCCTAGGGTGTCTATAATCAGCAGATACGCTTGAGAGCATTTTTTCCCCCTTTAATTTACGACAGAACTTTTTCCAAACAAAATTCTCCGAGCCCGGATAATTGTTTCGTTTGGTTCATGGTACAAGAGTCACGGGGAATATTGTTTTTGTTCTCCCAATAAACACAAAAAGGAACGATCTTGTATGTGCGACGAAATGCAACAGAACAACTCGCCCATTATTTTTCGTTGTAGGGTTAGGGTAGGCTACTGTGACGTCCTGAAGCTGAGGGTGATTTAGAAAAATTGATTTTGAACGAACAAAGTGATTGGAAAATCGTTTGGGCATTTATTTTTACGTACATTAACAAAGTTGTGTACCAAATTTCATAACAACTTATCAATAATTGAAGAAGTTACGAACAATCTCGTGAAGAACCTTTGTACTCGAACGGTGTACTTGATTTTGGCCACCCGGATGATCTAAAACAAAAAGAACGAGTTTCTTCTTAAAATAGATTATATTGGCTAAGACCTGACCGAGTTTTTTTTTGTTATCGTGGTTCGATCATGGAAAAAAAAATGATTGCATTTTTTCATAATTTTTCGAGGTACATTGAAATTATTATCGTTAATAACTAATGAAAAAGAAATGTTAAGAAGAAAAACGTCGGTCACAACTAGAGTACTTTTACGGTGAATAAGTGTACCAAATTTCAAGTCAATTCGTTAATTAGATGTCGAGAAATCGTGTACACCGTTTTGAAAAACATAGTTTCGAGAAAAACGCGTTTGAAGTTTAACTAGCAGTTCTATCGTTGTAATCGTAAGTTTACCACCAATCTGCGATTCCTGCACCATATATTGATGATGTTGAAGTTTGAATCGTTGCAATGCAACGAAATTTTTTTTTTTGATCGAATTTTCAAAATTTTCTTTGACAAATTTAAGTTATAGAAATGCCGCGTTGATTTTTTAAGGTTCTCATTTAGCGATCTACTATCGAAATCTACTAAACATAATTTATTATATTAATAAAAATAAGGAAATTCAAAAATCAATCGTTGCATTTTAACGATGCAAATTTAAACTTTAATTTGAGTAGCCTCAAGCGACGAACGATTTTTTTTGTTTAATGTTCACAATAGCCTAACCCCTTAAGAAAGGATATCAGTTCACAGTCCGGAAAAAAGTGAATTTCGACAACTTTTTTACGGACAGAAAGTTGATAGAATGAAAATTTCGTTTGGTGGCTTGTATTCTACATGTCTTCAAGTATCTTTACAACTTTTTTCGCGAAATTTTGCAACAAAATGGCTGCGCTTAAGCTGGATGAAGCGAGTCAACTTTGCCCGATAGTGTCCTGTAGCTGGCAACATCGTCAATTCTTCGTCGATTGACTTGACATTTTTTTCGAAGTACCTAGATGATTTTTCACACCTTGAAAACTTTTTCCAAAAAAAATTATAATCAGCCTTTTTCTTCTACCGAAAACAATTTATTGTTCGAACATACACCGTTTCGTCGAAAAACCAAATTTTTCGATTCCCCTACGTACTTCGAAGGCGAATCGTATCCAGAGCACAAATTATTTTGAAATTTCTATGATCCAAATGTGGCTCTTCATCGAGCTGCAGCGCCGCCCTCCACTTACAAAATTTTGTGAAAAAAAATTGTAAAGATACTTGAACATGTGTAGAACAAATTCCACTAAATGGAATTTTCATTCTACCAACTGGCTGTACATTTAAAAATTGTCGAAATTCACCTTTTTTGTGGTGTGTTTAATGGTGGTGTGATTAATTTTAAAAAAATACAAGGTAAAATCGGCCCACGATGAGACTAGTATTAAAAATCATAGAATGGGGTCACTCTATTTTAGAGAATTTTTTGAAAAAAATTAAAAAACGGCAATCTTCGAAAAAAAATAGTTTTCACTTTAGAAGTAAAAAAAAACGTTGACTTTGATCATTGATAATTTTTTTCATATTTTTCAACACAAGTATGCTTCAAAATGAAAAAAAAATTACATAGTGCCATTTGTCGATATCTCAATTAGTTCAGGAGTTATCGGCGTTTAAACGTTTCCAAAACTTCTGAAATCGACATTTTTTGGAAAATCATAACTCCTAAAAGAGAAGAGATAGAAATCTAAAAATTAGTGTGGATATTCCTTTCATGGGATACAATTTTACGAAAAAAAATCAGGAAAACGAAAAATAGTCGGGGTCATGGGCTAGCTGAAATAGCGTGGAATATCCCATATATGTGTGTGGGTGTGTATATATATATACATATATACATATATACATATATATATGTATATATGTATATATATATATATATATGCGTGCGTATGGAGTCATGCAGTCGAAGCACAAGGTAGCAACCCCTTCGGCGCTCCGGTAGGGGCGGTTATCGATTCCCAGCAGCAGCCGCTCTACGTGTGACTGGAGTCATCGTGAGCTATTCTCTCGGTTCACGAAGCCCCCCCGAGTACGATTTTCCTGGACTTCCGCATAAAAAGGCGGTGAGGAAAGTGGCCGTAAATGCAATTTACTTATGAATTCGCTTCATTTGTGCAGACAACACACCCACGCACGATGAGATTGAAGTTTGCATCGTTTGAATGCAATGAAAATGATTATTCTTCAATTGCGCGAATTTTTTTTGAAAAATCTTCGTTACGAAAAGCCCTCAATCATTTTTTTTAAGTCTCTCATTTAGAGATCTAAGTCAAAATCTGCAAAGAGATTTTGTAGAATGAGAAAAATGAGGAAATAAAAATACAAAAAAGGATTTTCCGTTGTGTTCCAACAATGCAAACTCCAAGACTACCACGTACGTTTGAGGTACATGGAATTCGCGATCGAGCCTGCTTCAAATTCCGCGACAGGTCCGGAGGAATAAAAATGAAAAATCGAGAAGGAGAATACCGGAGACCCAATAATTCATCCCCAGTGATGGAGGGTTGCGATTTGTGGCGTTGAAGTTTGCATCGTTGGGATGCAACGAATATGATTTTTTTTTAATTTTCCAAATTTCCTCTGCAAATTTGAGCTACAAAAATCATGCAAACATTTTTTTCGTATTCCTATTTATCGATCTGCAACAAATTCGCAATATATGATTTTTAATAGCAATTAAAATAAGAAATCGAAAAGAATTTTTGTTGCATTTTTAATTAATTTTTGTTGAATTTAGATTTGGCCTCAAACTCTGAGTACAATTCGTATAATGAAATTGGCATCGTTGGGGTGCAACGAAAATTAATTCTTAATTGTACGATTTTTTTTGCCGTGATGATCATCCAAACGTTTTATCGTATTCTTATCAGAGATTAACGACCTCAATTTGCGAAAAAGAAGGCTCCGGATAAGCATAAAATGAAGAAATGAAAAGTAAACGAGAAAATCGTTGTGTACCAACGATGCAAATTTCAGCGTCATCAATTCGTTACACTATTAATTCTCGTATGAAGGTATCGCAATAAAAAAATAAATGGTGGTTCTGTTGGACACTGGACAGTCCAATTTTTGGCGGGTATTTGCTTTTTTTTGATATTCCAGTTTAGATGCTGGAATCATCGTGTGATGCACAGGTAACGCGGGCATGTCGGTAGAGTGCGCACATTTAGAAAGTACGTCGTTGACGCTGGACAAAACTGCTGCGAACATTTTGGATTCGCACGACCGTGAAGACGGAAAGCAAGCAGAGCGCTCAAGGCCTCGTCGCGGTAGTCGAGTGTTCGAATGTTTTTAGCAATGATGCGGTCGGAGAAAGCTGCTGGATCTCTCGTAGCGCACCTAAAAAATTGCGTCATTGTAATACACGATCGTCGAGATATATTTTGGCGAACGGCTGAATTTTTTGTCGGAATAATTCATGTTTCCGTCACACTTGGCACTCCAGGTGGCAGATCTTTAAATGGATATCCTGAAAAAACAAAGTTCGTCTTGCATCAGATGAAAATGTTACGATGTTTTGCATCGTTGGATTGCAACGACAATCCGTTTTTATTTTTTTTTATTGCCTCATTTTCATTATCCAGAAAATGTTCTTAAATATTCAGGCTGAATATCTCTAACAAGAATCCTGGAAAATGTTCAAGCGGTTTTGGAAGACTGAACTTGACAAAAAAAATCGGCTATGGAACTTTCGTTGCGTTCCAACGATGCAAACTCCAATGTCATGGAATTTTCATCGTTGGAATGCAATGAAAATGATTATTCATCAATTTCTCGAATTTCTTTTGGAAAATTTTCGTTACGAAAAATATTCAATCATTTTTAAGTGGCCTATTTGAAAATCCAGAATTTAAAACTGCCAAAAAATATAGAATATAGAAATATTAAAACTGCCAAAAAATATAAAATATAGAAAAATAAGGAAATAAAGACGTGAAAATAATTTCGTTGCGTTCCAACGATGCAAACTTCAAGACCATTGTTTTTCGTCGATAGGTTGTCTTTAAGGATGGAACAGCAATGTTACGAGTCGAAAAAGGTCGTTTTTTCCTATTTTTTTGTCTACCAGATTATTTATCTGGGATCTGGAAAAAAAGTATGTTATTAAGCATACATTGAACTTATTACGTGTAAATTCTTATTTAAAAAAAAATTCAAAATTAACACCGTTATCGAGGTATAATGGAGCCTCTGTATAAAAAATGTAGTCCAATGGCCGGATCGATAACTTGACAATCGTTCGTCTGAAAAATAAAAGTAAAAACGTTTTATAATCTATACAAATGTAGTTCTCGTTGTACGTAGCCGTTTTTCGAAAAGAACAAATTTCAGAAAATGGCATTTGTTACAAAAGTGTAATTGTGGTGAAATTTTTACTTATATTCGGAGACTTGAAAAGTACTAAATAAAAAAAGGGGCGTCGTACAAAGATAGCTAATGCAAGTAGGGAACTTTTTTTTTTAATCGGAAATTGGACAATTATTGCTACAATTATGATTCGTTTAGAGAAAAACGCGATTGAAAGTTTTAGTATACGTAAGTCGTTGCGCTACCATCTCTCACTAAATCGTCTGTAACTTGGTCAATTTTCAATATATTAAGGTAGTACCTCCACAGAAAAGTTGAATTAAGAAATGGTTGAAATTTGACATATACGTTATTTAATACATTATCCAAACATCTGTGCAATTTGAATAAGTTTGACCACCCCAAACCTGAGATATTTACACTTAAAGTTGGCTTGGTTTACACGTAACAAATGCGTCATGATGGGCAAACAGAGCATCATTAATTCTACCGTCAAAACTAAAATTAAGAAATTGATAAAAAAACGAGGATAAGCTACAGTAAGATATCACGAATAATGTGAAAAAAAATGAGAATGATTCACCATCTAGTTTCCAAGATATAACCATGAGAAGCCTTCACAATTTTGGTGCAAAGCCTGGCAAAGCCTGGAAAAAAAACAATTGGGGCAAAGCCTGGACAGTCCCGGCAAAAAGTTTACTGGCAATGGTCGATCAAAAACACAATACAAAATATATTTTACGGCAATAAATGATATCCATCGTATTATCTACTAGTACCGAGTCAATATTGCGTAGTTTTTAATTTTATTCATTACTAATTGAACCAATTATCAATCTTTTAACCATGAACATGGTATGTAAACTTTTGGTTGAGATTTTCGCAGAGGAACTACCTTAACTTAATTTTTTTTCACATATTCTCGAATATGTATACTTTGAGGAAATGCAACATAAAAAAATCAATTTTTATTACCCGTCACAGTGGTGTCCCGCCTCAAGGGGTTTTCTCACTTTAGACGCTAAAAAAGGCTACTTTCATGATTTTTATTTATAGGCGTATAATAAAGATATTGATATAAAAGTTGTTAGACTTAATAAATACACTTTCGAAATAATAATATTTTTTATTTTTATTTAAGTCACTATTTATAGACAAAAATGGTAGTTGAAAAAATTTCCTAAAAAAATAGTAGGTCTGCGCTGTTGATGAAATCTCGGTTTTAGATTCAGTATTTTAATGGCTACAACGCATATAATCCGATTTTTGATATGCAAAAATAACAAAATGGGCAGACATTTTGCGAAAAAACGAAGAAAAACATTTTTTTTAACCGTTTTTTGGCAAAAAAGTAAACATCAAAATTTCAAAAATTCCTGATATGTGCTGTAGCTATAGTTGTAAAGAATATGTGGTTTCGAAGATTTTATCAACAGGCCGTCGAAAAACGTTGTTCCGAGAAAAACGCGCTTAAAGTTTGTTTGGGTTACGTAAATATATTTTTAAAAAAATGTATGTATTTCAAAAGTGTATTTATTAAGTGTAACAACTTTTATATCAATATCTACAATATAAACCTATCAAAAAAATTCCCGAAAATAGCCTTTTTTTAACGTCTAAAGTGAGAAGACCCCTTGACGTCATAAATCACACCATTGTTACGCAAAATGGCTCGATGACTCGAATCCAACTAGCGTTCGTTATAAACTCTGTTCTTGTGCAAAATACACATCACAAGATAACGCGTCTTTATAAAGAACCTCTGGTTTTCGAATCGCCAGGTTAAGTTTTTGATGAAGCCTTTCCAGGGCTGTATTACGTGTCAGAATGGTAATACGCGTAACAATAGGTCTGTAGCCCAACGGTGTCTTTATCGACGGCGCAGTCTTTCCTCGATGTCAGAATCAGGACCAATATTGGAAGTGAGATGAGTTTCACGTGTATTTTTATACTTGCCGAAATGTTGATCAAAGGTCTCTTTCCTTGGGACTCCTGTTATAACAAACAGTCGACGTCTTTACAGAAAGAGGACGAACCTTGGTGAGTACGATGCGAAACTGGTGAAGAATCAGAGCTTGCCAGGATTTGGAACAAGGTGTCTTCAGGTTAACACAAAGGAGAAGATCACGAGTTAATTGTGTCAATGATTTAATTACACTTATATCAGTTCGTTACATCGATGTTATTTTAACTCGGATGCGGATAACACTCTTCCGGTTTATTAGCGCGATGGTTTAAACGTTACAACAAACGCGTTCGCGTAATTTACGGAGTTTCTTAATGAAAACTTGCGCGTGTTATCCCGTGTACTGTACGGCGTATCGCTAGCGTAGCAGCTAACAGTCGAGGTCTTTAAGAGAGAACCTCTTCGTAACAGTGATTTCACGATTCTGACTTATAGGTCGTCAGTCCCGTGCTACGCAGGGCCGATATTTGTCGGATAGCGATAGTGGGGCAAGGGTTTACGTGACTGCATTTCTAGGAATGCATCCGTGGGACCCATCGATAAGTATATATTCCCACGCGTTAGTCTGACTCAGTCCGCAGTGTTTCAAGGGTTTTGGACAACGGACTCACGCCGAAGGCGAAGCGCAATAAAATTTAATCTTATAAAATATTTATATAAACGTTGAGAGCTCGGGCGCATATGCAGGCCGAGAAATATCGATACTTAATCCTAGACAAAGTTGCTTTGTGCGTTGGTCGCTTGGTCACGTACGCAAGCCATGAGACATAGCGAGTTATATTAACGAAAAAATATATGAGCATATATTTTTATTTTGTATTTATATTTGTTCTTATTCTATGGATATGAGAATAAAGTATTTGCTCTAATTAAGGCAATTTATGCGGTTGGCTTAACACCCCCCAAGTTAGATTGAACTTCGGCGATAATGAATTTAGATGTCGAAGGTCTTATCTCTTTTGGTTCCGCTACAATATTTTTCGGGGCTCCCGATAGGTTTGATTGTTCTTGCCGTTCTGTCAAGTATTCTAGTTGTTTTTGACGTTTTTGCAGTTCTATTTTCGCTTTATTCTCATATTTCTTAATTTTCTTATTGGCTCTGGGGCAACAACATTTGAAGAGTCCGTTTCTGAGAAATTTAAGGACGGGCGTTACAGCTCCGCATCGCAATAGTACAAACAATATACCAGTTATTCCTAATGATGGCAAACCTATTTTAATGAGCTTATCGAGTAATCCATTCATGGTTTTCCAAAATTCGTCGTGTTTAAGTATGATACTGGCTTTTTCTATGTCTTTGCTGATGTCATCTAGATCTTGACCAATATTTTTTAGGTAAGTAGTGTCTATCTGGTTTGGCACATCTTTTATACGCATAACTAATTGTGAAAAGTTTATTGCCAAGTACGTTAGACTCGGATTTATCAATCGATATTCTTTTGGAATTCCATTCAGGATTGTTTTGGTATTGCCTTGCATTAGCGTACATTTATCCGTTGTTTTCAACAGTGTCACTTCTTTAATGTAAATTTCGCTTCTATAGTTCTTACATTCTACAAGTACCAGAACTGGTTTTTCAATGTTCGGTATTAACAACACTCCGCGATTATCGTATAATGAGATATAGCTCATGTTGGTGACGTTGATTTTACTTAGCTCGCATTGTTTGATGTCGCTTTGACACGTTGGTTTATTGATTCTATCGTAAATCGGGTGCTTATAGTGTGTAACATAGTAATTATCAATCTTCTTCATTCGCATAATCTCAATTTCATTAGTTATCATATAGTTGCTCCCTTGTCTTAACAAGTGGGAATATTTTGGAGCAGCGACGACATATGTATTATTGTAAATCTTTGGGATACGTATGACGTTTTACAATTTCCACTGATTATTTTCTAGTTTAGGGATCGTTAATTCGAAGATGAGATTGCTGCCTCTGAACAGTATTATTTTGTCGGCGATATCTATGAAGTGTTGCGCTCGCGTTTCGTTGTAATAATTGAACACATGGTCGGCGTTTGATTCCTTTAGTAGTTTATCGATCATGTCTAAAATGACTTCCGGTTCTACTAGTTGAGGTAGAATCTTTTTGGTTTCAATAGCTAGTATTACATTATTTATATCGAATAGTAAAGTATCTATGCACGACATGAGAGATATTAGGTACATACTTCGGAATTGCGCTTGTTTTAACATTTTGATGTGTTCTCCTGTTTCGGTAGCTAATTTACGAATAACTGCTGATTGTTTCTGAACTGAGGTTTTAATGAGGTTTACTGAATCCGTTACATTTTGAATGTTATCGTCGATCCTGTCTATGTCATCGCTAGTAGCAGTTCCGTATAGGAATTTTTGGATATTACCACAAAAGTTACAAACTCCTCTTCTGCGTCGTCTAGGAGTCAATATATCGCACGCAACAACCAGGTCTTGATTTCCTGTTTTTGTGATATATTCGGTTATTTCCTTTAAGTTTTTGAGCGTGGGTATTACTTTATTACGATTTTCCGGTGTGTCTTTAATATTATTGAGTTGTAAGAATTTCGTCTGCAGGTCATATATAATATCATCTCTTTGTAAACAGGTGTATCCACTGAGGGTTGGTGTTATTGTTCCCCATGTTCTGTATGGCATGGCGTCTTCAAATCTTTCTCTTAGCTTTTTTATTTTCTTCGTTGTCAGTTGTTTACTAAAAACGTGATCATCGTCTTTAATCCCAGGATTTAAGGTTGTTAACAGTTGAACTTACTTCCTCAATTTATAGACCTTCAGATTGATGGGGTTTATTATTTCTTGGACATCATCTGACAGTTCTACATATTGGTCAGCTAGTTTATCGATTTCTTTATAGGCTGTATAAATGCTCCTAAGGTCGATAATTATTGAGAACCTCATTTCTTCACTGTAGGTCACTACGTATGCCTGATATTCTTCTATGAATGAAGTGTTTGAGAAGGTTACCTGTTCGATAGTAAAAGCGCTGTTAATTGCGATGAGCGTGATCGTTGTCATCAGCAATGTCTTCATTATGTTCGTCATCTGGAAAGAATAACTTTATTCTATTTAGGTGGACTATTTTTTCTTTATCATCGATTTTTATCTTAAGGTTTGACTTATCTCTGTAAATTTCTATTATTTCGTATGGTCCTAACCATTCGAGGTCTAACTTATGTTTTTTACTTTCGTTGTGAAGGTAAACTTTCTGTCCCGTCTTGATCTTATCAAAATCCAGTTTATTTTTACTTTCGTTTAATCGTTTGGCTGTTTGTTCTTGTTTCAATTGTAAACGTTCGCGTGCTTCTGAGAGTATTGCGTCGCGCGTATGTGTCCACTTCTTTAATAAATCGTCATAAGTCAATGATTTTTTATGAGGTAGGCTTGATGGCTTTTTAAGTTTTCTATTAAATGCCAATTCGTCAGGTCGATATCCAGTTGCACTGTGTACCGAACTGTTATAAGCGAAGGCTACCAATTTCAATATATCTTTCCAATTGTCTATCTGTCCCTCACACATGGTTTTTATTGATTCCTTAAGAAGGGAATGCATTCTTTCAATGCTCCCATTACTTTGAGGGTGGAATGCGGTAGTTTTGATATGCGAAATACCGTGTAATTGTTCGAAATCCTTCATTAATTTTGAATTAAATTCTTGTCCCTGGTCTGTTAAAATGATATCAGGGGATCCATGGATCATTATAAAATCATCGTTTAATGTTTGGATGATCTCCGAGCTAGATTTTGTCTCGAGTGGGCATAATACAATGTACTTAGTTAGACAATCTTGTATACTGAGGATATATTCATGCCCTGAACGCGATCTTTGTAGTGGGCCGAATATGTCTAACGCAATTTTTTCAAAGGGCTTATCTGGCAGTTCGGGTACAATAGCAGGAGCAATGTTCCGATTTCTCACAGCTTTAAATTTTTGACATATTTTACAGTTCTTAATATAATGTTTTACGTCTTCTTCGAGGCGTTCCCATTCCCTGTGTTCTTTTGTTCTTTGTATAGTTTTATACTCTCCAAAGTGTGAGCTTAGGTTAGTACCGTGGCTTTCTGCTATTATTTTCTTTTTGTCTATGTAGTCAGGTTCCTTGAAGGTCGAAAAGCAATATTCATACTGTGTTTCGTGGTCTTTGATACTAAAGAATCTTAATATCGATAAAATCTCTTCCTTCTCTGCTTTGGTCATTACATCATCTGTAAATATCCTAACATGTTTAGTTCCTTTGATTTTATTGATGGTAAGCTTGGATCTTACTTTATTAAGAATCTGATAGTAGAGACTTTGAGGTTTATTATTTGTCGGTTGGGTGATTTTTATCCAGTGTTTTCCTTTTACATTGGGTTTCTCTTTTAAAAGGTGTCCCAAATTGTTGGGGTTAAACAACTTGTATGTCGAGTATTGATAATAGTCATATGGCAGTTCTACGCCTAAATCAATTTGGGGTTGATCTGAAGTCTCGTCTTGATTCGTTTCGTCTTCGTCACTGAAACTCTCTAAATCTTTCATAGCGTTTGAGTCTCTTGGTCTTAAGTTGTAATTAATTTGGTTACGGCTTTCAGGGGTTTCCTGACTTTTCTTCACATGATTTATTTCATCATTCGTGGTGCTCATAGTTTTGAATTCTTTCTGAACATTGTCTATCATTGATTTAAGTTTATTAGGGGCTGTTTTACTCTGTTTGTAAGTGTTTCTCCGAGCTATTCGTTTGATTTTAAATTCTGTTTGCTCAATATTGCTGGTAATTATATATTGGTTGTTCCCGTACGAATCTGTTTCAATGTGATAAATGAGTTCGTTGTTAAATGTCTTGTCCTTGTTGTAGTCCTCAGGTAATTCCATATGTGCTTCTCTAGACAATGCGTCAGCTACTACATTATGTTTTCCCTTTACGTATTCGATGTCGAATTCATACTCTTCGAGTTTAAGTCTCCATCGTAATAACCTCGATGCAGGGTCTGGTTTATTAGCTAACCATTTTAATGCCTGATGATCAGTTTTTATTGTAAACTTTCTTCCTAAAAGATATTGTCTGAATCGTTTAACTGCCCAAACTATAGCGAGTAGTTCTTTTTCTGTTGTCGTGTAGTTGGTTTCGGCTTTATTTAACGTCCTCGATATATAAACGCATGGGTGTCCTTCCTGTGATAATACAGCTCCTAGTCCTTGATTTGAGGCATCAGTCGTTAATACAAATTTTTTCGTATAATCCGGATATTTTAATACAGGATCATTCGTGAGGATATTCTTTAACGTGTCGAATGCTACTTGACATTTATCCGTCCATGTTATTGGTCCACTTTTGTTTTCCTGATAATTTTTGGTTAGGTCAGTCAAAGGTTTAGCTATGGATGAAAACTTCGGGATAAATTTTCTGTAGTATCCTGCGAGTCCTAAAAATGATTTAATTTGCTTAGGTGTTTTAGGTATGGGGAATTCTTTTACAGCTTTGCATTTTTCTACGTTGGGTTTTACTCCGTCACGTGTAATAACATGTCCCAAATATTCGAGTTCAGGTTTCACGTATTCGCATTTATCTGGCTGTAATTTCAAATTTGTATCTCTCAGTCGATTGAAGAGTATTATCAAATTTTGATTATGTTCTTCCATGGTTTTTCCAAAAACTATTATATCGTCCAGATATGCAAAACAAATTTTTCCTATTAATCCTCTTAATGCAGTGTTCATCATTCTTTGAAATGTTGCCGGTGCATTTTTTAATCCGAAGGGCATTTGTAGGTATTCAAAGTGTCCTTGGTTAGTACTAAAAGCGGTATACTTTCTAGATTTTTTCTCCATTGGTATTTGGTGGAATCCTGCACTCAGATCGAATGCAGAAAAAACTGCGGCTTTTCCTAGGTCGTCGAGAATATCTTCTATAACAGGCAAGGGGTATGAATCCTGAGCTGTTTTTTCGTTCAATTTTCTATAGTCAATCACCATTCTCCATTTTGTCTTTCCTGACGCATCTTTTTTCTTTGGTACTATCCAAATGGGTGCATTGAATGGTGATTGAGAATGTTGAATTATTTTCTTTTCTAATAACTCTTGCACTTGTTTGTCCACTTCTTCCTGATGGATTTTAGGTGGTCTGTAAGATTTGATATTGATGGGTTTCGTTGGTTCGTCAATTACGATTACGTGTTCTGCTAAGTTGGTACTTGGTGGCTTGTCATGGTCTAATTGGAATAGATCTGAATAGTTCTGTATGATTTTCCAAATTTCATCTTTTTCTTTAATACTCTTTATGTGCTCCAGTCTAGTCTTGGTTTTCAGTTCCTGAATTCTTTTATTACTTTGGTTACTTTTGTTGCTCGTTAACCTCGGTTTTACTTCAAAGATTTGAATGTTTTTTGTTTGAAAAGTGATGTTCTTCTTTCCTTCGTTTGCTAATGGAATATTTACAATACCTTCCTTTATATGATGGATACTGTCTCCTTGAGGGGTTCTTACTAAGACTGTTCCTTTCCGTTTCTCTACTTCTACGGGGATAGTTATAAACCGTCCGGCAGGCACAGTGAATTCGGATGATTCTATTTCTTGATATTTTTTGTTAACTCTTATTTTTCTCCGGGGTAAGTCAACTATGACGTCGTTGTTTAGAATGAAAGGGGTTCCTATTAAAGCGTCTTCTCTAATCGGATAGTCTGATGGAACTATATGAAATTTGTCACGTCGGTCGTTAATGTTTCCTTTGCATTTGATAAACGTATATCCGAGTGTTTTATTTGTCGTTTTTCCCGTGTTAAAGAGGATGGGTTTTTTAACAATGTGCTTTTCTTTCACAAGGTGTTCTTTGATTATGTTAATGGATGCTCCTGTGTCGATTAATGCTGTTAAAGTTTCGAATGTCGTCCGTTCGAAGTTGAATTTCGCGGTGAAAAGGTGTCCTTTATCTATTGCGGAGATGTACTCTCGTCGTGGACGCTCTCGTCGTCGCTTGTGCTTTCTTGCTCTTCGTTTGTCGTGTTCACTTCCTGTTAAGGAGGTTTCTTCCGATGAGGATTCTGTCGAAAATTTTGGTTTCCTTTTTGGGTAGGTTTCTTCTTCTGATTGGTGCCTTTGTTGAAAGGACTCGGTATTCCTTGATCTTTCTTCTTTTGGTTGCAATACAGCTCAGTATGTCCAGGCCTTTTGCAATACGTGCATTTTCTGTCCGGATGATTCATTACCATAATATATTCGAGTGCCTTTTTCATTTGACTGGTTGTGTTTATCGAGTCAAGGTCGAATTCTTGTATATCGTTCTGATACTGTCGTTCTTCTTCCGTCATGCTTTCCTGTCCTTCCTCTTCGTCATGTGAGTCGCATTCGTTGTATTCAGTGTGGTGGACGTTTGGTTTGTTCATTGAGAAGAATTTCCTGTTTTCTTGTGGTTTATTACTGAGTCTTGATTTTTCGTGGTTGAATCTGGGTTTTTCCGGTCTACGTTGGGGTTGAGGTTCATGAAACATTCCTCGTTGTCTTTGGATGCTTCTTTTGAAATCTTCGTGTTCTCGAGCAGTTGCTTCTGCTTGTGCGAGCGAATATATGTCCTTTGTTCTGAGATAGGCTCGTGTGTCTTCCTTGAGACTTTGCAGATAAGTCTGAATGATATCTTTGTCAGATATTTGTAAATATATGGTGATTGATTCATCCGTTTGATGAGCTTGTTTAAGTTCGAGTCGTTTAGCGTTTAACCAAGATATATAGATTCTTCGGAATTTGGTGTTATGCTCTTGGATCGTTCCCTGAGTGTGGATGCATGCTGTCAACTCGTTCATGAGTAACAGTGATGATTTCACTGGGTTGACGCGTTTTATCAAAACGTCTTTCAACTGGTCGTATGTATAAATATCGACGTTCGAAATGCAACTTTGTGCCCTTCCTTTGATTTTCATTGTTAATATCTTTTCCAATAATAAGCCGTGTTGCTCTGGCATTGTCCAATGTCGTGCTCTGTCAACTTTCGTTGTCCATTCTGAAATGTTGACTGCTCCTTCTCCCGTGTCTCCGGTAAAAATGGGTACTATATCAATAGTCTCCTTGGCTGGTGCGGTTTGGTTCGGTAGCAGGTCGTGAGGCATTCGATGTGGTCGGTAATGATTTCCTCTGGCGTTAGGTTGGCTATCAGCGTCTTCATCATCGTCATCGGGGTCGTCGTCTGGATTTCCAGGTGGTGGTGCGCTGGGTTGATTTCGATTAGATCGATTTGGTGGTCGTCTGTTATCCTGAGGTGCCCTTTTGTCTAGTTGTGAGGAGGTAGGTTGCGACTCCTGTTTCTGTATAAGTTGTCTCATCATGGTTTCGAGATTTTTTATTTGGTCTTTTACAGTCTTTAGGTCTTGTTGGAGCTGAATATTTTCTGTTTTCAGTATTTGCATTTCGTATTCGTTCGTCTGGTCTTGTTGGTCTTTGGTAATAGTCAGAGTATTCATTTCTTGTCGGTGTATTCGTTTCAAGTCGTCTATACCAGAATTTAATTTTTGAATATGCTGTTCTTTTTGTGCAACAGTAGCTCGTAGTTCTAAGATGGTGTTCTCTAACCTTTCTTTTTCTACGTTATAATCTCGTAATATACTTTCCCTATTCTGTTGGAATTCTAGCCTCGTTTGTTCTCCAAATTGCTGTTTCTCTTTAATAAGTTTTTCTTCAGTTTTTTGGAATTCTCGTATTTTTTCTTTTAGTTGTCGATCGAACTGAACGTCGTAGTTCCTTTTTATTTCTTTAATTACTTGCTCCTGTCTATGAGCGTTTTGTTCTTGTAAGGCTTTGAATTGATCTTGGGTCTCACTGGTTTCTTTTTCAAGGTATTGTTTCTGTGCTATAATCTGTGATTGTAGCGCGATATTCGTGCTCTCAAGGGTCTCGATATGTTCGCGATAGCCTTGAGCGTCTTGCTTAATGATTTCTACCTGATCTTGTAAATATTTTTGTTTAATTACTTGGTTTGATTTTTCCCTTTCTAATTGCTGTTTTTCTGTCTGGGTCTCCTGTAAATTACGTCTGAGCTCATTTATTTCGCCGCATTTTGCTGAGAGCTCTATTTGGTTTTTCTGTAAAGTTTTTTCGAATTGGTTTTCGAGGTCGAGGTTTCGAATTTCGAGAGTTTTAATAAGGTCGTTCTGTTCAAGGTTCGCTTGACCTATTCGCTCTACTAGGGCAAGATTATTATTGTTATTTTTCTGTACGTGGACTAATTCAGAGCGTAATTCGAGTTGGGTTCTTTCGAATTCTAGTCTCTCAATATTAAATTGGGAGATTTGTTGTCCTTGCAGGCTGATTTTTTCCGTCAATGGTCTTATCTTGTTTTTTGATTCTTGAAGTGCATGTTGTAATTGTTCGATTTCTGTGTCGCGTAATTTCACTTCTTCTATCGCTTTGCCCTTTAAAGTAAGCCCTTCGTCGAAGTATTTATTTACTAATAGAGTGAGTTGAGAGTTGGTTGCGGTAGCTTCTTCGAGATTTCTTGCAAGTATAGGGTTTTCTGTGGACTGTCTTTTTCGTGGTGGTCTGAGTTCATTAAGGCTGGATGCTTCTGATTCTAATTCTCTCGTCTTAGGGATAGCGATCTGATTTTCTGGGCGAAGTGCTATGGCAAGATCTTGTTCTTCAATTTCCTCAATATTCTTTTTTCCTATGGTTACTAAAACATGGTTTAATGAATGAGGTATCTCATGATATGCTAATAGCAGCGGGTGATTACTGGGGTCTTCGTGAAAATTCCAAGTTATTTTTTCTATCTGCTCAGTTTTTCTCAGGGCGTATAAATCTTCTTTAGGTTCCCATTCAGGGTGATTTTTATAATACAGAAAATAACTGAACAGGGTTCGTGAAATGTCCTTTTTGAGTTTCTTCACATGACTAGGGATTTCATCGATTACAATGCTTCTTCCTGATACACTATTTCCTGCTATGGACATTACCTTTGATTTTAGTTGCGTTTATGTATGTATATTCTTGTAGTTGATTATTAATCTCCTTTTTTTTTTTTTAAATAGTATCTATAATGCTATGTTCTTATTCTACGTATATATTTATATTAATTATAATAACTGTCAAGCGATGTTGTGTGTCTCAAAGATTCTTGTGATCAGAGATCCTATGTGGTTGAGTAATTAGATGATGATTTTTTTTTTCATGTTGTTACTCAAAATAATTCCAGAATAGGCGGTATTGGTCATAAAAGGTAAACTTCGACTAGCACCACTAGATTTATGAATTTACTTATTTTCCGTACCGCCAGGTCTTTTATTTATTGTAATAACGAGACACTATTATTTTGCCGTATCTGTTTTCGTTACTTTTGGACTGGACATAGCTTCCAATGCTAGTGGTTCTTTTAAAGTTAAACACACAAAATTACTTAACTACGTTGTTTGGGAATAAGGTAGTTACAACTTCCTATTTTTAATTTGTCATGCGCAGAATATTAACTGCGGAAAAGTTTTGTCGCAAGAGTCTCTAATTCCCTTACATAATGAGCGGGATTTTAAACTTACTCTTACTCAGTGTTCGTATACAATACTGGTCGAATGATGTTGATCTCGGTGTTCTTGAAGTGGCGAACGCTGTTACAACGATCGGTTGTAGACTTTTCGCGTCGATTGATGATCCAGCATACCGTCGGAGTTGAGGTTATTTTCTGAAGGCGTGTCTCCCCCAGTTTTTATTCAATCCTTCCCGTGCTCGTGCTCCTGCAGCGAAGTCTTATAGATGCGCGGTACGTGCAAGTTCCTTAATACACAATTGTCCGTCACTCACTTACGGAAAATTCAGCGTGGCAATGTCTTTTCCGTTAACACAAAATTAACTAAGTTAAATGTCTGTTTAACGTTCACTCGTGCACAGGTTTAATGTTCGTAGTTTTACACCCTCCGTCGTGGAGTTTCGGTAACCAGTTTTCACTTGACTTTTGGTATTACGATTTTTCATTGAGTAATCCTGGCAGGATCGCCAATTTTATGTTACGCAAAATGGCTCGATGACTCGAATCCAACTAGCGTTCGTTATAAACTCTGTTCTTGTGCAAAATACACATCACAAGATAACGCGTCTTTATAAAGAACCTCTGGTTTTCGAATCGCCAGGTTAAGTTTTTGATGAAGCCTTTCCAGGGCTGTATTACGTGTCAGAATGGTAATACGCGTAACAATAGGTCTGTAGCCCAACGGTGTCTTTATCGACGGCGCAGTCTTTCCTCGATGTCAGAATCAGGACCAATATTGGAAGTGAGATGAGTTTCACGTGTATTTTTATACTTGCCGAAATGTTGATCAAAGGTCTCTTTCCTTGGGACTCCTGTTATAACAAACAGTCGACGTCTTTACAGAAAGAGGACGAACCTTGGTGAGTACGATGCGAAACTGGTGAAGAATCAGAGCTTGCCAGGATTTGGAACAAGGTGTCTTCAGGTTAACACAAAGGAGAAGATCACGAGTTAATTGTGTCAATGATTTAATTACACTTATATCAGTTCGTTACATCGATGTTATTTTAACTCGGATGCGGATAACACTCTTCCGGTTTATTAGCGCGATGGTTTAAACGTTACAACAAACGCGTTCGCGTAATTTACGGAGTTTCTTAATGAAAACTTGCGCGTGTTATCCCGTGTACTGTACGGCGTATCGCTAGCGTAGCAGCTAACAGTCGAGGTCTTTAAGAGAGAACCTCTTCGTAACAGTGATTTCACGATTCTGACTTATAGGTCGTCAGTCCCGTGCTACGCAGGGCCGATATTTGTCGGATAGCGATAGTGGGGCAAGGGTTTACGTGACTGCATTTCTAGGAATGCATCCGTGGGACCCATCGATAAGTATATATTCCCACGCGTTAGTCTGACTCAGTCCGCAGTGTTTCAAGGGTTTTGGACAACGGACTCACGCCGAAGGCGAAGCGCAATAAAATTTAATCTTATAAAATATTTATATAAACGTTGAGAGCTCGGGCGCATATGCAGGCCGAGAAATATCGATACTTAATCCTAGACAAAGTTGCTTTGTGCGTTGGTCGCTTGGTCACGTACGCAAGCCATGAGACATAGCGAGTTATATTAACGAAAAAATATATGAGCATATATTTTTATTTTGTATTTATATTTGTTCTTATTCTATGGATATGAGAATAAAGTATTTGCTCTAATTAAGGCAATTTATGCGGTTGGCTTAACACCATTCACATGATGATTCGTCAATGGCACTGCATTGTTGCTCGTAAAAGAACGGAAGATTTTTTATTATCATTTTTTTCATTTTTATTATCATTTTTAATATCATCAGCATTGCCAGAGTAAGAAAAGCTTTGTCGATGAAAGCCAAACATTCTTTTGCAAATAATGTGCATTGGATCACAAGTTGATATAAATTTAATCTGGATTTAATCCGGATTTGTCAATTCTGAGCCCTGATCGTTATCGATATGCTTTTTTTTTCTTTATTTCTCAATGTTGTATACTCGATCAACGTTATTATTTTCAAAGATTACGAAGTCTTGCGGAACTGTTCAACGTGAAAAATGTGAATCATCATAGTCATCAATATTTGCACTTCGCCACTAGTTTTCCCTTTGCTGAGTAGAGGGATGCAGCTTTTATTTCAATCTGAATTTGTCTCTCTCCATCTATTCCCGAGAGCCGAGAGAGAGAGAGAGAGAGAGAGAGAGAGAGAGAGAGAGAGAGAGAGAGAGAGAGAGATGAGAGAGAGAGAGAGAGAGAGAGAGAGAGAGAGAGAGAGAGAGAGATGAGAAGAGAGAGAGAGAGAGAGAGAAGAGAGAGAGAGAAGAGAGAGAGAGAGAGAGAGAGAGAGAGAGAGAGAGAGAGAGAGAGAGAGAGAGAGAGAGAGAGGAGAGAGAGAAGAGAGAGAGAGAGAGAGAAAGGGGGAAGACAGAACAGAAATGGTAACGAGGTTACTAATCGCGTTCGAGATACTGCTAAGAGCATCGATCCCTTTGGATGCGACTATACAGCAGCTCTCTGGTGCCATATATATCTATACGGATATACGTAGGCACTCACGAGCTTTTGCAGGCGGCTTTGCTCTCGCCTACGTTGGAAATTCGTTTGATACGTTCGGAATGGATTTTGTGGTCACATCGCATTAAGCATTGTACACCAAGGTCGTTGCGAAGAACACGTTGTCTGTCAATTTGAAAAAGATGCTGTTTAAATCTGCATCGTCGAAGTGTAGCAAATACTTTTTTACTTTCTCTTTTCTCCATTTTCACGGCTATCCAAAATCTTGAAAAGGGAATTAAAAAAAAACAGCTTGCCGCAACTTCGATCCGTCTAAAAAAAATTGCAATCGAAAGAAAATTATTTTCGTTGCGTTCTAACGACTTCCATATCGTTGGAATTCTTTATTTCGGGTTAGGAAGCTCAGACTTTTTCACGAATCTCTGTTAATTGGAGATTCACAATCTAAAACATCGATACATGATTTTGAATAATAATGACATTTGAAAAATAAGGCAGGACGTTTTCGTCGTATTCCAATGACGCAAATCCCACCGTCGTACCCCTAACCTCTTGAGGGGGAGGCACCTTCAGGCAAGGAAAAAATGGGTGATTTTTATTATTTTTTTAAGGGGGAGATCTCTTTAGACGCCCGAAAATTAGTCATTTTTTGTGAATTTTTTTTAAAGGTGATAAAATAATCGCATCATTTAAAAATGTTGACGTCTTATTACAACTTTCAAGTGTGAAAAAAATGTTTTCCTTTTTTAATTAAACGAAATGGCGGAGTTATAAGGGATTCCTTTAGGTGTCTTTTGAAGAACAGCTGATTTTTTTTTATTTTGCGAGATTTGTGACTATAACTTGGCTATAAACATTATTGGAAGAATATATCTAAAGGTTTGGGGTTATCGCGCAAATGAATTACTTCTTTGGAGTATAAATTGTCGATAAAAAGGTTAAAAATATGAAAATTCCATTACAAAGCCTCCTCAATTTTTAATTGTATGCTTTTTATATTTTTATAGGTATATCCTTCCAATAATGTTATAGTGAGAAACCTCGCAAAATTTCAGCCAGATCGATCAATATCTTTTTGAGCTTAATATAAGCAGTTTTTCAAAAGACGCCCCAAAGGAATACCGTATAACGCCGCCACTGTTTTGTTTAAAAATGAAAAAAAAATTAACACTCGAAAGTTGTAATAATATGATGTCAAAATTTAAAATGATGTGATTCACCTTTGTGATGATGTGATTCACATATCACCTTTAAAAATGTGAAAATGATGTGATTCACATATCACCTTTAAAAAAATTCGTAAAAAATGACTCATTTTCGGGTGTCAAAACGAATTCCCCCCCTTGAAGGAACTTTAAGTTTGTCTCTTTTCATCTTTACAAATAGCGGAGGTATGGCACGGTCTTCTGAACGGGTTACTGCGGATGTTGTGAGCCGCGTGACACGTCGGCGGGATTAATCTGGGAAATAACAAAAAAAACGAACGAATATTTTTCTTTCATTAACAGTGATACTCAGAATGTGAACTAAGAAAAAGTCAGAAATGCTGAAAATGGTTTGAAATGGAAATGGTACGCTGTGAAACAAGAAAATTGAATTTCCGAAAAAATGGCTACTCTTTGCAATTAAAAAAAAAAACTTTTTAATTTTCAAAAACATTTAAGGCCATGTTCTACACAATGAGGTTAGAAAGATGTATACCAAATTTCATCAGGATCCGCCGAGCATTTTTTTTTTTAGCTATACGTCACTCCAGTTGTGAAATTGTAGCTTAGAAGACCGTGCCACACCTCCGCCATTTTCAAATATCAATAAAATTTAAGAAATTCCACGTATCAGCCAAAAGTAGTGATAAAACATACCCCGTCTCAAAAATGATGACGAAGTTTTTCTTAAAAATAAAAAGTCATGAAAATCAGCAAATTCTTTACTCGCCAATTTTCCCCCTTAATAGCAGCATGGAAAAATTAATGTACAGGCAGCCACCATAATCCAATAAGTCGGGATATAATAAGATTTGATTATTAAAAAATAATCACAGAACCGGTCGAGAGTGAACGAGAAAAAGAAGTCCGTAATTTGTCGATATCAGGTGCGCGTCCTTATTCTCGTATTTCCGGTTTTCTCTGGAACGCGAGCAGCCGCGTCTGGCATTACGCCCGGGGATTCGCTGGATTTGCGAAAATAAACGTGCTAGCCTGAATGTCTGTGCATCTTCGTTCTCGTGGGCCAAACCGCGAACAACATTTCAAATCACCATTTTCATTCTTCATCCGACCGTACCTGCGCTTCCAAAATTTTTTCGGTATTATATCGTAGTTTGAGACCACTTCCGCTTTCTTTTCGAAAAAGTATCAGAAAGTGCAGCGTTTTGAAAATGTCATTTTCCCGCGAATCATTATCGATTTTCGGTAATTACCGAATTATTTTCCAGCGAGATTGTGGTGACGATTCGAATGATAATGATTAAGGGGCCATTCCAGTGTGAACGCTGAAAATTTGGGTGATTTTCGGGAATTTTTTGGGAGAAAAGTACTCAATCAAATGTTTCGAAAAATCAAGAATATATTTGGCTATATTTGACCTATATTGCACAATTCTTTCATAGAAAAATATTGAGATCCAAGCGACTTACGCGCCGATTTCGAAGGCGCAAAAAAGAAAGTTCCTCCACTGCTGACATGATTCCGGCCGATTGAGTAGCTGAAACCGAAAAAGGAAGAAATGTTAAACTGGAAGGTATTTCCTGTACAATGACGTAGGATTTTCGAAAAATATCAAAATCTAACAAAATGGCGTAGTTATGAAAAAAAGTCTGTTTTCTTGCCCATAAAATGGTCGTTTTTTTCAATGCCAAATCGTCAATTAATATCCAATCAAAAATATCCTACGTAATTGTAGAGTGAATATATTCAAGAGGACTCAGTTCAAATTTCAAGTCAATTGCTGTTTGAGTTACAATGTCAGGAAATTTGAAAAATCTCATTTCGAGAAAAACGCGTTTAAAGATTTAACTATCGATTTTTGCAAATGACATTGATATAAATGACATAAATGATAATGATATTCTTAAAAGTATAAACTGTCGAAAAAGGCGAAAAAATAGATTTTTTTTAATGTGTCACATTGGTCTAACCCCTTAATGATGATAGCTAGGATACCGCACGGAATATTACTCCCAGGCCTGTAACAGGGTATTTTACGCTATGTAAGAAAAATACTAAGAATGTATAAATATGGTAGTTTTCGCAATAAGCAATCGAATAATGTTGGTTTTAATTTATAAAAGCACAAAATATGTGTTATAATTCATTTTTAAAAAAAGACTTTTTCTATCCGTTCAACGAACATGCGAAACGGCAGCCGCCATATTGGATTCCGAAGTGACGTCATTGACATAGTAAACCAAGAAAGCGGTAGACGTATTACTGGCTAACCTGTGAAAGAAAGCGTCAACAACTATATATTCTCGTTTGTCATAGTTAATTGCAAATTTTCAAATAGTTATCTGTACGTCAAAAAAGAACAAATGAGTTTTTTTTTCGGATTATGACTTTGGATCTCTTCTCGCAAGTTTTAACCAAGTATTCCTCATATTTATATCAATTGGCATTTTAATCCATAACTTTTCCGGTGTTTTTACACTAGTATTCTTACATTTAGGAACAACATACCAATGATAGGGATTGTAACCCACTTTTGACCAAAAAAATTTACGTATTCACAATTGGCGCAGCGTCGATGTTTACTATGCAAGTGACGTCACGAACCGAAGCAGCATGGCGTCTAGCGTTTTCGCGCGGAAATTTGAAATGCATTTTTATGGCACTTATCGATTTCATAAAATGGAAATAAAAATTCTAGTAGTTTATTACCACGAAAGGATCAAATTGAGACACTGCAATCAGGGTTGCAAATAATGCATTACTTTTTGTAATGCATTAGCGTTTTCATTACTCATTAATTTACATTTTGTAATGAAAAAAAAATGCATTACCCATTACATTACATTCAGTAATGTGAAAGATTTCCATTACTCATTACATTGGAATTTTTAATGCAAAAAATTTCCATTCCTCGTTACATTACATTTTGTAATGTGAAATATTTTCCTTACCCATTACAATGTAATGGGTAATGGACTTTTTTACATTACATAGCCCAATGTAATTAGTAATGGATTTTCTTTACATTACAAAATGTAATGTAATGAGCAAGGGAATTTTTTCACATTGCGAAATATAAGGTAATGAGTAATGGATTTTTTTTTTTCACATTACTAATGCAATGCAATGTAAAAAATCTCAATTACTCATTGCAATGTAATGAGGATTATTATTCGTTTCCCATTAGGGGCAGCGGTTTTTGCACTGGGTCGATCTGACTCGGTGGGAAACGAATAATAATCCATATTACCTTGTAATGAGTTGTGGAGATTTTTTACATTACATTAGTAATGTGAACAAATTCCGTTACTCACTACCTTATATTTGGTAATGTAAAAAAATCCCATTACCCATTACAATGTAATGTGCAATGAAGTTTTTTGTCATTGCACATTACATTGCATTTTGTAATGAAAATGTTTCACATTGCAAAATGTAATGTAATGAGTAATGGACATTTTTTACATTACAAAATCTAATGTAATGAGTAACGGAAATTGTTTACATTACAAAATATAATGTAACGAGTAATGGAATTTTTTTACATTACTGAATGTAATGTAATGGGTAATAAAATATTTCTTCATTACCCATTAAAAAAGTAATGAATAATGCATTACTTTTTCATTACAAATTTCGCAACCCTGCTTTCAATAAAGGGTGTAATACCCTTATGTAGGTCGATTTTAACGAGGAAAAAATAATAATAATTTTAACGATGAAGAGTTAGAGATTAAAAATAGAAAACCCTCGGTCGACAGTTCGTCACGTTTCCTCGCCATTTATGTCGTTTATTTCAATATTTTTTACTCCCCAATTTCTAATACGGTGCTTTTTGTCGTTGTCGAGGTCGGCGTTACGTTACATATTATTTTCGTCGTTATTATTATGATTGTCAGGTGACAGGATGAATAGCCTCGCATCGCGAGAACGACGAGTAGTGTCGTCGAGCGCCATAAAAAATGACGAGGAGACGAAACCCTCGGTAATGAAAACCCGCATAATTTCCCCGTTGGCTGTTTTGCCTCATTGAACGCACCCGCGTCACTTCGGTGACACTTCCTGTTCTCGCTCGAGAGATGCATATTGGACTCGGGAAAATGCACTTGCAATGAATCAAAATTAAGAGAAATTATATTTTGTATTATTTTGTAATAATATGAATATAATTTAACTCAATTCGGTAAACATCGCTGAAGAGAAATAGACAAATGGAATTTCTCAGAATGATCGTCGGATTGCGGCTGAAATACTTATTTTTATTTATTTATTTTTATTACTGTCTAAACTCTTTTTTTTGCAGCTTTAGATTATGGATCCCTAATAAGGATGTCCACAGATATTTCAGTGATATTTGTAGCCCTGATTTGTAGCAAAAAAAATGGACAATACGAAAAAAAGCAATAATTTCGGTGAATTTGTCGATGCAAGCTTCAATACCATCTCCCGTGAACGAGAATGGGGAAACTTTGGGCTTTAAGGAGGTTGGAGCGTTACCCACGATCCAAGATTTTAAAAATATTAATTTTTTTATTATTTTTTAGACTATACTGAGTCTACACATTTTTCGATTTTTTTTTCACCACAAAACATTGGAGATAAAAGATAGTTTAATGTACGCAATTTCACGTGCGGTTAGATGGGTAAGACGTTTACGCTGATGGTGATGTAATTTTTGGGCTATTTAGCACCAAGATAAACCATTTCTAACGACGGATTGACGTAAATTAAAACTTTGTAAACATTTAGAAGAAAAAAAAACCATTTTGTCTATGAAAACCATATATATTCAATATTGAAACATCAGGTTTGACAAAAGATTACGAATCTTGGCTGGCGGATAAAGAACATTGCTGCCAACCTCTATGTCCACGACGTTGCATGACGTTGAAGTTTGCATCGTTGGAACGCAACGAAAATTAATACTTTTTAATTACTCAATTTTTTTCGGCCGTTTCCGATATGAAAATCGCTCGAACGTTGCTACCGTGATCTTATTAGAAATGTATGACCTCAAATGGCAAAAAAAATCTTGCATGATTATAAAAAAGAAGAAAAAAAATACAAATAAATATCGTTGCATTCCAACGATGCAAACTTCAACGTCGTCAGGTTGCCGGATTTCGGCAACACTCAAGGCGGGATATACCCTGATATGTATGATAAACACCCTCTTTTTCAATCTCGATTTATTTTGTAGGTTTTCTGAGAAAAAAGAATCCCCAAAAAGCCTATTTTTTGGCCTCTAGAGTGGCTTAAGGCTTTGAAGAAAAAAAAAGAAATTGATTTTTCGATCGTTCTAAACGTATATCCCGCCTTAATATTAATTAACGGTAAAAATAAATAATCTCGTGACATAAATATAAGTAGGCATAAGTGACTCAAAATTCTATAAAATTGAATGAAACATTCACTGACGCAGTTTTTTTCCCCAATAATCATCGATGATATACTTTTCCAAGTTGGCAGTAATACAAAACTTTTTCTTCTCGCGACAAAAATGCACAATCTTACTTTTTAAGCGTACATTTTTGAAAAACTAGCATCTACAGTACAAATCTATACCTCGTGTCCATTTTTCGACGTTTATTGAACAAAAAAACATGCCCAAATCGTCATTTGACTAAACTAGCCGGCTCCAACCTCCTCACCGAAATATCGCCGTTTGCGAGGTTGAAGTAACAGTGTAATTAATGTCAGGTATATTGATTGGACGGTTGCAGAAGCAGCTTCGGCGGACGTGCTAGAGGACGGGAGACCGGTGAGGCTTGCGGTGGACGATTCGAGCCGCGTTTCGTCGGGGCTTTCGTCGAGCGTGGGACGAAGAATAACAACAATGGTAACTTCGGAGCAGAGTCTCGATAAGCTGGAGACTGGCAAATCGACGATCATCGATCGTCCGCTGAAGCAAGCCTACGGCTATACCGCGAATCATCAGCGCAACGCCATCAACAACAACACCAGTGGCAATCATCAGAATTATCCGGAACGACAGGCAATCACGGGTTACAGATCGGCCACGACGGCCCAGGACAAGAGAAGTCGTCTTAGCAACGTGATAAATAATTTGCGAAAAAAAGTGCCGACTGATAATGTGACAGGAGCGACAACGGTGGACCTGACGACGAATCCAACCGATGGCGAGGAATCTCACGGTACGAACGAGGCGAGTCGTTCCCGTCTGAACAATCGCCAGGAGGACGAGGCGAGGAACAGCGTCGAGCGTAATCTTGCCAATCTTGAGAAATACGTTATGACAGTCCTAAATGGCGTGATTAAAGACGCCGAGTCCAAGGAAGAGCCGAGAACCGAAATCGATCCCGAAAAGTCCTCGACTCGCGAAACCTCGAGCGTGAAAAAAGACCCGCGTGATGTCAACGACGAGGAGGAATCCGCGCAAACGAACGAACATCGCGATGATCCTGAGTCGCGAAATCCCGAGGCCTCGAAACCGAACGAAAGTCTCGTCCAGGCAGCGGTTCCAGATACCACGAGACTGCCCAAAGAACGAACGAAAACTGCCCGAACCGACGAGCCCGCGGATGTCAACGTTGGAAACATCCTGACGCAGAATTGCCTATCTGATGGACTCGCCGAGAAGTTCCCGCTGGTAACGGGACTGCCGGACGAGTCTCGGAAACGAGTCGAGGTTTTGTCCGAAATTGAGGAATCGTGGCTGGGAGATTCGAGCAACAGCTCTGGCGAAACGAATTCCTCAAACGACGACGACAATGACGCAGGAACGTTCAAAACCGCGCTGTCCAGCGATGACGCTGGCGACTCGGGAAAGTCCTCGAGCACGGAACCGATGGATCTCAGGGAGCAAGCAGGGTCGTGTTGCGACGACAAGCGAAACAATCGTAGCCTGGGTACGTTGATTCTCGACCGATTGGATCATCAAATTCAGCCGCAGGAGAATTCACCATCAAGCGGGCGTTCGAACAGTCCGAGAGACGAAAGACTCCCCGAGGACAACGAGAGCAACGAGCTGCGAACGATTTGCAGAGATTTGTTGAACGAATTGTTGAACGACATATGCCAACTGATCGAGGAAACGCCGAGGCTGCCCGACGAAGAGTCCAGCCCCGCTGCGACGAGCGACGAACCCGAGGACACCGGAATCCCGATGGAATCCTCCAACACTAGCATACAGTGCAGCCTGCCCTTGGACAAAGTTGCCTCCGTACTGCAAAATTGTCAAAGTTCGTCGGAATCGATATTCGCGACGAGTCCTCAGCAAACGTCGAAGACCCCAACCAAATCCGTATCACCGATCATCAGACATCTTTGTCTCTACTGCGACCGAAAGTTTCTCTCGATATCGCTGCGTCAACGGCACACCGAGAGAGTTCACCAGTTGGGCGGTGGACGGAGATCCGACAGGAATTCTCGCAAAACCAGCCAGAATTGTCAATACTGCGCGGAAAAGTGTGCCGATAATCTCGACGCGCTCTTCCAGCACATGATCGTCAATCATACCGACCGATATCACGCTTGCGTTCAATGCACCACGAGATACCTCACCAGGGACACCCTCGTCAGTCACATGAGCGATCATCACGGCTACAATTGCGACAAACTCGGCGACAAAAGCGCCAACGACAAGATCATCGTCGTCAAGGAGACGACGATTTTGTCAACGCGCGAACAAAATCCATGCGATAGGGACAACGACGAGTCCGAAGAAAAACGCGAATGCGAAAAAATCGCCTCGACTGTCAAAAATACCAACAAGTCGCAAAAAACGATCAAAGATACCATTAGTAATCCTGGCAGTCCGGAATTCGACAGCACTTTCTACAGCAGCGTCAGCTGCAACATCAGAGAGAACCTGCTTCATCATCTGGATGGGAAGCTACAGATTTGTACCAGTCCGCCAGGTGGCGTTGCCTCCAACGAGCCGAGAAATTTTCAACATGCTTCGCAATCATTTCACGATCATCCGAACGGCAATCACGTGCAATTTCCCATCGACATATCGCTGACAGCGGCAACGCCGATCTACAACAAGGAGTACGTGAGCGACGAGTACGAAAACTCAAGCGAGTACGCCCAAAAACCCGGCAAAACCGGACGTTCCCATCCACGACGCGTCTCCTTCGAGAAATACAACTTTCCGCGGAAATACGACGGGAAGGAACAGTGGACGTGCTCGATCAAGGATCTCAGCAAGTTCGACATTTCCACCCAATTGACACTGAGGAAGAAACAACAGATGATCAAGGAGAGACTCGCCACGGGCAGACTGAACAACGGGACGATAGCCTCCGGGAGTACGGACATCTTTAATCCGGATGTTGACAACTCGAACAACGATGACGAGAAGGATGCGCAGAACTGCCAACGTATCGAAGATTCGAGGATTCCCCTGTGCGAGAGTCAGACGGGCTTGAATAATTCGAGAACGTCGAGCAATTCGCGCGAAGCGGAAGACTTTTCACCTACGAACAATCCAAATGAGTTCACTGACGAATTCAGCAATTTTCTTAGACTGAGGAAGTGGAACGAGGCCAACGACGAGGCGAGGAACAATCAGGAGATTGTTTACGCTGAACTTACGGGCGAATGGTCGAGACCCAGGGTCTACATATGCGGTGCCTGCACCTCCAGACACGTCAGTCTCATTTATTCATCTTACACCTTGCGCCACTTCTGCACTCAGATATGACGAGAACGACGTTGAAGCTTGCATCGTTGGAATGCAAAGATTTTTTTTTTCTTTATTTTCATCATCATCCTTTTTTGCAAATTGAGGTCGTGAATCTCTAAGAAGAATACGTAAAACGTTTGAGGAATTTTCACAGCCTACGTCGAATTAAAATTTGTGCGATTAAAAAAAAAAGTACTTCCCATTGAGTTTCAATGATGGGAACTTCAACGTCATGAGAAAAAACGTGAATGGTAAATAATGGAGAATAAAAATTGAAGCTCTTTTTGAATGTAGTAAAATTAATTTACTATTGTTTACTATTAATTTACTATTAATAATACATTTAGTTATTATTTTAACGGGGAGGTACATGAAAATGATCACGGGGTAAGTCCTAACACACCGGCGTATATATGGGGAATGGAGACTGGGAGGCCAAACATCGAGGAAGAAGCAAGAAAGAGAGCGAGTGGTTACATTTTCAATATTGAACATATTGAAAATGGATAGCGAGAGATCGCCAAGAATTTGTCTCAGTGAAGAAATAAGGAACTGGGCGAATGGAAACCCTTCCAAGTGGGGTGGAGAAATGGAAAATGCATTTACAAAAGTAAGAGATGCGAAGGGAATGCTGAGGATAGGAATCGGAGGAAATTTGAGTCCACTAGAAGCAAAGCTAAAAACTAAATGTGACATATTGAATGGTCAGAGGATGCAGGGAGACTGGTGCAGAATAGAAGCCTCGAAATACTGTGTAGAGTATGAATATCGTATAAGCAATGTAAGGATGCAAAAATATTGGGAGCAGGAAAAAATAAAAAGAGAAAACAAAGAAGTGTGCCACAATGAGGTGCGGCAACGTGGGGAGGGAGGGAAATATAGGGTTTAAGGCGTTACCCCCACTTGTAGCGCAAAAAAAGGCCTTTTTCATGAATTTTTTAAAAGAAAACTACAACACTTTTTTAATCGATCAATATACCATCTTAAAGAACACATCTTGAAGAACTTTCAGTAATTTTTTTATTGAAAAATATTACATTGTTTAGTGGCAAATGACCGTCAATGAAATAATGTTTTTATATACACGGTTTGCGGTGACCAACATTGCAGCGAAGTGGATCATCTGAAAAAAAATGCGGATGGATTTCGTCAAATATAAATATAAACTAGTCTTTAATCGAAGGATTTTAAAAAATATTCATTTTTCACGAAATGGCGGACAGTCAAAGTTAATGGTTCGATTTTAACGAAAAAAAACGGCCGTTTTTTGGCTATAAAACGGCCATTTTTTTCGAAAAAAAAAATCGAACGATTAAAGACTACATTTTTATGTATTAAATAAGCCTGCAAAATTTCAAGAAGATCGGTTCATTAGTGTTCGAGTAATCTTGGTCACCGACTTCAGAAATGCCATTTTGAGAAAAACGCGTTTAAAGTTTCTCTTTGAACGCTCTTTCAATGCGGATTCTTCTCTTTCAACGCTCATATCTCAGTCAATTTTGTTCGGATCGACTTGAAATTTTCAGGACATATTCTCAGATACTTATACTTCAAAAAAATGCAATAAAAAAAATCGATTTTATCAAAATCGCAAGTGGGGGTAACCCCTTAAGGGATAACACCACTCTAGCGGCAGAAATTAAGGCCTAACTTTGACAATTTATTTTAGGAGTATGAAAAAAGGAATAGGATTTCTTTTGAGAGGGTTTATTTAACACATATTGAAGTATAAAAAAAATGTATTCTAATTTTCATACAAAATGGCGGCGACAAAGCCCAGCTTGAAAAACGTGTTGTTTACAAATAGCTTCACCGGAGGACGGTTTTCTCGTAAAGTATAAGACCTGGAACAAAAACAAAAAAATATAATCTATATATTATTAGCTATGGGACTACGTAGGGATCTTTTTTAAATCAAATTTTGAAAAAATGGCGCTCCGTGAAAGGAATAAATCGATTTTTTTGCCCAAAAAATAAGCAGTAAATTGTTTATAAAAAAGTTTACATTTAATTAAAAAACGGCTACGTACTCCCATGGAGAATGTAATTGTGAAGCTACTATGAACATTTCAAATCGATCCATGCAAAGGTGTTCGAGTAATCTGTCCTCCCAGTTTAAAAAAAAGTGGTTTCGAGAAAAACGCGTTTAAAGTTGTACGAGGCGCCTGAAAGAAGCCCGAAGCGCTGCAGCAAAATCGATAATTGAACATTTTAAACATTTTTTTCGCTACAGGACCATTTGCATATTATTTTTATGACCCCAAAGTATTTTTGTTGGCAAAAAAAGGATTTTTCCAAAATCCTAGAATGGTGTCCCTTAAGGGGGGATTGTCTTTTTTTTTCGCAAAATTTACCGCTTTTTGGGAATTTTTTTGTGAAGAAAGTATACAACGGAAAACTTGTGAAACTTGGCATATAGTTTTATTGATCTGTTTACTACATACAAAAAATTTTTTAAACGATTTCATCAAAAAATCCGCCTCCCACCCCCCTCGACGCGCGATGGTCCTTTTTTGATGGTGTGCACGATTACAGCCTTCACGTTCATCCTGCAACAAAAACCCAAAAAGCATTTTACTTTAGACACATATAGCTATCGTTCGATGAAGGGAAAAAAAAATTGACGATTTGGTGACGTTTTGAACTTGAAGTATCGATGTTTCGAAAAAAATTGATCGATTTTTTGTTATAAATAAAAAACTATTAAACGTATTGCTTTTTTGCTTCATCAAACGATAAAAGGATGTCAGCTGAGCATTCTGTCCAAATTTGAAGGCAATCGGTTGAATAGTTTTTGAGAAATCGTGCACACCATCAAAAAAGGAGCATCGCGCGTCGAGGGGGGTGGGAGGCGGATTTTTTGATGAAATTGTTTAAAAATTTTTTTGTATGTAGTAAACAGATCAATAAAACTATATGCCAAGTTTCACAAGTTTTCAGTCGTATACTTTCTTCACAAAAAAAATCCCAAAAAGCGGTAAATTTTGCGAAAAAAAAGACAGTCCCCCCTTAGAGGAAAGTCGAGCGGACTGTACGGGAAAGGAAAAGAGAATTTAGAGCATATACGGCAATGTGAGGCATTTAAAAAATGATAAGTAGAAATGTGAGGACACAAGTGGATGAACTCTTTACAGAAATAAAGAAGGAGATAGGATGGACCATATTGTTAAATGGAGAAATTAGGCCCGTACTTTGTGAATACGTGAGAAAGTTCGAGGAAAAGGTGCGAACCAGAGAAAACGAGAAATAAAAAGGGTACAAGACGATAAGTTGTAATGGGAATGTAGTAATAGAGAAAAAGAGAGTAATGTAAATCAAAGACAAGATTATATGTAGACTTAGGATTAGGATAAGAATGGCTAAATAAATATAATAATATATTCTTTTAAACTCAATTAAATTAATAAACCTAAATAATAAGTTACCATTAACTTACGCAATTGTAACGTACCGAAGTTCTGCTAATTTTTTTTCCGTATTCGCTTTGCTCTTCAGTGACAAATTTCACGACCCAAGTTGCAATAACATTAGATTACTCGAGACAAATTATACTGAGGGACAGTAAAGCACAATGTGTTGGGAAATCTCGGGTTTCTTCGATTGCCTTGAAATCCCCAGAGCGTAGAAAACAAGAAAACAGAGCCACGTAGAGCTTGAAGGCTTCTCTAGCTCGAGTGGTGAACAGGGGGTACCTCTTAATCGCAAGAGCTTTACCGAACCTTCATGTGCACGGATTTACGTAACCAAAAGCCCCGCAAATCCGTCACGGTATTTCAAGAAAATTCCGAACGTTGGTTTTGCGGTGGAGATTCTTTTTGCAGCGGTATATGAGAAATGAGTCATTCTTCTCGACAGCCCCGTTAACATTTAATTAGTACGTGATTCGAATAATTGAATTAGCCTTTTAATTGCATTATTTCTGCATAATTTCGACAATTAAAGCTTATCCAATTTTTTGTTCGTTATTACATGAAATTTAATTCGAGAGCCTGTAATCACATTGGCTTTTTCATTCAACAAAATATTCATAATTCCATTCAACTCCAATCGTAACTTCTCGAAGAATTACTCATTTTTTGTTATTTTAAAAATATTTTGCAATATTTTTAATTCATGTCTTGCCTTCATTCAATTAGTTCACATTGTTTTTATATATTTATGTATATTAACTTTGATTTAAGTGATTCAACATTTTTTATTCAATTTAATTCTGTAATATTTATTGGAAGCCTAATATTATTTCTCATATTGTATACTACGAATAATGCAGACTTTTATTATATTTATTGGCAAGAAATTTGCATCGTTGGAATGCAATGATTTTTTTCCCCTTTACTTTGATTATTTATTAAAAATGTTTTTTTTTTTGTAAATTGTGATCGTAAATCTCTAATGAGAAAACGTAAACCTATTCCAGTGATTTTCGTAGCCTGAATCGACTGATTTTTTCTTTGTCAACTACACAGAATGAATTTTTGCTGCGTTCGAGCAATGCATACTTCATCTTATTGAAGTTTGCATCGTTGGTACGCAAGGAAATATTTTTGTTTTCATAGTGACCAATTGTTTGGCACATTTGGGCTACGAATATCACTGAAATTTTTTCGAATATCCTCATTAGGGGTCCATAACCCAAACCCGCCAAAGAAGAGTTTAGATAATTGTCAGAATAAAGAAATTAAAAAAGTAAAGAAGGATTTTCGTTACGCTCCAACGATGCAAACTTCAACACCATCACACCGATTCAAGATCGTAATATTTATGCCAAATTTAATATTATAATATTCATTACAAATTCAATATCATAATATTTATTACAAATTTAATATTATAATATTTATTACAAATTTAATATAATATTTATTACAAATTTAATATTATAATATTTATTACAAATTTGATAGAACAATATTTATAATATTCCAAAAAATGTAAACTTTTGTAATATTCATTCCAAATTCATGACGTTGACGTTTGCATCGTTGGAATGCAACCAGAATTCTTTTTTATATTTTCATTATTTTACAAAAGCAACTTGAAAAATGATTGAGAATTTTTCCAAACGAATATTCGTCAAAAGAAATTTGAGTAATAGAAAAATGATCATTTTCGTAGCATTCCAACGATGCAAACATCAATCCCATCCAAATTTTGATTGTTGCAAATATTATAAATCAAAAGAATATAGCAACGTTTTTGGTTTCGTCTTAATTGCGATAAATGATGGTTAAATATTTCGTTTCTGTGGCTTCGTTGCAGTTAACACTTCGCGAATTGGAGGAGCACAAGGTGATTTCTCATCCTAACGTTTGGTGCTCTCATCTCGAGTTCACCGGTGATCAACGGGAGCTCTACAAGCACCTTTTTCTACCGGGACGCAGTGTCGCGACAAGCAAAGCGAAAAATGCTGTGCTAACGGAAAAAGTGTGCACAAAGTGTTCGAAAATTTGCGGCAGCCTTGCCGAGCTGCATCGTCATATATTGGAGTGCGGTGGTGATCAGGCTTGGCTTTTGGGACTATTCGGCAACGGAAAGAAAAAGTGCAAGTGGCGGCCCTTCGGTAGTCGCAGCAGGCGGCGACGGCATCGCGGCATGAAGAGAAATATTCAAAATTCACAAACACCGAGGGCGAATCAACCGAGGGAGAAAAATCCAACGGCACCCCGAGTTCGACCCAGCGATCGTACGAAATATTTTACCAATTTCACCATTTTTTTCACCAGAACGAAATTTGCATCGTTGGCATTCAATGAAAATTAATGTTTCCGAATTGTCTTCAATTTCTTTTGGCAGAATTTTCTGACGAAAATCCCGAACTATTTTTCACGATACTTATTCCAGAGATTTACAAAAAAAAATCTGCAGAAAAAATGATTTTCCATAATAATAACGAAATGGAAATATAAAACAAAAGTTCCGGTGCATTCCAACGATGCAAACTTCAACGCCATAACTTTTCTACCTCCACATACATTACCGGCGAAAAGTTTCCGGACAAAATGTCGAAAACGGTCCGGAACGATTTTTTATGCCGTTTCACCGATAGTTGACAAATTAATTTAATAAGCGGCATTTTGAAGGGGAGGAATTCACCTTCATTCCGTTTTTTTAATTTTTAAAAACGACCACGACCACGACCACGACGACTTTTTTTAAAACGACCATTTTTCGCCTTTTTTTGTTCTTTTTCTGGTAGACCCCGTTTACAGACAAACATTTTTTTATGCATTTATTTGACCGGAATCATAAAGGGGAAAGCTCAAGCTTCAATTTCGTTCTTTTAAAGCTTCGTTCGATTTATTTTCTAAAGACATTTTAATTTTTTTAAAAGAGATTTTGAAAAATGACGTGTAACGCGAAAACGACAAGGATTCAAGGAAAACCTCAAGATAGTAAAAAGTTGAATCGGTTTTCGTTGAGTTCGCGAGAATATTTTCAGATTTTTTTATCGCCTATTTTCGGTAAAAAAATCAGATGATTTAAGAGGCTATACCAGTGTGAATGCTGGAAATTTGGGTGATTTTCGGGAATTTTTCGGAAGAAAAGTATTCAATTGAATGTTTCGGAAAATTAAGGATATATTTGGGTATATTTGACCTATATTACATAATTTTTTCATAGAAAAATATTGAGATCCGAGCGACTTATGCGCTGCCTTCAGAGGCAGCAAAAAGTTCCTCCACTGCTGACATGATTCCGGCCGATTGAGTAGCTGAAACCGAAAAAGGAAAAATGTCGTAAAACTGAAAGGTATTTCCTGTACAATGACGTAGGATTTTCGAAAAATATCAAAATTTAACAAAATGGCGTAGTTATGAAAAAAGTCTGTTTTCTTGCCTATAAAATGGTCGTTTTTTTCAATGCCAAATCGTCAATGTTCATCCAATCAAAAAGTATCCTACGTCATTGTAGAGTAAATATATTCAAGAGTACTCAGTGTTCAAATTTCAAGTCATTCGGATAAATTCTCTTTGAATTACAATGTCAGCAAATTTGAAAAATCTCATTTCGAGAAAAACGCGCTTAAAGATTGACCTATCGATTTTTGCAAGATAAAATGGTATTGATATAAATAATATAAATGATAATGATATTCTTGAAAGTATACTGTCGAAAAAGGCAAAAAAAAAAACAATTTTTTGAAAGTGTCACACTGGTATAGCCCCTTAATTACCGTAACTCGGGAACTAAGTGGTGGTAAAATTTCAGAGAGGAAAAAATTGTATTTATCTATTTTCAACGCAATAGAATTATCTCCAATTTTTTTTTCGATTGACGTGACTACAAAACGACAAAATTTAAACGTGAAAAAAAATGACGAAAAAAAACACCCAATATCACGAGTTCGGATCTCAAGCCTCGAGCTTCCTCACGAATTTATTAAAAAAATGTTCATACAGGCAAAACGACACTAGGTGAAAACAACTCCCGTCACACAAGTCAAGTTTTTGTTCCTTTTGTTTGACAATAAACAGGCGAGAGTATCCAGAAGATGCTCGCGAATTTACCACCAAAGAGAGCGAGCAGGCGAGTGATGCAGGACACAACGGTGAGAACGCAGCGGAGACTGGGCAAGGTAATTGTCCGAGAGGAACAATCGATTTTCCAACCATGCCTCCAAGCACTGAGCTCCCGATGGATATATCGATTACAAAAATGGTCCTTCCATGAGTACTGATAATTGTGGCTCAGTTGTACCGTCGTCACTCCAAGACTCTCAACCTTCAACGACATGCAACTAATTACAATGACGTAACACATTACATCATATTAGATGTCACTACAAACACGACTGATTCTTCATTACCATAGTCCAACATGCAGAAGACATATTTTCAAAAAAAAGCATACTCATAAATCTTTCTCTGAGGGCTTCGGAAAAATCGGCGAAAAAAGTTCGTAATAAATCGTAATTTTGGTGGCGCTAAATGGGGAATCGGATAATTTTTGGATAAAAACAAGTTCTTTAAAACTAGCGTGCCCTCTTGTGTTTTGGAATCAGTCGCCGCGGGTACGCGTCTGCACGGCGGCCGCTCCTCGTAGCTTGGGACTCTTTTGATTAAACTTGCATTATCGTGAACACGAGAAAGGCCTCTTTCATATGGCAACGATAGCAATGCGAGCTTGTGTCGGGGCGGGGACCGGTTGCGCGTGCGCGCGCACGTGAACATGTAAATGTAGGTACGTGTGGCTCGCAAAGACTCTTTGACTCGTAACGATGCGTTGCATGAGCACCGCTCAGCAGAAGCCTGCGTCGCTCACAGCCTGACCACTGCCTGACCCAAATACTATCCTGCTATGGCCAACAGAGATATATATATATATATATATATATATATATATATATATATATATATATATATATATATATATATATATATATATATATATATGTATGTATGTATATATGTGTATATATATATAAACATATCTATATATATCAAAAGTGTGCTATACATGTACCGAATATACATATCACATTATATATCGTCGTTCCTCGTTGCTCAGCCATATCGATCCGTTTCGCTTCCTCTGCGCCCTTCTCACAATTTCGTTGCTCATCTTTCCATCTTCGCCCTTTTTCTCGATCAGAGCCAGTTTATGCACGCGGCGTTGCTTATTCCCAACGTTCTTCCTCTGTCGGTTCGGGTTCGTGTATGCCTCTGGAATGTCAAGCCGTCTTCAAATCATCTCCCATTCATTCTTCATTCGCACGATTTGTTATGAACGTCAACGCTCTCGAGTCCATTTTCAAAGATTTGCGACGAATATCCCTGGAAAACAAAATACGAACGAAAAATAAACACGACGAAGGTTGCATCGTTGGAATGCAGCGAAAATCCTTATTTTTGTTGAGGCCTTGGGTCACAGTAACGGGTATAAAATCATGTGGGAATTTAACAATTTTTTTTCGTATGATAAAGTGATTCGCTGGGAAAATCAATTACACATTTATTTAGTATGAATATCAAGCTGTTAGAAAATATATGTATTTTTTTTTTCGATGTACAAAATGGAGGGCTACTAATATTTTCTTTTGTTATATTTTTTAGGCGCTCAGTGGCGTGACATTTAACATCGACAATTTTTGACGTAGAACGAAAGACAAGTATTCTTGTCAATCTACGTTAGAATACCTAGAGAAGTACGTACGGAATTTAAAAAATATTGTTTTGTTCAAAAGTTGTAGGTATTTGAACTTAAGAAATGAATTTTCAGTGAAAAGTTTCGTTAAAACTGCTCATGAAATGAAAAGTTTTCGATTAATCAGAAATTCCGTATGTACTTCACTGCGAAATGCAATTGGGAACATAACTTTTAAATTTGAAGAAAATCGAGTGAAAATTGTTGAAGTCATTTGTCACGCCAATTGGGAAAAAACTGTTTCGAGAAGTTTCGAGTAGTCGGCCATTTTGTACATCGGGAAAAAATGTATATATTTTCTAACAGCTTGATGTTTATACTAAATAGATGCGTAATTAATTTTATGAGTGTATCACTTTTTCATAAGAAAAAAATTGTTAAATTCGCACATGATTTTATATCCGTTACTGTGGCCTTAATCTACATAGTTCATTGGGCAGATTTGGATAGTGCGTATCTGCATAAGCAATTTGAAAAGTGGTCGAAGTATTTTTGTACACAAAATCCGCATAGAGAAATTTGAGGAACATTTACTTTGTATTCCGACGATGCAAACTTTAATATCGTGAAAAATAAGGAAGTTTGCCGTGAAAAAAGAGTTTGCGTTAGGGAGATAATTTAAGGTTGCTTACAAATACTGGGGTGGATAGATATCAAGGGGTAACACCACTCTAGCGGCAGAAAATAAGGCCTGACTTTGACAATTTATTTTGGGAGTATGAAAAAAGGAATAGGATTTCTTTTGAGAGGGTTTATTTAACAATTATTAAAGTGTATAAAAAAAATTATTATAATTTTCATACAAAATGGCGGCGACAGAGCCCATCTTGAAAAACGTGTTTTTTTCACAAATAGCTTCACGGGAGGACGGTTTTCTCGTGAAGTATAAGACCTGGAACAAAAACCAAACAAAAATATAATCTATATATTATTAGCTTTGGGACTACGTGGAGATTTTTTTTTATCAAATTTTGAAAAAATGGCGCACTTTGAAAAAAATTAATCGATTTTTTGCCCAGAAAAAAAGCAGTTAATTGTTTATAAAAAAAACGTCCACATTGAATCAAACGGGTACGTACTCCCATAGAGAATGTGATTGTGAAGCTACTAGTAAAATTTCACATCGATCCACGCAAAGGTGTTCGAGTAATCCGTCCTCCCACTTTGAGAAAAGTGATTTCGAGAAAAACGCGTTTAAAGTTGTTTAAAAAAAAATTCGCCACAGGACCAATTGCATATTGTTTTTATGATCCCAAAGTATTTTTTAAGCAAAAAAACGATTTTTCCAAAATCCTAGAGTGGTGTTATCCCTCGATGAAAATGTTCCCAGTCGTTATGGTATATTTTCCAAATATAGTCGCAAAAGATGATATTGAAGTTCGCATCGTTGGAACGCAACGAGAATTTAGTAGATCGAACTTTTTTTTGGCAAATTTAGGCTACAAGAATCGTTCAACCGTTTTTTAGGATCCTCATGAAAAATGTACAGCCTGAGTTCGCAGGAAAATAACTCGGATGATGAAAAAACTGAAGAAATAAATCGAATAAAAAAATTCGTTGCATTCCAACGATGCAAACTTCAACATCGTCGCAAAAGGAGAAAGGTTTCCGCACTCGTTTATCAAAAATTACATTTTAAAGTTTACGCCAATCTCCGCTTGATTGCATTGGTTGTATGGGACAACGTCGTTGGCATTTCAGTTTCTCGCGTATAGTTGTCACATATGTGAAAAGAAAGTGACCAAGAAAAACGAATATTGTGGGCAGGATAGTGTACAGAACAATATTACCGAAAACAACGACAGGTTACCGATCTAATTAATGAGAATGTATGAAAAATATGTTACCACATTGAGAGAAAAGTCCATGGTGTTTACAACAAATGCCTATGGTAAAAGAGGCAATAGTATAATTGATTATAGTTTATTGACATCATAATACGGTTAACACGACTATAAGCGAAAAGTATACCTAAATATGCGATTTGGGTGGCGTGTTTGGCTATCTATTATCCCCGAAGTGATTATTCACTATTGTCGAAGGCTTGAAAATATAGAAATGATTAATTCAGTGCTACAACAAAATCGACGTGCAAATACTAATGTTGTTTGGGTTCAGTCAAACTTCTACTATCCTTTTCAAGTTTCTACAATTTATATGGTTAACATTAAAGCTTTTCAAGTATAATTTGTTAAAAGACCTTACGAAATGTGACTATACGAAAAAAAATTATAGATGGGGCTGAAGTTTGCATCGTTGGAACGCAACGAAAGTTCCTTCCAATGTCTCACTTTTATTATTATCCAAAATCAAATTACGCAAATTTGCTCTAGATCGCTAAATAAAAATCCTAAAAAATGTTTGCGTCATCTCAGTAGTTCAACTCTGCCATAGAAAAATTATGAAAGTGAAAAAAAATATTTTCGTTGCATTCCAACGATGCAAACTTCCGCGCCATAAATTACAGTAAAGTTGACTCATAGCGAAGACGTATGCAACCGCAGCTTAAGGCCTTAAGGCCACAGTAACGGGTATAAAATCATGTGCGAATTTAACAATTTTTTTCGTACGAAAAAACGATTCACTCTCAAAATTAATTACACCTATTTAGTATGAATATCAAGCTGTTAGAATGTTTTTTTTTCGTTGTACAAGCTTACAAGACTACTAACATTTTATTATTATCTTTTTTTAGGCACTCTGCAGCGTGACATAGCATCCACAATTTTTTACGTGGATCAAAAAAAAAAATTCTCTTCAACCGACATTAGATTACCTAGAGAAGTACGTACGGAATTTAAAAAATATTGTTTTATTCAAAAGTCGTAGGTATTTGAACTTGAGAAATGAATTTTCAGTGAAAAATTTCGTTATAACTGCTCATAAACTGCTCATAAAGTGAAAAGTTTTCGATTAATGAGAAATTTCGTACGTACTTCTCCGCGAAATGCAATTAAGAACGTAACTTTTAAATTTGAAGTGAATCGAGGGAAAATTGTTGAAGTTATTTGTCACACCAATTGCGAAAAAACTGTTCCGAGAAGTTTTGAGTATCGGCCATTTAGTACATCGAAAAAAAAAATGCTCACAGCTTGATATTCATACTAAATAAATGTGTCGTTAATTTTATGAGTGACATAAAATTATCTACACATAGATAATTTTATTTATAGATAATTATCTATGTGTAGATAAATGATCTACACATAGATAATTTTATTTATAGATAATTTTTAACGAAAAAAAATTGTTAAATTCGCACATGATTGTATACCCGTTGCTGTGGCCTAAGGCCTTAGAAAAATACGCGAGTGTAAAATTTCGTCTACTGCGCATCATGCGAATGTACGGTTCGTCGAGTTTTTCGGTATTTTTCGCGTATAAATTGCGTTTTTGCGAAATTTTAATTAACCTGTTTGGCATTCATGGAATGTTGAACCGGCCTCAATGAGAATTCGGAAAATTGGGTGAGCTGCCTCATATTCAAATTGGCGAGCCTCGGCTCCTGAGAAGTATCTCATGTACACACAGACGCGTGCGCGCACACACATGCGCGGTAACAAAAAACAGATAGCCGTTATGCGAAAAGGTCGAAACTCGATATTGATAAGGGAATGGCATTATGCGTCTCCGGTGCAGTAATATGTACATATGGATCTGGGCAATTCTGCACCATCATAAGTAAAGTATTGATTCTGGAATACAGCCATACGCGCGGGCGCGCGCACACACACAGACACATCGAGAAAACGTGGACGTGCATTTGACGTATTTAGCTGGCTCGTATCGAGGCGATACACATTATCCAATGATTTATGATTGATATTGCACTACTTTCGCCGTTCGTCTCGTTCAACACGATATATTTGCACTTGTTGACGAAATCGGGTGAAAAACAAACCAAGTTGGAAGATCGATATCCGGTCGTACTAATGGACCTATATTTAAACCGCCGATCGTTAATCGATAGTGCAGAATATCGGTTATCCGTGTGCCCGTTTTATTTTTTGTCAATTCTCAACGGGTATCTTTGTGGGGAAATCCGACCGACGAGGACTTTATTCGAACGGACGATTCAATCAGACATAAAAGACAACGTTTGATGAAATTGAAAAATAGTTACATTAAGGGCCACATCTATCTAGCTAGAGGCCCGAAAAAAAATGGAAACGGTTGGTGGAAAGGAAACGCATTTATTCTTAACACAAAGGTATATAATTAACTTAAAGGTAAACATACATTGTGAGCCTTTAAGGGGAGATATACACCTAGGAGCCGGAAAAAGGTCTTTTTTGTGAATTTTTTCAAGGAGACTATTTGAAATTTCGTATTGGGGTTTTAATTATCTAAAAGTATATACATTCAAAAATATGTTTAATTTTCTTTATTGAAAAATATCAAAAATATACAAGGATATTGTATGATCCTTGGAGCGTCGTAAAAAAATCTGCGTATACGGTACCCACTGGCGTTTCTTCAAAAATCATCTGAAAAAAAAACCAAAAAGATTATTAAATAAGATACTGTAATCTAGTACTTGCCATAGCCGATTTTGAAAATATCGATTAATGACAAAATGGCGGACGTTTGAACATAAATAGTGATTTTTGGGCCGAAAATTAGTTATTATTTTGCCTATAAATCAAAAACTAAGTAACGGAAAAAAAATCCTGTGACAAGTACTAGATAATGGTGTATACAATAACCACAAAAAACCTCAAGGCAATCGGTTCATTGGTTTTCGAGAAATTTTGGGTACCGATTTGAAAAACGTGGTTTTGAGAAAAACGCGTTTGAAAATTTGGGAATGAATAAATCATGAAATTTGTCAACTTACATGGAATCATCGATACCAGGCCCATAGTGTAGGTCTTCTACGGTCGACGGAATGTTCATAGCTTCTAAATCCTCGACCTCGACCATCTAGGTGTATATCTCCCCTTAAGGGGCTATACCAGTGTGAACGCTGAAAATTTGAGGGATATTCGGGAATTTTTTGGAAGAAAAGTACTCAATTAAAGGTTTCGGAAAATTAAGAATATATTTGGCAATATTCGAACTATATTACATAATTTTTTCATAGAAAAATATTGAGATCCAAGCGACTTATGCGCTGCCTTCAGTGGCGCCAAAGGAAAGTTCCTCCAGTGCTGACATGATTCCGGCCGATTGAGTAGCTGAAACCGAAGAAGGAAAAAATGTCGATAAACGAAGGTATTTCCTGTACAATGACGTAGGATTTTCGACAAATATCAAAATCTAACAAAATGGCGTAGTTATGAAAAAAAATGTTTTCTTGCCTATAAAATGGTCGTTTTTTTCAATGCCAAATCGTCCATTTTCATCCAATCGAAAATATCCTACGTCATTGTAGAGTAAATATATTCAAGAGTACTCAGTTCAAATTTCAAGTCAATCGGATAATTACTCTTTGAGTTACAATGTCAGCAAATTTGAAAAATCTCGTTTCGAGAAAAACGCGTTTCAAGATTCAACTATCGATTTTTGCAAGATAAAATGATATTTGAAATCAAATAAAATTTTTACAGGATATTCTTGAAAGTATAAACTGTCGAAAAAGGCGAAAATATCGATTTTTCGAAAGTGTCACACTGGTGTAGCCCCTTAAAAAAATCACCAAAAATACAGAAAAGCCACAAAAGTATGGCCTCTGGCAAATGATGAATTTTTTCGCGGCGTTTGGCGGTGGACACTCTCCAGCTTAAACGGTCCATCCGAAATCTCAAAACCAAACGAGTTATCCAAGTTCACAATAAATACGAGTCGTTGACGATCGTGGATTTTTGAAATAATTTTTCTAAACAACGTAGCGACTAATTGAAACTCGAGCATCCAAAATTTATGAAAAAAGTCGTCATTTTCACGTAACTATTGAAAAATGAAGATCGATTTTGAAAAAGTGTGATCGTCAACGACCTTTAAATGTTTCTCATCCTATCTCCTGTAAATTTGGAAACAATCCATCAAGTGGTTCTCGAGATATCATGTCCACCGACTTTGAAAAAAGTGTTTCGAGAAAACGCGTTTAGAGTTTGAAGTATTGCACTGGTACCGCTCGCCCGGCGGACTGTTAGAAACTGCAGCTAATTCAATTTTAGGAATATTTCAATGAAATTCGCACGGAATGTAGCGAAAAGTTGATACTATCGAAATGCCATTTTTTTACCCACCTAGGTAGATGTAACCCGTTAACTATAGTGTGAAGGAAAAAAGCCCTTGGATTGACGCAAAGAGAGAGCCAGAGGGAACATGGTTGGTTGATCGATTGGATTTAATATTTTTTGTGTACCACTCTCACAAAAAACCAATACATTCCACTAAAATGATAAGATCAAGCAATATTGAATTTACGATATATCGATTCAGACATTATAGCAGCGACAAGATACAATTTTGTGTAATACAAAAATACACGACGTTGAAATTTGCATCGTTGGAAAGCAACGCTTTTTTTCTTATTCATTTTTATTATTGTTCGAAACCTCTTTTTCGCAACTTGAGGTCGTAAATGTCCAATAGAAATACGCAAAAACGTTCGAATGATTAATTTTAATGAAAAAGCATTAATTTTCGTTGCGTTCCAACGATGCAAACTTCAAGATCACAAAAATACGTCTCTATAAACAATGATTACAGGAAAAGTATACTCCACGTGCATCCGTGTGTGTGTGTGTGCAGAAAGAGAAAGAGACAGACCAATAGCGTCCATTTTCATTCGTAGATGCAGACGAGATCAAGGCCCCGTTTGGTGGATGCAACGAGCGCGAGTTCGAGACTGTCGCAAAAAGCAGTGCTGCGTAACAAATTGCTGAAGAACGCAAAGTCGATTCAGCGCAAACGTTGCCGGGGTGACAATATAACAGCGGCGATTGAGAGGGTCGTGAAGAAGTTCGAGCACGCGGATGACGCGAGTGTGAGCGCAGCGGTGGAAGATGACGAGGAGGAGGGCGAGGACGAGGACGAGGATGAGGAGGAGGACGAAGACGAGGAAGAAGCTGAGGAGGAGGAGGAGGAGGAGGAAGAGGAAGATTACGAAGAGGACGAGATCGAGGACGACTCGGGTCTCTTCAAGGAATCCCGTAAATTCGAGAACCCAAAAGTACGCGGCGAAGCCTCAAAAGTCCAAAAGAATCTCGAATCGAGCAATCGTTCGACGAAAATCGTTCGTGGCGTCCGAGTTGTCAGTAAAAAGCGAAACGTCAAGTCCAACGCTTTGCACAAAGCTACGGTTGTCGCAAAGTCTCGGCCAACGAGCAACACCAACAGACGAGCAACGTCCAATTATCGAAGCAAAAAGTACACGAGAAAAACGACGACAAATCACGATAGAAACTTGCCATCACGATCAACGACGACGGATCTTACTCAGGACGGTGGCTCGCTCGCCTCGAGTTCTTCGTCGCCCAGCCACTCGGCCATACTGCGACGAAAGAAGCACGTGGATCCCGTGGTCTCGTTGCACGCTTCCCTCAAGGCTAGGTCACAGCTGAGAACGCACGATGGCAAATTTGCACGTAGGATCGACACCGACGTGGCGGTGAATTCACCGAGAAAAGAGCCCTCGGCAGCACGCGCGCCAACAACCACGAGGCGAAACAATTCTCTCGTCGATCAGGACTCCAGCGGAACGAGACAAAAGTCATCGAAAAAAAGCACCTCCGAGCCGGACAAAACCACGTTGCGCGATTCCGCAATTGACAAACGTCCCTCAACCGCCACGAGCAAGGAAACCTCGAGGAAAAATAGCGCCGAGGGCGATAAATCGATCGCGTCTTCCCAATCCTCGGGCACCCGAGACACGAACGACCCGGGCAAAAAATCCGCGACCAAGAGTTCCCCCGAGCGAGCCAAAGCTGCTGCGAGACTTCCGGATGAACCACGACGCGTCAAAACGAGAAAAGCGCCCGCGAGGAAGACCACCTCGGAGACGAGGGACGCTGCGAGCGACGCCGAGGAGGAGGAAGACGAGGAGGAGGCTCTCGATGAACGAGACGCGAACGAGGCGCGATCCAACGGATCGGGAAAATGGAAAAAATCGTCGAGAGGAAACTCGACGGTACAACGTAGCGTGAACAGTTTGGACCTCGATCTGGACGAGGCTATCTCGAAAAACGTGATCGACGTGACGAGAATAAAAAATTCCGTCGCCCGTGAGATCGTGGCTGTTGAGGAGCGTCCGAGCCGCGGGCGCCGGAAGAAAAACGTCGACGAGGGCAGGGCCTCGAGAAGCGCCGAGAACCCGGCGAATAACCAGGACTCGAGGAACGATCCGGCAATGTCGAAATATTGCCATACGAAGAACGACGCGTCGAGCAGCACGGCTGAGCAGGAATCTACGAAACGCGTGCACAGGAGAGACTCGAAGAATCGCGAGATCGAAGGGAAGGGCGATTCACCCAAGAGAAACGAGACGAGAAGGGAGAGCCGAAAATCGAGCGACTCGAGACAAGCGAGACAAGAACGTCGCTCCGGTTCACTCGAGGATTTTTCCAAAATTCGCCAAGTACCGGACGAAGTGAGAAAACTTTTGGGCAGCGACGATTTGTTGACGCAGATCGGACTGAAGAGCCGCGATCGAGCGACCAGGGCGCTCACCAAGGTCGCGCAGCAACGCGTCAATAGCCCGAGAAACAGAGGAGGGAGGAAAAATTCCCTCGATTGCGAGGAGCAGCCGTCGGTGGAAACGGAAAAAACGACTCTGAGAGTATCGCCGAGGAAATTGGACAGGAAAGAGCCGAAGTCCGGTGACGAGAATAATCCTGATAAAGTAACGAGGAACGACGAAGACGCGAAAATCGAGGCATCTGTCGATGATGTTGCTGCGGGAGAGACGAGAAACTCGAGGAAGATGGAGAGCAACGCTGGCAAACGCAGAGGTCGAATCAAATCGCGATCTGACGGTGCAAATGCAGCGGCGACTTGCGACGGTGATCAAGAAAGCCGGAGAGTATCTACGGAGAAGGAAGAGGCGAAAAAAGTCATCGAGACGGTTGATACGATCGATGATAGAAGCTCCGAGGAAACGATCGCGATTGTCATCGACGAGGATGCTCGAGAATCTGTCGAAATATCCGCCAATGAGAATCGAGAAGAAGAAAAATCGATCGAAAAGATCGAAGCCAAAGATACCGAGGCACTCGTCATAGCCGCTACCAAGAGTCCTGCAGAACCGATCGAAAAGATCGTCGCAGAGCCAACGGCCAAAATCGGTACGAAAAATCTCGAAGAATCGATCAGACAAATAATCAACAGGAAAGTCAGTCGACCGATCGCTGGAAAAAATGTGGCCGAAGTCGTCGAGACGGGCGCATCGTCCAGAAGGAGAAATCGGCTCGAGAGGGACGAGAAGATTTGCGCGAGCGAGAATGTTGAAAATTCGGACGTGAAAAATCGGCATAAATCGGCGGAAGCGGGCGTCGTGAATCCTGGAGAATCGACCGAGAAGATCGTTAGCGTCGACGCATCGACGGAAACGATCGGTACGAAAAACCTCGAAGAATCGATCAAACGAATATTCAATAGAAAAGTTGATCAATCGATCGTTAGCAAGCATCTCGACGAATCAATCGAAATGGCGATCAAAAGACACCTTGAAGAGCCGATCGAAACGATCGTCAATGATGTGGACGAATCGGCACGAGCGACCGTGAATGAAAATCCCGAAGAATCCGCGAAGAAAACCGCCGTCGAAAGTTCCGAAGATACTGTCGAAAACGTTGATGAAAACGTCGAGGCGAGCCTGGATAAATCCGTGAAAAGTATCGATCAAAGTGTCGAAGAAAGATTGGAGATGGCTGAGGATGATCGGAAGGAGAGAATCGCGTCCGAGATCGTCGAGGCAAGTGTGGAAGAGAGGATCCTCGGTGGTTCGGCAAAAAGTGCCGATGACGACAAAAACGTGGCTCCATTGAGTTTCGAGCATCTTCAGCAAGAATCGAACAATTCGAACATCGACAGCGGCAAGGAGAATTCCTCGGAGACCGCGGTGAACGCGTCGAAGCTTAAAATCGTACGTCCGAAGAAGTGTCGTGGCTCGCGACGCGAGAGAATCGGCAAGCGTACTTTGAGCAGCGTTATCGGCATATTAACGGAGGGTGTGAACATACCGGTCGAGATACAGCAGAGCGTCGTACTTACCGTTCAAACGTCGATCGAGGCAACCGCGGAGACCGGAAGTCAGAGTAGTGCCGGCCAAGCGAGCGGCAACAACGTCGCCGCGGGCGAAGCCTCGAACGTTCGCGCGAGCGTTAAACCGAACGAGAGCAGCGACACGGCGAGCAGCTCGAGCGCCACCGAGGAAGGGCAAAACTCTCGTGACGTCGCGAGGCTGGAAAGTACGAGAATCGAGAGTGTGGAGAGGAGAGAAAAGTGCGAGAGCGACGAGAACAAGAGTCGAGAAAACTCGAAGGAAAATGCGGAAAATGATGAAAAACCGGAAGTGGAAGATTCCGAAGCAGCCAAAGTATCGCCAAACGCCGGGTCACTTTCAACGAAACCTGCGGAAGCCGTAGAATCTACGACCGTCGGACCACCGAACGACATAATATTGGATCTCTCGCGGCGGAAACCCCGAGGCAAAGGTTCCTTCCTCGAGAAGATAGTCTCGAAAATTGCCAAACAAAAGGACGTTTTGCTCGACCACGATGTCGGATGTTTGCTCGACAATGCCGCCGACGAACTGACGAATATACTGAACGAGGTAAACCCCACGGTCGCGAAAGAAAATGTAACAGCAACCAAGACGATCGGCCCGAGCAACGACAAAGTCAACGATCAAACGATTTCCCGCGACGAACGATCGAGCGAGCCGGAAATTCCTCTCCCACCCGATAATGTTCTTTCCGATGTCGCCGAGAACGAACCGGTCCCCGCGCATAACCTTGTCCCCGGGACGAACGATCTAAGCGAGAAACAGCTCGAGCCTGCGAATCCGCGGATTCCGGAGGCCGAATCGGATCGGCCGATCGTCGAGGAATTGCCCAATAGACCGGAAATTACGACGCCCGCGATCGACGATCGTGACTCGAATGGAACAAGGTCGCGGAGATCGTCGAAGAAGCGCTCACTCGACGCGACAACGCCCAAGAAGAACAAACGGAAAACGCAAACCGACGAGAAAGTCCCGGACGAGGATTCCTCCGAGGAAGAAGTGTGCCTCGCCGATATCATGAAACTGATCAACTCCGCGAAACAGGATAGTCCGAGGATCGACGAGAAGTGCACGGAAAAGACTCATTCGATGAAGAGAAAAATCGTCGAGGTGGACAACGAGGAAGACTCGCCCTGCCGCACGAGCCCGAGTCGATCCGTCCACGAGTCCGAGAACGTCACCAGGTCGAAGCGATCCGACGAGACCGAGATGAAAAAATCCAAAAGAAACAACACCCAAAGATCGCAAATTCGCAAAGATTCGAATATCGACGAAGTCAGCGATCACGAGACAAGCGAGAGTTCCTTGACGAGGCAGACGGCGAATGATGTCGAGTCGGCGATACCCTCGGTAGCTACGGAATCTTCCACAGAGTCCGCGAACATTTCGAGCTCAGGGACCGAGCCGAAGATCGTCGAGGAGTCTACGCTAACGATCAACAATCTCGAGAGCCCGACTTTGGAGAAATCAAAATGGCGGCCCACCCGAAAATGTGCCGCCAAGAAGAAATCATTGGCCGACGAGCATTTGAATCTCTCGGACGATGAGGACTGCGACGTCGCGTCGCGAAGTGACATTAGCAACGTTACGATTCTGCGTATTCCCGTTCCGCCCAAGGATACAAGCGCGGTGAACCACGCGCCGGAAGCGGCGAGCTCGATGGAGAGTTTCAAAATTCCCGACGTCAACGACCTCGTGACGTCGAGAAAGAGAACAACCCGGAAACAGTGTCTCCATGAGAATCTGCAAATGGCCGATAAGGCGACGCCATCGGAGGTCACACTTCCGGTCGTTGAGGATCCGGTTTCGAGCCAAGTCGAAACGAATAATTGCGCTACTGAGCTGGCCGTCGAGCTTGTCGTCGGCGACGAGAAAACGAGCCTCGACGTCGAGGAAAAATCGTCCATCGACATCGCGACGACGGATCAAGAGACGAAGCCTGCAGAGCCGCCCGAGTCCACGGAGCCGGACGAACCCGAGGCCAAGTCATCGTCGAGAAAGAGAAACCACGCGGGCAACGAGAGAGACGGAAAGGAGGACGCGCGAACCGATGGTTCCGCGGACGAGGACGTCGAGAGTGACGAGGCCACGGAGCGACGCGCCAGCCTAACGAGACGCGCCAAGGAAACGACCACCACGCCGAACGACGAGAGTGCCCAATTCTCCGACGCCAAGCTCCAACGCAAGTTCGCCGTTGTTCACACCAAGTCCGGCAAGATGCTGATAGTCGAGAAGAAGAAGAAATTCACCAAGGAGGCGGCGAGATTTTTTTGCGAAATTTGCGCCGCCAGTTTTACGCGAAAGAGCTCGCTGAAGAAGCACAACTCGTCGCAGTCGCATCTGCTTCAAGTATCGAAATACAACGAGGAAACGGAGAAGGGCGACGTGTTGAACGAGGTGGGCCACGACGAAACTATCGAGCACTCGGTGACGAACGATAAAACGCCGAGTGAGGTCGCGACGCTGAAAAATTCGACGAGCAGCCCCGGCTTGACCTCGAAGATTATCGATGAACCGGAAGTTCGCAAGGGGCGCGAGACGCCGGAAGTACGAGGATCCGTGGACGAGCTCGAGAACGCCACGAATCTCGCGGAGGAACGCATCAACGAAGTTTCAACCAGGGAGATTGGCGAGAAGGATTCGAGCGAAAATCCGACGCCTCTACCCGTCGACGAACAACCCACGGACGATTGCAAAATCGTCGAGAAAAAATTGTGCGTCGATGATTTCGAGGACGAGCTTTTGGACGAGGAGATTTGCAAGATAACGGAAAACATGACCCACGACGAGTACGTTCTTACCGATCACGTGAGTCCGATCGCGCCGGAAGCTTCCTCGACCCCGCTCGAAAGTAACGCCGCCCAACCGCCCGACACGCCGGAGTCCATTAAAAAAATCGACCTCGCGAAAAGTCTCGAGGCGATCGGCGATCGGGAGAAGAAAAACTTGGCCGACGAGCATTTGAACCTCGATTCACCGACAACTCGTGAAATCCCGGTCGATCCTGGAGTCCCGAGTCTCGTGGCTATCACGAAAGAGACACCCTCGACTCAAGCGGCCTCGAAAATCGCCGCAGAAGCGCAAGTTTTACCGATCGAATTGCCGATCGTCGAGAACGTCGTCGAGGAAAGATCGGCATCGCCGAATCCTCCGCATCTCGTCGAAGTTCAACCGGACGCGGTCGTCGCGTCGAACGAAGATTTCGCGATCGAGTCGACTTCGAAATCGCGGCGGAAGAGCAAGAGAAACGATGCCAACGTAGAGCCTGTCGTCGAGGTGGACGACGCTTCCGGGCTAGTATCGGAAGAAAAACGCGATTCGCCGTTGAAGAATTCCAACGAAGCGGTGAAAAGCCCGATCGACGATGAATCCGGCCTCGAATCGGCAAAAATGTGGGACGAAAAGGCTCTCGGTGACGTAACAAATAACGATATCGCGACGAAGGAAGACACGGAGCAAGTGGAAATTCGCTCGTCACCGATCCCTCTCGACTTTTCAAACATAACGGAAAAGTTGAAATCTCAGGCGCGAAACGCGACGAAAGACACTTCGCTTAACCTCGAATTCGACAGCGACGAGGACACCCTGGAGACCAACGTGTCGGACGACATAAGGAAAATCTTGGCCGACCCGGAACTCGACACCGACAACCAGCAGATCGAAGCCAAGCGCCCGGAGAAGCCGCCGAAGAAATCGAACGCGATCACAGCGACGACGGAACAATCGCCAATCGACACGAGCCTCGTTCCATCGAAGAGAACCAAGCCAAAAGCCAAATCCGACGAAAGCACGAGGAGAGAAAAAGCAACGAAGAAATCCGCCGGTCGCAACAAAAATGTCGCGAAAGACGTCGCGAAAAAGTCAAGAACGTCGAAGTCCCGAAAAATCGGCAATTCCTCAAGGACGAAGATCGAGGAGACAAGCGAGAGCGAGTACGACGAGAATAAGGACGCCGTTGAATCGCAGAACAAGAGTAAAATCGTCAAATGCGTCTTCGGTCGAGTCTTCGGGGGTGAAAAAGTCGACAAGGTCAGAGAAGTGCTGGATGATTGGGTGTCGAGATCGGAGGGTGATTCGCACGACGAGGCGCAGACATGCGTCGACCTCGCGGCGTCCAAAGCCGAAAAAGTTCTCACGTCGTCGCAGGAGCCGAGAAAATGCCGCAAGGACGAGGACAAATCGTCGATAATCGAGTCGCAAAATTCGCCTCCGAAATTCTCGGGAAACGTCGACGGTGAACGGAGCAAAAAGAGCAAACGTACGAAAAACGGGGAGGCCGCAACGTCGGGCTCGGATAACGCGGAAAGAGCGCGTTCACAGGATGACGAAGCGAGATCGAGGAGCGGACGAAGGAAAAATTCCGATCGCTGTACAATCAACGATTCGTCGATGACGTCGCAGACTTCGAACGAGATTGACAGCGGCTCGAGATGCAGGCAGAGCAAGAAGAGAGCCGAGGAGCGAATATCGCGAGCCTTCGAGGACGAGTCCTCGATCGTGTTCGACGATGGCGACCTGTTGGTGAGCGGGGCTCCGAGCACGACGAAAAACCCACGGAAGCCACGAGAGACCCGACAGGAGCCGGAAATCGTGGCTGAGAGGCAAGACCAAAAAACGCCCATTGCCAAGAGCAAAAAGCACGTGGAGGAGGATGAGGACGAGTCGAGAGAGGCGAACGACTTCGAGGAGGAGGAGGAGAACGAGAAGAACCGGAAGTCGTCCTTGAACGAGGCTTCAAGATCGAAGAGCGAACGCTCGATCTCGCCGGTGGTGAATTCGCCTCAAGTGGAATCCCTCGAGGACACTAACGAGCTTCTGTCGAGCCTCGTAACAGCCACCGACAAGCCCGACAACGAGGACGAAGAGGACGATGATAACGAAATAGCTCGAGGACGAATTTCGCCACTTTACGTTTGCGACACACCCGAAAGTTCACTCGACAGCACCTCCAACAGCGAGGACGACGAACGAAATTGCGGGGATGGCGGTGAATGCTCGCCTAGCCAATTCAAGAACAAACCCCTACCACCAACGTCACCGATCTCGAACGCCTCGAATCGCGACGAAACAACGGAACTCTCGACGATCGGCATCAACGTAGCCATCGAGGAAAACGCCCTAGACGCGCCGCGTACCGATCACCCTAACTCACCGAGCCAAAAATCCCGACAGGGCAAAGTTCTCAACTTCGACGAGGAACTCTTCGTCGAGTGTTGCTCCAGGCTCAAGGCCACCACCGAGAACGAACTACGAGGCGCTAAAAAGATCAAGCTCGATCACAACGATGCCTATGAGAGAAACGAGGAGAGGGAGGAGACCTTCAGAGGCAACAGAGACCGATGGAGAGACGTCGAGAGTCAGAACAGCCTTGGAAGCCTTCTCGAATCCGTCAATCAGGTCAGACATTTTTCATCGATCCGTTTTTTTTCAACTATACCAGCCAGTTTTGAAAATGCAGTTTAGGAGACCCTGCCATGGCTGCTCCATTTTTTAAGATTAATGAATAAAAAATAACACGTTACAGCCATAAGTAGTAATAACACATACCGTGAGTCGGAAAAATGGTAGAGAAATATTTCCTTTTCAAAATAAATTATGAAAATCAGCAAATGTTTTTCCTCCCTTAAGGCGTTACCCCCACATGTAGCGCAAAAAAAGGCCTTTTTCATGATTTTTTTTAAAGAAAACTACAAAACTTTTTTAATCGATCAACATACCATCTTGAAGAACACATCTTGAAGAACTTTCAGTAATTTTTTTATTGAAAAGTATTACATTGTTTAGTGGCAAATGGCCGTCAATGAAATAATGTTTTTATATACACGGTTTGCGGTGACCAACATTGCGGCCAAGTGGATCATCTGAAAAAAAAATGCGGATGGATTTAGTCAAATATAAGTATAAACTAGTCTTTAATCGAAGGATTTTAAAAAATATTCATTTTTCACAAAATGGCGGACAGTCAAAGTTAATGGTTCGATTTTAACGAAAAAAAACGGCCGTTTTTTGGCTATAAAACGACCATTTTTTTTCGAACAAAAAAAATCGAACGATTAAAGACTACATTTTTATGTATTAAATAAGCCTGCGAAATTTCAAGAAAATCGGTTCATTAGTGTTCGAGTAATCTTGGTCACCGACTTCAGAAATGCCATTTTGAGAAAAACGCGTTTAAAGTTTCTCTTTCAACGCTCTTTCAACGCGGATTCTTCTCTTTCAACGCTCATATCTCAGTCAATTTTGTTCGGATCGACTTGAAATTTTCAGGACATATTCTCAGATACTTATACTTCAAAAAAATGCAATAAAAAAAGATCGATTTTTTCAAAATCGCAAATGGGGGTAACCCCTTAAGGGATTAAGCAACCGTGAAGACTCGAAAAAATTCATTTCGCAGGAATAAGGAAGATGATCGAAAAATCTTTGGATTATTTGTATGTACGCTAACAAAGTTGTATGCCAAATTACATTAAAAAAACAATAATAGTTAAAGTATTTATAGACAATATCGTGGAGGACCTTTGAACGTGAGAGGTACAACGATGTACTTGATCTTGACTATCCGGTCGATCTGAAAAAAGCGATTTTTTTTCTTCTCAAAATAGATAATATTGACTAAGACTTGACCGGGCTTTGTAATCATGCTTCAGTCGCAAATTTTTTTTTTTTAATTTCCTTTCGATTTTTTGACCGAAAAAGGCATTATTGTTAGTAACTAATGAAAGAAATTGTCGAGAAGAAAAACAACGGTCGAGGCTATCATTACCCTAAAAAAGTAAACCTAATTTCAAGTTAATCCGTTCATTAAGGGGGATTGTCTTTTTTTTTCGCAAAATTTACCGCTTTTTGGGAATTTTTTTGTGAAGAAAGTATACAACGGAAAACTTGTGAAACTTGGCATATAGTTTTATTGATCTGTTTACTACATACAAAAAATTTTTTAAACAACTTCATCAAAAAATCCGCCTCCCACCCCTCTCGACGCGCGATGGTCCTTTTTTGATGGTGTGCACGATTACAGCCTTCACGTTCATCCTGCAACAAAAACCCAAAAAGCATTTTACTTTAGACACATATAGCTATCGTTCGATGAAGGGAAAAAAAAATTGACGATTTGGTGACGTTTTGAACTTGAAGTATCGATTTTTCGAAAAAAATTGATCGATTTTTTGTTATAAATAAAAAACTATTAAACGTATTGCTTTTTTGCTTCATCAAACGATAAAAGGATATCAGCTGAGCATTTTGTCCAAATTTGAAGGCAATCGGTTGAATAGTTTTTGAGAAATCGTGCACACCATCAAAAAAGGACCATCGCGCGTCGAGGGGGGTGGGAGGCGGATTTTTTGATGAAATTGTTTAAACATTTTTTTGTATGTAGTAAACAGATCAATAAAACTATATGCCAAGTTTCACAAGTTTTCCGTTGTATACTTTCTTCACAAAAAAATTCCCAAAAAGCGGTAAATTTTGCGAAAGAAAAAGACAATCCCCCCTTAAATATCAAGGAAACATGTACACCGTTTTGAAAAACATAGTTTTGAGAAAAGTGGGTTTGAAATTTGCATCGTTGGAATGCAACGAAAATTCTTTTTCATATTTTTATTTTCTCATTTTTATTTTACAAAAAAAAATTGTGTGGTTTTGAATTCTTGATCTCTAAATAAGCGATTTGAAAAACGATTGAAGGTTATTCGTAACGAATATTTGCCAACAGAAATTTGAAAAACAATAATTTTCGTTGCACTCCAACGATGCAAACTTCGATCCTATCGAGAAAAACGCGTTTAAGGCGCTATACCGGTGTGAACGCTGAAAATTTGGGTGATTTTCGGGATTTTTTTGGAAGCAAAGTACTCGATTAAATATTTCGGAAAATTAAGAGTATATTTGGCTATATTTGACCTATATTACATAATTTTTTAATAGAAAAATATTGAGATCCAAGCGACTTATGCGCTGCCTTCGGAGGCGCCAAAAAAAAAAAGTTCCTCCACTGCTGACATGATTCCGGCCGATTGAGTAGCTGAAATCGAAAAAGGAAAAAATGTCGTTAAACTGGAAGGTATTTCCTGTACAATGACGTAGGATTTTCGAAAAATATCAAAATCTAACAAAATTTCGTAGTTATGAAAAAAAACGTCTGTTTTCTTGCCTATAAAATGGTCGTTTTTTTCAATACCAAATCGTCAATTTTCATCCAATCAAAATTATTCTACGTCGTTGTAGAATAAATATATTCAGGAGTACTCAGTTCAAATTTCAAGTCAATCGGATAATTGCTCTTCGAGTTACAATGTCAGCAAATTTGAAAAGACGCATTTCGAGAAAAACGCGTTTAAAGAGATTTAACTATCGATTTTTGCAAGATAAAATGATATTGATATAAATGATTTTTTGAAAGTATGAACTGTCGAAAAAGGCAAAAACATCGATTTTTTTTAAGTGTCACAGTGGTATAGCCCCTTAAAGTTTTACTAGCAGTTTTATCGTTGTAATCATACGTTTACCTTTAATCTGCTATTCCTGCACCATGCGTTGGACCTTCCTCTTCAATTTAATTTGCCTCAAGCGTCGAACGAGTCGTCATTTTCGCAGTAGCCCAGCCCCTTAATTATTATTCATATCGATTCCCGTTTGCTCCAAATCCACATGATACGAGAGCGTAAAAAAGCCTTACGTAACATCATTTGTTCAGTTGAAAGCGGATCAAACGTAATCGAAAAGAAATGTATCCGATAAAACATCCCAATCTGCTCGAACAAGTCATCATTTATCGCTGCGTGAGGTGATTTATTGCGACTACATTGGCTTGATTCAAGCGCAATGGCTCCCCAAACAACATCCGCCGGCTATCGGATTTTATCACGAGACTGAAAAAAAAAGGGTGGCTCATCGCTGATCATTCGTTTGCAGATATTCGGTGGAATTGGAAAATCGTATAGCTGTCGCGATTACAATAATACGAGAGAAAAATAATGTTACGGTTTTCCTCACTTTAGCCTGGCACGTAATACATTGCTGCTAAGTGTATTTCCGTTACGTACGTTTCCGGGCTGTTATCGAGGGTTGGGGAAGACGTTTGGACTACCGAACGCTCGGTAACTCGCGGATTGAAGCACCCTCACACATACACGTACACGCGTACGAGTAGTCTGGTGCAATCGATTTTGCGGTCTGTTGCGACATTAACCCTCCGTCCGAGCCGACCAAACACTCGACCGTGTTTTCACCGACTGAAACGATTTTGCACCCTGCCCTCGGCTCCCTTGTCCTTCCCTCCGATAGTCGCAAATGCAACGAGATGCAAGCCACCGAGATGATATTCCATTTGAGAATTCATTGCTCTCATTGAAAATGCTCGAGGCTGGAGCCTGAATTGGGAGGTCCAAAAAAGCGTTTTTTTCGGGAAAAGTAAACTTTGAGGTATCTTTTCATGCATACTTGAAATGTATAAAAAAAAACATTTTCAACGTGAAACAATAAATTACTGCAGATTTATTAGCCTATTCCATGTGCGTCTTGCCACCGCAGTCCCCAATCGACGGGAAAGATGCAGCTCGTAATTCCTGACTGAAACAAAAAAAAACAATAAAATTTTCAATTGTCATATATTTTTCTTCTGGGTGAATTGAGAAAAAGCTGAAAAAATCGTGAAATTATAACTTTTCTCAGGTTTGAAAAAAAAAGTGTTTAAAGAAACACTTTAACGTCCTATAAAAATTACTTAAAACGACTTTTTTAATTCACTAAGAAGAGATTTTCACACTGAAGAAAATAAACTTTCGTTTGATTCAATAAGTCGTTTAGTTGTTTTGCTATGACGCCCGCCAATTTGGAAAAATCGCGAAAATGAAAACTGGAGAAAACGCGCATCAAAGTTTACAATTGGATGAATTAATTGGCCAAATATTCAAAAAATATTGACAATTGGCCTCTGTACCTTTGTAAATATACTCTTGGACAGTTTATCTACCGATTTAAGCAATTAAAAAAAACGATTTTTCGCACCTTCTAATTAAGCCCCCGGCCTTAAGACCTTAGGCCACTCTAGAGGCCGAAAAAATAGGCTTTTTGGGGATTTTTTCTTTTCAGAAAAACTACAAAATAAATCGAGATTACAAAAAATGGTGTTTATCATACATATCAGTACAATACAATACTGATATACAATAATTTTTTTAAGCGGTTAATTTCAAAATGGCGGCTTATCTTTACAATTATCTAACGATTTTTTAGGCAAATTTTTGGAAAGTGAAAAATTTGCCTAAAAATCGTCAGATAATTGTTAATAACAAATGAACTATGCAATATAAAAAAAAAATCTTACGTACTTCCATAGACAATGTATTTTTCAAGATATATTCAACATTTCAAGTGAATCGGTTGAAAACTTGTCTGATTTATGTTCCCGGCTAACTTAAAAAATGCAGTTTGAAGATAAACGCTGCACAGTCGCCATTTTGAAATTGATCGCTTCAAAAAATTTATTGTATACAGTCACTGATATGTATGATAAACACCCTTTTTTGTAATGTCAATTTATTTTGTAGTTTTTCTGAGAAAAAAAATCCTCAAAAAGCCTTTTTTTTCGGCCTCTAGAGCGGCCTAACCCCTTAATGTACTTATCCACCTACGAGGGCGAGATATGCCGAAAATTTCAATATCTCGTTCGTCCTTCTGCGATTGTGATTTCTTTTCGACAAATTTGCAGATTCCTAACGAATCACGGATTATTTTCGTTAATGAAATTTCCCATTTGATGGACAGTTGATAAAAACCTGAGGAATTTCGACCAATTATGCGTTCTAATGTAGAAAATGTATTAATTCATTGCGCTGGCTGAATAAATTCTCCATCGCGTGGAGTGTCTCTCGCTCGTCGCGCTATTTGATTAATCGGTTCCATTGTTTTTTGTTTTCTCAGCTTCTGGGTGAGGAGATGTACAGTGGGAATCGTACGAACGATTATGCGAAGCGGGGCAAGAGCAACGGCAGCGAGAGATCGAGTCGCAGCGCGAGTCCGGATGTCGAATCGAATCGTCAAGAAAATCTCGGCTACGAGGACAGCTTGGACGTTGCGTTCGAGCACAATAACAAGCTTCGCGTCAAGATACAGCAGCGTATGAGGGAGAGCGAGAATCTGTTGGCGAGCGCTTTCGCGCAAAAAACTAGCCCCACGAGTCTGCCCCGTCACCATCATCACCACCATCATCACCATCATCATCATCATCGGGCCTCGAATCATCAGCGTCATCACGAGGGTTCCCACAGCCACAAGCGCGAGTCTCGTCACGTCAATGAGAGCCTTCGTAACGACGAGAATTACGATGATCGAAGCGTGGACAAGACGATCGACCAGGACGACAAACACGTCGAGCTCGATTGCTCGGGCTTCAGAAGCAAAAATCCGGCGCTCGGGGGTCTCATAGACAATTTGCTTCACAGCAATGGAAAACACGATCACAAGTGAGTCCCGTTTATTTTCGTCTCGGCGAGATCCTCCATCGAGAACAGAAATGATAGCTGTCTTTTTGTCATCGTCCTATCTATTGAAAATAATGCTAAAACGTAATTATTTTACCACGAACGAGACGAGATAATGGACACAGCAATCCTACGTATCTACTCGACCTTCGAGAATTCAATGAGTTTAATAACCGAAATGAAATGCGATAAAAAAAATGATTCGTGCAGTTACGAGCAAGTCGTTTTCATATCCGAATAGTTACTTTCCCTCGGCTATAACGTTGGTCCGTATTGATCCCATCCCTTCGTACCCCACCCATTCACACGACAGCTCCTTCCCAGAACTCTACTCCGTGCATCATACGAACCGCACGAGCCTCCAACGACCAACACCTAGCCGTCAATTTCATACTAATCTCGTTCCTTATTTACTCGATGAGACTATTATCGACAGTCGACCCGGAGCGATCAATTACTCGAGATTGAACATGCTCCGTTATGTACTTTGCTGATGAGAGAAAAGTAGACTGGCAACGCATCTTTGGCTTGCCTATCTTCAAAATACATCGAGATACATCGCACGCGCATTAACGGGGTCGTCTAGTGTGGAGGCCGTTTTTTAATGCTTTTTTGGAGATTTTTTTTTTGACAAACCATTAAAATAAAATGATTTATAAATTGTATATCATTTTTATTAACATTTAAACAAACTTTGTGAATTTTTTGAAGTCATATAGAATATAGTCGGAGGTACACCGCTCAACAGGAACACATATATAAAAAGAGGTGCTCCACTGCTGCCATGATTCCGGCCGTTCTGCTTATCTGAAATAAAAAAAAACGACATGCAATTTTAATCGTGAGACTTGAGGCTCTATATGGAACTGAAATAAAGTTGGAATTCCAAAAAGATAATTTCTCACTCTTTAGAAAACAAATCATTTTTTTCGTATTTTTTGGGGTCTATATAGTTGATAAAAAGAAAACTAACGAAGTAATCTTGATTATTTTCGTTCAACTTGTAGTTATATATGTACTAAAGATGCTATATAAATTTGAGGAGAATCAATCAAATAGTTTTTGAGATATCATGGCAGCAGTTTGAAAAAATCGTGTTTGAAAGTTGTATATAATTCATAATAAAAAAATGGCCTCACCATCAATCAGCTATGTCTGGACCATAGAGTACACCTTCCTCCTCTTCAAAGAAGTCATGCAAGGCCGTTTTCTCTTCTTTTGATCTGACGCACTAGACGACCCCCTTAAATCCGCGCCCAACGAGTATTATCTTTTTGCTAAAGCTCACAAATCGACGATAATTCGTTCAATTATTATCATTGATAGTTTAGGCAGAAACTAACAGACGTTGACTACCTACAGAACGAATACTTACACTTTTTAGTCTAGATCGTTGCGTGAATAATAAAGGGGTTAGGCCACAGTAACAGGTATAAAATCATGTGCGAATTTAACAATTTTTTTTCGTATAGAAAAGTGATTCGCTCATTAAATGAATTACACATCTATTTAGTATGAATATCAAACTGTTGGAAAATATATATATATTTTTTTTCGATGTACAGAATGGCCGACTACTATTTTCGTTTATCTTTTTTTTAGGCGCTCCGCGGCGTGACATTTGGCATCCACAATTTTTTACCGAGAACAAAAAACAAAAATTCTCGCCAATCTACATTAGAATGCCTAGAGAAGTACGTACGGAATTTAGAAAATATTGTTTTTTCAAAAGTTGTAGGTATTTGAATGAATTTTCAGTGAAAAATTTCGTATAAAACTGCTCATAAAATGAAAAGTTTTCGATTAATCAGAAATTCCGTACGTACTTCTCTGCGAAATGCAATTAGGAACATAGCTTTTAAATTTGAAGTAAATCGAGTGAAAATTGTCGAAGTTATTTGTCACGACAATTGGAAAAAAGCTGTTTCGAGAAAAAAGCGTTTGAAGTTTTAGGTACTCTATGGCCGTGCCAGAGGTGGGCTTACGTTATACGCTCAATGTCGGTGAAAACAAAATCTTTCTCGCTATAAATCGAATAGTAACGTATTCTTAAATGATAAAGCACCGTTTTAGCGAGAAAAAAAATCGATTTTTTGAAAATTCCACTGTGACCTTACCCCTTAAAGTACTCTTGAACGAAAAACCGAAAATTTTGTATACACTGTATTAACGAAGATAGTGAAGATGGGTAGAAAAATGGTATTAATTATTCCGCGACGATGTGTTCACAGTGGCTCGACGCCGATGAACGTGCTCGCGGAGCTTGCGTGTGCACGTGTTCCATCGTCGACCCAGCCGGACCCGAGCAACGGCTCGTCGCGAGAAAAATCCGTCAGACCGCCATCGCGAGGCGACTCGAGCTCGGAGGATCGTCGAGGTAGCGGCAAAGAAGTGACATCGAAGAAGCCGCGAAATCCCATAAGAGAACTGTTCGAGAGAAAGAAGGAGATAAACGAGCGGAGGCATCAGGAGAGACATCTCGACAGTGACGCCACGCTGAGAGAGCTCAACGTTCAGCGACAGAAGAAATCAAAGAAGCCGAAAAACAAACAGCAGCAAGACTTCCCGCTGATAAGGAAGAGCCAGTTGGGAGGTATGGTTGAGAGGAAGAAGCGTCGCGAGGAGAAGAAGATATTCGCCTCGAACATCGTCGAGGAGCGAATAAAGGACGTTTACGATTTCGACGAGGACGAGAGCCAGCAGGAGCCCAGCATCGTCATGTCGTACAGAACCAAGAGCGATCGCAATAACCACGAGATCTTCGATACGTCGAAGAGGCAGGGACTCGATATGACGGATCTCATGACACGTACGATCGGCGATACGCTCAAAAACGGAAAAACCAGCGACACACTGGGAACAAGATTGGAATCAATGATCGATCGAAAGTTCCAGGAGATCGAGACTTTCCCACCGAAAACGAAGGGGGCTCTGAAATCCTTTCAGATCGAGGAAAAGCATCAGCAGTCTCATAATCGAGAGACGGCAGCCGAGGAGGAGCAAGCAATGCGGGACGACAGCAAAGACGAGAATCGAACGACCGGGCCGATGGACGATTTCGTCGAGCGCAAAAGAGCCTCGCGCAAATTTAACGAACAACCGTCCGTTAAGCACGGCAGGTCCAAGAGGAGGAGCAAAAACTCGAAGAAAAAATCGCGCAACGCATGGTACGAGAACGACAGCTCGGACGAGTTCGTGACGGCGGCGAGGGCCGAGGACGTTGGCCTCGGGACTACCAAAAGTCAACGTACTTGCTCCAAGGGCAAGCAAAATTTATTCGCCGAGTTGTCAACATCGTCCGAGAGCGATTACGACAACGTCGATGGAGACTACGAGGCCAAGAGACGAAACTCGCGCAAGAGCAAGAACAAGGAGATCAATCGGGAGGAGGTGAAGATCGTTAAAGCTCGTAGTCCAGTTGTCGGGGAGGATTATAACGAAGACCGTGGCAACGAGGAGCCCGTCATCGATTGGATCAACGTTGACCCCAAGGCAGCCGGAAAAAACGAACTGGAGCACAAAAAATCCGAGTCCGAAATGTCGGATCATCCGTTGATAATAGACGAGAGGAAAATTGAGACGGACGAGACGAGAAACAGCGACGACGACAACGATGCACGTTACGTTCCGGCCTTCGAGCTCGATGATCTTTATCGCGAGGACACGACCGACGAGACCGACGACGAAAGCCCCGAGGTCAACAACGCGAACGATCACGAGCAGCCGAAAAGCCAAACGGACCTCGAAGTTTTACATGGCAACGATGAAAACGAAGCTCGCAACCAAGACACCGATGGCCTCATACCGCTCGAGGAAGCTCTCGATCTCCTGGACAACAACGAGGATCTTGCGAGATTATCCGACATCACGGGGCGCGCGAAGCCAGCGGAGAAACTCGACGTGACTGAGGAAACAACGACGCTGAACGAGGTCCAGGATGAACGAATTATCGAGGAGGACCCCGACAATTGCTCGGACGCCTCGAATAACGACGAGCCCGACGATTCGTCCGTATTGCCGGAGAAATTATCCAGCAACGTCAAACCCCAAAAAGAATCGGACAATTTGCCCCTTCACGTATTCCTCAGTCGCAAAGTACAAGAGTCCAAGAAACGCAAGCAGCAGCAAGCGAAAAAATTGCGCGAAGCCCAAGAGCGCGCAATTATGGACTTTCAGCCGACGAGGAGGCAGAGAAAGTGCGCGATCGGCAAGCAAGGCCTGCTCGCGGAGATCAGCAGCTCAGACGACGAATCCTACACGAGGGAGACCTCGTGCAGACGCTCCGCTGCGGCCATGCCCAACGAGAGAACGGACACCGAGAGACACGCGAGAAAGCCGAGAAAAGAGTCCAAGGAGAAGCGCAAGGAACGTTACATGGAGAAGAAACACGAGCAGATCATAGCCAAGGAGCAGAAAGCCATCGAGGAGGAAATTTTGCGGGAACTCGAGAAAACGAAAAGCGGCAAAAGCGATTCCGAGTCCGGCAAAAGCGGGACGAACGTTTTCAAGGATGATCCCCCGAACAAGTCCGAGGCCGAAGAGACTGCGCAAGCGGCAAGAAGCGTTGCCAAAAAGAAGCGTCAGCAACAATCACGGAAAACCGCAAGTTCGGAAAATCCATCGAGAAACAACGCGGAACGAGAGAACTTCGAGACGATCGACGAAGAGGAAGCGTCGAGCAAATTCACCGACGAGCCAATCTACAAGAGCGACGACAACAATGACGTCAGAGAACAAGACCCACCGTCAAAGTCGAAGAAACAATCGAAATCTGGCCAGAAGTCGAAAAAATCAACGAAAAGTCCCGAAGTCAAGTGTCCGAACGTTAATCGCAAGAGTAAAATGACAAACGGTGATAGAACGAAATCAAAAAGTGCCACGGCGACGACGATTGCAACGACATCGACGACGACCTCGGCGACAAGCAAAGATTCCAAAGAGCGACGATTCTCGTGCAGCAAACGCGACGACTCCGACGACGACGAGGAACTGCCAACCACGAAATGCTGGAACAAAGTCGACGAGGGTGTCGGAGTCGCGATCGGTAGGAGAAAAAGAGCGGCCGCCAATCAGTTGTACTACTGGTCGAGCTCGAGCGACGACGACGAGCCCGTACCGACGCCTGCGCCGATCGTCGAGGAGGAGGACGACCGGCAGGAACAACACGGCTGGATCGTCGGCGATTCTCACAAACGTATGATCACGATGCTTGCTATGGAGAAGCAACTCAAGGAGAAACGACGTCGCAGCGAGGACGAGTTCGAGCCGGGAAAGACGAAGAACAAAAAGCACAGGAATAGCACCTCTTGATACGTGTTTCACGATTAGACGAGCGTTATTTATTTTTCTTTTTCATTCTTTTTCATCCCGGAAAAACGTTGGAGCCTCTTCCGGGAGCCTTTTCACATCCCAAACGGAAGTGCTTAGAACAATTGAACCTCCTAGTGTCTGCGAATAAATTAGAATACATTTTCTTTGCTTTTTTTTCGGTGGAACGATTCTTTGTAGCAAATTGTGTTCCCATTTCGTTCCACGTGTTGAGATGGATTTGAAAGGAAAACGGAGAATGAGTGCGCAAATAACGCTGAATTTACTGCCGTGTGATCGTCGCTGTCGTTATCGTTGATCGAATCATTAGGGCGTCATTGAACGACAAGTGCGATCGCAATTCATTGCTCGACGTTTGAGCCTGAAAGAATATATTTGAGTTACCCTTTGGACCTATCGCAGGAAGTGCAAAGCGGCAGACTTCCGGAAGTACATAGCCGAGGCAAAGAAAAACAAGAAAAATGCACTCTTAGACAATACACAACATTTTGAACGTATTTCATTGGTAGACTTAAGGTGAGAGGAAGAGGGTAGAAAAAGTCGGGTGCTTTTGGAAAAGAGTTAACAAAGGCTGGGTCCAAATCAACTTTATGCGCTTTTCGTGATGCAGCTTTTCTCACAACATATCGCACGATCGGCCGGACAAATAGTTCAACTCGTAAACCTATGACCCGAGCGCATAATACTAAAGAGATAAAAACGAAAACGAGTTCAGCGTTTTTTGCGATTAAAGCAACAAGAAAAGCAGAACCGCCGGAAGCGAAACTCTGGTGCAAATCTTCGAAAGACTTTGAGCGTCGACGATTGCATTCGAAATTTCGTTTCAGATCTCACAAAGAGACGGCCAAAGCGCCACGAATCGATGCTTAGTTATTTGTAACGGTAATGAGGTATTGTTGAGAAAAAAAGAGTACATTGACGTTTGGTTTTTTTTCTTTTCTTTTCGCGAGCTCAGCCGGCCCCCGGTAGCTTAAGAATGCAGGTTTTCATATATTGAATATATAGGATAAGCGAAATTAAGTGAAAAAAAAAAATACATAAAGTTATACATGTATAGCATAAGACGGATGACGATAGACTCTATTGTAAAGGTACTGCCATAATCATATTATCATGCGAAAGCCTACAAGAATAGTCGATGAAATATTATTCCTGTAAAGTTATATAACGTTAGCACAAAGCAGTAAAGAATAAATAACAAAACAAAAAGTAACTAGGTACATCCTATGTAAATAGAGCATATTTTCAATGTGTCTGGAAAAGTATGTTTTGTAATATATGCATTGCAAATGAAGAATAAAAATTATGAAGTAACCCCGAGACTTTGTCGTTGAAATACCTTGCGACATTGAGCAACAGAGAAACTCAGCGTAAAATCAACAATTATACGGCTCGTCGTGGGAAAGCACCGTATATTAAAGAAATTATGTATAAAAGTGTAATTAGTATCAGATATATTATAATATGGAGGAAATAAAAAAAAAAAGTTTATTCAACTGAAATAATCGCGATGACGTCCGCATACTCGTGACTTGGTTGATTTTGACGAATTTCTTTTATGCTATTTGTAAAATTATATACATATATATAACAATAAAATTATACAAATAACAATAAAATCAGATATCAATGATTTTGGGTTTTTCCTCGTCAACGTTGGATGTGATCGATGCATCGCTAAACGTTCGGAACTATTGGCCCAAGGCGCCGGGCATGTTATGTTCATCGACGTTATCCAGGTCGTTCGCATTCCCGAGAGAATTGTCGGAGGCAAACGCGCGTCTTTAAGGGGTTAGGTCACTAGAGGCCGAAAAAATAGGCTTTTTGGGGATTTTTTTCAGAAAAACTACAAAATAAATCGAGATTACAAAAAAGGGTGTTTATCATACATATCAGTGACTATGCAATAATTTTTTTGAAGCGATTCATTTCAAAATGGCGGCTGTGCAGCGTTTATCTCGAAACTGCATTTTTTAAGTTGGCTGCAAACATAACTCAGACCATTTTCAACCGATATTAACTTGATATTAACCATTATCTGACAATTTTTTAGGCGAATTTTTCACTTTCCTAAAATTTGCCTAAAAACTCGTCAGCTAATTCTTAATAACGAATGAACTATGCAATAAAAAAAAATCCTACGTACTTCCATAGACAATGTATTTTTCAAGATATATTCAACATTTGAAGTGAATCGGTTGAAAATTGTCTGAGTTATGGTTCCGGCCAACTCAAAAAATGCAGTTTTGAGATAAACGCTGCACAGCCGCCATTTTGAAATTAATCGCTTCAAAAAAATTATTGTACACAGTCACCGATATGTATGATAAACACATTTTTTTGTAATCTCGATTTATTTTGTAGTTTTTCTGAAAAAAAAATCCCCAAAAAGCCTATTTTTTCGGCCTCTAGGCTTAAGGCCTTAGGTAATTTCGCAGGCTCAGAATTCTGCGCGTGTGAGAGCTCGATCTGTACAGCATTTTTGTCACGGACGACAAAAGTCGGGGCGCGAGGCTACACATTTTTCGGAGAATTTTAAAGGTTATGTTTTCGGTGGAGGACGCTTTCCACGTAGTACGCCAAAATCGTTCATATATAAAATTATATGTGTAACAATCAAATTAATGATGATTAATGCTAAATGCTAAAATAAAATTAATGATGATTAATGATTGATGCTAAAATTAATAATGATTAATGCTCATAATTATACAGACTGCAAATAAAACTAGTTAAGGGAAGGGTAGGGGTTTCCGCGTGAAAAAAAAAACATTTTTTTGCGAATTTTTTTCACCAATATGGATCGAGTAAATTTATTGAAACCTTTTGTACATTGTTAAGTGTCACTTCAAGAACATTCCGTGAAATTTGTACGCGAAAATATCCGCAAACAAGCCGGTGACAAAGTTTTTCCAAGAACGCCTTTGGAAAAACACGATTTGCGGTGTTCACTGTATCTCAGCTAGAAATTATCTGAAATCAAGTACCATTAAAATTTAGTCAAAGTATCATCAAATCCTCCCCCCAACGGTTTTTGATAATTTTTTTTTCGTTTCTAAATTTTTGGTCGTCATGTCAAGTGAAAAGTGCTATTTTTCACGAAAAATTCCGCCATTTTGGAGGTGGAAAACCCCCTCTATGTAAAAAAAAATCTGAAACTAATCGTTGGGGGGAGGTATTTTATATGTAGAACGTGTGTACCAAGTTTGAAATAAATCGGTCATGTAGTTTTCAAATGGCAGTGAACACGGACTTTGAAAAAGTGGTTTCGAGAAAAACGCTGCACCGGCTTGTTTGTGGATATTTTCGCGTACAAATTTCACGGAATGTTCTTGAAATGACAGTTAACAATGTACAAAAGGTTTCAATAAATTTACTCTATCCATATAGACGAAAAAAAAATCGCAAAACGTTTTTTTTCACGCTGAAACCCCTACCCTCTCCTTAAAATTCCTGTGCTTCACCGCCAAAGCACGATTCAAAATTCTAGTTCCTAAAACTGACGTCGCGTTGGCAGCACCGCGTAGCTACATGGTGGCGGCGCGTAGCGGCTAAATTCTCAGTGTACCAATCGCGTACACAACCGCAATAGCATAATACTCATTTGCTTCACCGATTTATCGAAAGTCCAGTGAGACCGTAGTCCAGCCGATTGAGCGCCGGGAAAAGTCTTGTTTTTACCACAATAAGTCATGAACGCTGTACAACATTATGGCCCATCGAACACCGGAGTAGCGGATTCGATGTCTCCAGACTGGCTCTCTTCCGAGGCCAGCACCGGTGTAAGTTAATTGTTGAATTGAACAAAAATCCTAGTCATCTCTGTAGGTTAGAATGACAGTGCAGTCCTTAGGGGCTTCGTTAATCGCAATAAGTAATATTTGTATTTCTCTTGCTTCGTAAAAAATCAACGCAGTCTGAAAAAAAATACACTAGGCTCGAGGAATTCTAACAATTGGGGAATTAAAATCGTTTTTCGAAATTGTCGCATGACGCTTCGTGTTTACATGAAAATTTTATCTCGATACGTCAGCATGAAATTTACCGCTGCTGCATAAAACGATCGGGATTTTTTTTTCATACAACTTCGTACCTACCGTTGTGTCTTACGCTCGTTTGCAGACTTCGATCATGGCCTGCGAGTTCGAGGGTGGAGTAGTCATCGGAGCGGATTCACGTTCGACCACAGGGTAAGTTTTATCCGTCGATTGATATTTCCTAATGGTTCTTGTATGCAACCTGATCCTATAGACAGAAAGGCTCTTGAAGTTTTTGCGCTTCCATGCTCGCTCGGTGTAAAATGTATTCGATATTCCATAGCGCCTATGTGAGCAATCGAACCGCCGACAAGCTCACCAGGGTCACGGACAATATTTACTGCTGTCGTTCAGGCTCCGCTGCCGACACGCAAGCCATCACCGAAATAGTGACCTATCACCTGAATTTCCATCAGTAAGTAAAAAAAAAGAGAAAATCTTCTTCATTCGGTATTTCTAATTCACGGAAAAAAACTAACTGGTTATTTAGTTTGTGTGTATGGTGGGAATGCATTTTAGGATTATATTGTATCAATGTATGTCAATTGGTTACACTTAACTCATAGCGGGAAAAAAGCGGAATTTTCGTGAATTTTTTATCGTCTTTGCATTCTTAGAATGCAACGAAAATTCTTTTCTATATTTTTCTATTAATTTAATTTCTTGATCTGTAAATAAGCGAGTTAAAAAATTATCGAGCGTTATTTGTAACAAAGATCTACCGAATAAAATGCGAGCTATTGAAAAATAATCATTTTTGTTGCATTTCAAGTATGCAAACTTCAATCTCATAGTTTTTTTCTGGGAAAACTTGTGCAGGTTTTTGAATTTTTTTTTTCTACACTAGAGATCACTGCTGTTTGGAAACAAATAATTCGAAACAGAACGATCAAACGCATTTAGTTTTTGCATGAAATGTTTTAGTGCTTGCACGAAAGATTTAACAAAATATTGATTTTTGAAAAAATGTTCGCTGTCCAACGTGACAGTATGGTTTTTAGGTGGAAAGAAACGCTTTATTTCCGTTGATAAAAAAAACCACGCATGGAACAAATTTGGAGTTGATCGGTGCAGTGATTTTTGAGATATCGTGGTCACCGATTTTGAAAAAGTCATTTCAAGAAAAACGCGTTTGAAGTTTGCCAGTTCACAGAACCTATCTATAAACGCCCACGACTCCCTCAATTTTGAGCAGGTCAACTTGAAATGTTCAGAGAATATTTTTGAAATGTTATACTCTGAGAATGCTTCGAAAACTAAAAGTCGTTTCCTAAATGTTGAAAAAAAACCTGTTTTCTATAACATTAAATATCATTGAAGTTTGCATCGTTGGAATGGAACGGAAATTAATTTTTTTTACTTCCCGAATTTCCTTTGATAGATCAAATAGAAGTAAGAAAAGAACAAGAATTTTAGTTGCTTTCCAACGATGCAAAATTATTGAGAGTAAAAAAAAACATGCATTGCATGACGTTGTCAACTTGAACGGCGTTTACAGAATGGAGCTGGGCACTCAGCCCCTCGTAGAGACAGCGGCGAATGTTTTTCGCGAGATATGCTACAACTATCGGGACTCCCTGATGGCGGGCATTCTCGTCGCCGGGTGGGACGAGCGTAAGGGTGGCCAGGTTTACAGCATTCCTCTCGGTGGCATGTGCGTGCGTCAACCAATCGCCATCGGTGGTTCGGGATCGAGTTACGTGTACGGCTACGTCGACGCGAACTTCAAGCTGGGCATGACTAAGGATCAGAGCGTTGAACTCGTTTCTAACAGTAAGTTCGCGCCTCAAACGTCGTGAGCAGCTAACTATCGAGATACGAGTTGAAGTATTAAGGGGCTACATCAACCCAAACAGACCCAAACAAACGAAGGGCCAAATTCCGAATTTTTTTTCTGGGAAATGCTTGGTGAAAAAGAAACGCATTCTTTTTGTATCACAAAGGCCTTTAAAAAAATCACCGAAAAACACAAAGAAACAACAAAAACATGGCCGCCGGCAGATGATGACATTTTTTCGCTACGTTTGGCGGTGGACACTCTCCAGCTTAAACGATCCATCCGAAATATAAAAACTTTACGGGTTATTCGAATTATCAATAAATCCAGGTCGTCGATGATCGTCGATTTTTTAAATAAATTTTTACGACAACGTGGCGACGCGTTGAAACTCAAGCGTACAAAATCTATTAAAAACGTAATTTTTACGTAACTATTAAAAAATGAAGATCAATTTTAAGAAATTGAGGTCGTCAACGATCTTTGAATGTTTCTCATCGTATCTTCTGTAAATTCGGAAATAAACCATCATGTGGTTCTCGAGACATCATGTCCACCGACTTCGAAAAAAGTATTTCGAGAAAAACGCGTTTAAAGTTTGAAGCATGGTGCTACTACCGCTCGCCCGGTCGCCCGTTACAAACTGTAGTTCATTCAATTTTAGGAATATTTCTATGGAATTTTCAGTGGGTAAAAGAAGTATTTGTACGCGACATATTTTCCAAATTATCCTACGAAGCAAAATTAATGCTTTATTAAGGTACTGTGTGCGATTGCTTATCCTAAATATACATCGTGTCTACAACAAATAAACAAATAAAGCCAGACCAAGGCAAGATATACATTTAGACAAGGAAAAAATAAGCTATATTGAGGGATTTTTTAAACTAAGAAATAATTATTCTACAATTATCACACTTTAGCTATACTTTAATAGTATATTTAAGTATACAAAACAATTTTTTTTTAATTATTTCTTCATCAAAATGACGGTGCTGTGGCAGAGTGTTACAGCAAGGTCGCCGCGGGAGTTTCGAATCGGCGTGCTTCCCGTAGACTTTTATTTGCAAAAAAGTTCAAACATTTTTTTCAATTAGAACATGTATAGTTTCTATGTGACGGTAATTAAAATGAAGATAATGCAAATTTAAGAAAATGCCACGCATTTACAAAAAAAAAGTCAACATTTCACGCAACATTTCTGTAAAATGTGGATGAAAAAAGTCGTTTCGTTCAATTTTTCAAAAACAATTCTCGTCAAATAGAAGGTACCAATATTATCAATATTTCTACCAAGTTTCAGCTCAATCGGCTTAATAGTTTTTGAGTAATCCTGCACGCCAATTTCGATAATGCAGTTTTGAGAAAAACGCGTTTGAAGTTCGAAACCCACCTAGGTACACGAAGTCCATTAACAGTCGCGTTGAACAACAGTTTTTTCCAATCCGAATCGATATATCTATGCATTCACGTAAACTCTCGCTCCAAGGATTCCATCTTACTTCGATAAGGAAGTGTAAAGAAGCTGAAACGGGACAGGTCCTGAAAGTAACGTTTATTTATTTATCGTCTTCCAGCACTGGCTCTCGCGATGGCCCGAGACGGCAACAGCGGCGGGGTTATTCGTCTGGGCGTCATAACCGACAAGGGTATCGAACGAAAGGTCATCCTCGGCAACGAACTGCCCACGTTTTACGAGGATTAATATGAAAGCTTTGGCGTGCGTACACTTAATCAACTACTTCGCGACAAGAAAAAATCAATATTATTACATTGAATAAAAGATGGCGATTTCACTATACGTCTCTCTTCGATATCGATTTAAAAACAATACAGCAATAATGTCTTTACGTGATATTCGTAACAGCGATGAACGAAGATTTATCGGAGTCTACGCAAACTTGAGTGTATTTGGTCGTTGATCGTTGTGCGCGGTGTCTCTAAGATCCGTGTGGACTTCCGGGATTCGAGAAAAAATACAATCGAAAGCAGGACCAGGATTGAGGAAATTAAATTTAGCAATTAAAGAGGTGCGTGCTTCTGTTAATTTTCGTGACCGAGCGTCGACGAAGATGAGGCGGACATACATCGTTATGGCCATCGTCGCTCGACGAGTTCAAGGCCGCTCAGCCAATTGTCTCAAACGCGCCAACTCGCAAGTTCAAAACTTTGAAATCGCAATAGAATTTACCGTCGAATACACTCATACGCGCAGAATGGTTTTTTTTTCTCTGAGTATCACATAACGTACAAGTTTTTCACAATTCCTACGGATAGCTTCAGGGATAATTTCTCTTCTCGTTGTTTCTCTGCTTTCCATCTCGCGTGCGTTGAGGATTCATGAGATAAACGCCAAACTTCGCTTATTTTTCATGTCCGCGTTGTTCGCTCTAAATTTACCCCGCGCATTATTCACTTGAGGCGTTGGGCTTCGTTGAGTCGAGCCAGTAAGCGTATACGGAGCCGAGGTACTTACGCGCCCATTGTCCAATTTTAACGAGTAAATCGTTTCGGCGTGATACCGGGACCGTTGCAGCGTGACAACGATCGCATGTGGCTCCATTTGTCATCGCGACTTCATCGAATTCGGTCTACGATCCTTTCTCCTCCGTCTTCTCAATTTCTCCCGTCGTATTATCTCGCGTGTAACGTTCGTGCTGTTTGCTTCTCGTTTGCGGATTTCTCGGTCGTGGAAAATTTAAACAAGTGTGACATTGAGAAATTTCTTCTGCAGAAAAAGGTGTCGACGTTTTTCTACAAACAGCCTCGAATGTTGTAATTGCGAGAAACATCTTTTCCCACTTTTTTTTCGTTTTATAGACGTGTCGTCGAGCTGTGAGATAAAATGATAATCAAATGTCTTGTCTGAAGGGAGGATCTCCGAAATTTCGTGCACACTTTTCGTTTGAGACAGTGAAAACGTCGGATTGACGGGGGCTTTTATTTTGACCGTGTGGCAAATTTGAAAATCGTCTTGAAGATAAAGCGTTGGCAGAAATTCCATTTTGCAAGAAGATGACTTCCGAGGGGAGCTCGGATACGACACAGCGAAGGAATTGGGTCCAGGGTATGATGACCGTGGACGAGATGGGTCGAAGCCTGCAGACTTTCGGTATCGCCGATTATTCGGTATTCACGGTTATGCTCTTGTCGTGCGGGGCAATCGGCATTTACTTCGGTTTCGTAAAGAAAGCAAGCGGCGAAGACGAGTATCTCGTTGGCGGACGAAACATGAGCACGTTGCCGATTTGCCTGAGCTTAATCGCGAGTTTTATATCCGGTATTTCGTTGCTCGGTACACCGACCGAGATTTACGTCCATGGCACGAGTTATCTCTTCATCGGATTTGGCGTTATTTTCGTTGGATTTGCAATGTCCGCTATCTATCTGCCGGTCTTTCATGAGCTTCGTCTTACGAGCACTTACGAGTATCTCGAGAGACGCTTCGATACCAAAGTCCGACTACTCGGATCAATGCTTTTTGGATTCGGAATCGTAAGACACTCGTTGCTTGAACTTATCTTTTTTTTCAATATTTATTTCTGCTAGGAGTATTGGGATTTTGACACATTATTGATACACGGTCTTGACAAGTTTGAGGCTTTTTTTATTTTATTGGAAAATAATTGTTGGTACGTGGTGTCTTGTATATTCGCAGATGCTCTGGCTACCCATCGTGATATACGTGCCAGCTCTTGCTTTCAATCAAGGTATTGCATAGGAAGACGAAGCTCATTAATTATACCCCAATCAACTTAGTTTATATACATTACCCAAAAAAATTAAGGGGTTTTCTCACTTGAGATTGACTAAAAAAAGGCTAATTTCATGAATTTTTAAAAAAGGTTTATATATATTATCATAAATACCCTTTCGGAATAGGTTTAAAAAAAAATTATGTATTTATGTAATCCAAACAAACTTTAAACGCGTTTTTCTCGGAACAGCGTTTTTCGACGGCTTGTTAATAAACTTTTCGAACTACTGAACAGATCCTTATGAAATTTTAACCACATATTCTTTACAACTATAGCTATAGCGCATATTAAGGATTTTTTAAAATTTTGATACTTACTATTTTTTTGCCAAAAACGGTGAAAAAAAAAACACTTTTTTTTGTTGTTTAAAAAAATGTTCGCCATTTTGTTATTTTTGCATATATCAAAAATCGTACGATATGGGCTATAGCTATTAATATACTGAATCTAAAACCGTTTGATTTTTTTGTTCCGTATGATCCATCTCCGAGACTTCATCAACAGCGCAGACCTACAATTTTTTTAGGACATTTTTTTAACTACCATTTTTGTCTATAAATAGTGACTTGAATAAATAATTTTTTTTTGTATTTCGAAAGTGTGTTTATTAAGTGTAACAACTTTTATATCAATATCTATAATATAAACCTATCCAAAGTATTCATGAAAATAGCCTTTTTTTAGCGTCTAAAGTGAGAAGACCCCTTAAAGGAACGGAACATTTCTTGAATTTTTTTAGTGTCTTTTGAAGCGGTATATCTATGTGGAAATGATCGTATCGAGATGAAAAGCAAAGGATTTTGAAACTTCAAGTTTCTAGTTTCGAGATCTTTTGGCAAAGAAAAAAAAGGGGGCTTCGGTTACCGCGCAATCATAAGAAATAGCAGGAAAAAAATGTTATCCAATTTTTGTTTGTTTTTTTTTTCACGGGCTCGGGAAATTTTTCTTCAGTTAAATCCATGTATAGGTCAGTTAGCTTGTTTATTTAGCATTATTTTTTTTCCCGCTCTTCCTTATGATTGCGCGATAACCGTAGCTCACGAAAAATGTTTGCGAAACTAGAATCTTGAAGCTTCCAAATTGTTTTTTTTAAATGTCGATGTGACCATTTTTCACATAGATACAGCGCTTCAAAAACACTTGATTCCTTTAATTTTTTAAAGTATAGTATACAGCGGGTTAAAAAGTATTTGCATACATCGCTTTTCCGAAATAACTGTTCGAAAAATATTATATTTTTGCAGATTTGTTTATTCCATAGGTTATTTGAAATATCAACACTTTGTTAAGGGAGGACACCACTGTGACAGGCAAAAAGGGTTGTTTTTGGGGATTTTTTTTGTCTACTAGATTATTTATTCTGAATTTGAAAAAAAGGTATCTTATTAAGCGTACATTGAACTTGTTTGAGGTGAATATTTATTTTAAGAAATAAAAATGTAACAACGTTATTAAGGTATAATGGAGCCTCTGTATAAAAAAAATGTCCAACGGTCGGATTGATGACTTGACAATAGTTAGTCTGAAAAATAAAAATTAAACAGTTTTCAAATTGATATGAATGTAGTACTTGATGTACGTAGCCGTTTTTTCGAAGAAAAAGAAACGAAATGGCAGAATTTTTAAAAAAATTTACGGAAATTTTGGATTTTCACAATTGAAACCGGACAATTATAGCTAGAGTTACGATTCCGGCCAGGTCGAGAAAAACGCGATTGAAAGTCTTAGTATACGTAAATCCTCTGTAACTTGGTCTATTTTAAATATTTTAACTTGAACATTTTTCCATATATTCTTGAATATGTATACTTTGAGAAAATGTAAAAAACCGATTTCTTGACCCATCACAGTGGTGTTCCGCCTAAGGCCGAAGCCTGAATTAAAAGGTCCGAAAAAAGCGTCTTTTCGTGAATTTTTCTAGAAGGGAAAAAGAAACAAGTGAGCCCAGTAAACATTGAGGTATCTTTTTATGTATATTTGAAATGTATAAAAAATGTTTCAACATGAAACAATAAATGAGTGCAGATTTATCAGCCTATTTCATGTGCGTCTTGCCACTGCAGTCCCCAATCGGCGGAAAATGTGCAGCTCGTAATTCTTGAATGAAAAAAAATAATCAATAAAACTTTCAATTGCGATATATTTTTCTTCTGGGTAAACTAAGAAAAAGCTGAAAAAATCGTAAAATTACAACATTTCTTTATTTGAAAAATAAAGAATAAGATCAATTATTTTAAAAGACTTTCTAAACGACCCTTTTAGTCACTTATAAGAGATTTTTATACTGAAGGAAATAAACTTTGGTTTGATTCAATAGGTCGTTTAGTTTGTTTGCTATCGCGCCCGCTAATGCAGCGGCAAGACGCACATGGAATAGGCTGATAAATTTGCAGTCATTTATTGTTTCATGTTGAAATTTTTTTAAATACATTTCATATATACATTAAAAGATTCCTCAATGTTTACTGGGCTTGTTTTATTCCGTTCTTAAAAAATTCCCCAAAAAACTTTTTTTTCCAAACCTTATAATTAAGGCTCCGGCCTTAATGGTAAAGCTCGGAAAAATATCGAGGTGTGCAAATACGTTTACCCACTCCATACACATGTGTATATCTATATGAATAAATATTTTTATCTTTCCAGTAACCGGAATTAATATTCACATCGTAACGCCTTTCGTATGCGTCGTTTGTATATTCTACACTTGCGTGGTTCGTAAATTTTCCTTCAATAAGACAAACTTAAACCTTTTGATTATTACACCATCTATTCTCGTTATAGAAGGTCGATGTGGAAAATAAGAAGTATATAAAATATTTGTTAAGTTAAAAAAAAATTCAAAGATTTTTGATTATTGCTTAAATATTTTATACATTAAAAATTTTTTTATAATGGTCAAAGTAGAAAATAAAAAAATTATACAATATTGAATTAAGAAATAATAATGTTTTGCTTCGATTCAAGGGAGGCTTGAAGGCAGTCGTATGGACAGATTTCGTCCAGGCATTCGTAATGTTCGGTGCAATGTTACTCATTATTATAAAAGGTACTCTCGACGTCGGGGGTATCGACGTGGTTCTACAGAGGAATCGTGATTCGGGGAGACTCGATTTACCATTGTCAGTAAATTGTTTATATAATTATTTAAAAGCTTTTTTTACAAGATAATATTTTTAAGAGCGTATTCAAAATTGGGTATAAATTTGAGAAATGATAAATTTGAAAAAAAAATTGGATACAGAACCGATTGGCATTTATCGACGAGGCACACTTTATGGTCCCTCGTAATCGGGGGCTTCGTTCATTGGCTGTACATCGCCGCGATAAATCAGAACATGCTACAGCGTTACATGGCACTACCAACCCTAAAGGCAGCACGAAGGTACACTGCGTATTCTAATTGATTCGTTGTAAAACCGACGGAGTAAAAAACAATAAATTTTTTTTTCCAAGTATTCATTCTCTCGTGGTTTGATTTTTTCGAAAGTTTTCCTGTTGTTTTTTTCTCAGTAAGTTCAATTTTTGCTCAAATATGAGACAATGTTTTGTTTAGGCAATTAATTCCAGGGCACTGTGGGGCTTTATCCTCGGGGCTCTGAGTCTCGTTGGGATATGCGGCTACTCGGGGATGCTCATATACGCCTGGTACCACACCTGTGACCCTCTCACTACCAAGGTACGGCAAATAAATACCTTCTTGAAGAAGTCTTCTTCCCGCGGAAGAAAAATTGCTCGGAGTGTTAATTCGCAAAGTCCGGAGTTTTTTCGTTATCGAAAATCCAGTGAATTTTCAACTTAAAAAATGACACCACCGTCACGGGCCGAAAACGGTCATTTTTCCGATTTTTTTTGTCTACTAGATTATTTACCATTTGGAAAAAAAATGTATGTTATTAAGGCGGGATATACATTTACAACGATCAAAAAATCGATTTCTTTTTTTTCTCTTTTAATGATAGAGCATTATATGTAGAATATTTTCCTAAAGTGTCAAAGCGAAATTCGAAAAACTTTAAACGTTGCAGCCCGTCAACGCTGTGCCTCACCGCTCGGATTCGGAGCGGTCGTGAACTTCAAACGCGTTTTTTTCAAAACTGCATTATCGAAATTGGCGTGCAGGATTACTCAAAAACTATTAAGCCGATTGTGTTGAAACTTGGTAGAAATATTGATAAAATTGGTACCTTCTACTTGACGAGAATTGTTTTTGAAAAATTGGTAACAGAACTACTTTTTTTTATCCACATTTTACAGACATGTTGCGTGAAATGTTGATTTTTTTTTGTAAATGCATGCCATTTTTTTCAATTTGTATTTCCTTCATTTTAATTACCGTCAGATAGAAACCATACATGTTCTAACTGAAAAAATATTTGAACTTTTTTGTAAATCAAAGTCTACAGGAAGCTAGACTGCACGCCGATTCGCAACTCCCGCGGCGACCTTGCTGTAACACTCTGCACCAGCTCCGTCATTTTGGAATGAATTAATTAAAAAAAATTGTTTTGTATACTTAAATATATTATTAAAGTATACCTAAAGTTTGATAATTGTAGGATAATTATTGCTTAATTTAAAACATCCCTCAATATTGCTAATTTTTTCCTGTCTAAATGTAAATCCCGCCTTAAGCATACGTTGAACTTATTTTGTGTAAATTTTGATTTCTAAAGATTAAAATTCAACGTGATTGACGTATAATCGAGAAGCTCTGTACACAAAATGTGGTCCAACGGCCGGATCGATAACTCGACAATGGTGGGTTTGAAAAATAAAGATATTTTATATTTTATATAAATGTAGTTCTCGTTGTACGTAGCCGTTTTCCGAAAAAAAACACCAAATCTCAGGTGTTAAGAAAAAGAGTAATTTTGGCGAAAATTTTCCTTATATTCAGGGGCTTAAAAAATAGTAAATAACATAACGGCTATGTACAACGATAGCCATGGCAGTCGCGAAAATGTTGGTCCTTGGAAATTGGACAATTATAGCTAGAGTTATTATTCCGGCCAGGTCGAGAGAAGTCTCGAGAAAAACGCGATTGAAACTTTCAGTATACGTCAATCTTTGTGCTACCTGCTCTCACTAAATTGTCTGTAACTTGGTCAATTTTCAATATTTTAACTTGAACGTTTTTTCACATATTCTTAAATATGTATACTTTGAGAAACTGCAGAAAAAATCAATTTTGTTAACCCGTCACAGTAGTGTCCCGCCTTAAATTTGTTACTATTCATTAATGATTTTTTGGAATCTAAAAGACAGTGAATTTATCGCAAAAGGATTTTTTTACAGCACAAACTTGAAAAATATACTCCGATTTTTAGTCGCGTTAAATTTGAATGATAATTTTTCTGCTACCGTAAAACGGGGCTTCTTTGACAGTTTTAGGGGCTACTTTGACAGAGCGCCAAAATACGTTTTAAATATGTGCGCAGCGAGCCCGCTTGATCTCCTGTAGTGGGCGGCAGGTGCGGCGAATAAACTTGAATAACAATTTGTTGTTCAAGTTTATCACAATGTTGCTAAAGTTGATTGTAATGTTGCCCAAGTTGACTTTGATTTTAATGACAATTTTAAGACTCATTAAGTGCCTATAATAGCACCCCAGGTACTTGATATTTTTATGTAAAATGTTTCCTTAAGGGAGAGCACCACTGTAACGGCCCATTTTCGACCGTTTTCTTTGGATTTTTTTTTAAGGAATAAAATACTTTAATTCCACGTATAATGCATTTAATCCACATAAATCATTTAATTCCACGTATAATGCATAAAATATTACATTTTTTATCAAAATGATTCCAAAGTAACCCTTAATCCTTGACATAAGTTGCATTTCAATGCCCTGTCGAATAAGCCCCACACTCGGGGCTACCTTGACACTTCAAAAAATGTATATATCAAATTGTGAGGGGGTTGTGGAGCTTGACTTTCTTACACATTTGATAGCCAAAGGACACCCTGTTCTATTGGAGCAAGAAAAGTTGGTACCTAGGATGTTAAAGAAAAGAAACCTACAAAAAACTTCCAAAACCTGTTCTGAGTAGCCCCGTTTTACGCTAATTATTGAAGTATATCGTAATTTTAGTTGGCAGGAGCAAAGGACCAATTGTTGCCACTCCTCGTGATGGATATCCTCGGCAACTTTCCAGGACTGCCAGGACTCTTCGTCGCCGCAGTTTTCAGCGCTGCCCTTAGGTATGATTTTTCTTCTCGAATATAGTTAAAAAATATTCCAATGTCGCGAATTAACGAATGCATTAAACGTCAGCTCACTGTCCACTGGGCTAAATTCTATGGCTGCCGTGGTGATGGAGGACTTCATAAAGCCTTTTCGAAAAACTCCCTTCAGCGCCAGAACGGTTGATGTACTTATGAAGCTAACGGTCGTGACACTTGGCGCAATTTGCGTCGCACTCGTCTTTGTCGTCGAGAAGGCCGGTTCTCACGTTCTCCAGGTCTTCATATACGATATTTCGTGCCGCAAAATCAAATTTTCTTTTTTTTTCACGAAAAATGAAAAGAAAATCATATATTTTCATTTTTTAATTTTTCAATTGTTCAATTGCAGTTATCCATAAGCTTGAGTGCGATACACAGTGGTCCGTCATTGGGAATTTTCACCATCGGAGTATTGCTACCATGGATAAACGCCACGGTATTGGCATCCAAATTTACCATTCTCCTGCCAATCTATGTTTCTCTCTCTCTTACCGAAAATTCTTTTCTTCAAAAACTTCACTCGCAGAGCGCCTTGATCGGAGGACTCAGCGGTTTGGCATTCATGGGCTGGGTAACGGTATCAGCCCAAACAGGCATCGCCAGCGGCTCAATCAGGTCAACAATTTCACCAAAAGTGTTGTCGTTGAAAATACGAAGTTAAAAGTTGACACAAATAACAAATTGCTGCTGCGTCGAATACTTCAATGTTCAGGTCTTTCAAGTTCCGTCCCGGTTATTTTTTTTAACTTTATTCACTTGATAACGATCCTTGCAGGTTTGAGGAGAAATCTGTAACGACTGAAGGATGCACCTATTGGTTTCAGCAGGTCGAAAATATGTTGTTTTTCCTTCCACCCGATGTGGCATCGAATGGCACTGATTCGGGTCTCTCCAGGTAAACTTCGACGAACTTTCTCGAGCACAAAAACCGCCCGTAGTTTTCAACATGACACGGTGTGCACTCGAACGCTTAAAAATGATTGAAAAAAATTGAAAATAATGAAATGATGCAATAATCGCAAATATCTGATATACAGGGTGTCCAATAGGAAGTTGCTAAAACTAAATAAGTGTCTCTTCCCTCCATGAATTCAATAGGGGTCCCTTTTTCTAAGGCGCATACCTGATGCCCCGCAGTTTTATTCCAGCCGTGGTTAAAGCGTGTACGCGCGCGTCAAAATGAGTGAGCTCACCACGGAAGAAAAAGTATATCTTATTGAGTGCTTCTTCTCGAGGGGAAAAATTTATAGTAATGCGTATAGAGGGTTTCGTACTAAGTTTGGAACTCATAGAGTTGCCAGCGAAAACACTCTGAAAAGGTAAGAATTGAATATTTATTCATATTCATCTATCACACAACTTGTGTTTCAATTCAATTAAACTGCATTGAAGTAATTTTACGTTAATTTTTGTATCATAATCGATAACTTCGTGAAGTATGGTACACTCCAGGACCGTAGACACGAGTTGCCAGGTCCATCTGTTACGGTGACTACACCAGAGAAGATCAACGAAGTTGAGCATTATTTCAAACAAAATCCAAATGATTCGATTCGGAAAGCTGCTCAAGCATTAAAAATAACCAAATCATCATTACACAACATTTTGAAATATTTTTTAAAGTTTCATCCGTATAAAATAAGCACTCATCAATTGTTAACTGAACATGCCATGACGAAACGCATCGAATTTTGTAACACTATTACGGGAATGTTTGAAGCCGAAGAACTTAATGAGAAATTGATTATTTATTCCGATGAAGCACATTTTTGGATGAATGGGTACGTAAACAAGCAAAATTACCGGTTTTCGGGAACGGAAAATCCCAACACATCGCTAGCGAAGTCCCTTCATCCACAGAAAGTAACGCCATGGGCAGCGATTTCAGTAAAAGGAATTTATTTGCAATTCTTGGAATCTACGGTAACAGGAGAGAGTTACAAACAGCTTTTGGAAACGAAATTCTTCCCTTATGCAAAAAAGAGAGGACTGGTTAAATTTTTTCACTTCATGCAAGATGGAGCGACGCCGCACCGGACTCATGAGGTGTTTGAAGCTATTCATCGCGTATATGGGACTCGAGTAATCGGTCTGGGGTACCCTAAATTTGCTCAAGGCGGACTAGAATGGCCTCCGTACTCACCGGACCTGAACCCTTGTGATTTTTTCTTGTGGGGTTACATTAAAGATCATTGTTACGCTAAAAACCCCAGCACAGTAGAAGAACTGATCGCGGCCATCCAGGAAGTGGTTCGCGGCATTACGAACGATATGTTGGACACAGTTTTTCACAGTTTTCAAAAGAGAATTGATTTTTGTGCACAATCTAACGGTTCGCACTTCGAAAATATCTATCATTAATCACTGTACTTTTTCGTTATTTTTATAAGATGTAATAAATTGACATAAAAAATATTTGACTGGGTTTTATTTATGTGCGTTTAAAACTGCACAGTTTCCTTTATTTGAAGAAATGTGGCTTTTCTGATTCTGTGCACGTGTTTTAAAATGACAGTCGATTAGTTTCAGCAACTTCCTATTGGACACCCTGTATATATACATGTTTTTAACATAAACATCTTCTTTTGGTTTTTTGCATGACGTTCCCATAAATTATATGAATCGACGATAACAAAGCAACTTTTTAAATCATTGGCACGATATGCGAAGTACATTTTTTTTTACACTGCAGGCTGTCAAAGTCAGATGTTCGAATTTGGTTTTTATGAAAAATCTGCATAAGATCTTTTTTCATAAAGTTTCCTTAACATTTAAGGTTAAAAAGACGACTTTTCTAGATAAAACAAATAATCGAGAGTATTTTTTTTAAACCGAGTCAAGAACGGCGTTCATTTGTAGAAATGGCATGCGAAAACCCGAAAGCAGATGATTTTGATCCCGAAGACTGTGGGACTTTTGCTAAACTGAAATTCCAGCATATAGTAGGACATGATGTGACCTATCGACAGTTGCAGAATTATTCATTCATAACAGGATACCCACTATATATAATAACTAATATAAAAATATATATACACATACATATATATAAATATATATATACACATACATATATATACATATATATACACACATACAGATACACAAAAATATGTATATATTTTTTTTTATTCAGTGATTCCTGGGCCCTCTATCGTATGAGCTATCTCTGGTACACCGTGACAGGCGCGATGGTCACGATCAGCATCAGCCTCGTCGTAAGTGTATTCACACCGGCTAACGTAGAGAAATTGGATCCAATGCTTGTGGCACCGTTCGTACGGAAATATTTGAAGAGTCCCGAATCCACCGAGCTCTGTCGCGTCCAGGTAACATTTTCATAAATATGTAGATCGTTGACGTAGCCAGCACGGGGCACGGGTGCCCCCCCCCCTTCGAAAAATGGATCCTAAATAACTAAATGTGGTAATTATATGAAAACATTTGGGTGAGAACATCATACATTTTTTTACTTTAGTGACTTTTCCCAAATATGGTGCCATAATTTATTATTTGCAATTTTTAACTATAAAACAACATAAATAATGGTGTCATGTCGGGAGAAAACAAACCCTAACAAATTTTTACAATCTTTTCAAACGTATATTTCTTTTCGTAAAAAAATCTGGAAACTAAAAAACCGTCTCCCCCCAACATAACATCATTACTTACACCACAAAAAAGCGATAAATGGCGAAAAAAAACAATCGGTGTCCATTGTCAAGAAAAGTCACTAAACTATATAATTACCCTAAATTCAAATTATCGATTAAGGCCTTAGGCCACTCTAGGGCCCGAAAAAATAGGCTTTTTGGTTTTTTTTTTCAGAAAAACTACAAAATGAATCGAGATGACCATAAAGGGTATTTATCATACATATCAGTGATTGTATACAATAATTTTTTTGAAGCGATTAATTTCAAAATGGCGGCGGTGCAGCGTTTATCTCAAAACTGCATTTTTTTAGTTGGTCGGAAACCCAACTCAGACAATTTTCAACCGATTCACTTGAAATGTTGAATATATCTTGAAAAATACATTGTCTATGGAAGTACGTAGGATTTTTTTTTACATTGCATAGTTCATTTTTTTTCAACAGTTATCTGACGATTTTTAAGCAAATTTTTGGAAAGTGAAAAATTTGCCTAAAAAAACGTCAGATAATTGTTAATAACGAATGAATTATGCAATATAAAAAAAAATCCTACGTACTTCCATAGACAATGTATTTTTCAAGATATATTCAACATTTCAAGTGAATCGGTTGAAAATTGTCTGAGTTATGTTACCGGTCAACTAAAAAAATGCAGTTTAGAGATAAACGCTGCACAGCCACCATTATGAAATTAATCGCCTCAAAAAAATTATTGTATACAGTCACTGATATGCATGATAAACACCTTTTTTGTAATCTCGATTTATTTTGTAGTTTTTCTGAGAAAAAAAATCCCCAAAAAGCCTATTTTTTCGCCCTCTAGAGTGGCCTAACCCCTTAAGTTCCTTCGTTTCGACCAAGCAAGCTTAGCCCTTCGTTGACACACTTATTATTTTTGGCTGCGATTTTGACACACTGGGTCAATTTGACCTGGATAGTTAGTATTTCATCCATCTGCCATTAAAAAACCATCGGTCGGTTTTTATTGAAAAAAAGCAGGGGCGCACTTTGAACATTACTTAAAATGTCTGCGTAATTCAAGTTTCGAAAATATAAAATTTTATCGTTTAGAAGAAATATTGAAAATTTTCAATTTTTGGATAAGTGATAATTTTACAAAAAATTCACCCGGGTCAAAATAACCCAGTGTATCAACGGAGGGTTGAAGAAATCATTTAATAATACTTGAAGTATATTGATCGTCGTTATTGCGTAACTTGTATACAAAGTAGCTATTTCATTACGTAAATTGAATTCGCGTGACGTCGATTCAGAGTTCAAAAAACGACCGGTGGCAGGCCATCTTACTGTATAAAGAGCACGTGGCGTGTTCGTCAGTTCGTCGGTAGCGTCAATCAGTGGCGACGAAGTTTTTTTTTTTATTACTTTGCGTCGAGACACTACCGCTTCTATTGATATATATTCAGACTTTACGATTAAGTTAACTGTGGACAAAAGAAATACATTACATTTTCCGGCCGATACGTAGCCAGAAGAATACTGGAAGATCAACATTTACTACCAAGTAATAGATAACATCATTGTAAATCTAAAACGCCGAATTGAATATGAAAAACGGAGAGGATTTGATCAATAATTATTAAAATCGCTATAATTGAAACGTTAACCTTAGAAGCTGAAGCCAAGGTCATCAAAAACATACTTTCATTTTAAAATGAGGAAATAGATGCTGGAAATTTATGAAAGCGCATTAAGAAGATGTACTGCCCTAACTTATTTAAACTTTTCCAAGCAGCAATAGTTGCGCCGGCTGTGAGGGGGATTTTTTTGCCATGAGGCTGATAAAAATGTGGCTTAGAAGCATAATGCTTCAGGAACGATTCTCTCATGTCACCGCTGAACATAGATGACATTGTTAACGAAAAAACTCCAACTGAAAAAGTGTTGGCCCGATTTGCAGAACAAAATTTAAGGAGTTTCGGAACATTTGACTATATATTTGGTTCAAATTTATCCAGTAAATTCTTTGTCATATACCGAATGCACCCTCCAACTTTTAAATCGATCGACTCCACAATTTCTGTTATATTTCCAATTGGAGAAACATTTTTGAATGTTTGATTTTTGTTGATTGAAGAATGATGAAAAATTAATTGCTTTTTTTCAAGGTATTGCAAGGGTTTGATATTAATGATCACACGAACGTGTGATTAATTCTTCACGTTTGATTCGTGTTACGTGATTATCGATTATTATGTAAATTATATTTTTGTTTAAAGATTGTAAACGGAACGTGGCCGCGTCAAAAAATGCTGGCCACGTCAATGACATGATACATTTTTTGGGTTTATCCAGGTATGATTTTCATCGTCCGTTTAATTTTTTTTATCGAAGGTTCCGACGCAAGGGGCCAATGGAATTGCGAGCGGATGGGTCGAGGACGCGAAGCCAGTTTGAACGAACTCGCAACTTGATTTTGCAAAGTAAAAAAGAAAGATCGGAATAGAATCATTGAGAGTACGGGTGATTAGTTGTTTTTTTTTTTTAATTTTATTTGTATTCGCCATAGTGAACACATTATTTATCTTTAATACTAAACGTATTCACGTGACATCCATGCAAGTCGATAAACGTATACGAATAGCAGGTGAAGGTCGGTGCACAATGTTAATTCACGGCAACATTGAAAAGTTAGATTAAAAAAAAATCACCACGTATGTTCGCACCTAACATCGAAAGATCTATACTCGTATGTGAGACACGAGGAAACGAAAAAATTCACTTCGTCGTTCTCGAGTAACTCTTCTGCAGAGCTAAAAATGCAAAACAATTTTACCGATCGTTGGATTCGACACGCGATGCTAAAGGTCACGAATCTTTTTCGAAGGGCGGAAAAATTCCTATATCAAACGTAAACCCTTTCGATCTGTCTCGGGACGCGAACGAAAAAAAAGTATCGCGTCCAATAACGACAAACGCTCGCGTGTCTCACGAAAAATCGGTAATGTGTTTTGTTTCCTTCGTTAACATTTTCATTACACGTACTGCGTTTTTCCATCGCGGGCCTTAAAAATTACGGTTTTGTTTTTCACGTTCGTCACATGCTCACACTCTGAATGGTCAGCATGTACGAACGAATCGCGCGAGACGAAGGAAGGGCCAGCCTTCCTCGCGTCGCCGTACTCTCCATATGAGATTTTGTTACAGTTAAAAGGCAATGCAGTCGCACCGTGCATTCTTGTTCGAGCTTAAATTATCTTACAAAATGATCCATGAATTTGTAGATCGTGTGGATTTGAATGAATCGGTGTCCGGCCAGCGGATTACAAACTCACTGTTCGCGTAAAAACTATTTGTGTTTCTGTATAACAGATATAATGAAGAATATGCAACGCGAGTAGACCTGCGAAAAATCGCATCGGTCAACGAAGCAACGAGTAACAATAAAATTGTTGCTTAATCAAAGGAAAATCGATCGATGCATTATTTTTGTTCGATATTTGTTTTTTTCTTCTCGTAACGAAAATCTTCGGATTACGGCTTATCGATTCACAGTAGGATCAAATGTCGGCTACATTATGCACCTGCGATTATGATATATATATATATAGATCGATATGCAAAATTCCTGTTAGTGGTGAATAGAGACAGACCTGTGAACGCAATTTGTGTCTGCAAGTACTGAATGTCATACATTGTTTTCCTTTTCCTTTGTAATAATATCAATGATACGATTGTCATCATGACAGTCTGTAGTTGCGCCGTTTTTCCATTGTTTTTCCCTATGATAAAGCTCAGAGCGCATAGAAACAACGATGCAAAACGGGCGATTTGTTGGAATGAGTATGAAGGTCGGAAAAACTTTTGTATACATAGATATAAGATATCGGTGGACGAAAGAAAAAGCGACCGCGGAATGTACAAAGAATATTCATCGATAATAAATTGTTCTCGAAAGAAAATACCAAGCTAGACCATAACGTAAAAGCCTTGAAGATAAATCGGTGTATCAATACTTTGTTAATTGTAGCTATTTTATAATCGAGTTTGAATATGCAACGGTGAAGAAAAAAAAAGTTTATGATTTCCGGGCCCGGACGCAGCGGAAAACAGCACAGTGTTGAAAAAAAAAGCGCACGGACGATAGCTTTATCGGTTTCGGGTCAACATTTGTACTTCGGTGAAATGAATGAATAACGAGGACGGTGAGCGGCGCGAGTTTCTCAAAGATGCGAAAGAAATGTACGAATCACAAAAATAATTGAAAATAAAACCGGTATAGACTAGAGAAAAAGAGGATCCTCGCTATATCGGCGTTTGCTTCGTTGGAATGCAACGGAAATTCTTTTTTATTTCTCCATCTTTGTTGTCCTTGAAATTTCTCTTTACCCATCACTAATGCGGGTGACAAAAAATAACTCGAGTTATTTTCGTAGCCCGAATCTGCAAAAAAAAGTAATCGGACAATTGAAAAAATGAATTTTTATTACATTCCTTGCAAACTTCAACATGGTAGATCCTGCGGTTTTTGCCACACTGAATTCAAATCTTCAGCTTGAGAAAGGAAAAACAAACGTGTGACGACAGACAGAAATGTATCTACAATTCTCAGGATCCTATACGACCGGTTTCTATACATGATATAAAAATACATGATTCTCTGGAGAAAAAAGGACGACGAAGGTTTGTACGTGTGTCTTTTCTGTATATGTGACTGCAGTGAATATCCTGCACAGTTCGCAGGTAACGGGGTACGGTTTATCCTCGCCTCATGAGTTACGCGTAATAATGTTTATAGATTAACAATTCGTACAAATGTGGTCGTATAGTTATTAGTTTATCTGTTTTTCCTTTTTTTCTCTCAATATTTTCCAATTTCTCTAGAAATGTGAAAAATAATACGGAAGTAATTGTCGCAACGAGCATTTGTAAAACTGTATCTGTATAATGGTCCCAGCGTTATTATTCATCGCAAATGTCTATATTTGTATGTGTGAGGCCTACGGTTACGGCGCTGCGCCAGTGCGTTCCACGCAGGGAAATCTCTCGATCGAATATATATCTTTGTACACCTATTTTAATGCCGTCCATAATTCATCGATATACGCACTTTAGCTTCGCTAAAAGATTACATCATCGTTTGACCTTCGCAATGAGATACCGATGGAAATATATAATTTCATCATTAGCATCGCCCTCTCCACGGCTCCCTAAAATCTTTCCAAAATGTCTTTACAAGCATTTGACGTGGAGACTGCAAAATAATAACGCACCTTTTTCTTTAGTTTTTCCTTGTTGCTAAGCTTTTTTATTGAAATTTCGAGTGTTCAATCTCAAGTCTTTGCGCCAGGAAAATAAAATATTGGCGATTGTAGATAACAGGACCAGTGAAAAAAAACACTTAGGGGACTGCACCAGTGTGACACTTTCAAAAAATCGATTTTTTTGTTGCCTTTTTCGGCAGTTTATACTTTCAAGAATATCATTATCATTTATAGCATTTATATCAATATCATTTTATCTTGCAAAAATCGGTGGTTAAATGTTTAAACGCGTTTTTCTCGAAATGAGATGTTTCAAATTCACTGACATTGTAACTCAAAGAGCAATTATCCGATTGACTTTAAATTTAAACTGAGTACTCTTGAATATATTTACTCTACAATGACGTAGGATATTTTTGATTGGATGAAAATTGACGATTTGGCATTGAAAAAAACGACCATTTTATAGGCAAGAAAACAGACTTTTTTCATAACTACGCGATTTTGTTAGATTTTGATATTTTTCGAAAATCCTACGTCATTGTACAGCAAATACCGTCCAGTTTAACGACATTTTTTCTTTTTCGGTTTCAGCTACTCAATCGGCCGGAATCATGTCAGCAGTGGAGGAACTTTCTTTTTGGCGCCTCCGAAGGCAGCGCATAAGTCGCTCGAATCTTGATATTTTTCTATGAAAAAATTATGTAATATAGGTCAAATATAGCCAAATATATTGTTAATTTTCCGAAACATTTAATTGAGTACTTTTCTTCGAAAAATTCCCGAAAATCACCCAAATTTTCAGCGTTCACACTGGTGTAGCCCCTTAAGCCACTTACGACTGATTTTACTTCACATGTATGATATACAGTTGAAAACTTCGGCTACATTTGTTTCGGTTTGTTTGTATGTTTCCCATACATCCTTAAGGGGTTAGGCTAATGCGAAAGATAATAAACGCTCGTTCGTTGCTCGAGGCAACTCAAATTGAAGAGGAAGGTCCAACATATGGTGCAGGAATCGCAGATTGAATATAAACTTATCATTACAACGATAGAACTGATTTTTACAATTGGTAACGCGTTTTTCTCGGGACTATGTTTCTCAAAACGGTGTACACGATTTCTCGACAACGAGTGAACGGATTGACTTGGAATTCCGTGCATTTATTCGGTGTAATAGAGTTTAGTCTTGACTGACGTTTTTCTTCTTAACCTTTTTTTTTTCATTATTAACAGTAATGGTGTCATTTTTCATCGGAAAATCGAAAAAAAAATTTCAACATTTTTTTTTCGATGAGTGACACACGATAACACAATAAAAGCTCGGTCCAGGCCTTTTTCTTTTGTTTCAGATCGACTTGGTGGCCAAAATCAAGTACACCGTTGAGTGTACTTGATTGTGTTGTTTTATTGTATTTATTGTTATTATTGTACACCGTTGTGTACAATAATTAATACATTTTAAACCGGAATTCAGTAAACAACTTTGTTAATGTACATATAAATAAATGCCCAAACGATTTATCGATCTTTTTACTCATTCGGTTAAATTAATTTTTTTAAATAACCCTTATTTCCGGGTCATCAAAGTAGCCTAACCCCTTAAAGGAAGAAAATTCAGCGAAGAAATCTGGAATGAATAATTAGGACACAGAGCCATCGGCTGGCTGTCGATAATTTATGGAACGTCCGCTTGCTCTTTGATATAAACAAAACCCTCGATAAAACGAGAAAAAAATGCTAATAATCCATTAGAGGCAATTTAAAGGTTCAGTGCATTCGTATAAATTTGCCACGTCGAATTCTTACGCTTCCTCGTAATCGCAAAAAAAATCGGAAATTTAATTCGTGAGTTTTGCACTGTTTTTTTTTCATGTCCTAAATTTGATGTATCTTGAAACGAACAAAAAGTAAACGAATCCTCGAAATTTCTAGGGACAAGCTAAAAATTCAGCAAAAAAATCGAAATTCACTGCTCTTTATCTCACAATTGTTGACTCCACTAATCTCCTTTTTGTGCGAGTGCTAGCTTGAAATTGAAGTTTCGGAAAACGACATTCAAATAAATTGTGATAAATTATAAAATTTCAGTCCATTCTCTTGTAATAAACTGCAGTAGAAAAAACCTACTGTAGCATAAAATCACACCGTGAATTAATGAGAACCTGTAAAAACGACTTTTTCGAGAAAAAAAATCAATTATTCCCGGCGTCATTGTTGATTTGCCATGCTCTTATGCAAAATAAAAAGCCTCGAGGCTTTCAATTCCGTGTGCTATTTCCACCAGTTGATCTACGTTGCGAAGACCAAGCAACGATTATTTTCGATGGAAACATTATTAATCGTACCGGAAGATGCCTACAATACGATATATCTAGATAATGGCTAAATCACGTTTTTTGCTTGTGCCTCGGACGATACATGACTAATATATATCTATAACCACACGTCAGCATAAAGTGTCTATCGCGTGCAATTTTCACGCTTAAACGTTCTTTTTCTTTTTCTTGAAGATGTCTCGATGCGATATTCATCGAGTTCACCAGTTCGTCGCGCACCAAGGAAGTATTTTACTCGTCGACTACTAGCGCCAGTTTGTCCTTCCCGTATAGTTCTGTCGGCCACCACTCGTCGAGATCTATACGGTCCTTCCGGCGAACCCACTCGCTTTGGTCTCGTTCCGATGCATTTTTCATGAGCACATACACAATCATCATAAGTATCAAACGGTCTCGTTCGTTTTGTTATTTTCTGCAGTTCAAAGATGAAAGGCGAAAAAAAGTAGAACGAAAATAAAAGATACGAAGTTTAACACATTAATATACACGAGGACCTCAATTTAAAGAACTTGGATTTAAGAACGAGTGAGAAAAGTGGTGCGCCGACGGCAGCACCACCAGGTACGCGTTCATTCGCGACGTGGTAGCGCCAACTCGATTTATTCAACTGCGAAGCGGTCTCGGTTTCGCCATTGTTCTTTAAATCGAGGTCGTAGTGTAAGGGATCGACCACTTTCCGACGAGTCGATGAGCTGAAAGCGTTAAGGAAATATTCTCAAAACGTCTATGATATACATATATGTGTTTTGCGTGTGTATGCCTGTGTCTGGCTGTGTGTACGTAAATATTTAGATGGAAGCTTTGTGAATCTCATGGTGCAACGGTAGGGGTGTGTTCTCTTCATAGATAATCGTCATCATGGTAAAGTTCATCTCGCTGCTTACGCTACTTTGCTGTGACCACAGAAACGAATGCCCTTTTTCAGTCGCATTTTCATTTTGCGTTTTTCGTCCCCTTTACGTAACACATGCTGACGAAAAATCGGATGCGTTCGCTTCAAACGGACGGTGCAATAAGCAGCCACATGACGCGTGAACTCGATCCGATCGCGAATCCCGACTTTTTTTCTCACGTCTTTTCTTCGTGTCTTTTCAACGCGTATTTTAACCTCGTGGCATCTGAGGCCCGCATCGCATCCATTGTGGCTGCGATCTCGTCTTCGTCTACCGGAAATACAACACACTCATAATTAGTAATGGACGCTTTCTTTTCTTCTAGGGACCGATGTGACGAGACGAAAAATGGCTAGCATTGCGGCGCCCGAGTTTGCACGATTCAATAGAGCACGCGACCCTGGAAAGAAATGATACTCGAACTGTGGAAAAATCTTGCGGCAAAGCAATTAAGGGGCTAGGCCACTCTAAAGGCCGAAAAAATAGGCTTTTTGAGGATTTTTTTTTTCAGAAAAACTACAAAATAAATTGAGATTACGAAAAAGGGTGCTTATCATACATATCAGTGACTGTATACAATAATTTTTTTCAAGCGATTAATTTTAAAATGGCGGCTGTGCTGCGTTTATCTCAAAACTGCATTTTTTAAGTTGCCCGGAAACATAACTCAGACAATTTTCAACCGATTCACTTGAAATGTTGAATGTATCTTGAAAAATACATTGTCTATGGAAGTACGTAGGATTTTTTAAATTATATTGCATAGTTTATTTGTCATTAACAATTATCTGACGATTTTTTAGGCAAATTTTTGGAAAGTGAAAAATTTGAAAAGAAAATCCCCAAAAAGCCTATTTTTTCGGCCTCTAGAGTGGCCCAAGGCCTTAACCGAAGTAGAATTTGTAAGAGTGTTGATTTGGGAGTTGATCTTGGTTTATATTCGTTGGCGGTTCGTTCTAAAGCCTACGACTCGCACAGATATCATAGTATTGTATTATCTGCAGCGGCCATCAGATTGCGACCGATACAGTCGCAATATGGGATAATTGTTACGGAAAGGCTGTCTCGCGAGTGATTTAATTTTTTGGTCCACCCGGCCTACCTCAAATTTTTCCAATTATTAAAAATTCCAAAGTTACGCGTCCGGAAGCGTTGTGAATTTCGTCCCGAATGATTTACGGAAACGAACAAAGTTTCCGTACAAAAGTCAAAGTCAAGTACAAAAGAGAGCGTTCGAATGGGAGGGCCTTGAATTTTTCAAACTCGAGAGTTCTAATGTAAAAATTAACGTAGAAAAAATTGAACAAATGGACCGTATGGACAAATTAAAAAATATGATAGAACTGACAAGTCAAAAAACATGATCGAACTGAAGAGAATAGAGGTGGAAGTTTAGTTGGAATAGGTGAATATTCCAACTAAATATAACGATCTCAAACGAACAATTATTCAGGCAGGCTAATGAACGATCAAGTACAATGACGCCAGATCGGGCGCCAAGAAATAGAAGCTCGCGTTATTTCGCTTCTGAACGAGCTTGCGTTCTTGAATTTGCTCACCTCGGCCATTACATTCCGCGCCTTGTGACTGCTGCTACAGCTCTCACTGTCCGTTGGCGCTTCGCGTCGGCGAAGTGGGCGTTTGGTGGCAAAGCCCGCCTCGTCGACCTGCATGTCCGAATACAATTGTGCCAATTGGTCGTTCACCATTTGCGGCTGATTGAAGGTCTTGAGCGCCTTCATGTCGGCCTCCAGCACCTCGCTCAGCGGCTTCGGTATCAATTGATACTGATATATCAGCTCCTCTGTCATTTTCACTCCCTCCTGCCATGGTGGTCCTTTTCGCAGCATGTCGAGCGGCTTTTTGTGGTTGTTCGTCGATGCGTCAGCCGTCGTTACCTTGCACGGAGATTTCTGCAATTAGGCGTTTCGATGTTTCGATTAGTTAACGGGCTACATCATCTACCTGGGTGGGGTGAAAAATTACAGTTATTGGGTGTCACGGAGATCGATTTCGTATACTATTGGTCGAGCACGCGGGTTGGCCTGGAGCAGATTTTTAAAAAAGCGTTAACCTGTCGAGGAAGCTCGGCAGTCGTCGTTTCCCGGTTGCAGCTGCTTACGTTGCTCGTGGTCACGAAACTGCCGTAGAAACTCGAGTCGCTCGAGTCCTCGAGGCTCGAATCGAACAGGCTGTTCGTGTCGGTCTCGCGTTTCGTGTTCGGCACGAAGGTCGAGCAGCCACCGTCGACACTCACGCAGGACAAGAAATGTTCGCCCAACGAGAGTAGCTATTTAAAAAAAAAGTAATTTTGTAGCAAATTTAATTCAAGTAATAATTTAATTTAAAAAAATATTATCTTTGTTTTCATAATGCGGCGGCGAAAGACGCATATGAGACCGTTCGAGGAGAACCGCTCACTTTTTTCGATGATTCGGACGGTGCCTTTGTGCTGCCGGGCTCGGCTTTGATACTGGTCGCCTGAGACGCCGGTCGGTTGATACCATCGGCCAAATTATCCGGCTGGCCGCCATTGCCTGAATTAATCAACTGAGAGGTTTCGTGATGAATCGGCACCAGGCTCGGTAAAACGAATTGGCCGTACCCTGTCTCCACCGGAGCTGGGGCGCATACGACAGGTGGGTAAATTACGCCTGTCAGAGGAGCTGCGTCAAATTGAAAAGTTTCATTGGCTTGTTCGAAAGAGATTCGAAAGTGCATTTTTGTGCGTAATCTCAAGAAAATCACCAAAAGTGTTTTGCTGTGGTTGGCTGGTGATCGACGGAACGACCGATGGCATAAAATCGTTACGTATCTGCGACAACGGCACGTAATAAATCGGTACCATGGGCAAGAATCCCACCGGGCATCTCGTCGGACCCTGCTGCATCAGGCCGTTGCTGTAAAAAGTGAAAGAAACAGAGGGAAAATCGATTATCCAGTGTGCATACACGGGTCGTGTACACGGGCCAATGGAAAATAATTATGTACCTTGACGCAGCCATGCAAAGATGAGGATGAGTCGTTTGTGGCGGCATGGTGTCTGTCAACGACGGCCAGATATTGGTATTTTTGATAGGTGGCGCTTCATCGGGCAACAGCCCATCGTCGTCCACATCGATCGGCGTGCTCGTCACCTCAGCTGGTACCGATGCTGCGCCACAGGTTCGTGCATTCTCGTCGTATTTGGAAACCTAGCGATTCAAACGAGTAACAAACGGGTGACCGTTTTAAATCGGCCTCTTTGTTTTTCGAAAATTTCAGCAATATCCTTTTACTGATATAAGGTTTTATAAAGAGTGAAAAAGCGAGCTATTTTGTCCGATATCCGGGCACCGATCATTACGATTTTTCCGACCGATCGTCGCGATCGATTATGAATCGATGATGAAGAGCCAAAGGAAACAGAAGGAAGCCTACAGTGTTGAAGGAATTAACCGGTGTCTTTAGCCTTGCGACACGAAGACACCGGAAGTACCTTCTAATTTCCAGCTTTTGTCTATTCAACGAGCCTGCAGCCAAGGTGTGTTTACAATTTTTTTCAGCACTGTTAAGAAACGCGTTTGACGTCACGATAGACTGCAACAAGTGGCTGTAGATGGCGACCATAAACGTCGTAAAAAGTACCGTCTCAAAATGGCCGACATGACGCACTTCCGACGCGGTGTGCCACCTTCTGTTTCTCTAACACCCGCTTTCATAGATGGTCCTTGAGTAATATGGATTTCCTCGTTCATTATTTCACGCTTCATAAAACTTCCTTGACTGAAAAAGGAGGGCCCTTATTGCCTTCCCAAATTCAAGGGAGCTCTTGAGGTTCCTAAAGGGTTAGGCCACTCTAGAGGCCGAAAAATACGCTTTTTGGGGATTTTTTTCTCAGAAAAACTACAAAATAAATTGAGATTACAAAAAAGGGTGTTTATCATACATATCAGTGATTGCATACAATTTTTTTGTTAAGCTATTCATTTCAAAGTGGCGGCTGTGCAGTGTTTATCTTAAATCTGCATTTTTTGAGTTGGCCGGAAACATAACTTATTGTCAGACAATTTTCAACCGATTCTCATGAAATGTTGAATGTATCTTGAAAAATACATTGTCTATGGAAGTACGTAGGATTTTTGTTATATTGCATAGTTTATTTGTTATTAACGATTATCTAACGATTTTTGGAAAGTGAAAAATTTGCCTAAAAAATCGTCAGTTAATTGTTAAAAACAAATGAACTATGCAATATAAAAAAAATCCTACGTTCTTCCATAGACAATGTATTTTTCAAGATATATTCAACATTTCAAGTGAATCGGTTGAAAATTGTCTGAGTTATGTTTCCGGCCAACTTAAAAAATGCAGTTTTGAGATAAACGCTGCACAGCCGACATTTTGAAATTAATCACTTCAAAAAAATTATTGTATACAGTCACTGATATGTATGATAAACACCTTTTTTGCTGATCTCGATTTAGTTTGTAGTTTTTCTGAAAACTGTAAGTTCATGTGAAACGGTAAATTCATGATTTGGCAATCTTCATCGAATTTTACAAAGAGCTCTCTTCGCAAACGCTACAGATTTCGTAAAAGTACGGCTATTGACATTCTATTACTATTAGTTAAATCTCTTTCAATGAAATTTAACAAATGTGGTTTATCAATTTCTCCTTTAATGCAGCTTTTGATTCTGAAATGAGATGTACTAAGAGCAGCTTTTCTCGTTCCGAATAATGGATACCCGTTTGTTTTTTTCATTATTAGCATACATCGAAAACTACGCAAATTCCGCCGTATGCGTTTACAAAACCGGCAGTTTAAAAAAGTGTCTCTGAAACAATATGGCTGCACGCGAGATCCGCCTGAAATCAGTCCCTCGTGGTTCCGCCACGGCAGGTTATCTCAAAAACCCCTAAAATGTGCCTTTGTTCTTGAAGTAAGGTTCAAGATCGGTTTACGAAACGACATCGACTTTCAAGGACGAAGGACACCTCCGATGGAGGCGTCTTATGGTCTATGAATACTACTCTTTCGTCTAGATATAATATCGATGGTAGTGCTATCGCGCGCTGCAAAAACACACCGCCAGATGTCGGATGTAAATATTTCACATCGTACATAGAACGTACCTTGCAGTGTTCCCCTTCGCGGCCGTTGGTACTAGGTCTCTTAACTCCTCGATTCTTCGTCTGGTCTTTGTTTTGTTTGTTGGCTTTGTCCTTTTCACCATTGAGCCTCGCGTCTTTGTTCTGTTTGATGCCGTTTTTTATGTTACATCGGCGCTCTTTGTGCTGCTGCACGAGCAACTTTTCCATATCCTGATTGTGCTTGTTCAGCACCGATTCCGTGAGGGTAGGAATTTCCAAATCCTTGGCAGGCATTGTGTTGGCGCTACGGGCATTGTCGCTATCGTCCCGACTGTCGTAACTCGTACGATTGTTCGAGCCACTACTAAGATTCTCAGCGCTAAGTGTCATTTCCTTTGTTCCTGCGATGATGACGAGTACATATGCGTGTGTGTGTTTCACATAATGAAAAAACAGAGGAAGAAAAAACAATGGGCCTGTGAAAATACGCTGTAGCTACACGAGACATGCACAGGCGAGATACACGCGAGCGAAGCCCGCTATTTTTCGGAAACTTTTCTTTCGGTGCCTGAAATCACGAATGGCGCTGCGATTAATCGAGCCAATAGGGGAGAAGCACCATATATCGGATAGTTGCTTGATATCGGATAGTGGACATCTCGAGTTTTCCTATAACGACATCTGTTTTTGATTTTATACACTAATAACTAGTCTCAAGATGTCACTACTGGAAAACTTTTGTTTGCCTAGCAACAAAAATGGCACAACAGTTAACTGATGTTAATTTCGCCGGCGTGAAAAAATATTTTTCGTGTTAAAAAGTGTTGTTTTTATTGAGGTAAGTCCAAATTACTTATGTTTCTGTTTTTTAATCAACTGTACCATTTATTTTACTTTATATATATATATATTTATATATATATATATATATATATATATATATATATATATATATATATATATATATATATATATATATATACACATCAATTGCTTAGAAAACTTTTGTTTGCCCAGCAACAAAAATGGCACAACAGTTTACTGATGTTACTTTTCGCCGGCGTGAAAAATATTTTTCGTGTTAAAAAGTGTTGTTTTCATTGACGTAAGTCCAAATTACTTATGTATCTGTTATTTTTTATCAACTGTACCATTTATTTTACTCAATAAATATATAATGTTCGCAAAATAGCAATATGTCTAATAACATTACCGCGATGTCTAATCTTAATATCGGATACTTAATCGAGTCTAATATTGGAGATCCGTTTATGCCAAAACCGTTTTGTTTCATTTTATATAAAAATAGCTCCCTAATATCAGACATAAGAAAAATGGGGTTTGGGCCCTTATATCGGAGATCCAATTAAAGGAAACGTTTTTGAAAAACATGATTTCTGCTTCTGTTCATTTTTTCGTTCATTTTTCGTGAAACGTAATATAACTCAAAATATTCAACTGTAATGTGTAAAATAATTATCAGCATCTTGTTGTATATGACATGTACATAATAAAATCGTTAAATTTGAAAGTCTTAGCAATTGTTTACTTTTTAAAATTCTATTTCAAACAAAAGTATCCGATATATGGTGCCACTCCCCTACCTATCCTCCGTCGTCAGGCTTGCTGACGTAAGCCCATTACACACACCTTCCATCAGTAACCGTTTATAACTACTAAAGGTTTTGATCAATAGCGTTGCTGACATAAAAGAATTCGATTAACATGGTTCGTCGAAACGTTACGGTTACGCGTACGTTACGTAAGGTGTATGTGCCTGGTTCAAGGTCATGTACAAGATCAACGTAACCTCATGAGTTTCTAGTTTTCTTATGGAAGGATAAGTTTTTCAGGGGAAAAAAACAAAGCATCACGCTCCGTGGACTGACGCAGAGCTTGACAATTTTATTTTTCGCTGAATATTATTGATCTCTGAGGGATCAGAAGGTAGGACTAAGGCCTACGCGGTGTAGACTCCAATATGGCAGGAAAAAAATTGAATATAACAGAGGAGCATACGTCTACTCTCATGACTGGAATTTTTTACCTTTTCTTACGCGTAATTATGCGTCACTTGGATTTTCACAAAAATACGGATGATCAGATCGTTAGTTCGTTTATTTGCCATTTGGCGCTTTGTATGCTATCGCTGTATGATCTATCGCGTTGCGCAGCATTGCCGAAAAAGACTGGTGCAAAAGACCCATTATTTATCAGAGATCGATGTACCAGTCTTATTTTCACTTTCAAAAGCCTACCGGTTAAATTCGAGCTAGTTTTTCCAGCGTCCTCGTTGCTGAGCATGCTCGAATTGATGTTGTCTTCGTCGCTCCCGTAGGCGTTCGTAACGAGAAGCTTGCTATCGAAGAATCTTGTCAATTTCTCGTTGTAATTGAGCTGCTTGTAACTGGGCGGGGTTTCCGTGGATGATTTGCTGTCGTAATACTCGTGATGCGGTGATATTGCACCGAGTATCGCGCTGTCGTGCTCCTGCAACAAGGGATTTCGTGATCCCTTCACAAGTATATTGTAGCGACTTAGGCAATAAAGCTGTATACCCCTCCAAAGCGGTATGAAATTCGTATATATTTGGCTTTTCAGTTATCTCAGTCTTTTTTTTCTGATCGGTTAGAGAGCTCGGCATGGCCATTGGCCGTCCGCTGATCACCGGCAGATTAAATATAGGCAGTTAATTGTCATCGTCTTTTGCCCCTGTTAATCTGGACATCTTGTTCTCAAAATGGCACGCAGGTTATCCTCTCTTTCTGCCTACTGTATTACATCTTCCATCGTTTTCGCTCTGCGTTAGTCGCTGGCAAACTGCGTAGGAGTATTCTCCAAGCAATTGCCACGGTCTTACGTACAGGTCTTGAAAAGAGGGTGATGGCAGGTACCGCGGTTTTCAAAATCAAGTAAAAAATTTTCTTTCGGCTTGTGCCGACGGAGGTGGCGCAACATTAGAAGCTCATGCATATGGCTACTAATTTCAAACATACTAAACGGAAAGGCAGCCTGTATGATGGCATCATCAATTTGGCGTGAGATGAGTAAAGGAATCAGGCAACGCGTTGTGCAGCAAAAAATGAACAACCAGGTACGGCTTGCCTGTCGTTTTTAGGTTTTTGCCGCCATTGGTGCTTTTCCAACACTAGCAACGTGTAGTAGTACAGTCGGGCTGTTTATTGGAATCGGAAAAAAATAGAAGGCTAGTTTTTTGACAGGTGATTTTGTAGGTGCCGCGGGTACTAAATCCAAATTTTCCTAAAAATCGGGGTGTAGGGTTTTTTTAGGGGATGAAAAGTAATGGGGGTGGATTAATGCCAAACTATAACCCCTACGAGGTCGGCGCCGGGGGCCAAAATGTTCAGAAAAATCCGGGTTTTATTTTTGTCCACAGTACCGAAGTCGTGGAAGTTCATTTTGGGGGTGAAAAAGTGGGTTGAAATTTTGAAAAATCAGTTCCCATTTCATAACTCTAGGAAAAAATCATACATTTTTGGTACAAATGGGAACGTTGTAGCCCTTGAAAAGACGCGTCGATCGAGTATGTGATCATCTCTCTCCAATAATATCTTCACCCCCAAAAGAATTGTTGAAGTATAAACAAAAAAAATGTTTATTGAATAACTAAAAAACAATCGATTTTTCGGAGATGGTTTAAATGTACGAAATGCAGAGAATAATTTTTTCTATATTTTCGTTTCCATGAACCACCCTTGAGCTTTTTCGAACCCCTCCCTGGGATTGAAAATTCAAAATGAAATTCTGGGAAAACTATTGACCGAAAATAAAGAGATACGAGTTTGGCGCTGTGGACAAAAATGTAGCTGAGGGTTCAAGCTACAAATTCTTCCACCGCGGCAAATCCGTGCGGTCAATAGTTTTCCCAGAATTTCATTTTGAATTTTCAACCCCCAAGGGGGGTTGGAAAATCAAAATTCAAGGATGGTCCATAGAAAGGAAAATATAGAGAAAGTTATTCTCTATATTTCGTACATTTGAACGATACCCGAAAAGTCGATTTTTTTTAGTTATTCAATAAACCATTTTTTTGTGGTATTTTAACCATTTTTTGGGGGGTAAAGATATTATCGGAGAGTGATGATCAAATACTCGATCGACGCATCGTTTCAAGGGCTACAACGTTCCCATTTGAACAAAAAGTGTACGATTTTTTTCTAAAGAGTTATTGAACTAAAACTGATTTGTCCAAAATTTCACCCCCAAAATGAACTTCCACGACTTCGGCGCTGTGGACAAAACTAAAGCTGGGGTTTTTCGGCACATTTCGTCTCACGGCTTCGACGTCGTAGGGGCTGTAGTTTGGCATTAACCCACCCCCATTTCCTTTCATCCCCTAAAAAAAACCTACACCCCGATTTTTCGGAAAACTTGCATTTAGCACCCGCGACACTTACAAAATTACCTGTCAAAAAACTGTTAAGCTAGTACGGTGACTGTTTAGTCGCAGCAAACCTAGCAGTTGTCTCCAACTTATCTATAGTGGGCAAGGTAGTGGCCCCCGCTCCCCCTCGCAATGCCAGTTTCCAGACCTGTATGTAAGAACGTGCCCCTGCAATTTTCACGTTCCCGCTAGGCCCACCCTCGCTACTTTCAAAACCTTGTAAGTGATGACGTCCGTTTGACTTCGATGACTGAAGTCCACTATATAGCTAGCCAAATCCAAATATAGCTTCATTGAGCTGTAGCTAATTTACTTTAGTGAAAATACAGATTTTAGATGCAGCAAAATACATCTCTTTAGTTGTACTTAGATATAGAACTATATCGTCACAATCAGTCAACACTGTTAACTATGAAAGAAAATGTGCTTAATTTTTTTTAAACAATTCCTTCTACACCCTCTTCACTTTTGAAAAGTTATAGGAAAAGAAAGATTATGCTTTCTCTCTCTCTCTTTTACCGTATACACGCTTTTCGCCGCACAGGATGATTGCGCAAACCCCTTTCTTTTGTTCGCCGCTTTTGACGTTGCCAAATAATGTAAAACGTACCGTATAACTCTTGCGAACTTAATTAGATTTCCAAGCAACACGTATGATGTTGAAATTTGCATCTTTTCAATTGCTCAAACAAAATTTCTCCAATTAAGGCTGTGAAAATCACTGGAATGCTTTTACGTATTCTCGTCAGACATTTACGATCACAATTTCGAACGAAAGAAAACCTTTTTGTTGATGATGAAAATCAAGGAATAAAAAGAAACGTTGCAACCATGCAGCAATGCAAATTTCAACATCGTGCAGAACATGAGGATCATCTTGGAGCCAAACTTTGGTCACGGAGAAACTCTGTCTGCCTTTGCATCTCGAGAGATGTACATGTATATTTATTATTTTTATAACTTTTATCAAAGGAAAGAAATAAAAATGTTGAACTTACCAATGAGCTTGCCTACAAGATTTTGAAATTACCTTTGTGTCCATAAGCGGTCCTAAATTATTCTTTTTTTTCTTATTTCCTCACTGTTCCGTGCAAGTCCATGATATACCCCCGTACGTATGTGCGCACTAGACCAGGAAGATTATTGCTCTCGCTATTGGACCTCATTGCGATTAATCACCAATAGACAGCACTTTTTCATTCGCCTCTCTCTCTCTCTCTCTCTCTCTCTCTCCCTCTCTCTCTCACTCTCTCTCTCACTCTCACTCGCCTCTCCGTCGTTATCTTTCTCTGTTGCCCCGCTTTTTCTCTCTTGCTGAAACAACTGCTCTTATAAGACATGTATGCGAGAACTCCCACTATCTTACCCATTCATTAACGGAAACCACAAAGCTGCAAAGGTGTACTTCGTTATTTTTGTTCGATTTGGCTCATTCTGCAAATGTCTTTCTCTTTACTCACCCATTCACCCCCAAACTGTTTCTCATAACTGCTCTTTTCAAGCTCGCTAGAAATAATATTTACACGTAGAAAAGCATCTTTTGCAAGCAGGCAAAAGCTTCTTCCTGTGAACATTCAATCTATCTATTTATAAATGCGAAAAAGTGCAAAAACAATGTGCCATTCTTTTGGGATCGCTAAGTGGCCAGAATACCTGAATATGTGCACTTACATCCGTTCTCCCAAGATATACCGAGAGGTGCATCACTTCTTCTCAATATTCATCCAACATCCCGATGCCGTGCGAACAATTGAATCTTGAATTATTGCGTATGAGTTTGTCTGTTAAATCGGTACTTATTTGTTCTCAAGCTGCTGCAGGACCAGCGAATGAAGCAGCGCACTTTTTGAGGTTGCACAGTTGCAAAAGGATTTTGAAAACAACTGCCAACCGATTTGAATACTTTAAGAAGAAGCTTGCTTGCGAAAGAGTATATCAGGGGATTTCGGTGCTTCGTGAGAAGGCTGCAAATGCCAAGATTCCTTTATTGCCCCCTTTGCATTGATCCGACAATTGCGCTCTCTAAGCTACTGCAGCAATAACAGCAGACAGCGATCGTGTGGTTTTTTTTGCCATTTTTGCGTCGATACTAAAACGAAGTTAATAGTCACCAAAAAGCTCCTGTCGTTAGTTCGGAAATGCTCCTTGGAGACGGTCGTCGGTGGCTCGACGTCTCGCAGCAGGTTCTCCACAAACATGTCGAGATCTTTAGACCTAGACGTTACCTCGCATTCATCGTTGTCTTCCGTTCTTTGGATTTTCTGCATCATCGTGGATGAATTTCAAACAAACAGAAGAAAGAAAGCACAGGCTCGTATGAAAAGAATTATTTGTTTGGTTTCATTTTGTTGCACCTGCTTGAATGGATCGTATTAATTTTTGTCTTTTTTTCATAATTATTCTCTACTGTTGTCTTTCTCTTATCATAGCGAACCCTGGAAGTACATACACCGCACGAAGATTTCTTTTGTGCGGATATAGTACCCCTTTTTGATTGGAAAAACGAAACATCAAAATACGTGTAGATTTAGGTGAACTACGATGGTCAAAAAATGGGTGTCTCTAGAACCCAGTACACACGAGTGAGTAGCATAGACTATACGTAATTCTAGGGTCGTAAATGGTCGAGTATGTCATCAATAAATATTTAAAAAGTCCCTTTTGGTCTCGAATAGGTCCAATAAAACTTCACGTTCGAAGTTTCGTCTAGTTCGCTGCATTGTCTTCAAGGGTAAAAATTGAAATCTACGCGATGCTGCATACTTATGAAAGATCGAGAATTTTTTATAAAAATCATGAATGATTTTAAGACCTTTCTTGTTGTTGACGATGCAGCTGATCTTGAGGAAAAACCGAAGTACGAACTTTCATGCGACACGTCCAAAAAGGATCAGTATTCTTGAACATTTATCGGTGGGATGCTCGCGAGCCTTCTTGAAATTTCGTTTAAATCAAAGGAAGGGAAAAGGTTAAGGCTCGTCGCTGTTAATATATTACCTCATCGAGGAGAGCACGTATCTCGCTCTGTATTATCTTTGACTCCTTGAAGATTTCTTCACTGATGTTTACCAATAGGCTCCGTTGAGATTCGCCCGGGGCTTGAAACACGTTTGGATTCGCGGGTCCTCGCAACACACGGTGATGACCCACCACAAATTCCAGTTTTTCCGTCCAGGGATTGAAAAACGAAGTCCATTCGGTCTCCAACAAAACAAAGTCACCATTCTGCGCTGCGAATCTGTACGGCTTCGAGCGAAATGGCGTCCCTTTCATTTTTACTACCTGTTTGTCATAAAAATAACGTTGACGGTTGAAAGGGAAGACAAAATCTTACGTGCCTCCCCGTGTACGCGCATTTGCTATGAAATTTCGCACTAATATTTAATCGGCCAATCGGAATCGATGGACCGTTTGCGGGTGAAACTGCAAAACCAACCCTTGACGCTCTAAGGGGTGGTTTCATCCCTCAAAACAGTTTTATGATAAAACAACAAAAAGAACGTGTCTATTTTGGTGTTCTACCATATACGGGATTTTCAATCAAATCGAAGGTGAACACCCAAGTGATGTCCAAAAATGTGCCATGTCACGCGTCGTCCGTTGGATTTTTTATTCTATCATTATTACCTCTCGGAGGAAAATAAAAGAAGGATAAGCTAGAAAGGGTAGGCTCCCGTTTATGCTCACAGTCTCGTAAACATCTTTGAGAAATGGCAGATCCTCGGGATGATAGAAGTCGAATAGCGAACGACCTATCATGTCTTGAGGCGTGTAGCCAAAGTATTGTACCACGTTGACATCCACGTTGGTCAGTATGCAGCTCCGATCGTGGCGGGTGGAAAATATCGCGGATAAGATCATCTCCTCCGGCGCTATACGTTACACAACGCATATGTGAAAAGAAGACAGCGGTTTAATAAAAAGAACGAAAAAATATGCACCGACGAATGTGGGGTATAGGGATAAATGTCCCTAATTTACACCAAGCTGTCCTATTTCTTAAGGGGTGAAACGCAGTCAGAATTTTCAAAAGATCGATTTTTTAAAAACATTTTCTTGAAGTATGATGTTTCGAAAATATTCCCTGGAAATTTCAAGTCAATCCGATAAATAGTTTCCGGGATATCCCACAATTAGTGAAGGGGCGTCGGGTCCCCATGGCAGGTAGCGGCTGACAAACGCGCAAACGATAATACCCGGGAAAGCAGAATGCTTCGCAAACAACAAGTTGATATTTTGGAAACTTCCACATCGGCAGAAGCCCGATTGTATGGACCAGGAATTGACGATTCGATGTAACTAATTTTTTCATTACTATTTCTATACATAAACCAAGTGTCAAAATTGGAAAACTCTTTCAGAAATTTTCAAAAATTGATTACTCAAAAACGATGAACTTTAGCAGAATTTTATAAAGAATACTTTCGTTTTAAAATTGCCCAAAATGTTTGAAAAATAATCATTCATACCGAAAAACTTTAATTTTTTGAAAAATTGTTTTAACAATTGGCTGTAAACGATCGAATACTCGACTTTTCGGCGAAAATTGTGATATTCGGATTCAGCGGATCAAAACACATAAAAAAAGTTCAGCTTCATCCATCGAGCTCAAAATTTTACGAACATATAATACCGTATCCACATCGAAAAACTTTGAACGCGTTTTTTTTTTCGAAACTATGTTTTTCAAGTCGGTGACCGCTATAATTAAAAAACCACTCGATGGATTTTGATGAAATTTGGTGTGCTTATTGATAGCTTTGAAAACTAGTCTTTAATCGAAGGATTTTCATTTTTGTTGAAAATTTCTATTTTTTTAAACAATAAACGAGCGATTTTTTGGTCGAAAATCGAAAGTTATCCGTCGGAAGCCGCCATTTCGTTAATTTTCGAAAAAAGCTTCGATTAAGGACTAGATTTATTATTAAACTAATGACTTTTTTTGGTCTTTTGATTTCAGATGATCCAGTAAAATTTTATGATGGTCACCGCAAAGTACCACATGCCGAAGGGGATCCGACAAAGATGGCGATATTTTTGTAAATAATCAATATTTTTCTTCGGAAATTTGTACAAGTCAAGTTGAAATGTAACATAAAAAGTTTTACAAAAGTGTAACCACTTTTGTAAAACAAACTTAATTACTATAAAAAACAAATTATTGAAAATGCTCGTTTTTTCACGCCTCTGACTGCATCTCACCCCTTAAGGGGTTACCCCCTCTTGCGATTTTGACAAAAATCGATTTTTTTTATTGCATTTTTTTGAAGTATAAGTATCTGAGAATATGTCCTGAAAATTTCAAGTCGATCCGAACAAAATTGACTGAGATATGAGCGTTGAAAGAGAAGAATCCGCGTTGAAAGAGCGTTGAAAGAGAAACTTTAAACGCGTTTTTCTCAAAATGGCATTTCTGAAGTCGGTGACCAAGATTACTCGAACACTAATGAACCGATATTCTTGAAATTTTGCACGCTTATTTAATACATAAAAATGTAGTCTTTAATCGTTCGATTTTTTTTTTTCGTAAAAAAATGGCCGTTTTATAGCCAAAAACGGCCGTTTTTTTTTCGTTAAAATCGAACCATTAACTTTGACTGTCCGCCATTTTGTGAAAAATGAATATTTTTTAAAATCCTTCGATTAAAGACTAGTTTATACTTATATTTGACTAAATCCATCCGCATTTTTTTTTCAGATGATCCACTTCGCCGCAATGTTGGTCACCGCAAACCGTGTATATAAAAACATTATTTCATTCACGGCCATTTGCCACTAAACAATGTAATATTTTTCAATAAAAAAATTACTGAAAGTTCTTCAAGATGTGTTCTTTAAGATGGTATATTGATCGATTAAAAAAGTTTTGTAGTTTTCTTTAAAAAAAAATCATGAAAAAGGTCTTTTGTTGCGCTACAAGTGGGGGTAACGCCTTAACTAAGAGAAAGATCCCATTTGCGGTGAAAAAGCATCGTAATTATCTACTGCAGAAGTCTACCTTTGTAGACGGGAATAATCGGCTCGGCATTGACGATTAGAAACATCATTCGGGACTTTTCATCGCTCGTACGTTCGCGAAAAAACTTGATGCTTGTTGTCAAATGAAAAGGTACATAGAGATTGGCTATGGCTCTGGGGGAATTGCTGCCGTCGCTTGGACACTCCATCGTGGACAGTTCATCCCCGTTCTTTCGTAGACTGCAAAACATACTCGTCCGACGTCCACTAACACCTAAGGTTGAAGAAGACAAATAACAATTTAGCATTCAAGTCGTTTCGAAGATAAGTTTCATTGTTCGATCTTTTCGACCGGTACCGAAGTTCCTCTGTTCTTTTGAAAACCAGAGGAGGGGGCAGCAGTTATTTGCAAGAAAATTATCAAATTCTACCACCGTGGTGTTGAAGTCTACATCGTTGGAGCTCAATAAAAATTCCTCGTTATCCTTTTGTTTCTCGATTTACATGACTATAGAAAATCTTTTTTTGCATACCCAAGTCCTGGATCTCTAATGAGGATTACTTCCATTACGTTCCAACGATGATAACTTTGATATCATATGACGAAGTTTTCGTTACCGACGAGGCAAAAGCAGGGGATAGGTATCGAAAGTCGATCTTAAGGTTTCGTCTTCTCACCCTTGTCGTGATCCCCGTAGGGTAGTGAGATGTTCTTGGTGAGACAATCTGCAAAAGTCTGCTTGTCTTTTGGATGCACGAAATCGATGAAGGATCGATCGATCCATGATTCCCGAGAGTAACCAAGTGCCGTTTTCACGGAGGGCGTTACGTTGACGATGCAACCTTTCTTCATCGATATCACCGCGCAGAATTCCGCCTTTGTATGGAATCATCACACGAAACAATTGTCACAAACGTGTACAAACATTCGGAGCTGCCCGTTATTTTTTGCTTTTGTACTTTTCTTCCGACACACAAAAAGAAATGAGTCCTGAGCCAGTAAAATAAGTGAAGTACGGAAAAGTTGTAAACACAGACCTGGCAGCTGTGCAACAGTGCAATTACTCGGGAGCTCGGGATCAGTATCAACAGTCTGGTACTCCTTCGAATTACTATCATCATCATCATCGGTATTATTGTTAATGTTGTTACTATTGTTATTTTGAATGGTCAAGCATTAAATAAGATAAACTAAAACGATGAAATTCGGCATTGGGACCGAATGAATTATGAGTCTGCATTTGGTTTTTTAATCCGTTGAACTACCTCACCACATGCATGCTCCCACAGCCATGAGAATTTATAGTGAGGCACTCGGACCTTCTGATGACGGAGAATTACGAGTATATACAATTTTTCTCGTTAATATTTGTAAACGTACTTAGCCCATTATCTTTTTTTCTGCTTTTCTTTACATCCCATTTCTTTCTCTCTCAAGTCTCATTGGTTTTACGCCGTGTTTGTCTTTTTTTTTTCGTTGCAAAAATTGCAAACGCCCCGTCTCAGTACACAGTACATACGTCGTGTGTGCATGATTTTTTTCGGTGCTTATTTTCGTTCTGTATTTGTTCTATGCGTGCAAGGAATACTAACATTGATGTTAGATGTTGTGTCTTCAAGAGGGTTGGTAATCGTACCGATCCCTCCCTCGGGTTCGGTAAAGTTAGAGACGCCGTTGTGCTCTCCTAGTCCTGTGACGTCGACCAACCCTACGCCGGCTATTTCTTCGTTGGAAATTCCAAGCAACAAAGGACACACGTTACGTCCAATTTCTTCCCTTACTATGACGTTGACGTTTGTCCCGTTGGAATGCAACGAAATTTTATTGTTTTTTGTTTCCCGAATTTTCTCAGGCAGATTTGAGCTGCGAAAATCACGCAAACATTTTTTTCGGATTCTCATTCAGCGATCTACGGCCTGAATCTGCAAAAGGTGATTTCGGTTGATAATGAAAATCAGACATTGAAAAGAATTTTCGTTGCATTCCAACGACGCAAACTTCAATCCCGTCGTCTGCTGTAGCTTAACATTTTATTTTGTTATTTTTTGGTTCGCGCGGATCTTTTTTCTTTTTTTTTTACATTATTTTCCCCACTTTTTACTCCACGCGCGTTTGGCCCACTGGATATAAGAGTACATTCAATCATACGGACATTGCTCAATTTTATTCTAGTAATATACTATGGTATAATAGTATATATAGTATATAGTATAATATAGTATGATGATACTATATTCTATTTGATAAATTTTGATCTTTAAGCTAACTGTAAATATAAATGCATGAAATATTTCATAAATGAAAAAATTAATAAATTACGCAACTGAGAATTCGACCTCGATGATTTTTTATTATAATTCGCCATTCCCTGACCTGTAATGATTTATTTCGAAGAAAATATTTCGCCTGATCGAAATCGAACCTAGAACCTAACTGCCTACCTTCCGCCTATCCTACGCACGCTGCCACTACGCTTACCGTGTACTTTCGGCATCTTGAGCACATATATGGCATGAGAGTCAAAAGTAATTCCGGCTGTACATCCGAATAGCTGTTAGCTGCGATTTAGGTGAAACTTTGCACAGATCTTTTGTTTTACAATATAACTGTTCGAATGGATTTTTGGCGCTTCGCAATAGTTTTGTACCATATAATAGTGATTTATACCATATTATATGATACGGTGTCAATAAACTATGACGAATTTTACTATCCCCCCTTTTACCATGGGCGTTTGTTGTAAATATCATGGATTTTTTTCCCAGTGTGAAGTTCTAATTATTAAATCATTATAATATCAACGAAAAATTCTTCCCAGCTAACTGACACGACTTTTTTTATTCCACTCTTGGCTTTTTTTACATAAGCTCTCAGGAAAATCGCGTATTTATACGGAAATATATTTATAACGTTGCGAACACGGCGAATATATAATGCCGTGATAGAGAAACCCTATAAGGGATATCGTCCCACGGAGTCTTTCAAAGGAGGGAGGAGCACCGGGCTATTATTGGCGGCCTGGACAAATCCGTCAGTTGGCGGGGAGTGTAACGTTGTTGCGAAACTAACTGCGGTAGAGATACGCGATGGCAGATACGTTCGTAATAGTCCTTGAGGGAGATTACACAGGCATGCTGGCTGTTTATAATTGGACCGTTAAAGTCCCATCAGCATGAAAGAAGAGCGTTACGCGCGGCTGTCATTGATAGGGCAAATTGGAAAAAATGTTTTCATAAGTCACGGATAAATTTGGCGAGACTATTTGCGATATCCTTCCAGCTATTTTTATCGTCCCTGTTGAGGTTTCAATAAGTATTATGTACATTTCAAACAGAGACGTCAAACGTTACATTTTTCCACTTTTGTCACGCTCAATTCTGTCATCTGTTATTCAAGACTACGTGAAAATGAGTATTCCCATAATCGCGCGATCGCTAAATATCCGGAGAAAGATTCTGTCAGCGATCGTAAAGCTTACATTTCTATTGATTAGGTTGCATAAGCGGCGAATTCAGGATCGAGGAATTAAGTAAAATATTGTAAAGAAAAAATTATAACTTCGTTTCTGGTATGTTCATAGTTCGCGTTTGCATAATTGGAATGCAACAAAAGTTTTTTTTTCTATCTTAATCTCCTTATTTGTGATATCATACGAAATATTTTTTTGCAGATCAATATTGCAGATCGCTCAATAGCTTTAAAAATTGTTGAGACATTTTTCGAGGCAAAATCTACCGGGAGAAATTTAAGAGATTCTAGAATATTGATTATGATTGCACTCCAAGGATGCAAATTTTAAGCTCGTGATGGATAGACACAGGCACTACACGACGGTCTTCAAGTTTTCATGGTTTAAATCCAGAGAATTTTAATTTGATTCGTCTAATTGTATTATTGTACAAATGTGACAAAAAATTCAGGCGATATAAACAAATGAATGTTCATTGCGTTTCAAAGATAGAAGCTGTTATATCGTTAAGGGCCTATACCAGTGTGATGCTTTCAAAAAATCGATTTTTTGGTTGCCCTTTTCGACAGTTTATACTTCCAAGAATATCATTATCATTTATATCATTTATATCGATATAATTTTATCTTGCAAAAATCGATAGTTGAATCTTCGAACGCGTTTTTCTCGAAATGAGATTTTTCAAATTTGCTGACATTGTAACTCAAAGAGCAATTATCCGATTGACTTGAAATTTAAATTGAGTAGTCTTGAATATATTTGCTCTACAATGACGTAGGATATTTTTGATTGGATGAGAATTGTCGATTTGGCATTGAAAAAAACGACCATGTTATAGGCAAGAAAACAGACTTTTTTTTCATAACTACGCCATTTTGTTAGATTTTGATATTTTTCGAAAATCCTACGTCATTGTACAGGAAATACCTTCCAGTTAACGACATTTTTTCCTTTTTCGGTTTCAGCTACTCAATCGGCCGGAATCATGTCAGCAGTGGAGGAACTTCTTTTTTCGCCGCCTCCGAAGGCAGCGCATAAGTCGCTTGGATGTCAGTATTTTTCTATGAAAAATTTATGTAATATAGGTCAAATATAGCCAAATATATTCTTAATTTTTCCGAAATATTCAATTGAGTACTTTTTTTCCAAAAAATTCCCGAAAATCGCCGAAATTTTCACCGCTCACACTGGTATAGCCCCTTAAGGAGGATTGGTGTTTGTTTGGGTTAAAAATATTTCAGTGATATTTGGAGCCTAAATGTGCGGAAAAAAAAATTCAACGCCAACCCAAACTCGTCGATCGAACCATTTTAGGACCCTGACCAGTGCAATGCCGACGTACCCCTTTTCTCATTGCAACAACCTTCGGAATTATTTTTCTCCTCCACAATAGCGTATTAATTCGCATTTCCGTCAATACCATCGATTGACCTTCGTTTTTTTTATTAAGCAAGCTGTTAATTCATATTTTTAGAAATTTTAGACGCAAGGAAAAGTCCTCTATCATTGTCATACTCTTTGTCACAGCAGTGCCGCCCGCTTGTTCGGCCGCGAGGACGAGGGGAAAAGTTGGTAAGGCATGTTTATCCCCCAAACGTTCGAGAATTCTTGACCAACCTGTTTTTTTGCAATTGCTCGTAAGATCGGAAGAGCGCTCGTTCGAGTCGTACGTTCTGACCTCGTTCTGCTGTCTAAAGTTGTTCTGCGATCCGAATTTGGTCTCGATTTTGCCGAGGCTCGTCGCTGTCGACGCTTTCGATTTCTTCTTCTTGTGCTCCTGGTGCTTGCTGATCGGTTTTGGTAAGGCGTAATTGCTGAAATTCCACGCAACGTTGTACATGACATCGTCGTTGATACGTGTGATATATTTTTTTTTCAATGGGAAGTATTGTCCAGAAGTTTATCGTTGGAATGCAACGCAATTGCTTATTTAGCCTCGCTCGAATTTTTTAACTCTAATTTTGACTAGGTACTCGTACGTTTTTTTGCAATTGCTTCAGAGTTCGTATAACAATGCAAATGAGGGGAAAAATGTTAAAAAAGAATTTTCGTTGCATTTCAACGACGCGAACTTTAACGGCACTTTTCATTTAACACATATCGATAATTGTTGCAGTTCACCTTGCAACTAATTTTTTCTTAAGTTAATTTAATTTGTTTTTCTCCGCGATCGGTTATAATTTTGAACATGTTATGATTTTGAACATTCTGGGGCCGGGTTGAAATTCCGAACTTTGAATGATCAGAACGCTCAAAAGTCCGAAAGAATTTTACACGAAATACCAAAACTTCGAAAATCTGAACACCGTCAAAATAATTCGGCTATAGAAGTTTTAAAAGGTTCAAAATTTTCTATAAATCGACGAATGATTTCGAGAATTTTTTTTATTAAGAAGTGATTTTATGTCAATTTTAATTTTATTTGTTTAATTTTTTAAATTTTTTATTTGTTAATTTTAATGTCAATTTCAACCCGGCCTCGTGTCAAGATCATGCCAGCGAAAGTCTACACAGTTGACTGTAAATGATGTGGAACGTATAACATTGTCTAGACAAATTTCAAAATTGACGCAAAATCACTTATTAATAAAAATTAAAAAATCTTGAAATAATTCGTCGAATTAATAAAAATTTTGAAACATTAAAAACTTCCATAGCCGAATTATTTTGACGGTGTACAGATTTGCGGAGTTTTGGTTTTTCGTGTAAAATTCTTTCGGAGGTTTGAGCGTTCTGATCATTCAAAGTTCGAAATTTCAACTCGGCCCCATCTTGAATTTCGGAATATTAAAATTTGGAATTTTAAACCGTCGGAGCATTCAAAGTTTGAAATTTCAACTCGGCCCCGAAATTCTATTTCCATCCACACTATCGACCCTAACTAGGACTGTTATATCATGACGACATTTCCAGCCGGGATGGATTCTATTCGGACACCTGCGCCAGAAATCCGCGCGTGCATAGTTTTCCCGATACGTTACGAATGGCAACTCTCACGTTTATACAAACGCGAGCCGTCACGGTAGACACCCCGGTTCCGGATGTCAATGAAAAAAAACAAACAAACGATTTTTATGGTGTTGGAACTTGCATCGTTGGAATGCAACGAAAATCATTTTTTATTTTTTTGTCTTCCCTCGTGTTACTCTCTAAACTCTTCTTTTGAAAATTTAGGTTACGGAGTCCTAAGAAAGACCTTCAAAAGTATGTCGGTGATTTTTGTATTGCTTATGTGCCCAAAAAATGGACAATACGAAAAAAGTTTGGTTGCATTCCAACTTCAATGCCATCGGTAATTACGAAATCATTATCAGTGCAATACTAGGGTGGCACAATTTTGAGCTCTATTTTTCTTCCTCTTTCTCACCATCTAATTATCTTCTTGGCAGAAAAAAAAACATTGTCGCGAAACCTGCGAGCCGTCAAAAAATGCTGAGAGGTCGCTCAAGCCTGCCAAAAATTAAAATTTTTATTAAAAAATCGATTTTTTTTTCGTCTACTTCTCATCCATGAATTTTACGCTTTATAATTTTTTAATTAACCTCGCGAAATCTCTAGCCGGCCAGTGATTATTTAGTGGTCGCTCAAGAACTTCGAAATTTCCAATTTTCGCAAATATTTTTTTTCCTCTTCTCGCTCATAAATTTGACGCTTTGTAAAATTTTCAAAACAATTAATCCTTATTTTTTTAGAAACAGATTTTTCAAATTTACCTCACACTTATAACCCAAGGATTATAATCTTTGTTCTCATAAAAGAATTCTTTAAAGCTCTTGTCCGTAAATAAAGTTATAGGTCGTTTCATTCGTAAAACTGTTGCAAATTATTATAATTTGTTATAATATTTATTTTGTTTTTATGCTACAAGGAATTATAGTGCATGCGAGATTTATTTTTTGGCGGTAATTCTAAATTTCGCAAACCTTCAGCGACCACTAAATATTCATTGGCCGGCTAGAGCTGTTGCAAGGTTAATTTGAAAATTATAAAGCGTAAAATTCATTTGTGTCAAGTGGACAAAAAAAACTGATTCTTTACTTAAAATTTGAATTTTTGGGAGGGGCCTCGAAATATTGTTTGACCGCTCGCAGCATCCGCGGCAATTTTTTTGTTTCATTAAAGAAAATAATTATATAGTGAGAAAAAGGGGGAACAAATAGAGCTCAAAATTTTGCCACCCTAGTGTGGCACATTAAAACTTCCATAGCCTAATTATTTTGACGGTGTTCAGATTTGCGGAATTTTGGTCTTTAACCTTGTTAATTTAACCCTGCGAATCTAAAAATCTCATTTCGAGTTTCAATATTCTTCCTACCGATACTTTCTAAAGTAAGCTACCAAAAAAACAACCAACAATTTGATATCTGCAGAGACATGTTTGTTTCGTTTGCGATTTATACGCTTCGAGATTCGCTTGGGACTTTGATCGAACGACACATTCTTTTTTTTAATTATTTTCCCACCGCGTGACTAGCCATGTGCCCAGCGCCGATGGGACAGGATGTATACAAATGAGAATACATAAGTGGGGGCATCGTTGCATCGCGTTGCACTTGGCACACACATCGTGGTATTATCAATCGACGTGGGAAATAGTCGACGATTGATCTTTGCGACAGCGAAGCAAATATTCTTTCTCTCTGTCTTTCTCTTTTTCTTTTTTTTCTCTTCTGCTCTCTCTCTCTCTCTCTCTCTCTCTTTCTCTCTCTCTCTCTCTCTCTCTCTCTCTCTCTCTCTCTCTCTCTCTCTCTCTCTCTCTCTCTCTCTCTCTCTCTCTCTCTCTCTCTCTCCCTCCCTCTCTCTCTCTCTCTCTCTCCCTCCCTCTCTTCGTTTCCCACGCCACATCACTGAAAAAACTTCCACGATTAAGGGGTTAGCCCCACTTGCGATTTTGAAAAAATCGATGTTATTTATTGCATTTTTTTGAAGTATAAGTATCTGAGAATATGTCCTGAAAATTTCAAGTCGATCCGAACAAAATTGACTGAGATATGAGCGTTGAAAGAGAAGAATCTACGTTGAAAGAGCGTTGAAAGAGAAACTTTAAACGCGTTTTTCTCAAAATGGCATTTCTGAAGTCGGTGACCAAGATTACTCGAACACTAATGAACCGATCTTCTTGAAATTTTGCAGGCTTATTTAATACATAAAAATGTAGTCTTTAATCGTTAGATTTTTTTTTTCGAAAAAAATGGCCGTTTTATAGCCAAAAAACGGCCGTTTTTTTTCGTTAAAATCGAACCATTAACTTTGACTGTCCGCCATTTTGTGAAAAATGAATATTTTTTAAAATCCTTCGATTAAAGACTAGTTTATACTTATATTTGACTAAATCCGTCCGCATTTTTTTTCAGATGATCCACTTCGCCACAATGCTGGTCACCGCAAACCGTGTATATAAAAACATTATTTCATTGACGGCCATTTGCCACTAAACAATGTAATATTTTTCAATAAAAAAATTACCGAAAGTTCTTCGAGATGTGTTCTTTAAGATGGTATATTGATCGATTAAAAGAGTTTTGTAGTTTTCTTTTAAAAAATTCATGAAAAAGGCCTTTTTTGCGCTACAAGTGGGGGTAACGCCTTAAGGAAAATCAAGGAGGTAAACGCGAAATTAAAGTTGATATGATACCAGAAATAGGAGGAGTGAAATTGTTCCTCCTGTTTCTAGGAGGAACTATTTCCTTCATCAACCAAATGACGCGAAAGGACCATTTGATTGATGGGCCCCTTTAAAAAAGCGGATTGGCTCCAAAAAACCAAAAATTTGTTGCCACAGAGCACAGTAAAAATTTCACGTGAAAGTTTGAATCGTTGGAACACAACGAAAACAATTTATTTCGTATTGCAAATTTTTTAAGATCCCCGTTGGAGACCCACAACCTAAGTCCATCAAAAAAGACTTTCGATGACAAAGAAAATGGATAAGAAGTCAACTAAATGAGTATTTCCGTTGCATTCCAACTATGCAAACTTCAACAGCATGGAAAAATCTCAAAATATCGGATAAAATGATCTTGAATACGTCCCAAACGCTCCAATGATTTGAATCAGCATCGAGGGAAAAAAAAGTTTTCCCAGAAGTACGAGATACGTCCTCGGCGTTGCAAATATCCTAACCGAGAAACCCAGGATGAACGATTATCCAATAGGGAAGAAAACGAACGATCAATATTTCTCCGAGGATAACCTCAGAGACTTCCCGCTTTCTCCGTGCGACCGCGTGACCGAAGAAATGCATTTGTAGCCACGTAATCTCTGCAATGCACTTCCTTGTTGTTACATATTGAATGGCCAATTGTACGCACACATGAAGTGCTCGATCGACTCACCTACGTTCAACGTTTACGGAGCTACGTTACGTATAAATTACCGAACACAAAAACGTAATGAACATCGGACAAAAGTCACACTGCCTCAATGAAAAACTGATGGTCTTGAAGTTTGCATCGTTGAAATGCAACGAAAAATCTTATTTATATTTTTATTTCCTCATTTTTATTATTTTACAAACCTTTTTCAGCAAATTGACATTCTAGATCTCTAAATAAGCGACGTCAAAAATGATTGAGGGTTCTGCGTAACGAAGCTTTGCCGAAAGAAATTCGAGCAATTGAAAAATAATCATTTTCGTTACGTTCCAACGATGCAAACTTCAATCTCACAAAAACTGGCCATGCATAAAGTAGGCTTCCGCATTTGTTTGTGCAATCATTTGAAGCATCAATGGTTGATTAATATCCAGTTATTATTGGGTATGTTGTGCCACAATCATTCCCTACCTGATAACTTTGATTTGATTCAATAATCCGCGCTCATCAAACTCCAATGGTAGCGCCAGGGTGAAGATGGGATGTTCGTAAAAATTATTGTTTCTCTTACGGTTACGGAAAAACTGTTTTTTTTTACAAGATGTGGGACAGTAATGTTTTTATTTATAATCGAGTATGTATCGCGGAATTTTAAAGCAATGCAGCAACCGAGTTGAAAGCGAAATAGGCAGCTTCAAGGCTCATACCACCGATCGTAACCGCCGATGCGTTTTACGTACAAAAGTATGTGTAAATATGTACAAGACAGAGATAAAGAAGCGAGAAGTCTTATATCGAAACGAGGTGGCACGCGGAGACACACGTGCTTCTCGCCGACCGGGAATGCCTATAAGGCCACTCTACGGTTTGCCTCTATACACATACGTACATTACGGACCCGCAGATCCCACGATCACTATGACGTTCAAGTTTGCTCCGTTGGAATTGTACGATATTTTTTCTTTCTTTTTTCATTTTTTATTTCTCTTTTTTAAAATGATTATCCAAAGCCTATTTCTGCAAACTGAGGTCGCAAATCTCTAATGAAAATAGGTAGAAACGTTCGAGGGATTTTCAAGGTCAAGGTCGGCGAAAAAAATCTGTGTAATTAAAGAAAATGTAATTTTTATTGCATTCCAACGATGCAAACTTCAACGGCATGAACCATTCGTTCCCTCGTCTTTAAACTCGTCTCTTCCAACGACGTCCAAAAACTGTGCGTCGTTGAAAAAACAATACTCCAAATATGCTTATCAATCTTTGCGGGTAAAATTAGAATCATCAGTTCCCACGATTATTACGATTTTTCAAAACTTGAACCATAGTTGTCGATTTTTATTTTTATTCGGCTTTGATTACCGCAGGCATTTGGATTATTAAGAGTAAGGGTTTTGGAAAGTGAAGCGGAAACTGTCTTTTCGAAATTTCGATTGGGAAAATTTCATTAAACGAATAGAACATTGCAAAGAGATCGTCTATCCTTCCTTGGGATTTTATTTCGGCCACAATGCGTGTGAGAATGTAACCATTGAAAAAAATGCTCGCTTGTAGGGAAAACTTTTGAATTATCATATTTAATTCAAAGCCACCAGGAATTATTAAGGAAGTTGAATTATCAGTTAGATTGAAATTAAAATTTAGATGCAAACTTTGCTTCTAAATTTAAATTTCGAAGAATTATAAAAATTATGTTGAATTATTCAAAGTTAAATTAACTGTTTAAGTTATTAAGAAAGTTAAAGTGCAATAACCTGAAGCTTGCAAACCTTGCGTGGCTTCCTCATGATTTTGTTTCGCTCAGAATGTGCGTGCAAATGCCACCATTGAAAAAACTGCCGGCTTGTAGGGGAAACTTTTAAATTATGTATCTAATTGAATTTCATATAAGTTTTTAAACTATTACGGAAGTTAAATGATCAAGACTATCAAGATACATCACTCAAGGGCCCGCCTTCAATTCCGTTGAAACTGATCCATGTGATTAAAACATTGAAAACTATTAGACACGGATCTTTTGTTTTATCGACGGAAAAACGGTTTTAAGGGGTTTCCCCCCTTAAAGAAAAGCAAGACGCGGCATGATTTTGCAGTTTCACCCACCAGCAGTCCACCGATCTGCATGAAACGAAGAGCAAAATTCTTCTAATGTAAAGGGATGAAAAATCCACTATAGAAGTATTGAAAAAAAATTATATTGTGGTGTGACACGCCTTTCTTTGAAGGATGGTTTCCTCCCTTAAAACCGTATTTTCGTCGATAAAAAGAAATCCATGTCCAATGAATCTCAATGCGTTATCACATATAAGAGTTTCTGCAAGAAGGCCGACACTGAAGCGATGTTCCTTGTAAGTTTCTCATGAGCTCGTGTTTTTATTTTGCAAAAGATTGATCGAATTCAATATACTAATCGATAATTGTATAGCAATTTTTTTTTCTATGCGTTGAAATTTCGGATTTAAGTTTTATCGGCTGTCCATGTTATATTTGTTTTTTCGTGTAGATTAGATAAGTCACCTCATATTCTACATTGCGATTACGAACTCTTTTCATGTCATGCATATAACGTTGATCCTCCCCAAGCCCTAGTCCGTTATATATACTCACACACACACCGGTATACATTTGTCCCCGCGTTCCCATTATAACAAGGGTGGTGCTACAAATATAAACTTGCCAATATTTTCCAGAATTACGAGTATCGCATGGCATCACTTATAAAGACGTCTAATTTTGTAGCGCATATATGTATTCTGGTACGGTTATACAACGCTGACGAAAGTAGCGGTCTCCTGCGAAACGGTTTCCCCGATTTAGCTCCTTGAAATTTGTTCCACACAGTCCATTTGTTACCAATTGGCTTCTTCGTGTAACCGAATTACAACATCGCATCGAAATTATTTCTGGATCGATCATCCCAAAATTAAAACAAACTCGTTCGTAACCGCACGACGTAATATGCAAGCGTCCGCAGACCACAACGATTTTTTGCCGATTTATGAAAATTGCCATTGAAGGAAACTTTCGGACAATAATCGAACGGACGATTTTTATAAATAATTTAACTTCTCCATCGGGAGTGTCTATTAGTGCATGATATCAAATATTTTTCATTTACAATTGAATTGTTGAATTATTGTCACTGGTACATTCTGTCATTTGACGAAATTTTGTTTTTCGATCAAAGTTGATCATATTCAACAAGTAACATCACTTTGGTGACCTCCTCCGATTCGGTTGAAACTTTTTTATGTGGAAGAGTATCAAAAACTTAGAGACACGTATTTTTTTCGGCGGAAAAACGGTTTTAAGGGTGAAACGCACCCTCGGAAATAGGGGTGTTTTTCGTTTTTCGGCGATAACGTTATCGTTCTCATCTCCAATGTATAGTACACAATAAAATGTACACGTTATCGACGAAAAACATCCCCATTTTTTAGGGTGCGTTTCACCCCTTCAAACCATTTTTCCGCCGATAAAAAAATACGTAGCTCGTAGTTTTTGATACCCTTCGACGTGAAAAAGTTTCAACAAAATCGGAGTAGGACACCAAAGTGATGTTTCTTGTAAGTGCCAAACATCACGATTTTCATTCTAAATTAAATGCCATTTTTGTCTTTTCAATACTTTGGTTAATTAGAGAATATTCGTTTCAATATTTTGGTTCATAAGAAATTATTATTTGCAATATTTTGGTTAATTAGAAAAATGATGATTCCATACCTCGAGTCACCTGCCGAGGGGTTCCCACAGCCGTAACCGCTGCTCTCTGAACGATTGGTGTTTCTCGATAGCGAGCTGCCACTACTGTAAAAAAAAATGAAGAAAAACAAAATTATCGTTACATCTCGATATTCTCCTCCTAGCAGTACTGTCAAAGCAAAGCCCGCCTGAACAGAATACGATTATTCGCAATGACATCACAATGTACAATACAAACACTCATCTCTCGAGATGCGTCCGAAACTTTTTTGCACCATCTCGTGATCCAAGAAATCTCTTTCTTTCAATCTTCAAATTCTTCAAATACCCGCATCAAACTGGAATCGCTCATTGCGAAATTTTGCATCACGATTTGCCAATTCGATCAATCGGCACACGTGAACGCTCTAGTCCATTTACAGTCACATTTCCAAAAATGACGATCGATTAAGACGAAGTTGATTGAATAATTTTCGGTACCAAGTATGTTCAAGTCAGAATTCTTCACTCCCGATTTCGATGAAAAATTTATCCGCGCAAGTTCAATGGAGCGTGGAAAAAGCCTCCTGAGGCCCATTGACGGAACACGACTGACGGCGAAACAGTCAAACGAGCCCGATACGAGCGAAAGTCATCTCCCTGCCCACAAATCCTTTTACTCTTGCTCCCAATCGCCATAGAGAAGCCTATGGTGCAGTTCGCAGAATAGAGGAAAGAAAAGGAACAGCGTTCGTCACATGTTTGTCAAACGTGACTTCACATAGAGGAAAAAAGAGGGGATTAATTTAATTAATACTTTCACTGGATATTCGTAGGCTATATGAATTCTGAGGCAGTGTCGATCCCTGATGTTACGAACGTGCTGACGTAAAAGGCACTTTTGTGGTCCTCGGATATGTTGATACGAATGGAGATCAAGGAGAGTAAGTTCTAGTTTCCGAATCTTCACCCCGAGTAACAAAACCCTCAGTTCGACCTTTACCATCCCCTGACAATTTCGTCTTCAACGAGCGTACGAGAAAACCAGAAAACGTCATACCAAAGCCTGCCTTCTTCCTTGCGTGAATATTAAGGTAGTACCTCCACAGAAGAGTTGAATTAAGAAATGGTTGAAATTTGACATATACGTTATTTAATACATTATCCAAACATCTGTGCAATTTGAATAAGTTTGACCACCCCAAACCTGAGATATTTACACTTAAAGTTGGCTTGGTTTACACGTAACAAATGCGTTAAGATGGGCGAACAGAGCATCATTAATTCTACCGTCAAAACTAAAATTACGAAATTGATAAAAAAACGAGGATAAGCTACAGTAAGATATCACGAATAATGTGAAAAAAAATGAGAATGATTCACCATCTAGTTTCCAAGATATAACCATGAGAAGCCTTCACAATTTTGGTGCAAAGCCTGGCAAAGCCTGGAAAAAAAAACAATTGGGGCAAAGCCTGGACAGTCCCGGCAAAAAGTTTACTGGCAATGGTCGATCAAAAACACAATACAAAATATATTTTACGGCAATAAATGACATCCATCGTATTGTCTACTAGTACCGAGTCAATATTGCGTAGTTTTTAATTTTATTCATTACTAATTAAACCAATTATCAATCTTTTAAACATGAACATGGTATGTAAACTTTTGGTTGAGATTTTCGCAGAGGAACTACCTTAATCAAATACCCGCCAGGTACATCTTGAAAATTGATTTTAGAATTTCTGTGCTGTCGAAGTTTGCCTCGTTGCAACGCAACGAAATTCTTTCTTCTTTCGTTTTGCCCATTTTTTTGGCACATTCAGGCTACGAACATCACTGAAATATTTCTGACGATGTTGATTAGGAATTCATAATCTAAAACTTCCAAAGAGTTTCGATGGTAATCAAAATAAAGAAATGAAAGAATAAAGGAGGATTTTCGTTGCATTCGACGATGGAAATTTCTTGAATTTGCGATAATAGTGATATTGTGAAGTGACGTTGCAAGGCTTCGGGATGTTGAAGTTTGTATCGTTGGAACGCAACGAAAATTCATTCGTTTCAGTAAAGAGAAGAAAAAAAATTGGCCGAAAAGGGTTGTGAAGATAACTCAGTCATGTATTCTTGTTAGAGATTCACCATCTCAATTGGCAAAATAAAGGTTTTCGACAAAGAGAAGAATTAAAAAGAGGCAAATGAAGAAAAGGATTGCATTCTCACAGAGCAAAGCCAACGGCATCAATATTCAGCTTCCTACAACGGGGAAAACTAATGCGATGCTTAAGGGGTCTTCTTGCTTTGGACGCTAAAAAAAGGCTATTTTCATGAATTTTTTTGATAGATTTATATTATAGATATTGATATAAAAGTTGTTACACTTAATAAATACAATTTCGAAATACATTTAAAAAAATTGTTTATGTATTTATGCAACCCAAACAAACTTTAAACGCGTTTTTCTCGAAACAACGTCTTTCGACGGCTTGTCGATAAAATCTTCGAAACTACTGAACCGATCCTTATGATATTTTAACCACATATTCTTTACAACTATAGCTATAGCGGATATCAAGGATTTTTTTTAATTTTTATATTTACTATTTTTTTTGGCAAAAACGGTGAAAAAACGTTTTTTTTGTTTCTTCGAAAAATGTCCGCCATTTTGTTATTTTTGCATATATCAAAAATCGTATAATATGCGCTATAGCCATCAACATGCTGAATCTAAAACCGTTTGATCGTTTGAACAGCGCAGACCTACAATTTTTTAGGGCGTTTTTTTAAACTATCGTCTATGAATAGTGACTTAAATAAATAAATAAAAATTATTTGATGTATTTCGAAAGTGTATTTATTAAGTGTAACAACTTTTATATCAATATCTATAATTTAAACCTATCGAAAAAATTCATGAAAGTAGCCTTTTTTTAGCGTCTAAAGTGAGAAAAGACCCCTTAAAACTTTGCTTGGAAATCACTAAATATCTAAGGGTCTTCAATTCTCAGCCACGAATAATTACCATTGGACGTTTGAGAATTGAATTCTTTAATCTCTGCTATTAGAGGGTCATTTAAAAGGTTGCCTTATCTAGAGGGAATCTGTGCCATTGCTATTTTAGGCAGCACGTAACATATTGTTACCAACTGACGTTTTTTTTTTTTTGCAAATATCGTAAACGCAATATGATTCGTATTCGATGCGAATAAATTGTTGAATAATAAAAAGTTATGCACGGTCTCCGTCGTCCACATATGGGAGCTGTTTGCTTGTGTGGAAGAACGACCGGGTAGGGAAAATAATTGCATAAGAAGTAAGCCTCTCGCAGCGATTCACGTTTGGAGCCCCGTGACTCGTGCTAACTTTATTTCATATATGGTTCGCTTTATAAAGTGTCGACGCATAAATGGACGTCATACTCTCGAGTACTTTCTTACTAAAGAATAGTTGAAAAAAAAAGAAAACAAAATTTTTGTCCCGCATGTTAAAAAATTGCATAGGTAACAGCGAACCAATGTATACGTATCTTTGTCCTCAACTACATGGAATTAAAGTTGACATCGTTGGAATCCAATGAAAATGAATCTTTTTGGATTGCTTTAATTCCCTTCGGCAAATTTCGACTAGAAAAATTCCTCAAACATTGTTTAAGATACTTATTCCCAGATGTACAATATGAATATGCAAAAAATGTTGTTAATTAATGGAAATAAGGCAATGAAAATATAAAATGAAGCCACTGGTCACGTTGCAAAGTTGCAAACTTCAACACCGACCAACGACAGGAATGCAGTTCACGGCTAACAAATCAAATTCAAATATCTTTTTCGAAAGAATTTCTCTCCCATAATAAGGCCGGATATACATTTAGACGGAAAAATAAGTTAAGCAATTTTGAGGGATTTTTGAAACTAAGAAATAATTATTCTACATTTGTCGAATTGTAGGGATTCTTTAATAGTATATTTAAATATACACAACCATTTTTTTAAATTAATTTAACATCAAAATGGCGGAGCTGTGGCAGAGTGTTACAAAGTACAGTGCCACTTTAATCTGCAAAAAAATCAACATTTTTTTCACTTGGAGCATGTATAGTTTCTATTTGACAGCAATTGAAATGAAGAAAATGCAAATTTGAATGACAAATTCACGCAAAATTTATGTAAAATTTGGAATAAAAAAGTAGTTTTCCTTTAATTTTTCTAAAAAAATTCTCGTCAAGTAGAAGATAACAATATTATCAATATTGCCACCAACTTTAATGAGAAATATCGTTATTCCAACGATTCACGCAGTATTTCTAGGTTTGATATTTGGCAACATTGGTTCTATCTCCGTCTCTTTTTACTCAACCAGGCGAGTTGAACGTCCATGCTTTTCAACGTCGATCTGTCAAAACGATGTCTATTGTTGCCAATGTCTATTATTACCACTTGCTCTTCATCGTAGCAAGTGGTAATAAATCCACTACCGGAAGTTCAAATTAAACTTGATATTACATAAAAATTAGGTCAATAAGGGTAATTTTTTCTGAGAGCATTGGAGTATTACAAGTTTTAAGTATGTAAATCTGATTATTTTTAAGAATCTGACAGATTCCCACTATTATATACACTTTTGTAGCGACCGGAAATTGGGTGTTTGTATGACGTCTCGGAATTCCTTCACAAAAGCACGCAATTTTAATATTTGTTTTCTCTGTAATTAGGTCGGTAACCGACCCTGAAATTTGACGTCGTTATATTTGTTGTCTTCACCATAAACATAGTATAACCCCGGAATGAAATTATCATTTGCTATTATTATCTTTCGTTTCCTGCTGTACCGGTTACAATAACACAGAATTAGATATTTTGGGAAGACAAGTACTTCATTCCACTTATAGAAAAACCATCTTTAGGAAGAGTCGCGCATTATCGCCAGTACGAATTGTAATCGATTAGTCCAGACGGACGTTAAAACATGATAATAATAATTTGAACTCGAAATATGGAGCTCAGGAAATTTGAGTCTCCCAGATGTCGTGAAATTTTTTTTTCCCGTGTATTGAAGAGTTAGACTACTGTGAAAATTCTTTGACATTCTTCCTCCATTGGTTATTAACAATAATGATTTCATTCTTCCTCGAAAAATCGAATAATAATCAAACCTCACGTTCAAAAGACCTTCACGAGATTGTTTATAACTTTTTAAATTATAAATATGTCTTCATGATATTTGGTACACAACTTTGTCAATGTACATACAAATCAATGTCCAAACGATTTTTCAATCACCTTATTATTCCATCAATTTTTTTGTTCTTTTTTAAGCTCTGATTTTTTTCTTTTTAAAGCTCCGATTTTCGGGACGTCATAGTAGCTGAATTGACACCGCTAGATAGTTGGAGCAAGCATCCTGCAAAAATTTATGAGGACTCGATTTTTAATTTCGAAAACTACGATGTTGAAGTTTGCGTCGTTGGAATGCAACGAAAATCAACATTTTTCAATTCCTTTAATTTCTTCTGGCAAATTTTGCCGACAAAAATCCTTCAACCATTTTTTAAGATGGTTATTCAGCAATCTGCAATATAAATCCATAGTTAAGAGATCTTCTGTACCAATAAAAATATGTAATATAAAATGTAAACAAGAACTTTCGTTGCGTTCCACCCATGCAAACTTTAACACCATAGAGAACTTTTTATCGATCTTTATCAAAATAATGTTCAGATCAGTTCAGATGTCGGCCGTTCGTTCGCGAATACGTACATGTATACAGCTTATTTTTATAATTCGAACATGCTGTTATTTAATTCATCCCAGACGCTCGTCAGAGCCCATCCCATGCGGGCTATTTTGGATGAAGCGATTGGATCTGACACGAGAAACGTAACAAATGAGGGATTATTATCGGCAAGCGTGATACTATTTACGTGCGTGATACTATTACGAGCGTACGGGATGTTGATGAGGGGTGGAAGACCGTAGCACGTGTTGCCAAAAAATTAAATGAGTGGTCGTATATACGGTGGACGTTCCTGAAAATACTCTCTTCTCAATACGGTAGTTATCGTCGAAATATTAGATGTAGGGGATCGTTATTTCTATATTTGTACACGAAATCCCGACGGCAGTACCGTTAAACCTCATAAGGGAGAGTAGCGTCGGCAGATTAAAAAAATTACCAATTTCTCTTTTTTTTTCTATGGTTTTGAAGTTTGGCTTTGTTTGGGTTGTTGGAACGTGGCCAAAGTTCATATTTATATTTTCTTGCATATCTTTAATTCGGATCTCCATATAATTACATTAAAAATCTTTGACGGAATTTGGTAGCTCAAACCAGCTTAAAAAAATGTTAGCAAGTCAACAAAAAAATTCTTTCCACGCCAACGATGCAATGTTCGATCTCATTTTTGTTCTATGCCTTCTCGAAGGATTTCCATTGAAAAAAAATGTATTTCAACGTCAACATTGATCGTCGAAAATCTTATTTTTTCCGAAAAGTTATTCCACCAAAGCGATTTGTGTGAATATTTTTTATACAAAAATAATTGACGGAATATAAATATAACCCTCATCATTTCGTGCACAAATATATTTCAGTATTCGACAATAAATGTACACAAACCCAAGTCTAGCAGGGCTCAAGATTTTTGGAATTTTCCGCAGCTGCAAAGAGCAAAGCCAAAAATGTGTTTCGCAAGAGCAAAAAATGTATTTCAACGTTAACATTGATCGGCAAAAATCTTCTTATTTTTTCCGAAAAGTTATTTCACCAAAGCGATTTCTCTGAATATTTTTTATATAAAAATAATTGACCGGGAATAAATGTAACCCTCATGATTTCGTACAATAAATGTACATAAATCCAAGCCTAGCAGGGCTCAAGATTTTTCGAATTTTCCGCAGCTGCAATTTCTGCTAGACGCCGAACGAAAGAAAATTTTTCCGGCGGTAGTCCTCAATACGTTTCGGTCCCTTTTAATACCCCGTAGGGCTTCGAGCACCTGTAAAAAGGTATAGTCGTGCTCTCCGCTTCTGCGTTTAACCCTAGCAATAGTTATATTCTGCTGAGGAAGAGCGAGTTTGTTACATTGACCGGAGAAGTTTAATTTATATAGCTCAAACAATTTCTCCAGTTGAATTTGATCATTCCCTTGGATACTCATTAAACATTAATTACAAAATTCTTTAAAAATTTAGCGTGGGTTCTTACAGCATTGTTTCAACACGAAGAATATATGTTTTCTTCACTTTTAACCGGTTTTTTTTATGATGTCAAGTTTGTATCGTTGGAGGGCAATGAAAATCAATTCTTTTTAATTGTTCGATTTTATTTTTTGCTGTAAATTCACTCAAACGTTCTTACGTATTCGTATCAGAAATTTACGAGTTTAGTTTGCAAAAAAGGCTTTGGATATGCCTGAAAAAAAAAAACAAAAAAATCTTTCTCATTCTATCATTTAACTCTGGACGACGTGGAAGTTTGCATCGTTGAAATGCAACGATTGTTTCTTCATTATTTTTTATTTTTTCAAAATTATTATCCAGTCTTTTTTTTGCAAATCGTAGTCGAAAATCTCTAATGAAAATATGTCAAAAAAATTGATTCGAGTGTTTTTCGCAGCCAAAATTGGAAAACAAAATTGTTAAGAATTATTTTCCATTGCGTTCCAACGATGCAAACTTCAACATCATAACTTTGGGCTAGTAACAAAAACGAGGCTTACCTCCTTTGCGACTGGCTGACACACGTATTGGTGTAAGCGGAATCGGACACCTTGCCCATGTCGTTCGAGGAGCCCTTCATGATTCTGGCCAAAAATTCAATCGTTTCGATGTCACTGTTCAATGATTCGGTAGCCTCGATCACTTCACATCGACCTTGCACTTGACGTTTGACGTGCTCACTGTCACGCACATTTTCCCCACGACACGGTTGGAACACCGGGCCGATAGGAGCGTTTAAGCCCGAATAAAAAATAACGATACCGAGATTATCGAAAAATTTACTCAAATATCAGTACTGCAAGAGTAAAGAATTTTTTTTAATGGTTCAAAAGCTTCACGAAGCCGTGTAAATCTTTTTAAATGAAAAAAGATCGGGTCACTTGAGTTCGTTGAACTGTTGTACAATTATTTTGAAAATTACACGAAATTCGACTGTTCGGAGCGAAACGCGTCCAATCTCATCGAGATTCGTGGCTTCAATGATTCTCGTCCGAGGATCCTCGGATCCTCCTCGCCGCACTGTCACGCAGTAAACTCGTGCACGTGGCTCGCGTACCCCCACTATGCACAATTCCGCATCAACGTTACCCCGCCCCGAGGGAATACAACGTGCTCCCCCTCCACTCTTTCACTTACTGCATAACGATCGTCGCTATAAATGCGACGTCCTCCTTACCCCCTGCCTATTTTTATACCAACAAAGTGGGCTTTAAAAACCGTGCTATTTTCGTTATGTCTTCTTCGGCAATGACATTTCGCAGGGACACGTAATTTCTGTATGGAACTCGGAACTTTTGGAAGAGCGCAAAAAATGTTTCCGCAGGTCAATCTACTAGCACAATTTTAATGCAAAGACACGTGAACAGAGATGGGAGGACCGAACTTTTTTCAAATACGATCTCAAAGATTGTGCAAGGGGGGAGGCTCGATTTCGAAAGTTACACATTTTTTTATGAATACATTTTTTACTTCTCTCGTGTTTTTCAAATACATATTTTGCATCTATGATATTTGAAGAATGGGTAGGAAAAAGGAAAAAATGTGTAAATGGGTAGTTAAAAGGCAAAAATGTGTAAATAGCGTGGGACAATACTTCGAATGAACCATTGTTTGTATTCGTCTTGAAATTTTCGATTTTTTATTGGTAAAAAAAAACCCGGAAACTTGGTTGCGCACCTAGTAAAAACTTTTAACCTTTTTTTTAACGGAAAGCAAAACCAAAAATTTGCCTGTGAACAAATATTTAAACCCTTACCATTTTTTAGACCTTTAAAAAGTAAAAAAAAAATTACTTGCAAAACCAATTGTAGAAACTATTAAAAAAAATTGAATCGTTAGATCTTAGAATTTTTATAAATATAAAACCTTAAAGAATGTTGACGCGTAACGTTGATAAAAACATACCTAACGGTGATGAGGCTAAGAAAACATTCAACACGCACCACTGGCTCAGTCAATATACTCATGCATTCAATTGCTATATAACTGTTTTGTTTGAATATAAACAATAAAATACAAAAGGCCCAGACGATGGATTATTTTTTCTGAAAATCTTGAAAATGTTATTCTCTTGCTGTTCTGGACCGAAACCTTCCCTTGATTCACTTTCGTGTCACAGTAAGGAGTTAGACTACTGTGACGATCCGAAAATCAGGGTTATTAAAAAAAATGAAGTTTGATGTAGGGGTATATCAGTAGGGGTATATGCCACAGGCCCACCGGAATCGTTGGTTTAGCTACGGCTGACAAGCCGTCAAAATCTGTCGAAGACACCAAACTTCCACGTGTACTGGAAACTTATGTAAAATATGATTACGAAAAGAAAGAAAACAAAATTCCTCTATAATTCTGTTTTTTGTGTCGCAATGTGAATTATCAAGAACGTGTTGAGTAAATAAAAGGGAAAACGGCTATGAGGACCAACGAACAGGTCAGGGCGTCACTTTGTCTTCGCAAACAAGTGGATTATTATATCCCGATAAAATGGAAACAAGAAAAAGATGTCACTTATGTCCAAATTTCTTGTCTGAAATAAATCAAACAAGAAAACTAGTAGTAGCAGTTAAGAGCCCATTAAGGCCTTTCTCAGTTATTCCCTTTGTGTTCCTGGTAGTGCATTCAGAAACTCCTCACAAATCTTCTTCTTCAGGGCCCTTTCCAGTTATTTTTTGAACCCCTCATCAAATTCTCGCTCTTCTCTTTCCTATACCCTTGCTTCCGTTTACATTTCCCTACTTTGCTTCTCCTCACAGTTCAGTAATTTTTCGAAATGTTCTTTCCATTCTTTTTTCGTTATTTTACTATCTACTGTTCGCCTTCCTTTAGGGGGCATCCATTAATTACGTGAGGTGATTTTGGCGATTTTTCGACCCCCCTCTGGCCCTTGGTGAGATGTCGTGAGATTTTGCTCGACCCCCTCCCCCCTCCCCTAATCTCACGTGAGATTTTTCAAAATGCATACGTTCACGGAAAATAAATTGTAGTAGAAGTAACTGTGGTTGTAATACCATTTACTCCACCATGTAAAGTAGTAGGGAGACTCTCCCTGCGTGATAAAAATTATGTTATTACTAAAATTACTAAAATTACGTGATATTTGCCGAAGCCCCCGTCTCCCCCACGTGAGATTGGGTGCGATTTCGCTCGACCCCCCCCCCCCCCCCCAAGGGCCTCACGTAATTAATGGACGCCCCCTTATTCCTGAATGTATTAATCGCTTTCCACCATTTTGGCATATCTTTCGCTTTTCCCACCGCTTCCCAAATTTTGCACCACCATTTTTCTTTTGCCTCCTTGTATGTTTTTTTAAATTTCCTCCTTTCTTCTACTAGCTCTTGATTTTTTTCCATACTTCTTTGTTTCGTGATTGCTTTTAATTGATGCCATACTACCCCTCTCTGCTCTTTGCATTCCTCGTTGAACCGTCTTGGAAGCGTTGTCTTTTTGTTTTTTTTTGCATTTTTTCAAATTTTTTCCTTTTAAATTTCTTTTTCTGTTCCTATTTCTTCTGTGAACTTTTCTGACTTTATTCTTCATTCCAAATTAACCGTGTGCTTCCCAAACTGTAAATATCCTTATTCTTATTGCTAATAGTCTTCTCACCCTTTCTCCTCTACCTCCTTCCTTGTGAGCTTCTCAAACTGTCTCACTACCTCACGCATTTCTTCAACTATTCTCTTCCCTCCTAGCGCCCTGATTCATTCCGGTGCCAGCCTTCATGTTGTTCCGACCATCGTTTCAATTTCTTTGTCGCAACGTCCTCAATTTGTGATTTTGCCTCCTCACATTCCTTCTCCTTCCCCACACTTCCACATCTCATCGTTGTCCATATTTCTTTGGTTTCTTCCCTCTCAGTTCCTTTCTTCCAGTACTCCTCCATCCCTACTTTTTTCTTCCCGTCTTTATATTCAATGCAGTATCCTGACCTTTCAATTTTCTCCCAGTTCCTCTGTATTTCCGGCTCTGTCATGTTTCGCACTGCCATTTCTGTCTTCATCGCCCATTCCTCTTTGTTATTCGCCCTTAGTGCATCTCCTACCACAGGCAAGAAAACTATTTACTGATATAAATGCCAAAAACCCACGTGCGAATATCATAGAATAACATGGTACCGTGATTGCGCTAAGATTTTTTCAACTACATTGTATTTATTTGTAATAAATAAATTTATAGATTTTTGGATCTGAACATGAAGTTTGTTTCATTTATCGATAAATATTTTAAATTTATTCTCATTTTAATCTTCCATAAGCCTCCATATAAATAGCGACATTAAACCCTTAAAATAAATACCCTTTTTTTAAGTCCCGAAGCCTACCACATTTTACTTCTGAACGTACGTAACCTCAAGTAAAAATACTTAAAAGGGTTTTTCAAAATAAGCATATCTTAATATACTACCTTATTAATCATTTGTAACTAGGCGTCCACCGTTCACACGCATGAAAACGCGAGGAAAACATAATTGCGTTATATCAGAGTACTTTTTAAATGCATCATTATATTTTAATGTACTTTTTGTGAAGATTATTTCGGGATGAACAAATATATGTTATTTATCCCGATAAAAGTTTGTCGTGGCGTCCGGTGAAAGTAACAGCCGTTCCACAGCGGCGTTCAATGCCCGTGAACGTGACAAATGCAAACGCGCAAATTTTTAAGGCCAAGGCCATAAATACCTCTTTTCGGTCCTGTTTACACACACGAAAATGCGAGAAAAACATGGTTGTGGTATATAAAGAATTTTTGTATGTTTTTTCGATTTTTCCAGGAAAAATTACGTTATTATTGTTAATAACTAATAAAACAAATGCTTAGATGAACTACGGTTAAGGTAGTCCTACCGCCATAGGGGTTGCATAATTTTTTTTGAGCTTCACTAAAAATATTAATAATCGTCTCTGTAAAATTTCAGGGTTGGTTATCGACCTAATTACAGAGAAAAAAAATGATTAAAATTGCGTGTTTTTGTAAAGGAATTCCGAGACGACATAAAAACCCAATTTCCGGTCGCTACAAAAGTGGGAATCCGTCAGATTCTTGAAAATGATCAGATTTACATACTTAACACTTGTAGTAATCCAATGCTCTCGGAAAAAATTACGCTTATTGACCTAACTTTTGTGTAATATCAAGTTTAATTTGAACTTCCGGTATTGGATTTATTACCAGTTGCTACGATAAAGAGCCGTGACAGAAAGGCAACAGCTGACTGTAGTCCTAACCTCATATCACTCATTCGAATTTCCACACATATTTCATTTTTAACCGACATATTTCGCCGACACAGATTTTCCACACTTTTTACCAGTCGTGGCCCGAATACAATGCTTTATATTTCCCGCACCGGACATTGTTCTGACAGATCGACGTTGAAAAGCATGGAGGTTAAACTCGCTTGGTTGAGTAAAAAAGAATAGATAGAATCAATCTTGCCAAATATCAAACCTAGAAATACTGCGCGAATCGTTGGAATAACTATTTTTTCATTTTTCTAATTAAAAGTGAACATTCATTAAACAGTTACACATGGAAAATGTTAATTACAATTTATTGTTTTTGCATATGTAAAAAATATAAATTGTACAAGTCTCAAGTATGAACAGTGGTATGACTAGTGTGAAGCGATAGGACTACCTTAATACTAAACTAATATTACATTGAATGAGTGTACCAAATTTCAAGTCATTCCGTTAAGGAGGTACACCAGCTTCATACAATGTTGCCATGCTAAACCATGGTAAAATTTCAAAATGGTGATAGATCAATAAAATTTGGTGAATATATTCTTTAGTATTATATATGTCAATACAATTTTTTTCAGATTTTTTCATTGTGCCGTTATCGAGTAATTGAACATTGAAGTTCACGTGTATAAGCATAGCGTTTTTATAGATATAGGTATATATTCCGGGTATAAGAATAAACGCTTGTGAATTATTTGTAAGAAAACGGCACAACCAAAAAATCTGAAGAAATTTGTATCTACATGAATAATACTAAAGAATATATTCACCAAATTTTATTGATCTATCACCATTTTGCTGAAGCTAGTGTACCTCCTTAATTAGATTTCGAGAAATCGTGTACACCGTTTTGAAAAACGTAGTTTTGAGAAAAACGCGTTTAAAGTTTAGGGCGTGAGTCCACTTTGGAGCCACGAAAAAAAGGCTATTTTCGCGATTTTTTTTGTTGAGGATTTTATAAAAGATATGAATATAAAAGTTGTTGGGCTTGATAAATGAAGTCTTGAAATACACAAAAAAAATTAATTCATTTTGATTAATTTTTAAGTACAAAAACTATAGTTTAACGTAACGCCTCTATAATATCGCAGGATTCATAATTCTACTACGACGTGTAAGCCTCGTGCTTTATTTAAACGTGTGTACAGAAGCGTAGCTATTTAGCGAATGCCGTTACCGGCTTGATCCCTGACTAGGCGGGTTCAGCGCATGCGCACACACGCAGTTGTTTGCACGTTCCCAGGTAGCAATTTCAAAATAGTTGTCTATTAGTTGTCTAAATGGGTACCAAATGACCGCTTGGAAGTTACCTATAAGTTATCATGTGTCCAACAGTTATCTTTTTGGATGGTTGTTGACTTTAAGATAACTTCCGGGCGGACATTTGGCACCCTTTTAGCCGACTTTTGGACAACTTTTTGAAAATTGCTACCTGGGTTGTCAACCTTACATTTGTAATGCCAATACGTCACAGCCTCAAAAATAGGTGGGCTAGATAGCTCCATCACAACTCGGCAACGGCTTGTCTGAAACAAAAAAATCAAAGTCCATTAGATTCAGTATGACACCAGCTACAAAATGACCCGCGGATAAAAAGTTTTATCAAAAAAGACAAAAATGGCAGATGAAAAACGAAAAAAGTATTTAAAAATGCGTTTTTTCGCAGTTTTTCGCAAAAAAAGACTAAAATCAAAATTTTAAAACCATCGAGGGTCATCTTGCTGCGAATCATGTTTACAATATGTGGTTAAAATTTCAAGAGAATCGGTTTATTAGTTTTAGAGATACGATGGAGCTAGATTTTGAAAACGTTGTTTCGAGAAAAACGCATTTGAAGTTTATACTATGAAAAACTCTTACCTAAACTAAATCGGCGATTCCTGCACCGTACAAAATCCCTTCTGATTGCTCATCATCGTCGATTTCTTCAAGGCTTGCTTGCTTTCGATTTTTTGAAATTTTCAAAGTGGACTGGCCCTTTAATTAGCAGTTTCATCGTTGTAATCATAAGTTTACCTTCGATCTGCGATTCGTGCACCATACCGTGAACCTTCCTATTCAATTCGAGTTGCCCCAAGCGACGAACGAATATTTTTCATTTCCACGGTAGCCTAACACCTTAAGGCGGCGAACTTTGTCGAAGCACACTCATCGTATACAATTCTACCCCAAAGCCTCGTATACACATGGACTCTTGTCACAAAAATCCGGTGCATACTTCCCAAGCCTTATTCCAATTACGAAGATTCTGCAAATTCTGCTTTATTTTCTCGGATTTTCTCCAGAGTATTCCAACGATTCGCCTGATATGAGTGGATCGAGTGAAAAAAAAATCATCTTTCGTTTGATCTCGTATAAAAGTTTTACTTTTTTTCTTTTTTCTCTTTAATAAATGCGTATATATACACATATACATACGTATGCGTCGCGTATATATAGAATATTCGTGTATGTATTATATTTATATTATATATGTACAGTGCCAATTATCGAGAGAATCGATGTGGTGGAGGTGACCGGTCCGCTAAATTTAACGAAACCGTAATAGTATCACAGTCTTCAGGTACTTGGTTGAGTGTATGTTTATTTTCTTTTTGTTTCTACATCCCCGCTCATCCTGGAAATAAAAGAAAAAAAGAGACGAGTCAGATTTTTATGATCGTTGCAGTCATACTGGCTTAGATGTAAATACCATTTTTTAGGAATATTGCACCGTTGATTGAATGCGTCATTGATGTATCAACCAATTATGGTAATTGTAACATAAATATAAATGTGTGTATATGACAGTGAGTGAGAGTCAGTGATTTTTGCGTATAGCGTGTGTATTTGAATCATTCAGGCCACAGTCTGTTACAGTCACCTAGCAGAAATGCTGCGTTACAGTCACAAAGTAAAAGTCGAGCGCACACGTTAATAGGAGTACGATTACAGTAAGTTGTCCATACGAGAACGATATATATTTCCCTTGTTTGGCGGTCTCTTTTCGTTTTTTCAAATCTCCTGTTGGGACTCGTATGACAAAGGATTTTTGTAATTTTTTTCTGTGATGTTCGAACGTAGTTGTACGTTACGTGTTTATGTTTGGTTATTCGTAATATTTCCGTCTCATTGTAAGCCCCGTCGTGCAACAATTTGCGCGCGTGACGAAAATGCACAACTCTCTCACTAGTGAATTTTTGCAGGAACTCGTAATCTAAATTCGATACATAAACGTCGCAAGCTTTCTGCGCTTCGAAATCTATTTTGTATATACACTTATGCCCATACATATCCATGCATAAGCTAGAGCCATCTCGTGCATTTGCTTTCTTTCTTCAAGATTCTTCATTGGGCGAGAAAAATTAACTGAACGGTCTGGATGCTTCTGTAAACACCTCGGGGGAGTCGCGATTCTATACAAACTATGAGATCTCGATTTTGCTCTTTTCTCCTGGTAAAAGAGATGTGACGTTAGTACTGTTCGTCCAATAATTCAACGTAACCTTCATTATTCTAAACGATTGTTTTTTTTAAATGTTTAATCGTTATCAATTATGACCCCAGTTCATGTATAATTCCACATTCGGCCTGCAAATTTTTCGCCATCTCTGGCTCACGTTAATTCGTAACAGCAACGTTCTAATTTAAACGAGCTAATGCGGGAACGCAAAAGAAAAAAGGATTTTATCCCGACGACTTCCGCCGGACGATCACTCTTTCGGTTTCAACGACAGTATGTACATCAATTTAAAACAAAAAATAATCTTCTTTCATAAAGAGAGCAATGGAAACTCTGAAACGAAACGATAAGAATATTCTCACTTGTCAAAAACGAAGTGCGATCACATCGCCCTGCGTGTGTGGCAAACAAACCGAACGAAAAGGAAGGGAAAAAATCAAAAGAGTGTACAGCCAAGGTGGCGGAAATAGTGCAAGCTCTTCGTTCGTTTGTCGAGTGACACGCTGCAACAACAGTGTCCTTTTTATATTTGTATAAATCTTTAAGAATATAGAACCTTGGCTTACAAATTGTCGAATTTTCAATTGACTCGTTTATTCATCCTGTTTCCTTTATTGTTCACAAATCAATGTAAGAAACGGACTCTCAGTATTCTTCGTTTTTTTTCTTTTAATCATTGTAAATTTATGCTGCTGAAGATTGCATCGTTGGAACGCAACGAAATTTCTTTTCACATTTTATTTTCTCTGTTTTTATTGTTATAGATTTTTCTTATAGATTAACATTGCAGTACTAAATAAATATCTCAAAAAATTGTTGAGTGATTTTCGTAGGCAAAACCTGCCCAAAGAAATAAAAGGAATTCAGAAATATTAATTTTGATTGCATTCCAACGATGCAAGCTTCAATATCATGAAAGCTTATCTCCTCCCTTGGCCCTCCCCGCATTGCTTGTAGTGATGTCTCCGAGATATAAATTATTATTGGCTTCTGTTTCGTATTCAAATTCATTGCTCGGTTTTCGATTTCGCGTGATTTGACCACCACAACACCTGAGTATATTCGTTTGCTTCTTGTCTTCGATACGAAATAGCGATATTGATGATTAATCTACGTGTAACAATCGATTACCTTCAGAAAACCAAGGTACACTTTGGACCTGAAGAGGCCTGTGCGAACAGGACATACAATTATACATATATACATATGTGTGGTGTATATATATATACATATTTCAACATTCGACAACGATCATCAACACCTTTCGCTCAATCCGAATATACCGGAATCCCAGATGTAAAATTTAATTCGCCCTTTTTTTTCTTGTAGAACGGTAATGCAGAGAGAAATTACGTTGAACTCGTTTGTGGGTCTCGCCGAAAACGAACCCACACAGCCTGTAGCATTCAGTACAAAAATATAGATTATTCGTACGCATCTCCGTAACATTTTTCATCTCTTTTTCGTTACCTTTCTTTTCTTTCGTTGCTTCTTTTCGAGATCACGTCGGCAAACGCGCGAAAAAAAAAACTTTCACACCGAGCTTTTCTTTCCTTCTATTTTTGCCCGCGCGCACAGTCCGTTTCGTATCGTGTCTTTTAGTTGACTCCTATCGTATTGACGTTGTCGTTTATTCGATAAACAAGAAACCACATCGACGTTCGCACAGGCCTATCTCAAATCAAAGACTGAACGAAAGTCCGTGAGTGGAAAAAGTGCCGATGTAAGTGTATCGATGATAAGTAAAGAATAAAGTAATGTAACGTTGAAGTATCAGTGAAGTTGAAGTTTGGCGAACGTAAACGATATAGGGTATGTTTTGTTTCGTTTTCGTTTTTTTTTTGTTTAAAGTAGATAGTTGGAGTAGTATCCTCGATTGCAGGCCAACGACGTGGTCAAGTGAGTCTTAAAATTCGTCTCAATTGTTGCGTGCGTCCAGCTTGTGTGTACCAGTCAGTCTCTGTGAAGACAAATAGAAAGATTACATTTTTTTCTCTCTCCTCGCCTGCAACAAACTCGATGCGTACTTTGTGCTATCGTCAAGAATCTATGTTTTCTATATTGTCCCGGTATGATTGAGCATTGTGTGCACTTCGTTTTCTCATTCCTTATTTCTTAAGGGGTAAGGCCACAGCAGAGTTTTCAAAAAATCGTTTCTTTTCGCTAAAACGGTGCTTTATCATCATAAGAATAAGTTACTATTCGATTTATAGCAAGAATTTTTTTTTCACCGCCTTTGAACGTATAACGCAAACCCACCTCTGGCACGGCCATAGAGCACCTAAAACTTTAAACGCGTTTTTCTCGAAACAGCTTTTTTCCAATTGGCGTGACAAATAACTTCAACAATTTTCACTCGATTTAATTCAAATTTAAAAGTTACGTCCCTAATTGCATTTCGCAGAGAAGTACGTACGGAATTTCTCATTAATCGAAAACTTTCCATTTTATGAGCAGTTTTATACGAAATTTTTCACTGAAAATTCATTCAAATATCTACAACTTTTGAATAAAACAATATTTTTTCAAATCCGTACGTACTTCTCTAGGTATTCTAATGTAGATTGACGAGAATTTTTTGTTCTAGGTCAAAAATTTTGGGTGCTAAATGTCACGCCGCAGAGCGCCTAAAAAAAGATAACAAAATATATTCGTAGTCGGCCATTTTGTACATCGGGAAAGAAAATTCTAACAGCTTGATAGTCATACTAAATAGATGTGTTATTAATTTTATGAGTGAATCACTTTTTCATACGAAAAAAATTCTTAAATTCGCACATGATTTTATACCCGTTTCTGTGGCGTAACCCCTTAAGCAATCGTTCGTTCACAGTGGTGAATTGTTTTACTTACGTGATACACACTGGGACTAATTCTCGTCCTCGTCCATTCGCAAACGTTTTCGCCGATCGTCACCGACGTTTCTCTCCTCGGCCTCCAATACCTTCAGTCGTGAGCCGTAGATCTCCTGTCCGTGGAGTATCTGCGCGAAACACGGAACAACGATAGAATCGAATATGCGAAAGATGCGAATCGTTGAAATTCCAATTCGTGGCCTGCTTCTAACAATATCAGCAGCTGGAGCGTTTGAGATGGAAATTTATTGGAAAAAGGCCATCAGTGGCATCGAATGGCCGAAAGGTTATTTCGCTTGCGCGACAACGCTCGGTACGTTGCGTAGTGGCAGTGAAAAAGAAACACTGAAGGAACTGGAATATAAGGTACTTCCACCGGGCGTACCGGAGCTTGCGCTCAAGTCATTATCACTTGGTCCGCTCGATGCAACACGCCTTAGAAGATGCTCACTTTCGTCATTACGAGAAAGTCCAAAAATGAGTAGATGATAGCGTCGAAAGGCTAATGTGAGAAAGTGGTAACATTCGAGGGCAAATACTTTGATTCGTGTAATCCAACAAGTTTTTTTGCAAAATGAATGTTGAAAAAACGGCGAGTTTCAATGCAACCACCTGACGTAAACGTACCTCGATTGCTTTGTTGGCGCTCTCGGCACTCGCGTATTTAGCGTAACCGCAATTCTTTCCAGGCAGCATGTAAACGTCGATTAGATTGCCGAATCGGCAGAAAGCATCTTTCATCGCGTAAATCGGCGGTACAGGCGGTCCGCAAACGATGAAACAGCGTTTCTCAACATCAGCGTCTATACTCGCCATCGGTTGAACCGGTGGCAATTTAACGGTCATTGTCTGCTCCAAACCTGAACAACCGGTTTTCCGAAAGATACAAAAAGTTAAATAGTCTTGTCGAACAAGTAAATAACATGTTTTTTTTTTGGTGCAGCTCTACTTTATACGAGTATGAGTAGCGAAAACAAACAATACTGATTTCCATCTGTTTTCCACGAGAAACCAGCTTTAAACACTTAATAAATTTGCAAATTTTGGTAAAACAACGATTTCAGAATTTATTTTAAGGGGCAAGATGCGGTCAGAATTTTCAAAAAATTGATTTTTTTCATATTTTCTTGAAGTAGGATGTTTCGAAAATATTCCCTGAAAATTTCAAGTCAATCCGATGAATAGTTTCCGGGATATCCCACAATTAGTGAAGGGGCGTCGGGTCCCCATGGCAGATACCGACTGACAAACGCGCAAACGATAATTCCCGGGAAGGCAGGATGCTTCGAAGACAACAACAAATTGATATTTTGGAAGCTTCCACATCGGCAGAAGCCCTATTGTATAAGCCAGAAATTGATGATTCGATGTGAGTAATTTTTTAATTAGTATTTCTATACATCAAGTGTAAAATTGGAAATCTCTTTCAGAAATTTTCAAAAATTTATTACTCAAAAACTATGAACTTTAGCAAAATTTTATAAAGAATACTTTCGTTTTAAAATAGCCCAAAATGTTTTTAAAAATATAACTCATCCTGGAAAACTTCAATTTTTTGAAAAATTGTTTCAACAATTGAATGCTCGACTTTTCGGCAAACAGTTGTGATATTCAGATTCAGCGGATCAAAATAAATAAAATAAAGTTTAGCTTCATCCATCGAGCTCAAAATTTTACGAACTTATAATACCGTATCCACATCGAAAAACTTTAAACGCTTTTTTCTCGAAACTATGTTTTTCAAGTCGGTGACCCCTATAATTAAAAAACCACTCGATGGATTTTGATGAAATTTGGTGTGCTTATTGATAGCATAAAAACTAGTCCTTAATCGACGGATTTTCATTTTTGTTGAAAATTTATATTTTTTTAAAACAATAAACGAGCAATTTTTTTGTCGAAAAACGAAAGTTATCTGTCGGAAGCCGCCATTTTGTTAATTAAAAAAAAAGCTTCGATCAAAGACTAGATTTATTATTAAACAAATTATTATTTTTGATATTTTGATTTCAGATGATCCAGTAAAATTCTATGATGTTCACCGCAAAGCACTACATGCCGAAGGGGGTCCGACAAAGATGGCGAAATTTTTATAAATAATTAATATTTTTCTTTGAAAATTTGTACAAGTTGAAATTTAACATAAAAAGTCTGTGTAACCACTTTTGTAAAACAAACTTAATTACTATAAAAAAAATATTAAAAATACTCGTTTTTTCACGCCTCTGACTGCATCTCACCCCTTAATCGTGTTGAAAAACTTTTTATATTTTATTGAAAAAAAATCTTCATCGAGTTGCCAGCGTTTTTATCGAAATAAAAAAAAATAACATTCCACAGAAAAAAGCGACGATGACGTATCGCCGCAAATCTTATTCTTGAGGATCGTGAGCCGAGGAGAGAGAATTTTCCGGCGTGGAGAAACGGCAAAGCTTACTCACTTGGTGCCGTTAGTCCAGCGGCCTGAATCAAGGATGTAGCTTGAGCAATTGTTTCCGCCAAATGGGCCAAATCCGTTCTCGCACTGTTGATCCCAGAAACGCTGGTGTTGAACGGTTTGGCGGTTGTTTTTTGTGGCGTAGCTCCGGTCAAATCCGGTTTGACGATCATTCTGTGTCCCGGTGGATATTCGAAACCGTGAAATTTTTCACGCGCGTACGCGGCTGCATTTGCGTTGGCATAGACCACCGTTGCCTGTCCCCGCGGCATCATTCTGTATCTAACGTCGGTCTTCAAGTGACAATAATCCATACCGGGCACGATGTCGAACAATTTCCACAATTGATCCTGATTCAATGCCGGATGCGCGATCACTTGGAGACGCGTGTAGCCCTCGGAATTCGGATAATTCGTCGCTATCTCGAGACTTATGCTGCTCTTGCCGAAATTCGAACTGCCGAAATTGCTGCTGAGGTTCTCGTAGGGCATCGACAAACCGTTGCTGTACTTTGTCTCCGTGTGCTCAGGCTTGGGCTTTTTGGGCTCCGCGAATACAGCTTTGTACTTTCTGTCGCACTCTTCGAATGCCTTAGCCGCGCTCGACACCTTTCGAAACTTGACGTAACCGAAGCCCTTGGATTCGTTCGTGTTGCGATCCTTCACGACCGTCGCGTATTCTATTGCACCGAATTTCGAAAATTCCTGCTGCAACTCTCCGTCCGACATGGACTTTGGTAGCACGCAAAACAGGCGCACCCATCTCTCCTCCTCGTTTGTTTCTCTCACCGAACCCTGATCCCGACTGAAATCAAGATTTGTTAATTCTCGATACCTCGAGTCTCTTTTTTCTACAACAAAGTCGCGCGCACTCTTTTCTATCCACTGACATTTTTCAGCCATTACGAACATTGCTCTTGGAATGGTCCCGAAGTGGATCATTTGCTTACAAAACAGTGGTCATTTGTTGGATGAGATTGAAGTTTGCAATGTAGGAGTGCGATGAAAATGATTATTTTTCAACTTCTTCAACAGGAAGTTCTTTTGGCAAATTTGCGTTACGAAAAACCCTCGACCATTTTTTAAGGGGCTATACAGTGTGACACGTTAAAAAAACGTTTTTCATTCAGTATTTTTTAAGCTCCCGATTATAAGTGAATTATTCACAAAAATACACTTTTTCTGTTAACACCCACCACTTTGTAAATTTTTTTCTCCAAAAACCGGCCACGTACTATGAGAACTACATTTATATAAATTATGAGACTTGATTTTTATTTTTCAGACCAACCATTGTCAAGTTACCGATCCGACTGTTCGACCACATTTTTCATACAGAGGCTCTATTATACATTGACAACATTGTGAATCTTTCATTTTTTTTCAATAAAAATTTACACGCTAAATAAGTTTAACGGGAGATATACACCTAGCAGGTCGAGATCGAGGATTTAGAAGCTATGAACATTCCGTCGACCGTAGAAGGCCTACACTATGGGCCTGGTATCGATGATTCCATGTAAGTTGACAAATTTCATGATTTATTCATTCCCAAATTTTCAAACGCGTTTTTCTCAAAACCACGTTTTTCAAATCGGTATGCAAAATTTCTCGAAAACCAATGAACCGATTGCCTTGAGGTTTTTTGTGGATATTCTATGCACCATTATCTAGTACTTGTCATAGGATTTTATTTTCCGTTACTTAGTTTTGTTTTATAGGCAAAATAATAACTAATTTTTGGCCCAAAAATCACTATTTATGTTCAAACGTCCACCATTTTGTCATTAATGGATATTTTCAAAATCGTCTATGACAAGTACTAGATTACAGTATCTAATTTAATAATCTTTTTGGTTTTCTTTTGCAGATGATTTTTTAAAAAACGCCAGTGGGTACCGTATATGCACATTGTTTCACGACGCTCCATGGATTATACAATATCCTTGTATATTTTTGATATTTTTAAATAAAGAAAATTAAACATATTTTTGAATGTATATACTTTTAGATAATTAAAACCCCAATGCGAAATATCAAATAGTTTTCCTTTAAAAAACTCACAAAAATGACCTTTTTCCGGCTCCTAGGCGTATATCTCTCCTTAATATATGCTCAATAGCATACCTTTTTTCCAAATCCCAATTAAATAATCTAATAGACAAAAAAAAGTTGAAAATAATAAAAGGATAATATCCCATGCAGAGAATGGGAATGGTACTCCAGTAAACTTGTAGAAAAGCATGAAAACGCCAGGAATGGGCTTATAAACGATACCTACACATACTGCGGAATAAAAACTCACTTCGAGGCTATCATAACTTTTATCGGTCTGCCAACCGAGCCCAGCATCTTTCCATTCATCTCTTCGAGCGCGAAAGCAGCTTCCGAAGTTTTGGAAAACTTGATGTATGTAACGCCTGAAAAGTGTTTGCCGTTATAAACGTTTGTCGCTATTTCTCCAAGAACCGAATAAAATTCTCAAATTAACATGAATACAAAGATCGCCTTGAAGAAATCGCTTAATTATCAATTAAAACAGCCCATTCGTTGGTAAACGATTATCACGGCGATACGCGCAGAAAAAAGGCGCTAAAATTTGTCGAGTACGAGTATATCTTCATACAAGAAGTTCCGCGAAAATTGCGAGTGATGAAAGGTGCAATTATCGGAACAGAAAGAAAGTGAAACGTGCTGTCGCACACCGGCAGGGGGGAAAAAATGGTCGAAGTACACATACAATCACGCGACTCAAATTTATGGCGCATTAATTTCTGTTCAGAAACGGCCGGTGGAGAAACGAAGCACGAAAAAATGGTGAAAGTGAGAGTCGATGCTGATATTTAAAAAAAGTTGGTCGATCATGTATGAGGATTCAGCGTGAGAGTAGCGAAGACATATAGGGAAGTAGAGAGAGAGTGAGAGCGAGAGAGCCATGAAGATCCAAAGAGTGACAGAGACTTGCCTTTATTTTCACCCGTGTTACGATCCTTGACCACCCATATATCCTCGATTTTGCCAAATTTCTCAAAAGCCTTCCTGAGATCATCCTCGTCTAGGCTTTTGTGACAGATGACGAATAACCGTGAATTCGGTGGTTCGTCGTTCTTTGATCGTGGATCCGCCTGAGAAAAGTACGTGTCCCGTTCCCTGTGATCAGCCATTTTGCAAATGAATAGGGGGATACTGGCGAGCGAGAGGACACAGCGTAGCCGGTTCTCTGCTGGTACGAGAGACGTTTGTACGGTCCGACGTGCATATCAGGGCCGTACTCTTTGCACGATGTCGCCACTGTTCAGTGTGCGACACTTTAATCTTTCAACATAAATTTTACCGCCGGTTGTGCTATAAAAACAACGATCATATGTGCGAGGCGGGTATCACCGATCAGGCGGATCAATGCAAAATGTGACAAGCGAAATGCCGAGCAAAGCTTACTTCCTAACCTCCACAAAAGACGCAAATTGATCTGGATCAATTGTGAGTCGTCCGGCGATCGGCTGAGCCCCGAGGCTAGCGGCTCGCACTCAATTTCGGCCAAGTTGAGGGCGATATGGCAAAAATGCATGGTGTCGGTACGGCAGGCTGGAACGGATCAGTGTTACTGCCGCTCGTTCATTTTTACCGACCACCACAGCGAACCTACCGGTGGAAGACGGAACTGCGTAATACGCAGAGTCCTATAGGTGGCGCGGGTGCGGCGATTTTATTTGTGCATTTCGGGCGGAAAATATTGTGGCAGCGGTCGAGGGAGCGGCGAAAGATGCGAGCGAAATTCATAATAAAAATTCAATGTCGACTTTTCGATAATTCAGTACGCTTGTAGGAAAAAATGTACAAGCAAACCATCGCTCGTTCAATAGCGTAGAATTTGCAGGCTCACGAATGGGATAAACCGACCAGTGAATGAACGGGGTCCAGCGAATGGACGGAAGCTGATTTATACTTAAAATGAGCAAAGAATATGAATTGTCCATAAAAATTCGAAACACTATAATTTCGAATTTTGACACGACACGAAATTTTTTTAGCTTGTGTCACTTGCACACTGCGCAACTTAGCTACGATACGACGGTAGGTGTTCTAAAAGCGAAATCAAAAGTTTTTAACGAGTTTTGAGGATAAGTATTACTTTCATTACTTAAGACGGAATGACACCTCATCACGGTCGGTATGGTAGAACAATTGTAGATACCCAAACATCTCTGAAACGGCTCTTCAGATCCCGTCGAAACTTTGCCAAACGACGTCAAATAGATAGACGAACAGCGGTCTGCCTCTCAAATTTTCTGAATTTGAGAAAAAAAACGTGGTTTGGCTTATCATAAGCCAATCTACTTTTTTTTAATCAAATTCATTGTCATTCCCTCATTTTAAATCAAATTCAGGTGTCATTCCGTCTTAAGGACATGGCTCACATGTCCGGTCGGTAAAAATCCTACTGCCAAGTTCTCTCTCAGGCGGACCACATTTCGGGCAAACGAAGAGAAAGGAGTTGTTCGTCGTTCAACAGTGTGGAAGGTGTTTGTTTTCGTTTTTCCAAAAAACTCAACCATTTAGGAGAACAATGGAAATCAGTAAATCAGCTATCTCTCTCGCACTCATGGCCGCTCGGTCGGTGTGACACATGGCCTTAAGATAGAATCAATCTTTGATTTTTTGCAAAAAAAAAAATTAATAAATTCGTAATAATAGTTTAGAATTCGACATGTTTGTTCACTGGTGCTGTATTCAAACCTCTTTCCAGTGAATGGACATGTGGGCTCTATTGTAATAATTCTCGAAGTAGAGTGAAAAATTTCGCTCATATGCTGACAATTGCAAAAGTAATTACTGTTAATCATCGACAATGTACATTTCTTTAAATGTTGTCTCAAATTTGTATAATTTGTTTTTCGAATTCTGACGAAGTTTGAGACAAACTTTGGACGTTTTTTTGACAATGTCACGTTAAGGTGCAAAAAGGTTTTCCGTTCAACGAAATCGTAATAACAAATATAATACTCATATGTATAAGAATATTATAATTTTGGTACAACACAGTCATCTCCAAACCTAACATTTAATGAAAATAAATAATAAATTGTTATACTTTACAGAGTTCATTTACACTACACGTCCATTTACTAGCCGATGAGTGTCCATTTACTGGTAATTTTGTCCATTCACTGGCGATTTCGTCGTTTCGCTACTTATCAATTTCTTTAATTTTATTTGCTGCACTCCGAATACTTTTTCTACTATAAGAATAATATCTTTTTATAGCTTTGTCGATTGAAAAATTTCATTTTGATACTTTTATTTTACAGTCCATCTGAATCCTACGGTGTCATTATTCGTCCATTCATTGGTCGGTTCACCCTATTCCTAAAACTTTTCCCAATGCCTTCAACGAATTTGTGTACATTTTCGACACAATTCCATTTCGTCTTGCTTTTCTTTGCCCAAAATGCAACAATTTTGAGTCACTATAATGCCGCAGATTCACGCTCAGCTGAGTGATCAAAGGAACTAATTATACATTTTTTCGAACAGAATCTCCCTTGAACTGGAATTACCCATTTGGATCTCGTACAACAGTGTAACAAAAGGTGAAACTCATCAACCAGCTTTATACATCATCGTACTATATATTCGTTACAAAAATAATTTACAGTATACAAAAACCCTTGAAAAATACATTCTTATGTTTAATAACGTGCTATTTGCAGATTTGAGACTGCATGGGAAGGAAAAAAAATGCGAATACTTCGCACATAGAAATTTCGTTGGCCGTTACCAGATTAGAGTCGCAAAGTTACCTTCGCGTATTGCTTCATTTCAATTTGCACCAAATTCTCTGCGAAAGGAGACATTCGTTTGGAAAATGAGATTCGAATGCGCTCACATTGGCGAAATCATTGCCAGATATTTTACGCATCGTAGGTTGAAGCCGAGACGTTACCGCCTCTTCCGGTCCAATTGGTGTGGACGAATTTTCCTTCCTGCCCGAGGAGTTCATAAGTATGAGCGCCGAAATAGTCTCGCTGCGCTTGCAGCAGATTCGCTGGTAAGCGGGCGGTACGAAAACCGTCGTAGAAAGCGAGCGCGGTAGACAACGCGGGCGTAGGAATTCCTATCGTTACCGCGGTCGCTACGACCGCTCTTGCACTCGCCTGACAATTCTTCATCGCCTTGGCGAAAAAATCATCCAGCAGTAAGTTCGATAACTTGGGATTCTTGTCAAACGCTTGTTTGATGTTTCCAAGAAAAACGCTGAAACAGACGACATAAAAGAACGTTAGAAATTGTCCCTGGCGAACTTCGGGATTCTTCTTCTTCGACACTTTTTTGTCTTATCGACGCAACTTGTAAGCTTTTTATTACGCGCCCATTTAATTCAAGAAAAACGAGAAATTTCTTTTATGCGAAAAAAGGCATTTTTAGAAAAGTCAATAAAAATTACCATCAGAGGAAAATGTCCGTCTTAAATTTCAATTGTGAAACGTTCGGAAATTGCGCACCCGGGCACGGATCCTTTTTTCTTCTGTACAGATTGCAAATACTGCGGTACATACAACCGTGAGAAAAATATTCATATCAAAGCGTCTTGGAACAAACGCGGAAAAGGAGAATCGGTCGACCTAGTTAATCTCATAAATAAATTGTACAGTCGAGACGAAGGCATATCGGGGCCATGGTCGCGCTTGAACAGGCGTACGAAGATCTTACTCAATTTTTTTGCACTCTCAACGGAGCTGCAAGGTGAGCCATTCGAGAAGACAGCTCGAGATAAATAACGCGTGCATTCGACAAAACTGCCTACCTTCTTATGATACATCCTCCTCGCCACATGAGAGCAATGCCGCCATAATTCAAGTTCCACTTGTGAATCTTGGCAGCCTCGCGCAGCAACATGAAGCCCTGAGCGTACGATATTATTTTCGAGGCATACAGAGCTTTTCTCAGATGCTCGAGGAATTGTTTTTTGTCGCCTTTGTATGTTTCGTTGGGTCCGACGAGAACTTTGCTCGCCTCGATACGTTCGTGTTGGAGGGCTGAGAGACACCTCGCGAATACGGACTCACCGATGAGAGTTACCGGTACCCCGTAATCGAGAGCCGATATCGCGGTCCATTTGCCGGTACCCTTTTGACCCGCAGTGTCGCGAATTCTCTCCAGCAGGTAACCCTTCGAGTCCTTGTACTTGAGAATATCGCGGGTTATCTCGATGAGAAAAGAATCGAGTTCTCCCTTGTTCCACTCGTCGAACACGTTGCTCATCTCGTCCGGGCTGAGACCCAGGCCGTCTCTCATTAAGTGATAAGCTTCGCAGGTCAATTGCATGTCGCCGTACTCGATACCGTTGTGCACCATCTTGACGAAGTGACCGGCGCCCGTCTCGCCGACCCAATCGCAACAAGGCTCGCCGCCGACTTTCGCACATATCGCCTGAAATATCGGCTTTATGTGGGGCCACGCTTTCGGATTGCCACCGGGCATCAGAGACGGCCCGTACCGCGCGCCTTCCTCGCCGCCGCTCACTCCGCTGCCCACGTACAGGAATCCCTTCCTAGCGAGATCCTTGCAACGCCTCTCCGTGTCCTGATACTCAGAATTCCCACCGTCGATTATCACGTCCCCCGGCGACAGGAGGGGCTCCAACTTTTCGATGAAAGCGTCTACCGCCGAGCCGGCTATGAAAGAAAATTCCAGAAAATTACACATGCTCTTTAAGGCAGGATCGATGAAAAATCTACAATGAACTTTTCTACACTTTCGCTTACAATTTTTGCATTGAAATTTAGCTTCGACGTTTACTACCGAAACGCGGATTAAAAAAAATAACCATGTTTGTTCGAGTTTCACCTTTGACCAATAGCATGACCTTCCGCGGTAGTTTGAGTTTGCCGACCATCTCTTCTAGACTGTAAGCTCCGACGACCTTTGTGCCCTTGGCCTCGTTCTCCAAGAAAGATTTGACCTTGTCCGTGGTGCGATTGTAGGCGCAGACCACGAAGCCGTGGTCGTTCATGTTGAGGATCAAATTTTGGCCCATCACGGCCAAGCCGATGAGAGCTATGTCCGCGACTCTGGTTGCGAGTGAAAAATTCATTTATCGCAGAATCGTTACGAATTATCCATCTGCCGCTAACATTCGATAAAGTTGCCGAAAGCATATTTTTTTCGATCGCGAATTCGGCAATTATTTAATTCAATACCAAAAGAATGAGAACGTGCTTTTTAAATTCGATTGGATGACTCGACGGATATGCAATAACGGAGGACGTTCGATCGAGTGTACTTTTCGATCGGTTGAATATTTCTGATAACTTACGGTTCGCTCATGATGTACAGTTCGCGATAAATAACTTCACAATTTTACGAAAGTGCTGGCCGCGAGTGAGGAACAATGCAAGCGTGCGAACGTGCAAATTCGTCCGAGTACACGACGATAATGATCGATAGTAACGATCGCGACGTACGTACTCAGTCCGCGGCAATATCAGCCGACGGGCTCGTGACCAATCGCGTCGCACACATCAATGGTCATCGGCTCTTTTTCATTATCACAGATAACGCACGGTCGTTGCGCGCACGGTCACGACTAACGTGAACAAAGAATTACGCCCCGTGGGGATTCTCATTTCAGACGATTTCTTCTTCCCACCGCAATGTCATTTGCCGATGGATCAAGGTAAAGGATCGAAACTTATTGAAATGGAGTGTTCGGAAATTCGAAGTTTGCTGGTTGGTCGTGAATGCGATAATGTCTCGCTATCTTTCCAACTCTCGTACTTTTCGCGTCCTTCTAGATACTCGAGTCTCCCCTCTTATCGCGCAGCCCCAAGGCGCTTTGGGCCCTCGTCTGTTACAGTTGCGAAAACGTTTGCTCGATATTGGACGATCTAAAGTCCAATATAAAGTAAAAAACGATGGCTAAAGTTGGATCCAAGATCCCTTTCTAAATAAATGAAACGTTCTCTGATTGCAAACAGTGCATTGTTGAGGCGACATTTTTTCTCCGGTTTCGCGGAAACTCGATTCGCAGAGTGTACACATCGATGATTTTGAAAAATTAATTTAACCTCGAAGACTTTGTCACCTTAAGGGGGGAGATCTGTTTATAACGTAAACAAGAGTTTACAGCCAAAAATGAAATCCTCGAGGAAGCTGAGGGACAAGTTTATAGGCCTAAAATTGCAGATTAGTCCGTAGGTAATTTAGTAGCAACTTTTTTGAGTCTTGATACTTCAACGGGCTATATCGAGTACTTAGGTGGGTAAAAAATTGCATTTTCCAATATATTTTTTTTCGATAGTATCACCTTTTAGCTATATTCCCTGAAAATTTCATTGAAATATTCCTAAAATTGAATGAGCTATAGTTTCTGACAGTCGGCAGGGCGACGCGTTTTTCTCGAAACACTGTTTTCAAAGTCGGTGGACATGATATCTCGAAAACCACTTGCTGGATTGTTTTCCAATTCACAGGAGATACGATGAGAAACATTCAAAGGTCGTTGACGATCTCACTTTTTTTAAAATCGTTCTTTATTTTTTCAAGGTCCGTAAAATGACGACTTTTTTCATAGATTTTGTACGCTCGAGTTTCAATTCGTCGCCACGTTGTTAAAAATAATGAATTGAAAAATCAACGATCGTCAACGACTTGTATTTATTGTTAACTTAAATAACCTCTTTGGGATTTAGAATTCGGATGGACCGTTTAAGCTGGAGAGCGTCCACGGCCAAACGTCGCAAAAAAATGTCATCATCTACCGGCGGCCATGTTTTTATTGTTTTTTTATATTTTTTTTAAGGCTCTCAATATATGTACCTTTGTGTTTAAAAAAAGCGTTTTTATTTCACCAAGCGGTACCTAGAAAACAAATAGGAATTTGCTCATTTTCTTTGGACCTCTAGGTAGATGGAGCCCCTTAAACGCGTTTTCCCGAAAGCCACTTTTTCGTGAACCTCGTACAAGATAACTCGAAAACAATTCGATCGATCATTTCGAAATTTTGCACACTTTTAGAGAACATATTTACCGTCTATATGAACCTAAAGTACCTCGAAAGTTATTTTGTCAAAGTACTTTTTATTGACAAATGCTATAGTAAAAGCTCTATTAAAAATAGAATATCTCTTTAAGCACGTACTATTTTTCGAATTTCCACTTTTCGTTGGAATCCTTAGGTTCACATAGAGCGTATGGGCCTGACGAATATAAAAATTCTTAGCTCTTATGTTTCGGATCAATGCACCAGACGCTAGGTTGTACGCCGTGAAGCAACTCAGGCGGCAACCGTCACCGAGGCAAGTGTCGTTCAGGTGCCATTTTAAAATATTAAAAAAAAATGCCAAACTACAAGATGTAATAATGCGTACGCAAAATTTTAATTATGTCGAATAAATAGTTTGGACACAAAAAGTGTTGAACATTCTCTTATTTTCGGCTGCTTAGAGGGATCTCCCCCTTAAAATTCCATTGCGAAAGAACAAACTTTCTCGGAGAGGTTAAGCTGCGCGCGCATGTGGAGCGGAGGGCGCGTGGGTAATTGGGGGAGGGGATTTCCCGACCAATCGGCGGTTCGAAATATCCCCGTGACGTCAGTTCGGGCTATTGGGCAAGCCGTCGAGGAAACTCGGAATATCATAATGGAGCGAGTATGCAACATGTCGCGAATTCTCGCTTGATTAGATTATAGGGCAGGTCTGCGTATACTTTGCACTCTCGTTAAAATTATTCTCGGCGTCATTCCGCGTGAAAGAGCGGTCGTGGATTCTTCCAGCGGCCGCATCTCGTGCTTGCAATTTCGTGAAAAAAAAGAAAGAAAACGTCGCTCGGCCAAGAGGGGAAAGAAAAAAGAAACTTTCGTAATGTCACAACGAACATAACCCTTTCGCTATGACATGTCCCCGATTCGACGTACGATACTGCTGCATTTTTTTTTCATCGTTACGCGATCGTACGTGTGATAAGCTCGTGGAACAATAAAGTATCTCGGTGCTTCGCGATCAAGGTGCTGAACTTAATCGCTCAATAATGGGTCTTCTGTTTTCGAAATTGTGGAGTTTGTTCGGGAACGAGGGTAAGTCCATCGTAATTTTCTTTATCGCTCAGTTTCTTTCTTCCTACCGACATTATCCGTCGTTGCGCGGGTGGTCTGTGAAATTATATATTCTCTGCACGTACGGTAAATCGAGACGATTCGGTCTCGCGCGCTCGAGTCGCTCGAAGTATGGAATTTTTTTTGTTTTCCTCGAATACGCTGACCATATGTTCTAGCTCTCAGACTCGATTATTGTTATTGTTATTATACGCATCGCGTTACATTATTGTACGCGTCTTCAGGCTATCGTCGTTTGGATGTCACGCTTGTGTTCGCTTCCGTACAACGCGATAGGAATATTAATTTCTAGATTCAAATTGAAAAATCCTTTCATTGCACAATAACGCACGTTCCCGAGGGCCTTTGATACTTTCACTCAAAGTGAAAGTTTGACAATGTAGAAACTGCTGGCATGAGTTTGGCTCCAGGGCAGAGACTAGAAGAATACGGTAAAATTTTCGAGCTCGAAACGACTCCAATGGGCTCGTTCCATTAGCCGTTTCCTGTAGTCTTCGTTACGTCAGGCCCACGCACGTATCTACGCACCTCCGTCTTTGTGTCAACACTGACAATTGCTTCGAGGCACGACACTTGTTTCAACAGCGTGAGAGTCTTGTACTCCAATGGTACGCGTTATCATTATGACGAAAAAAAAACTATTTGCAGAACACAAAATTGTCATGGTCGGATTGGACAATGCGGGAAAAACGACGATACTCTATCAGTTCCTGATGAACGAGGTGGTTCACACCTCGCCGACCATAGGCTCCAACGTCGAGGAGGTCGTTTGGAAAAACATCCATTTTATCATGTGGGATCTAGGCGGCCAGCAGAGTCTCAGAGCCGCGTGGTCCACGTACTACACCAATACCGAATTTATCATCATGGTGATAGACAGCACGGATAGAGAAAGACTCAGCGTTATACGCGAAGAATTGTACTCTATGCTCAATCACGAAGAACTCAGCAGAGCCAACGTTCTCGTTTACGCCAATAAACAAGACTTGAAGGGAAGCATGAGCGCGGCCGAAATATCCAGACAATTGGATCTTACCTCGATCAAGAAACATCAGTGGCACATACAGAGTTGCTGCGCCCTCACGGGAGAAGGGTAAGGCCTATGAGCTTGAAGTTTGCTTCCTTGGAATGCAATAAACATTCATGAATCGAAATTCGTTTGACTTTTGGTAGATTCTGCCTCTGAGAATACTTGAACCATTTTTTAAGATACTTAGCGATCTACATGTCGTTGAAGTTTTAATTTTTCATTTCTTTATTTTTGTGCTTTTCCGAAGCCTTAGTTTTTTGCAATTAGAGCTCATAAATCTCCAATAAGTATACGTAAAAACGTTTGGATGATTTTTACAGCCAAAACAAATTGGAACAATTGAAAACCATTGAATTTCGTTGCGTTTCAACTATGCAAATTTTAACACCATGGATCTATAATCAAATCTACAAAAAATTATTTTTTTAACGTTAGTAATGAAGAAATTGAAATATGAAAGCGAACTTTTGTCGCGTTCCAGCGATGCAAACTTTAATAGCATTGAAGAATGTTGTTGAAGTTTGCATCGTTGGAAATTATTTTTTATTTGTTTTTGCTCCGTTTTTATTATGATGTTGAATCTTGCGAGCTTGAATGCAACGGAAATTCTTTTTCTCCATTTTTCTTATGACGGAGCTTGTAGAGTTGAAACGCAACGGAAATCTTTTTTTTTATAAATGTTTTTTTTTTTACTTTGCAAATCACTCAAACGTTTTTACGTATTTTTATTAGAGATTTACGACCTCAATGTACAAAAAACGAGGGCTTTGGATAAGCATAAAAATAAAAAAATTATAAATGAACAAAAAAATCGCTGCATCCCAACGATGCAAAAGTCGGCGGAATTTTTAATTGTCATCCAAAATATTTTTCGACACACTTAGGTAGTTGGTCTCCAATGAGGATCTTCAAAAACGTTTGTTGCAGCTTCGATCAGCGAAACGAGAAAATTTCGTCGCATTCCAACGATGCAAACTTCAGTATCATATTGAGGACCGACCTCAACTCATTTTCGGGACGGCACAATTTTTGGGTTTTGGGTTTTTTAAAAATGTCCAGTGCTCCTTAAGGGGAGGATAGGGGTTTCAGCGTGAAAAAAAAACACTTGTTTGCGATTTTTTTTCATCTATATAAATAGAGTAAATTTATTGAAACCTTTTGTACATTGTTAAGTGTCATTTCAAGAACATTCCGTGAAATTTGTACGCGAAAATATCCACAAACAAGCCGGTGACAAAGCTTATCCAAGAACGCCTTTGGAAAAACACGATTTGCGATGTTCACTACATCTCAGCTAGAAATTATCTGAAATCAAGTACCATTAAAATTTAGTCAAAGTATCATCAAATCCCCCCCAACGATCTTTGATAATTTTTTGTTTCATTTCTAAATTTTTGGTGGTCATGTAAAGTGAAAAGTCTTATTTTTCACGAAAAATTCCGCCATTTTGGGGGTGGAAAACCCCCTCAAGGTAAAAAAAATCTCCAACTAACCGTTGGGGGAAGTATTTTATATGTAGAAAGTGTGTACCAAGTTTGAAATAAATCGGTCATGTAGTTTTCAAATGGCAGTGAACACGGACTTTGGAAAAGTGGTTCCGAGAAAAACGCGGCACCGGCTCGTTTGTGGATATTTTCGCGTACAAATTTCACGGAATGTTCTTGAAATGACACTTAACAATGTACAAAAGGTTTCAATAAATTTACTCTATCCATATCGATGAAAAAAATTCGCGAAAAAGTGTTTTTTTTTTCACGCTGAAACCCCTATCCTCCCCTTAACATTTATCCTTATCGGCGAAAGCATCAAGGATCGATTGCGATCGAAAATTGCTCGTAAATGTTTTATTTATTTATGGAACGTCCTATCTCTGTTATCGTTATCAGCAACGGACGAACGAATTTTATTATCCAATACTTTCCAATAGTTCTTTACTCGAGTAATATGTAATGCTTTTTTCTTCGTTCCGTAGGCTCTACCAAGGACTGGAATGGATCGTCGGCAGATTGAAAAAAACATGACGCACGCATTGAGGAAGAAAAACGAACATCACCTACGACATCACACAACGGAATATCAACGATGTAAATTAAGCTACGATTTTAGAAAACATGTCACTCCGACGATTGTGCTATTGGAGCTCCGACGCCGAGTGAATGTCACAAACGTTATTTTTTCATTATTTTCCTTTGCGCTGAAATCTTCCGCATTCGAAGTACGATCGTCGGAGTGTAATTTGCATATAGATAGTGTATTCGACAATTTTGGACGGCAATAGTGGGTGGACGGGATTCGCCTCAGCGCCGGAGATACGAAACGAGAGAAATATGATTTTGCGAACGATATGCCCGTGATTGAAAATGGAACTAGCAGGCGCTCGTGTCGCACTTTAGATCCATCATGCGATAGTTGGGCCGACGTCTTTTCGTTTCCTTATCATAGTCAAACGAACCCGTCCACCTTGCGTAATCGAATTGGATGTTGATGAAAAAAAAAAAAAAAAAGAAAAGACGGACGAGTGAGCGAGAAAGGGATGAGTGAAAAATGGTACGCTTTAATCTACGAACGTTCGGCTTGTTGCGCAACTGCGAACGTACTCCGTTGTATATAGTTTTTTATACTTGTCCAATAATAGTAATTCGCTGTACAAACAGCCGTGATTTCCTTGTCAATGAGAACAGCCAAGGGAATGAGATACGAAAGGAATGATAGTAGAGCCAGAAAATTGTCGCCAGATTTAATATCGACCTGCTGAATGCGCTATCGCTCCGCCCGTCGTAAGAGCTTAAGCAGATTTATTAGCAAAAACTTCTTGTAAGACTTCACGCTACGAGGTTACCCAACAAGCCCAACTTGGAACACAAAAAACAAACGTCAAAAGAAAATGCAATGTGAATTCAAATTTAAGTACAGAGTACACTGTGATAAAGCGTGGTTTCGACGATGTGGCAATTTGTAACCGGAAAACCGCGAACCAAGTGCGAAGAGACGGGAGAACGTTAGAAGAGAGGAAGCGGCATACCGGCGATTGAAAGCGAACAAATCAAAAGTCGCAAAATAAGCCAAATTCTATATACGATATCGCGCTTGAGCTCATTAATATCAATTTGATTTTTTTAACTTGTGCTTCTCGTCGTTTCGCCTTATCAATTTTCTTCGTCACAGTTAACCGCAACGTAAAAAAGTTTGAAAAAATCGAAATCGCAGAATGCGCAAAACGTCAGGGAGGAAGAGAGACAGATACAAATCCTCCCAAACTTCTTGCGGTACCATCGACAGTCCTCGTTATTGTATGACTGTCTCGATGCATTGTAAATCTTCATTGCCAATGTCCTTAGGATTAATAGTAATACTCGGATAGTTAATTTTTAAATAATAAAGCGAAAGAAGAAGTAAACGCTAACACCGGAAATTCAACAGTGACTAATGTAAATGGAGACTAATTTTAACGGTTGTTAATTCTGACACCTATTTACGTGTGTATTTTCGAGCGGAGGGGAAAAAAGGGCGAAAAATCTCTGCAATGTGCCAGAGTGCTCGAGACGTACGTAATGTGCGATTGAAGATTCATGCAGAAAATTGTTAGTTTTCTCATATTGAGAAGTATTCTCGACTCGAACGAACCTACGAATATCGTTTGTTGACATTTTTTTCTTTCCGTTTTGCGAACGTTACATTTGCTCGTTGCGAACGCGTCGGATTGTGCAATTGAAAATCTTTCAGCCGATACGTCCGTCGTATTCTCTGTTCAACGAGGCTCGCGTATAATTTTCGTCGACGAAAAAAATACCGTCAAAGAAGAAAGTAACACATTATCGTGCTGTATCTCGTTACACTTAGGATAATAGATCACTTTGGAGCAGAGATAAAAATCATTCGAATTAAAAGTCCGTCAGTATCCATTTCGTGGCTAATTAATCGTGAATAAACATCGTAAGAATCTAGAAATTCAAATGTTATGTTATCGAAGCATCATATTACGCGCCGGTATTATCATCAATTATTTCTCAACGTTCCGTTATTAACGTATTTTTTTAAATGGTTTTTCCATGCGAGTGATGTCCACATCCAGGATTCGAATGACTACGCGCGGGCGACACCGATATTTCATCCTCATTAGGTGAAACGGATTTAGAAGCGAGACAGTTTTCTGTAAAAAATTTGTTAAAATATTTGAAACTTAATTTCCGAGATGTACATTAAAGTGTAATATCGAAAATTTAGTGAATTTCGTACTTGCATTAAGATCCAGGATCACTCGATGTGGAGCCTTGAATTAACATTCAGTGTGCGGCTTCGGTGATCTCCCATGTTGAACAGCTGTTACAAGGAACGTCACTTAAGGGGCCAGTCCACTTTGAAAGTTTCAAAAAATCGCAAGCAAGCAAGACTTGAAGAAATCGACGATGATGAGCAATCAGAAGGGATTTTGTACGGTGCAGGAATTGCCGATTGAGTTTAGGTATGAGTTTTTCATAGTATAAACTTCAAACGCGTTTTTCTCGAAACAACGTTTTCAAAATCTAGCTCCATCGTATCTCTAAAACTAATAAACCGATTCTCTTGAAATTTCAACCATATATTGTAAACATGATTTGCAACAAGATGACCCTCGATGGTTTTAAAATTTTGATTTTTACTCTTTTTTGCGGAAAACGCGTTTTTTTACTTTTTTCGTTTTTCATCCGCCATTTTTTTATTTTTGGATAAAACTATATATCCGAGGGTCATTTTGTAGCTGGTGTCATACTGAATCTAATGGACTTCGATTTTTTTGTTTCAGACAAGCCGTTGCCGAGTTGTGATGGAGCTACCTGCCCACATATTTTTTAGGCGTTACGTTAAACTACAGTTTTTGTACTTAAAAATGAATTAAAATTAAATAAATTTTTTTTTAATGTATTTCAAGACTTTATTTGTCAAGCCCAACAACTTTTACCTTCATATCTTTTATAAAATCCTGGAAAAAAATCGCGAAAGTAGCCTTTTTTCGTGGCTCCAAAGTGGACTGGCTCCTTAAGCGTCTGTCTTCGATTTTGTTGAAACTCGTGATATGTGATGAAGCATTGAATACTATTAGACACGTATGTCTTGTTTTGTCGGCGGAAAAAAGGTTTTAAGGGGGGAAACCACCCCTCAAAGAAAGGGGCGATTTTGCCGTTTCGCCCACAACTGGTACAGCGATCTGAAAGAAATAAAAACCAAAATTCTAATGTGAAGCGATTAACCCTTCGTTGGCCCACGTATATTTGGTCACGATTTTGACACACTGGGTCAACTTGACCCAGATAGTACTTCATCCACCTACCATTAACCCTTCGGTCGATTTTTATTGAAAAAAAAACAGTGTTTCCCCTTAAAAAATTTCTCAATATGTCTGCTTAATTGAAATTCGGAAATTATAAAATTGAATTATTGTGGAAAATTGTTGAAAACTTTCAATTTTGGGAAAGTGAACATTTTATTTCATATTCGTCCGGGTGAAAATGACCCACGATTTTGACAAACTGAGTCAATTTGACCCAGATAGTGCTTCATCCACCTGCTATTAACGCTTCGGTCGATTTCTATTGAAAAAATCAGGTTTACACTTTAAACATTTCTTAATTGCATAATTGAACTTCAGAAATTTCAATATTTAATTATCTTAATGTCTGCATAATCGAACGTCGGAAATTATAAAATTGAATTATTGTGAAAAATTATTGATAACTTTCAATTTTGGGAAAATGAGCATTTTAATTCAAATTCGTCCGAGGGAAAATGACCCAGCGCGTCAAAAATTGAATTAAGGGGTGACGCGCCTTTCTTCGAGGGCTTGTTCCCTTAACCTTCCGTAGTCACACTACCGGAGAATTTCACGGCAGTCACACTGGGCCGATTCTACCCGATCAGTTTCGAAAAAAGATCGTGAGAAAACTCTCCGTCCGATGTGGATGGAACGAAAATTACCGAACATGCTTTGAACATTGTAGATTACGTACGAAAAGTCGATTTATAAAGAAACAATATTTTAAACATGTTTAAAAAAATCATAAAAGGGTCAATGCACAAGGACACTTTTTCACTCATTAAAGCATAACCATGTCAATTTTGTGTATTTTTAACTAAAATTTGAAGGTGATACTCCTTAGTTATGATACTTTTGGGAAAAAAACTAGTAGCGTAGTGCGCGTACCAAAAAGGTATTTATTCCATCATGTAAAGAGGGTCGATTTTGGTGTAGAACAAAATGAGCATGAAAAATATGGAATATATACAAATATTTATTTATAATTTTATGTTGGAAACAAAGGCACGATTACGATATCTCTGCTGCCTTAATTTGACCGTGGATTATTCATATTTGGCCCAAAAGGACCACTTTTTTAAGAATAAAAAAATCGCGGTTTTGGCTTCCTTTAAAAGAAACAGGACATTTCACGAATTGTTCGTTATTAAGCGATTCAACTGGTTTACGTTAATGTAGCTTTCTTCGGAATGCGCTATGTCGAGAAAAAAACAATAACAGAATATTTCAGTAACAAGTAAATCGAAAAAATAAATAGAAAACTACGTTTTAGTTGGTTCTACTGTATGTATTAAACCCAAACAACCAAACTGCCCTTTTCAGGGCCAAAGAATACCAATGCAGACAACCTCCACGTGGTGTATTCTGGATAACACTAATGATCTGCAGTCAACTTCGTTAAGGCAGTAGTCTGCTTTAGAAGCCGAAAAAAGCGTTTTTTCAGCAATTTTTTTGAAAGGGTAGGAAATGATTGCGGTAAACGAAATTTTGAGACGATAGTGTATTATATTCAAGCTTTAAAAAACAATTTTTATTATTAAAAAATATTGAAATTTTTCAAAGTTGTAACGATTTTTCTGGGGCGCCTGGAGTCTGCACTTGTAAATCGGTGCCGGTGATGGAGGTCGTGCGATGCATCTGAAACAGTCGAACCAAATTTTTTTTTAGTTTTTCTAAGTTCCTTTTCTATATGAACTAAAAAATACCGAAGAAATGATGAAATTCCAAATTTTTTCGAAGTTAGACAAAAAAATTCCCTTTTTTGAAAAAAATTCTCTTTAAGTTGCAAAACAAGTAATTTAAATAGTACTTTTGTCCAACTTTTTTAGTTCAAATGGAAGATAATTTAATACTGAAGCTAGATCACTTTAATTTTTTTCGATCGGACATATATTGTTTTTGCTATCGCCGGCACCGTTTTCTAAAACTTGTGAAAATGAAAACTCGAGAAAACGGGCTTTAAAGTTTTCGGTCCAAAAAAATATAAGTTTTTGGATACTTACACTAATTAGATGTTAATCAGCTATCCCCGGGCCATACAATAATCCTTCCTCTTCTTCAAATCGATTTTTTGAAGCCTGTAAAGCAGACTACTGCCTTAAATCAACGACGAAACAATGTAAAACACGCGGAAAATTCAATTTACATCGAAAATCAGAAAAATACATTTTTTCTCTTCGAAGCGCTGTAAATCCATAACCAAGGCTCAAAACGAAAAAAACGTTATTCTCGTTTTTCGTATTTTTTTCGGCCATATTTCATAATCCAATGGTCAAATTGAGGCGCCAGAGATATCGTAATTTCCCCGAAACAAAGATTATTATTGTGAGTACTTGATTTTCATTATTATGATTAGTTGGTCCATCCCACCGCATTCGACGCATAAATTCATCCGATGCCCATCAGCCGTAGGCCAATTCTGCACTGCCGCATGGAACGCCCTGCTGCGTTGATTATACGCCATCTCACAGTAAATAACTAGGTTATTTATATATTATATTAAATTGCTAAAAAAAATTAGCATGCACAGGTATACTTACGATTTTCACACTTTTTCTGATCACAAAAAAAAAATACGAGTTTTTTCAATACAATTTACGTCTCAGTCTCACTTGGGTAGAATCGACATTTGGTCCCCAAAGTTGACGGACAGATCCATTCTACTCTGCGTGACTACGAGCGGTTAAAACCATTTTTTTCGGCGATGAAAAAAAAAAAATACGTGTCAGTTTTCAACGCTTTATCACATATATAAGTTTCAACAAAATCGAAGGCGGACACTTGAGTTCCTTGTTAGGAAAGAGATCGAGCATCTACGTCGGTCTCTAAGGAACTGTAAATAGCGCCTCGATCTCACGACACAATGACAGATCGCACGATTTTCGGGATTACTATTTATTGTAATTTTTTCTTCGTTTCTTTATTATAAATTAGATATCTCACACGCTCATTCATACTCATTACGATGGATCCACCATCGGTCACTCTCTTTTATAATTTTCGTTTAATTTACACAAATCATAATGACTTAACGTGATGTTCGACCGCAACGATCTATGCGTCTCGAGGATGAAGGTAGAACGGGGGCCTTCGGGATGGATCTACAGGTGCAGTGCACTCGAAGCACTTTTCTTCGTCTCAACATTTCATTAAGTATTTTCGTGTGTCCTGCGGAACGTGCCAACCACCCCGTTTCGATAAGAGTGAGGCTGGTGTGTCTCGAAAAAAAAGAAGAATATGTATACTACTTTGAAGGATCGCCTGCGATGATGACAACGTTATTTCTAAATTGACGATATCGATAGTCTAGCATCGTCGCACCAGACTAGTTTAGCACCAAAATATATATTTGGCATTAGTGCGGTGGCGACCCTTCGACAACTTTTTTTTCTCTCTTCTACGATAGCGCGTTGGCATTATTATTGTTCGGTATATCACGCCCATTCGGGACACGCGGTTATTATCATTACTCTTTCTTTTTTTTTTACAAATACCGTGCTTCTGTCTGAGCATTGAGCGAATCGTTCGGTCTCCGCGAGAAGACTCGGCCGTTCGATGAACACTATTATCGTTTTTTTTTTTATGTCTAAGCTTTTATTCTAACGCCTCGTTGGGTGACGTGTGTCTCGTGTACGATTTTTTGTCTAACTATTGTGTATTTTTTTCCGTAATTTACGTCTGAACGACGATCTAATGTGAATTGCGGAAACGCCGAGGTCTCGTGTACACTCGAGCAGCTTGTAATGCGCGAATTATGGGATAAGAACAAATGTTATATCTCCGATTGATTCGCGACAAACGACTGTAGCCCGATTGACCTTGTCCGTACTCTCGTCGCGTGTTTCCATGATTCTAGGCATTAACAAACGTTTCCATACTCTTATTTTCCTCTCACGAACGATACCGCAAAATTGGTAGAAAAAAAAACGGGGCATTTGCGGCGAATATGTTCGCAGCTCTCGAGAGCCTTGCGTAATTGCTTGTCGAATTCAATGATTTTGTTTACGAAGCTGAGCAAATCGAGTCGTTCGATCGTCGAATTAGGCGATGGGTTTGCCATTGTCACGCGATTTAATGATTTCGCACGCGTCTTGTTCGCGTTTTCAAATGTTGTTCTCCCTTCTGTCTTGCCTGCTGTATTCTCAGGTGGGATGAGAGGTACGGATGAATTTAGGCAGCCTTGGTAGCTTTCATGAGGAGATCAGTGCTGAGGGATTTTGGCCTCTCGATCGGCAGACCGAGTGCCCGATCCCAGACGAGCGCGGAGAGCACACCCAGAGCTCGGGACACGCCGAACAGAACGGTGTAGTAATTCATCTCCTTCATGCCGTAGTACTGGAGGAGCACACCCGAGTGGGCGTCCACGTTCGGCCACGGGTTCTTCACTTTGCCCGTCTCCAGAAGTACAGGTGGCACGATTTTGTACACTTGGGACACGAGCTGCAAATACGAAAAGGAAAACGATTTACCATAATATCTTATCGTTAGTTTGGAGAGAATAATGCAAAAAGTTAATACTACGAACGATCGACGAGCAATTAAAATCTCATGCGTCACATTTGACAGTTTTGTGAGGCAAAAAGGCGCGCTGTTGAAGTTTTTATGGATGGAATGCTGCGAAAATTCTTTTTTATTTCCTGTTCCTCTTTTTTTAATATTGAAAATATTTTTCGATAGATTTAGCTTGTAACCCGTGAAAAAATGGACATATATAATTATTTATACTCATATATAACATTATATACAATTATATATGCCTTAACACGACATCATGAATGATCATATATGTAGATATATGTAGATATATTACCACGTCTAGTATTTATTTATTTTTTCTAGGTGTGGACCATATATGATCATGTATGTTCAAAAGTTGGTACTTTGAACTCGTATGTGAACATATGGTTGTATATATGAACTCATATATGATACAAAATGTAGTATATATTATCATATATAATTGCATTTGCCCCCCAAAACTCATATATAAGCGTATATAATTGTATATGAGACCATGTATATGAACCTATATGATGTACAAACTATTTTGCTGTCATATATAATGGTACTTATCCGCAACAACCATGTTTGAACGTATATAATAACGAAAACATATATGACCATGGATATTATTCCATACCACTACAGACTATTTTGATATCATATAGGATCATGTATACTGCGTGTCATTTTTCATCTAATACTGTCTATAAACAGCAAAATCAGCATGTGATGCTGATAATATTTTATTGTTTTATTATAAATGTACTAAAATGGTGATTTAAATAATTGTTAATATATATACCAATTATAAATATTTGTTTTCGGTATTATTTATTTACTAGCATAATATCACTAATAAGTCAACATGCCCGAGTAAAAATGAATATATATATAAACATATATAATTGTTTATTAATTGATCATATACAAAAATTGGCCGGATAGAATTTTATATATTTGTATATAAACGTATACAATTGTATATACTAATATACAGTTTATATACAGTTTATCTACAAATATATAAAATTCTATCGGGCCAATTTTTGTATACAATTGCATATGATCAATTAAAAATGAATCTATATGTTTATATATATTCATTTTTACTCGGGTTTTGTTAGTAAAATATAAAGAAAAAACTAATATTAATCAACTGATGAGAATTGGAAATTATCTCTGTAAGCAACCCAATAATTGAAATCAGATTTGGTAAATATATTGCATCAATACATAATTTGTTAACTTTCAATAGCTATATAAAGATATATACAATTATATGTATTTCAAAAGAAAATAAAAGAACTCATATACAGTCATATACGATTTCATATACAGTAAATAAAATTTTCACGTATATATATATAATTATATACAACACTATATTGAATTATATATAACTGTATATGCTATATCTAATTATATAAACTCCCGATAAAAAATAGTATCTCCATATATCATTATATACAGAACTATGTATAATTTTATCAAATCAAATTTGATGGAAGTACATTTATGTCGGATTATATATAAACCTATATATAAATATATATGATTGTATATCATTTTTTATATAATTGTATCTAAGTGTATACAATCATTTTTTCTCGGGCATATTGTACTTCTTCATATAATCATATTTTACACTTGTATTATGAAAAAAGTATTAGTACATTTGTATCCTGTGTACCCGGAAAAAAATGGACATACATAAACATAAATAATCATGTATGATCTTGTCATAAATGATCATGAACGACATTTGTCTCTATATAATCATATATAATTACACGTGATCATATATGGCTATATATTACTATATATGATTATATAGAGACAAATTTCGTTCATGATCATTTATGACAAGATCATACGTGATTATTTATGTTCATATATGTCCATTTGTTCCCGGGAAGTCTCTAATGAGGATGTTAAAAAAAAAATTGCCGTAGCTTTGATTCGCCAGAAAAAAACTTGTAACGAGGAAGAAAAGAAACGTTGCATTCTCACCTTGAAGAGAGGATCGTTGGGTAGATGTTTGAGTGCAAATTCACGCTGGCAGGTGTAACGGGGATCAGTTTTTCTGAGGACGGCGTGTCCGTAGCCAGGCACGACTTGGCCGCTCTTGAGTGTTTTCCAGATGAAGTCCTTGAGTTTCTCGTCGCTCGGAGCGTCGCCGACCTGGGCGCGAAGTTTCTCCATCCAGACGAGTACTTCCTGATTGGCGAGGCCGTGAAGGGGTCCGGCGAGGCCGTTCATACCGGCTGCCAATGAGAGATAGGGATCGGACAGGGCCGAGCCGACGAGATGGGTCGTGTGAGCTGATACGTTGCCACCCTCGTGATCCGAATGAATCGTCAGGTACAGCCTGAGGAGCTCGATGAACTCGGGATTGTCGTAGCCAAGCTGATTGGCGAAATTCCACGACCAATCTTTGCTGTTGTCGCACGAGCCGAGGCCCTTGCCATTTTTATATGTGTTGCGGTATATCGTCGAGGCGACCGCTGGCAATTTCGCGATCAGATTCATCGAATCCTCGTAGGTCGATTCCCAATATTTCGACTTGTGTACGCCCGAGGTGTAAGCCTTCACGAACACGCTCTCGCTGTTGAGGAGGGTTATGGCGGCGGAAAATTGGGTCATCGGGTGAAGCGTTTTTGGAAAATCGTTGAGTGCTTTGGTCACGTGACTCGGCAGGGCACTCCTCGAGGCCCATTCCGCGGATATCGCTTTGACTTGAGCCTCGCTCGGCACGTCGCCGGTTATCAAGAGCCAAAAGAGACCCTCGGGCAACGGCTCCGAGCCACCTGGCGCTTTTGGCAACAACTTTTGACACTCGGGGATCGACTTGCCACGGAATCTTATACCCTCGTCCGCATCGAGGACCGAAGGCTCCCACACCAAACCCTTGATGCCTCGCATTCCTCCGTACATCTGACAATGGAACAAAAATACAGTTAGTTATGTCTGCATGAGCTTTTTTGTTGTTCTGCTTGTAACACGAAGGAAAACGGCATTCTGGAAGTTTGTGTCGTTCGAATGCGACGAAAATTTGTTTCTCTTAAGGCGTCACTTTAGACGCTAAAAAAAAGGCCATTTTCATCATTTTTTGCAGATTGGTTTATATTATAGATATTGATATAAAAGTTGTTACACTTAATAAATACACTTTCGCAATACATTTCAAAACTTTTTTTTTTATTTAAGTCACTATTTATAGACGAAAATGGCAGTTAAAAAAAGTCCTTAAAAATTGTAGGTTTGCGCTGTTGATGAAATCTCGGAGATGAATCATCCGAAACAAAAAATCAAACAGTTTTAGATTCAGTGTGTTAATGGCTATAGCGCATATCATACGATTTTTGATATATGCAAAAATAACCAAATGGCGAATACTTTTCGGACAAATAAAAAAACGTTTTTTTTTCAACGTTTTTTGCAAAAAAAATTAGTAAATATCAAAATTTAAAAAAATTCTCGATATGCGCTATAGCTATGGTTGTAAAGTGGTTAAAATTTCATAAGGATCGGTTCAGTAGTTTCCGATATTTTATCAACAAGCCGTTAAAAAACGTCGTTTCTAGAAAAACGCGTTTAAAGTTTGTTTGGGTTACATAAATGCATTTTTAAAAAATTGATATGTATTTCGAAAGTGTATTTATTAAATCTGAAACTTTTATATCAATATCTATAATATAAACCTATAAAAAAATTCATGAAAATATACTTTTTTAGCTTCTAAAGTGAGAAGACCCCTTAATTGCCTGACTTCCTCATGGCCGATTTTGTAGATGAAACTCGCACAAACGTTTTTGTCATCGTTGTAAAAAATCTCAAAGCTAAACTTGCAGAAAGAGACTCCAGATTATTAAAAAATAGAAAAATAAAAATGTTGGTGTAGTCGAAAAATATAAATTAAGTAAATCTAAAAATTGAGAGATACATATTCGCTCTTCATCGAAATGTTAAAACAATTCTTTTTTTTAAGGCAGTATTCTAGTCTAGAAGTTAGAAAAAAATCGATTTTTAAAAAGTAGACTCTTTAGAATGTCCTCAAAAGGAAATTTCATAGTTCCCAGTATTTACGCCAACAAACGAGACCAGAATAGGATCGACCAGTCGGAGCTACGAACTCCAGAAGCTTCTAACGAAGCTAGAGTTGCTCGCAGGAAAAAAAGAGCTTCGAAAAATTCGAAATTAAGACACTTTAACGAGGTAGGAATGGCCGGTTGTATATAACGTAAATATAACATGCCATTATACCACTTAGATAGTTGCGGTTGTCTGAAATTGAACTCAAAACATTAACCGCGTTTTTTTCGAAACTACTTTTTCAACCTGGTTGACAAAATCTCGAGTTCCATTCAGCCAATTGACTTCAATTTTGGTACGGATCTTCAGTATGTGCCCCTCTATCGTCCCTACTTCGGGTATTGCAAAATTACTATTATTACTACTTAAAAAAAATAAAAAACTGACAAAAGTAGGTCGAAAAATGAACTTTTTTTCAGACAGTCGCCATTCAATATACTTTTTCTCTTAGTACCTGCCACAATGACATTCTTATTGATCATGAAAATTGTTTTTATTTCTGTTGTAGATGAATGGGAGCTTCGAAATCGTGTCAACCGCCTCAGAGATTTTTTTTTCACGCCCATACTTGGAGGCCAACAACTTTTTCGATTATCAGTTTTTTTTTTGCAGTGCCTTGAAACATCGATAAAAAGAATGAAAAATGGACGTAAAATATTATTCTTGTTTATCAAGAGGAGAAATGGCTTTGGGCAGGGAAAAAATTTACTGATCTTCATGATTTTTTTCAAAGGAAAGATTTCTTCACCATCTTTGAGACTTATGGTATATTTTATTGCTACTCTTGGCTGTTACATGGTATTTTTTTCTTCGTTAATCTTTTAAAATGACGGAGTATGGCACGGTCTTCTGAACTTCATTTTCAAAACTGGCATGACGTATAGCTAAAAATACCCTAAGTCTAAAGAAGTGAAGAAATCTTGAAAAAAAAATCATGAAAATCGGCAATTTTTTGCTCGCCTAAAGGTAAATATCTTCCCCATCAAGCCCGAAGATTTTTTACGCCTCTAGACTAGAATACTTTCCTGGAGTAACCTCCGATTGACAGATATCGTACTTTTTTTCCCACGACATTGAAGATTCCCTTTGTACGAATATAACGTTGAAAATTTCATTGAATAGAATGTAGTGATGCGACGGGGAGGGATAAGAAAAAGTCGAAGAATTTACGAGCTCTCTGTGATAAGAGGTCGTGACGGGTCTTGCAGTGAGCATATAGAAGACACGCAGTGTGCACAGCCTGCGCACGATCTATATAGATCGTAACGAACCGACTGACGAACGAATGGTCGTAAGTTCGACAATTGCCTTCGCGAAATCCTGTAACTTACGACCTTTTGTCAGCAATAGCAACGTAGTGCGCTCGTAGAAAGCGTTATCAGGGCGAAAAAAAAACGTCATCGTAATCCAACGTTGATTCAGTGACAAAAGGCAGCAATGTTCTTGATCGTCGATGATTCGTTTTATTTTTTCTTCCACGTACCATGTCTACGGTAACCTCGCCGACCTTGTCCGCGCCATGGCTCTTGCGGAAGGCCTTGACACGCTCCTGCTCTTTTGGTATCTTCTCGGCGAGGACCTTCTTAAGATCGGTCGATGCGTCCGACAGTGATCGAAGGGCTATCGACGTCGTCAGTTTCTGCAATTGAAAAGTGACGTTAATATTTTTCGCTTTTTTTTTAATCGTAGATTTTGAATAACAGAATTATCCATTAATAGAGAGCATTTATTATTATTATTCGTTTAATTACTATATTATTCAATATTATAATAATTATCATTTAATTATTGTAAATATTATTATCATCAGAAAGTGATCTGAAGAATTTCTGTTTCTTTTTCCTTGTCAGATGTGACGAAATTTCGAAAAAAATTATGGTAAAATTTTTTTATCTCGATTTTCCAAAACCTACCTAACTTCTTTCTACCTCAATATCGTTTTATTATTCTAAATAAAATCTTGACCGAGCAAAACACATACACAAAGAAAATAGAAAAAAAAACGATTTCTGCTCTCTGAAAATTATTATTGTCAAGGCTACTGCGAACTTGGTACATTAATGAAACAATTCAAGAGTACGAGAGGATTCGTATATCGAGTACGAATCAGCTCGATTGAAAAGTGGCGTTGATATTTCTTCGTTTCGTTTTCAATCGTAGAACTTGAATAACAGAATTATCCATTAAGGGGTTACCCCCACTTGCGATTTTGAAAAAATCGATTTTTTTTATTGCATTTTTTCGAAGTATAAGTACCTGAGAATATGTCCTGGAAATTTCAAGTCGATCCGAACAAAATTGACTGAGATATGAGCGTTGAAAGAGAATAATCCGCGTTGAAAGAGCGTTGAAAGAGAAACTTTAAGCGCGTTTTTCTCAAAATGGCATTTCTGAAGTCGGTGACCAAGATTACTCGAACACTAATGAACCGATCTTCTTGAAATTTTGCAGGCTTATTTAATACATAAAAATGTAGTCTTTAATCGTTCGATTTTTTTTTTTCGAAAAAAAATGGCCGTTTTATAGCCAAAAAACGGCCGTTTTTTTCGTTAAAATCGAACCATTAACTTTGACTGTTCGCCATTTTGTGAAAAATGAATATTTTTTAAAATCCTTCGATTAAAGACTAGTTTATACTTATATTTGACTAAATCCATCCGCATTTTATTTTTCAGATGATCCACTTCGCCGCAATGTTGGTCACCGCAAACCGTGTATATAAAAACATTATTTCATTCACGGCCATTTGCCACTAAACAACGTAATATTTTTCAATAAAAAAATTACTGAAAGTTCTTCAAGATGGGTTCTTTAAGATGGTATATTGATCGATTAGAAAAGTTTTGTAGTTTTCTTTTAAAAAATTCATGAAAAAGGCCTTTTTTTGCGCTACAAGTGGGGGTAACGCCTCAATAAAGAGTATTTATTATTATCATTATTCATTTAATATTACAATAATTATGATTTAATTACTATAAATATAATTATTATTATAAAGTGACCTGAAGAATTTCTGTTTCATTTTCCTTGTCAGAATTGATAAAATATCGAAAAAATTATGGCAACATTTTTTTATCTCGATTTTCCAAAACCGACCCAAGTCCTTTCTGCCTGAGTGTCGTTTTGTTTAGGCGGAATACACATTTACAACGATTTCTTTTTCTTTTTCTTTAAACGATAGAACTATATATGTAGAATATTTTCCTAAAGTTTCAAACCGAGGTTCGAACAACTTCAAACGTCACAGCCAGTCAACGCTTTGCCTCACCACTCGGATTCGGAGCGGGCGTGAACTTCAAATGCGTTTTTCTCAAAACTGCATTATCGAAATTGGCGTGCAGGATTACTCAAAAACTATTAAGCCGATTAAGTTGAAACTTGGTAGAAATATTGATAATATTGGTACCTTCTACTTGACGAGAATTGTTTTTGAAAAATTGGTAAAAAAACTACTTATATAATCCGAATTTTACAGAAATGTTGCGTGAAATGTTGATTTTTGTTTGTAAATGCGTGCCATTTTCTTAAATTTGCATTTTCTAACTGAAAAAAACGTTTGAACTTTTTTGCAAATCAAAGTCTACGGGAAGCTAGACTGCACGCCGATTCCCAACTCCGGCGGCGAGCTTGCTGAAACACTCTGCCACAGCTCCGTCATTTTGCTGAAGAATTCACTTTAAAAAATTGTTTCATATACTTAAATATACTATCAAAATATACCTACAGTTTAATAATCGTAGAATAATTATTTCCTAGCTTAAAAAATTCCTCAATATTGCTTATTTTTTTCCTGTCTAAATGTATATCATTAAAATAAAAATGTAAATATATAATAAATTTAATATAAATATAAAATAAAAATTATTATTGTCAAGGCTACTGCGAACTTGAAACATTAGTGAGAAAATTCAAGAGTACGAGCATTCGTATATCGAGTACGAATATGCGTTGGATTCTTTATTCCCTCGCCTTCCGTCCATCGTTCGAGCTATAGGCAAATTGAATTGTCTCGTCAGACTCATTTGTTTCAACGATCCGCAATCGAGTTAAGGCCTCATTTGACACTCGGCGGTGTATCAGTATCTTCAAGCTCTCGCGTTTCTTTGTACCACTCGCCTCGGATCGATTCAATCAAATTGCGATTATTCGCGGTGTGCTTCCTCTATTATTTTTTTTTTCATCGCGCTCTGCGTCCACAGGCGTCAAAGGAACGACGAACGATAATTGACCAAAATCGCATGTGTAGTAGCGTGTACGTTCGTTTATGTACGTTTACGTATACGTTTGCACGCATACGTACTTTTGCATGTTTAACTATTCGCGCGTTCGACTTCCGTAATGACGGCATGATTTCGTAATCGGAAATATACACACGTCAAGCGTATATACACTCGGTTTTACGCACACATATGAGCATGCATTACGTTGCCCTGTCCAAACCACCAAGCTTATTCAGAAAAAAAGATTTGCACTTTTCGCTGAAAGTCAAGGGGAAGATGGAATGTGTTCTCGAACGAGGAAAATCATTTTAAAAAGGTATAAAAATCATGAGAGATAAAGCACGATCGCTGATATGATATTATTACATGTTGGCTTCCCCGAGGTCCACGTGGACTCGATAAAGAATTCATATATTACATTTCGGTCGTAGGATATTAGATAAACGTTTAATTTTAACGTTTCATCTAATTCATTTTATTATTTATTTAGTTTATTAGTTTCTTTTAGTTATTTACAGTCTTTAATTTACAAATTGACTTAATTTCAATTATTTTATCTAATTCATGTTTTTAATTATTTTACTTCATTTGTTGTATTCAATTTACGATTAAATAAACGTTTAATTTCAACGTTTTATTTAATTTCCTTGTGTACTTTTTTAAGGGTGTTTACATTAGTGCCCTTCCCTTCATATTTAAATAGGCGATAACATCGGTTTTCTTATTATCTTACATTTATCTTAATATTCTAGTTTCTCGACTTGCCCAATGTAATCACATACAGTGGGTAAAAAAAGTAGTTGTACACGTCGTCTTTTTTAAATTATCTTTCGAGAAAAATTAAATGATTTAGGAAGTGTGTGTTCGCTAGCTTATCCTAAATATACATTGTGTCTACAAAAATTTGGAAAACAAGAAAAAAAAATAAAGCCGAATTAACAACAGTTTCGTGTGAGATGTACAAATACTTTTTTTTATTACTGTTCTATCTTCCTGCTCTTTTCCAACCATTATTTCAGTTTCTTTACTATCCCATGATTAAGTGTCGTAACTTTTGAGCACTCGTAAACGTGTCTCAAATTTTTATTTTCCTCCTGAAATTCTGCATTTGGAGTCTGCATACCCTTTTTGCCCTTCAATCGTATTGAATTTCTGGTACAATTTTTATTTTTATCCCTCTCAATTTTTTTTTGTCCAGCTGCTTTATATCTCCATTCTGTATTGCTTTGATCTATTTGATTGATTTATTTGAATTATTTACGTTATTTCATTGACAAATTCATTTTATTTTATTCGTTTTATTCCATTTAAAATTGAATAAACGTTTAATTCAATTAATTTTATTTGTTTTATTAAGCTTAACATTAAATAAACGTTTATTTGTCGTTGACGAAATTTAATAAGCCAAATACGATTTTCCCACTATCTATAAATTTATCTCGTGATGTTCAAACCGACAGTTCGCTGCTACTAAATGTACCCACATATATTCAAGATACGTAGCGATCACTTGGAATTACTAGAACGAATCAACCCCTCTGTTTTCTTCAGTCCTCTTTGAGTTTGAAACGCAGCGAAGTATCGTATCAAAAAAAATCGAATGGACTTTGTCTGGAGGAAAATAAATCATTTTTTTTTCCATGCCGTTCACTCAATGTGAAACGAAAAGATCGCAAAGAAAAATAACTGATACAATCTAGGACAGGTTCGAGAGTATTACATATAAGTCACTCAAAATACAATTACGGCAGGGCTTATTTTTTTTCATCATTATTCTTATCTGCGTCGATACAAATCGAAACTAATTTTCAGATTCTCGTATCTCGCTTATCCATTGTACAATAATTTCAGGTCAACCTCGCGAGCGTACAAATTTCGGCGGATTGAAAAAAAAAAAAAAGGAAAAACGTCGCTTTGCGTCAATCGAGAGGCGATTGTGCGGATGGGCTCGTCGCACATATGTCGAGTCCGAAGTTCAGGTTTCAAGAGTCAATTTCTCGCCACGCGTTTTCTTATCGTCCCTGCTTTCTGGCGAACCTTCGCTTCGCGAACGTGAGTGTCGTGATAATTATTAATAATTGTATCGCTTGTATACACGAGCTCATTTTTATGAACATATACCAGTATCCAATTGCTTCGTTTCATATGGAGTCCCTCAAACTGGAAGCACTCATTCCGTTTTCATTTCGTTGAAGAGTTCAAGAGACGAAAAAAAAGATTTGCGAATCGACAGTTGTTTTCTTTTTTCTTTGCACTTGTGTAAAAATTGTTTACGCTCGAACGATTTTTTTTTCTCGCAAAGTTTCCAAAATGACAAACAGTGAAAAAAAAACCATGGTCGTACAGTGATCTCGTATCGTATCTCAAACAATCGTATTTGCATATCCCATGGAGAAAAGTGCCCATGTTTTAAGACAACCCCTAAAGGGGATTTTTGGCGACGCGCTGTAATTTTTGGCTTTGGGTTTGTTTGTTTGGAATAAACGGAGAGCGCGATAATATATTAAGACGGAATGACACCTCACAGCGGTCGGTATGGTAGAACAATTATAGATATCCAAAAATCTCTGAAGCCGCATAAAAAAACATTAGGGGGTCAAAGTCGTTCAAGGTCATTCAAGGTCGGTATCGATTATACAAATTTAAATAGGTGACCTTGAATGACCTTGAACGACTTTGACCCCCAATGTTTTTTATGCGGCTTGAGGTGCTCCACAAGATGGTTGAAAAAAATGTACCATTCCATTTTAAAAAGTCGAGGTGACCTTCACTGTGCGTCGGCGCCTGCACCGAAATAAAAAAAAAATTGATCGCATTTGATGGCCCCCTTCACACCGTACAACTTTTGTCTCGAACATTTTTTTGTGACGCCGATAATTACCGAGTTATTTCAGGTGGCAGAGATAAGAGGGACACCCTGTATAAGAATGTTACGAAAACGGAAAGACATGTATATAAATTGTAAGAACCAGTGTAAAGGGGACGAGAAAGTGAGAGGGAGTATATGTGTAAACACCCTTAAGGCGTTACCCCCACTTGTAGCGCAAAAAAAGGCCTTTTTCATGAATTTTTTTAAAGAAAACTACAAAACTTTTTTAATCGATCAATATACCATCTTAAAGAACACATCTTGAAGAACTTTCAGTAATTTTTTTATTGAAAAATATTACATTGTTTAGTGGCAAATGGCCGTGAATGAAATAATGTTTTTATATACACGGTTTGCGGTGACCAACATTGCGGCGAAGTGGATCATCTGAAGAAAAAAATGCGGATGGATTTAGTCAAATATAAGTATAAACTAGTCTTTAATCGAAGGATTTTAAAAAATAATCATTTTTCACAAAATGGCGGACAGTCAAAGTTAATGGTTCGATTTTAACGAAAAAAACGGCCGTTTTTTGGCTATAAAACGGCCATTTTTTTCGAAAAAAAATCGAACGATTAAAGACTACATTTTTATATATTAAATAAGCCTGCAAAATTTCAAGAAGATCGGTTCATTAGTGTTCGAGTAATCTTGGTCATCGACTTCAGAAATGCCATTTTGAGAAAAACGCGTTTAAAGTTTCTCTTTCAACGCTCTTTCAACGCGGATTCTTCTCTTTAAACGCTCATATCTCAGTCAATTTTGTTCGGATCGACTTGAAATTTTCAGGACATATTCCCAGGTACTTATACTTCAAAAAAATGCAATCAAAAAAATCGATTTTTTTTAAATCGCAAGTGGGGGTAACCCCTTAAGGGTATAACGTGGAATAAATATTATGACTATAACTATTTAAATATCATAATGATTGATACGTCAGGCTTAGAAGCTGAAACGATAGTCATAAAAAAAGTACTTGGATTAAAAAATGATGAAATAAATGCTGGCAATTTAAGAAAGCGCATTGAAAAGAAGTACTGCCCTAACTTGTATAAACTTTTTCAAGCAGCAACAGTACTCCCAGTGAGCTCCGCCAACTGTGGAGGAGTTTTTCTGCCATGAGGCAGATAAAACGTAGCTCAAAAGTACAGTGCCTCAGGTACGATTCTCTTATATGTCACAGCTGAGCATACATAATGACATTGTTAAAAAAAATTCAACTCATAGTGATGGGCCGATTTGCAGAGAAAATTGAAATCTAAGACTTATTAAACTGAGTACCCACTGAAAATAGAGTTTAAAGACTGGTAACTGAATGATGAAAAATTAGGTGGTTACTTTTTAAGATATTGCGAAAGTACCAATTTAACATGAACGTATGATTAGAGCTACATATTTTATGTGTGTCACGTGATTATCGACTATTATGTAAATTTTGTTTGAAAAAAAGGTGATTGAGACCTGTTGAGATTTTTTGTCAGCCCCCCTTCCTGCCCCAGAAAAAATGCTGGCTACGCCAATGGTAACAGGCCCCCGAGTATTTCCATCGCGAGATTCAGGTGACGACCGACAATACGTCGTCGACGCGGCGTTTCCGTACTTGCCGCGATAGTCAATAATCTCAATGACGTGTGCAGCTGAGAGAAAAGAAGCCCAGTATTGCATCGTTGTATGCCAGGTCACTCGGCGAGATGTACGACTTGCTCGGAACGTGCTTGAAAATACGATCGATGCCTATTCTCGCGGGTCAACATTTCCCGATTTATTTTTGCTCTCCGACTGATATGCCCGTCATTTCTGCCATATTTCCGAATCGTTGAAAGCAAGTATACCTCATTTTCATCGAATGCGTTTTAAAAAGAGAAACATATTTGTCAAAACGTATTTGGATAACGCGAACACGGATGATGATTATGAATCGCGATGACTTTCAGTCGGCTGACGAACAGCACGAATAATTGTAACTCACGTTGTCTCGTGATGTTTAACAACGCATGCGGTACTGAGGTCGTTCGAGAATTCGAGCTTGAAGGTTAAGGTGGTGTGAAAGTCGTTCTCGATGCGAGAGAGGCATGGGCTCACTTACATACAGGCCTGGAAAACTCGGCGTTTTTTAGCGGTGGGGAGTGTCACCGTCGGTGAGGCACAAACTTAGTTGCTCGTCTATCCGCTAGGAGCGCCGTCACGTAGGGGTCTTGCGGATATAGATATACAGCAATAGATAACTTCAGTCTTTGATTCGTGTTTTTTACTGCTAAACGGGCTCTACTGCTAAAACCTCTACTGCTAAAATTGTACTGCTAAAAGCTCTAGTGCTAAATGGGCTCCAGTGCTACAACTGGACTGCTAAATAGACTTTAGCGCTAAAAGCAGCACTGCTAAAGAGTCTCAACTGCTAAAACGCTGAAGGGTGTGTTTTTGAAAAGTTTTATTGGAAATCATTGAAACTGCTAAAACGCAAAAGGTTATGCTTTTGAAAAGTATTATTGGAAATCATTGAAACTGCTAAAACGCAAAAAGGTATGTTTTCGAAAAGTTTTATGGGAAATCATTGAAAATCAGTGAAAAGTTGATAGAACATTGAAAACAAAGGGAAAATGACATGAAAATTAGTAGTCAATGTTAGATGACAAGTTGAGAAGAAGGTGAACCCATTTCTCAGCACCGAATTCGGAGGTGTCTTCAGGTTGGTTCCAGCAGGCTGGGAGCCCAAACAAACAAACAAACATATCCAAACAATGGCCCCGACAGAAAGGTAAGTTTTCTGAGAAAAATCCCAAAAAATCGTCAAAAAACCAGCCCCCGGACACTGGCCTACTACTCCTATACGATAAACGAAAAAGCGTTTTGTCCCGGCTCTTTAGTTCTTGAAATTGCCACTACCTAGCGTTGGCTGTTATGTGACAGCCTCCGGCTCTAAATACTCCGATCAGCTGAACGATTCGATACTTTTGCGGCTTTCGCCTGATATCGGTATTGCGACGTTATTTATTGTGTGCGAACGAAAAATGATTGGAACGGAAAATCATTCCAAATATATCAATAGACTTTTATTCGTGTAAAATCGTCGAAACACCGGCGCAGTATTCATATATATGCATGCTTGTCACACGACTACTAGCGCCACAGTGCGGCAAGGACATTTTGCGAACAACATTTATCTGCCAGTGTCAGGGGGCTGCAAAAAACTAACAAACAACAAACCCAAAGCAATGCCTTCCCCCCAAAGCAATGCCTTGACCACCTCCCAAGCTCGTTACACAACCAGCATTTCGGACGATAAATCAATCCGACGATGTTTTTTTTTTTTAGAACGCCTTGAACATTATTTGCCTCCTGACAGCCACGCGAGAAGACATACAAGACGTCCTAATGACGTTTCATGGACGTGCATCATTTTCGGCATAAGAATTCGTTGTCTAAACAAAAGTCGACGATGCAGAAATATACCCCGACCGAGTTATCACAAATCCACGGGCCTTGAAACCCCCAGCGGAGAATTTATTCTTTAACGGGTTACATCTAGCTTGTGGCTGAAAAAGAGGAATTCTCGTGATTTTTTTGCGGCAGACCTGTGCACGTTGAAAAAAAAATCCATATTAATTTCATACGAGGTATAGATTTATTCTGTAAATGCTAATTTTTCATAAAATATATAATTAAAGGGCAAAATTATGCATTTCTATGTTTTATTACATAAATAAGGAAAACTTTGGTGTGGCTATCAACTTGAAAAAGTGGAACATTATCGATGGTTATTATGAAGCAAAAAAACTGTCAGCGAATGTTTTATACAACTCAGAATAACATTTTGAGTGATTTATAATTATGCCTATTTATATTTGTCACGAGATTATTTATTATTACCATTAATTAATATTGAGTGTTGCCGAAGTAGGGCAACTTTGCAGACATTGAGGTTGGCAGCAAAGCTCTTCATTCGCCAGCCAAGATTCGTAATCTTTCATCAAACCTTGGTGCTTCAATATTGAATGTATATGGTTTACGATGAGCGAGGTGGGTTTTGCTTTTCCAAAAGTTTACAAAGATTAGTTTGCGTTAATCGGTTTTTAGAAATAGTTTATCTTAGTGGTAAATAGCCAAAAAAAATTACATCACCCGTAGCGTGAACGTTTTGTCTATCGAACCGCACGTAAAATGACATACGTTACACTATTTTTTATCTCTGGTGTTTTGTAAGGAAAAAATTTCAAAATTTTTTTAAAAACTCAGTATAGTCCAGACAATAACATATATTTTTTTCAAATGTTATCTTGAATTGTGGCTAACGCTCTGATCTCCTTAACGAGTATGGTTTCAAGTATCTTTTACAATTGTTGTGTTGAAAAATATTTATAAATGTGGTAGATACAAGGGTTTGTGCAGAGGGCTATTTGAAAAACTAATCATCCGAAATAAAAAAAAACCAAACGCATTTAGTTTTTGCATAAAATTATCTAGTGCTCAGGCGACGGATTCAACAAAATACTGATTTTTAAAAAAGTGACCGCAGTTGAAAGTGAAAGTATCGATTTTCGGCAAAAAAAAACGCTTTATTTTCGTTGACAAAAAAAACTAAAAATCGACAAAAAATGCATCTTTTGAAAAAGTCATTTTGACAAAAACACGTTCAAGTTCGTCGGTTCACGGAGCCCACCGATAATCGCCCACAACTCCCTCATTTTCGAACTAATCGACTTGAAATTTGCAGAGAATATTTTTGAAATGTTATACTTTGAGAATCCGTCGAAAATCGATATTCTCAAAAAATTCTACTAGGCGTCTTCTTCACAAAGACTCGTAGTATTGAAAAAAAAAAATCGCCTCTCGTAATACACAATTCTATAGATTGTCGTTCCCCGAAACGAATATTGCAATTAAAGCGAGAAGGCCAAGGCTGACCGTAAAATAGCTCGTGGAAAAAAAAAATTACGTAGCAGGATGGAAAATTCTGAAGTACAATCTTCCAATTGACACGCTGAACGAGCATCACACATCCTGATGAAAATTTCTGTAAAATAACGATTCACGACTCGTCCCTACACATGTAGCAGCACCAAATGCCAAGTCGTCGACTTCAATGTCACAAACTCTTTTATACCTCAACCGCCGATCATCGCGTGACGTCACGCGTGAGAAAAGATATCCGAGAGTGGATGACGCGACGCGCTACTGTCCAAAGCTCTAAGGAAACAAATTGTACCGATCGTTTAGGCTCTTTATTTTAAATACGCACACACGCACACCGTGTACGTGCGGTGGCAACGGCGACTCGGTTCCCAATGATGCGGGCTGACCCTGGGCAAATTTTTGTCGTAAGGTCAGTCATTTTGGAACGTTCTTGACAGTTATAACGTGTCCGTATCGCAGCGCCGTTCAAGATAATTTATACCATCGCCCATTTGATTAGTAGATACGGGCGTTGAATTTTGTTGCCCCCCCCCCCCCCCCTTAAGAACGCCGCTTGGAATGGCCTGCATGGCAAGACTGGACTAGTGAGATCGACGGCTCTATACTGACAGAAGAATTCTGATGTAAACTAGATGCGTCTATTTTTTTTTAATTAACTAGACTTTTCATTTATCAAATTTTTCCTATTGCATTCCGTTGCTGAAATTATTTATTTTAATTATATTCAAATAAAATAATTATTAATATTATTATAATAAATATATTTGATAATTTATTAATTTAATAAAAAAATATTTAGTTATTAAATGATACTGAATAGATCTTGATTTGAATAAATATTCAAATCAAAATCTATTCAATATAATTTAATAACTAAATATTTGATTTATTCCTAATAAATGTGTGATGCGGGTTCATCTTCTTTAAAAATAATATAGTTAAATCCACCAAATGTATCTGTTTAATTTTTTCAAATTTATTTAAATAGAATTTTTGTCGAGTCAAACATTTTTCTATTTGGATGAATTAATGGTCTGTCTATACTGCAGCACACACATCGAAGGGGGGAGAGAGGAATTATATATAGGTTATGTTTGAAAAATCTATAGCATGATACTCGATAAAATTCTTTAATTATCACAATGATTTTCACTAATTGATATAGTTTATGTGATAGAACAAGTAATTATAGGAATGAATTTGGTCTCTTATACCATATCTGCGACTAAGATGCACAAACACTCGGTAGCAAAGGGGCTAGGCAGCGTGCGCAGCTGTAGGTAGGAACGTTGTACGTTCGATTCCATATGTAGGGCGAAAGATTTTCTTCGATTAAAATTACTTCAGAAGGCCAGGGAATGACGAATTATGATACAAAATCATTGTGGTATAACTCTAAATTGAGTTTTTCATTTTATTTTGGATTTATGCAATATCCTATGCATATAGTACACTTGGATTTGCGGTGTATATTGTAAGCAAATAAACATTTATTCGAATCGAATCTTCATTTATTGAAATTGAATATATTTAATATTTAAAGAGAATAGCTGAATCAAATTAAAAAAAATATGCTTAAAACAAATTGGATCGTGGTAGGCTGCGAGGCAAGGAAAAAATCGATTTGATTTAAATGGATTCTATTTACATTGAGTTTTTTTGGCAGTGCAGGTATTGATGTCCCACAATGGCAAATCATACACGTTTGACAAACTTTCGTTCGAGTGCACAACAACGTACTCGTTTTTTTTTTACGTGGAATATTTCAACGCTACCGATCTCCGTTTCGTTGGATTCTGTTCTATAACGTGGAGATATCTTATCGACATCAAGGCAGCGTGATAAATTGTCCTTGTATGGTGCTTACTCCACGCGACGTCGACACGCAATCAATTTGTTTTATTGTTTGTTTGGAACTTTATCGCAACAGCAATATTCTTTTCAATTTTAGGCACTCGTCGTTGAATCTCGTTTCGCTTTTCTTCAGGCCTTTCTTCTTCATCGCCTTTAATCAAGACCGAAGTCTCGATGTTACTTTTACACTAATTACGGCTGTTTAAAAAATGCCTTTTTTCCACACATGCAGTTTTGCAATAGGCTCGGTTTGGGTGAATATAATAATATCGAGATGTCAAAAACCAGTACCTATGCGAATTATTCCCCTGTATGTTCTGCTTTTTTTTTAGTTTTCGGCAGCATTTGAATTTTTTTTTTCGAGCTTTCCTGTTGCACGTTTCTTTTTCACCCTTTGTGTGTGTACTCCTCGTGGACGTATCTTGCAGCAATTGATGCTGCTGAAGTTTACATCGTTGGAACGCAACGAATTGTTTTTTAATATTTTAGTAGTGGTAGTAGTAAACGTGTTTATTGACAGTGTCTGGTATACATATGAGGGGTAAGGTTTACATATTGATAGCGTTTTTTTTTTTAGTCTGGCTAGTCCGGCACTGCCAATGAGCCATCGACCGTAGTCCTTCAGCTCCTTTATATTTTATTTTTAATGTATTTATTATTATTGAAAAAATTTTCTCATAGATTTACATTGTAGATCGGTAAATAAATAGCTTAAAAAATGGTTGAAGGTTTTTTGGAGGCATAATGTGCCAAAAGAAATTAAAGGAATTCAGAAATATTAATATTCGTTGCATGCAAAAGATGCAAACTTCAACCTCATGGGAGTTATACACATTCTCGTTATATTTTCTCCGAACATTTCAAGTCGTTCTGTGCAAAATTGAGGGCCCTTAGAAGTTGATTCCACGAACCGGCGAACTTTGAACGCGTTTCTCTCAAAATGTCTTTTTCAAAATCGGGGACCACGATATTTAAAAAATCACTGCACCGATCAACTTCAAATTTCGCTAGCTTTTTTACATATCAAGAAGCAGTGCTCGAACGAAGGAATTTTTTTTTTCGACCAAAGCTTTTTTTCTCCGAAAATCGATATTTTCACTTTAGACTGTGGATATTTTTTTTTTCTTCAAACATCCATATTTCGTTACGTCGTTACTTTCAAGCACTAGATAATTTCATGAAAAAACTAAATGCGTTTGGTTTTTTAAAATTTTCTGCACAAACCATTGCATCTACCACATTTATAAATATTTTTTAATACACAAATTATCAAAGACTCCTAAAATCTTACTCTTTAGTGTGAAAAAAAAATTTGGAAATCGTTTTACGTTACGGCAGACAAAAATCACGAAAAATCCGCTTTTTTCGGCCACGAGCTAGGTGCAACCCGCTTATCATCTGAACTTAGTCACTGGTCCTCTCAACACCGTGATACTGAAGTTTGCATCGTTGCAATGTAATGAATTTTTCCTTCTCATATTTTTTTCGTCAGATTTAAGCTACAAAAATCACTGAAACACTTTTCAGGATTTTCATTTGGAAATATATAATCTTATTCTGCAGGAAAATAATTTTGGATACGAATAAAAATGAGGTAAAGTGATTATAAAAAAAAAATCGTTGCACTCTAACGATGCAAACTTCAACATCATTCAAGACTTATTTTTGTCAAGTTTCGATCAAAATCCAAGGCATTTACTTTAGCGTTCCGTTGGTAATTTATTTACTACTCAGCAGTGCACTTCTTAACGATAACACGTTAAAGTACGTACACAAAAGACGAAAAAAAAGCTTTATTTTGGAAAAGTATAAAATATCGTAGAACCTAATGGGGGTCATTGGTATAGGTATCGATACGCGGCATCTAGATGTTCCTTTTGTCCCTCATTTTTCGGTCCTGTACACCATCGGTACAATATGAAATAAAATGATTTAAATTTAAAAAAAAAAGAACATTTTTAACCGCGTTTTTAACGTACTAAAAAGTATAAAATAATTACTCCCAGCCCCATACAGATTTATAACCCAATACAGATGCGGTTAGGATTTATAACTTAATTGAATGAGTGAGGTGAACTCTTCATGCATCAATTATCAATAATCATCAATTATCAATAATAATATAATATTATTATTGCATGCGCCCCACATTTTTCGTTTTAAATCTTACAAGTATTTTCATAGCTATTAAAAATTCACAATCACAAATTTACAGAACAATCTGTATAGGGTTATAAATCTGTATGGGACTAGGAGAAATTATTTTACACTTTTTAGTCCCTTTTGAAAACGTGGTTGAATTTTTTTTATCTGAATAATTTTATTATCTGCTTTTTAATCTCGTGTGTGTGAAATTTTACTTCTCCTTCCCTAGGCGGCGCTTGGGTTGAGGGCCTGTCTCCTTGACCATCGTAGAAATTGTCACTAATGCACTATTAATTATTAATATCGTTATTGTTTTGTTTATGTTTCAAACAAATTTTCTCCTCCACTAAACGATATTTTTCTATTTCTTGATCTATTTTTTCACACTTTTATTTATTTTTTTCTCTCTCTGTGACACACTTGCCTCTCTATTATTATTTGTCAGTCATCCAGATCTGAGCTATGTTCAAAGTTTCAAGTCCCCAGTTCATCCAGGAGTTTGTTTAAAATCGATTGCAAAATTTGTACCGAACAGACGAACAGACGAACAGACAACTAAGAAAGCGAGTTAATGGGTCTTCTCACTTTAGACGCTAATAAAGGCTATTTTCATGATTTTTTTTGGAAGGTTTATATTATAGATATTGATATAAAAGTTGTTATACTTAATAAATACACTTTGAAAATACATTTAAAAAATTTGTTTATGTATTTATGTAACCCAAACAAACTTTAAACGCGTTTTTCTCGAAACGTCTTTCGACGGCTCGTTGATAAAATCTTCGAAACTACTGAACCGGTCCTTATGAAATTTAAACCACATATTCTTTACAACTATAGCTATAGCGCATAACAAGGATTTTTTAAATTTTGATATTTACTTTTTTGCCAAAAACGGTCAAAAAACACGTTTTTTTTTCGAAAAATGTCCGCCATTTTGTTATTCTTGCATATATCAATAATCGTATGATATGCGCTATAGCCATTAACATACTGAATCTAAAACAGTTTGATTTTTTTGTTTCGGATGATTCATCTCCGAGATTTCATCAACGCAGACCTACAATCTTTTAGGACATTTTTTAACTACCATTTTCGTCTATAAATAGTGACTTAAATAAATAAAAACTTTTTTTTAATGTATTTCGAAAATGTATTTATTAAGTGTAACAATTTTTATATCAATATCTATAATATAAACCGATCAAAAAATTCATGAAAATAGCCTTCAGCGTCTCAAGTGAGAAGACCCCTTAATAAAATCGTAGTGAAAGCTAGTAAAAATAAAAACACCACAAAAATCTGTGTTTCAAGATTCGTTCTATCCATAGCGCAAAAAGTCCGAGATTAACGAGTGTGAAAAAAGTGCCGTGGCTCGTCGCCTCTAAAATGCGCAAACGTCATTGAGCATCGCGCGATATTCGGCTATAGGCATACAAAAGTAAAAATCTCGCGGCGTTTCTCCGTCAGGTGGAAAAATCGCCGTTCATCGTGTGCTCCGTAGGTACGGCAGGGCGCGTTCATTCGTTTTCAAGGTCGCGAATAATTGACCGTTACGCCGAATACAAGTTTCCGTTGTTGGAGAAAAAAAAAAGAAGATGGCCATGCGTGGGTGTCAAACCACTGTATGCCAATTAGAAGGGAGAGAAAGATTGCCATAGCGCCTGTGCGGAATATGTGCACGGTATGCCAGCGCTCACGAGATAATTCGTTGGAACGAGGAAGGGGAAACGATCGTTCGGTATACATGGGGGGACAGTGGGAGGCATGGCGGAAAAGAATAAAATATACGAACGTCGCCACGTGGAGGCGATATGCGCGTGGTTTCCCTCCGAAACAGCAGAACCGGATTTTGTACGTCCGTATGGGGGAGCGTGTTTTCCAATGCCCGAGACGCTCGCCGGGCTCGAGAGGGCGTGGAAAAAAACCGGTTGAAGTCCGGTAAAAGGGACGAAAACCCAGCAATTTTTAGCGTAGAATATGAATTTTTGACTTTTTGAAAGTGAAAAATTTCGTCAGATAATTGTTAATAACAAATGAACTATGCGATATAAAAAAATCCTACGTACTTCCATACACAATGTATTTTTCAATATATTCAACATTTCAAGTGAATCGGTTGAAAATTGTCTGTGTTATGTTTCCGGCCAATTTAAAAAATGCAGTTTTGAGATAAACGCTGCACAGTCGCCATTTCGAAATTAATCGCTTCAAAAAAAATATTGTATACAGTCACTGATATGTATGATAAACACCCTTTTTTATAATCTTGATTTATTTTGTAGTTTTTCTGAAAGAAAAATCCCCAAAAAGCCTTTTTCGGTCTCTAGAGTGGCCTAACCGCTTAATGAAAGTGACCCCAATAAAATGTTGCCCCTCAACTCGTCCCAACCCTAAGCAATAGGGGTTGAAAACATAAAAATCGCCGTATCTCGATAATTAATAGCCCGATCAAAAAATATTTCGAACAAAAGTTGTTTGGAATAATAAAATTCGTATAAAGTTATCTGACGTTCAACCCGCTATATTTGATAATAGCGTCCTTGTCTGGGTCAGTGGTGCTCTCTTGTTTTTATGCCGCTATTTTCAAAGATAAGGCATTGGATGTCGGATAACTTTATACGTAATCTATTATTCCAAACAACTTTTGTTTGAAACATTTTTTCATCGGGCTATTAATTATCGAGATACGGCGATTTTTAAGTTTTCAACCCCTATTTCTTAGGGTTGGGGCGAGTTGAGGCGCAAAATTTTATTGGGGTTACTTGCAGTATGCAACCATCGGCCTTCAGTAAAAAATTTCACATTCAACGCTAAAAACTGCTGGATTTTTGTCTCTTTATGTTGACTCAATGGCTATTTTTTCGTAGCGATTTTTCTCTCGAACGTAATTAAAAAAAAAAAAAAAAAAAAGATTCCTTAGCTGGTTTGGAAAAAAGGAGCTTCTCATTGGCGTAGCGAGCATTATTTCTGGGGGGGGGGGGACCTGACAAAAAAAATTATTTAGTTTACAATCATCTCTTTTCAAAAATAATATTGACATATTAGTCGATAATCACGTTACACACATAAAATATGAATCTTTAATCATACGTTCTTCATATATCATTTTAAAAAAGCGTCAACTGCATGAGCGAACGGTAGATTCTTATAATCGGCATTGTAGATTTACAATGATATTATCTATTGCTTGATAGCAAATGTTGATCTTCCAGCATTCTTCTAGTTGCGTATCGCCCGGCAATTCTAATGTATTTCTTTTGCTCACAGTTAACTTAATTGTGAAATTCGAATATCTATTTAATTGGCATAATAAAATAATTACTTTTCATACAAGTTACGAAATTACGATGAAAAAAATAGTTCAAGTTTTATTAAATTATTTCTGTGTGCTTGCTTGGGTTAAACTTTAATAAAATTAATCAATTATTTGAATTTAATCATTCCAATCGATTAGGGGGGCGGGGTACCTGTGCCCCCACCTGGCTACGCCGCTGGAGCCTCTCCGCGTCAGCGGTGAACGTGCTCAAAAAAGAATTTGACTTGACATTATTGTGCAAAGGAAGAAAAAAACCTTTCAATCAGATTGAAGTTTTGCATCGTTGGTATGCAACGAAAATTATTATTTTTCAATTGTTCGAATATCTTTTGGCAAATATTCGTCGAGAAAAACCCTCAATCATTTTTAAGTCGCTCATTTAGAGATCAGTAATTTGAACTTGCAAAAAAATCATTTGTAAAATAATAAAAATGAAGAAATGAAAATATGAAAAAGAATTTTCGTTGCAAGACCGTTTTTTTACATGACTGTTGTTGTCGACCAATTTTAAAGGTAGCCCTTAGAGGGTTGTCCCTTCAACGCCCTGGAAATACCAAAAACGTGCCCAAAAAGTGCTCGAAGAATTTCTCGAAAATTCTTTGCCATCGCACCGATAGTTTAAATAAGATAAAACCAAGTTTAGAACTCGCGCACTGTAGAGCAGGCTCGAAAAATCGCTTTGCGGTATACGAGAGATTGGAACTCTGAAATAGTATGTTACGCGATCGGAAGGTCGACGCGCGTCGATTCCGTTAGGTAATGCCGTCGTCGCGTGCCCGCGTGCCTATAATACAGGCAGGTACATTATTTTCAGCGGTCCCCACTTCGGTCTGTGTAATAGCTGGTATATTCCACGGAAAGTCGAAAGATAAAAAGTACTACAGAAAAAAAACGATCACCTCGATTCTTTCGTCCCTTGTCGATATGCCGCGCAGTTCTGAAGGGGGGGGGGGGGGGGGGGGGGATCCGTTTGTAACGTCAAGGAGAACTTATGACGGAAATTGAACTCCACGAGAAAGCTGAGCGATATTCGATTTTAAGTAATTAATATTTTTTCGGATTTTTTTTTTACGAAAGATTTATTTACCATTTTTTAGGGTATTTTTTATTTTTTGCTACTTTTGGCTACTTTTGGCTGTCACATGGTATTTTTTTTATTGATCTTAAAAAATGGTGAAATGTTTTCTCTTAAGGGGTTACCCCCACTTGCGATTTTGAAAAAATCGATTTTTTTTATTGCATTTTTTTTAAGTATAAGTATCTGAGAATATGTCCTGAAAATTTCAAGTCGATCCGAACAAAATTGACTGAGATATGAGCGTTGAAAGAGAAGAATCCGCGTTGAAAGAGCGTTGAAAGAGAAACTTTAAACGCGTTTTTCTCAAAATGGCATTTCTGAAGTCGGTGACCAAGATTACTCGAACACTAATGAACCGATCTTCTTGAAATTTTGCAGGCTTATTTAATACATAAAAATGTAGTCCTTAATCGTTCGATTTTTTTTTTCGAAAAAAAAATGGCCGTTTTATAGCCAAAAAACGGCCATTTTTTTTCGTTAAAATCGAACCATTAACTTTGACTGTCCGCCATTTTGTGAAAAATGAATATTTTTTAAAATCCTTCGATTAAAGACTAGTTTATACTTATATTTGACTGAATCCATCCGCATTTTTTTCTTCAGATGATCCACTTCGCCGCAATGTTGGTCACCGCAAACCGTGTATATAAAAACATTATTTCATTGACGGCCATTTGCCACTAAACAATGTAATATTTTTCAATAAAAAAATTACTGAAAGTTCTTCAAGATGTGTTCTTTAAGATGGTATATTGATCGATTAAAAAAGTTTTGTAGTTTTCTTTTAAAAAATTCATGAAAAAGGCCTTTTTTGCGCTACAAGTGGGGGTAACGCCTTAAAAAAGAAACCTTTTGAAGAAGAAATTTTCATGAACCTCGTACAAGATAACTCGAAAACTATTTGATCGATTATTTTGAAATTCCGCACACTTCTAGATAACATAATTACCGTCCATGTGAACCTAAAGTTTCTCGAAAATTATTTTTAAAAACTACTTTTCCATTGACAAATACTGTGGTAAACATTTTAAGAACATTTTTTTCAAAAACGTGACATTTCTAAAATGTCCACTTTTCTTTGGGTTTCTTAGGTTCACATAGAGCGTGTGGGTCTTAGGAATCTAAAACTTCTTGGCTCTGATGTTTCGGATGAACAGACCAGACGCTAGGTTGTACGCCGTGGAACAACTCAGGCGGCAGCCGTCTCTGAAGCAAGAATCCTACAGTCGCCATTTTTGAATATATATTCTATTTTCAATTTGCAATATTCAAAGATGTGCATAAAATTTTAATTATGTAGAATTAGTAGTTTCGACACGAACATTTTTTTCGAGATTTTTTTTAGAAAGGAAAAATCAAGTGCGCCCAGTAAATATTGAGGTATCTTTTCATGTATATTTAAAATGTATTAAAAAAATGTTCAACATGGAACAATAAATGACTGCCGATTTAGCAGCCTATTCCATGTGCGTCTTGCCACTGCAGTCCCCAATCAAGGGGAAAGATGCAGCTCGTAATTCTTGACTGAACGAAATAAACAAATAAAATGTTCAATCGTCATATATTTTTCTTCTGGGTGATTTAAGAAAAAGCTGAAAAAATCGTGAAATGATAAATTTTCTCAGGTTTAAAAAAAATGCGTTAAAAAAACACTTTAACGTGCTATAAAAATTATTTAAAAAGACTTTCAACGACTCTTTTAAGGGATTAGGCCACAGTAACGGGTATAAAATCATGTGCGAATTTAACAATTTTTTTCGTATGAAAAAGTGATTCACTCATAAAGTTGGTTACACATCTATTTAGTATGAATATCAAGCTGTTAATAAATATTTTTTTTTTTCGATGTCCAAAATGGCCGATTACTCGAAACTTCTCGAAACAGCTTTTTTCCAATTGACGTGACAAATAACTTCAACAATTTTCACTCGATTTACTTCAAATTTAAATGTTATGTTCCTAATTGCATTTCGCAGAGAAGTACGTACGGAATTTCTGAGTAATCGAAAACTTTTCATTTTATGAGCAGTTATAACGGAATTTTTCACTGAAAATTTATTTCTTAAGTTCAAATTACCTACAACTTTTGAATAAAACAATATTTTTTAAATTCCGTACGTACTTCTCTAGGTATTCTAATGTAGATTGACGAGAATTTTTGTTTTTTGTTCTACGTAAAAATTGTGGATGCTAAACGTCACGCCGCGGAGCGCCTAAAAAAAAGATAACAAAAGAAAATACTAGTAGACGGCCATTTTGTACATCGAGAAAAAAAATATTTTCTAACGGCTTGATTTTCATACTAAATAAATGTGTAATTAATGTTATGAGTGAATCACTTTTTCATACGAAAAAAAATGTTGAATTCGCACATGATTTTATACCCATTACTGTGGCCTAACCCCTTAATTCACTTTGAAGAGACCCTCATACTGAAGAAAATAAACGTTGGTTTTATTCAATAGGTCGTTTAGTTTTTTTGCTATCACGCCCGCCAATTTGGAAAAATCGTGAAAATGAAAACTGGATCCATCGGTTCTCTGCTTTTGGCCTTGTATTTCATAAATATATTCAATATGCCACTGTCACTTCGTAAATATATTCTTGGATAGTTTACCTATCGATTAAATCAATAAAACGAAAAACCATTTTTCGGACCTTCTAATCCCGCCTCAAGTAAAAAAAGATCACGTTCTCGAGTATTTTCGAAGATTAGCCAGTTCGTAATGTCTTTGACGATATAATTTAGAGGTCGAAATTGAAAAACATTCTTGGCTCGTGCTCAATCCCGCCGAGCCTCCTTGGTCCCAAAGCCGAAACAACCGAGCCCCCGAAGTTCCTCCCGGCCTTTGTGTCCGAAGCGTTTCATTGGCAGCGAAAAAAAAACCGACCGAGTCGCGACCAAGTCACGGCCCTGGTAAAGTCACGTTTTGCTTTATTCTTCGGTACACCGTGAAGACCATCGAAAAACGATGAATGAAAACTACAATCGTACTTGAGGTCAGGATGGAATGAGAACGATAAGAGAACGAGGACGCTAATTGGCGGTCTTTGGTGGTCGAAAAGAATGAGTGCGAGCTGAGGTGGATCTCCGACGGTACAGACAAGTGCGAAACAGTCGTTACGTGGATCACTCGTGGTCTACATAACGAAACACTCTCCTAGTGTAACACATTTTTTTTTATCCTCGCCCCCGAATCACCGCGCGCTAATATTAGACCGCGGGCTTCTTGGCAAATCCAAGTGCTTTTATTCAATGAACCCGTTGGACTAAAAATGTATAAACGTACAGCGTAACTTTTCATCGACAGTCTCTGGCCTCGAGTCCAAAGAACTTTTCGCTCGGGATGATGCACCCACCGTGCCTACCATTGCGAACGATGATGGGCGTTGCTCGAACGAAAAGAACAACAAAAAATCGAAACGCGACAACGCTATTGCGTTTTATTAAGGCATTTAGACAGGAAAAAAAATTTTCCTGTCTAAATGTATATCCCGAGGGAGGGATTTTTTAAACTACGAAATAATTATTTTACAATTATCAAACTTTGGGTATAATTTAACGTTTTTCTTTAAAAAAAAATTTAATTGTTTATTAACAATAATGATGTCATTTTTCGTCGAAAAATAGAAAGAAAGATAAACAATTTATAAAAAACATTTTTCGTAAACAATTTTCCAAAAAAACAATAGTAAAAAATAGAAAAAAAACGTTATTAACAATACTGTCACTTTTCCTCAAAAAATAGAGAAAAAATTCAACATTATTTTGGTGATGGAAATACGGTCATGAAAAAAAGCTTGGTAGGCTTAGGTAGTACTATCTATTTTGGGAAAAAAGATTTTTTTTTTGTTTCAGATGAACCGGGTAGCCAAAGTCGAGCACACCGTTGAGCTCCTCACGTTCGAAGGTCCTTCGCGAGCTCGTTCATAACTTCTTTCATCATTAATATTTTTTTATGAAATTTGGCACACAACTTTGTTTATGGACGTATGTATAAAGGTCCAAACGATTTTTCAGTCATCTTAATTATTCCTTCGAAATTATTTCTTTTCAATAATCCCGATTTTCGGGTTATCACGATGGCCTAGCCTCTCAATGCGGATGAAGTAAAAACAGAAATACGATAAAATGCTTACGTATATTTATCGTAAATATGAAACATTTTGGTTTTTTTTTACAGAGATATTTTCAACGCACATTCTTTTGTTTGAAAAAACAAATTCATGAACGGAAATCGCCAGACGATTTTCAATTCGAATAATCATCAAAATTGAGCATCTCTTATAAACTATTCGAATAAAAAAAATAATAATACGAAAAAGTGATTACGTTTATTCATCGTGAAAAGGAAAAATTTCGTTTTTCCACACTGATATTTTCAACGCACGATCGTATGGTTGGAAAAATTCATAAACAGGAATCTTCAGATGGTTTTCAATACCAATAGTGATAGAAATTGAGGATCTCTTATGAACGAAGTGAATTTAAAAAAAAACAAGAATACGAGAAAGTGGTTACGTATATTTATCGAGAAAACGAAACATTTTTTTTCGTTGAAGTCGTGTTACAATCCATGAATTGAAAAATGTATAAAAAAGAATATCCAAATGGTTTTTAATTTAAACCACGACAAAAATTCGAGATTTAATTCTAAACAGCTCGAATTATCAAAAAAATCAAAATACGCATGAATAATAATGTATAATTGCCGCGAAAACGATTAATTTAAATTTAATTGAAAAAGAAATAATGTACCAAAATGTCCCGAAGGTTTTTAATTCAAACACCGATAAAAATTGGAAACCTCATCGCAACGATTCGAACGGTGTAAAAGTTGGAGGATTTTTCCTAAAGGACTTTCCCGATGAGATTTCGTTGCGTCGTTGGAATGCAACAAAAGATATTATTTTTCAATTACTCGAATTTCTTTTGGCAATTATTCGTTACGAAAAACCCTTAATCATGTTTTAAGATATTCCCCTCGCGAAGGGCCGTATTTTGTGGGGGCATAAATAAATAACTTATAGTAGCGCTTAATAAAAAAAAAGTCCCAATCAAATATTATACCCAACGATAAACTGGAATAAAAAAATCCGCGCAAATTTAGTAGATTTAGACATTTTTACATTTTCACTGAAAAGTCGCGGCTACGAAAATTCTTCTGCTAGTCACATTTTTTTCAAGTTTTATTATTAAGGGGTTACCCCACTTGCGATTTTGAAAAAATCGATTTTTTTTTATTGCATTTTTTTGAAGTATAAGTATCTGAGAATATGTCCTGAAAATTTCAAGTCGATCCGAACAAAATTGACTGAAATATGAGCGTTGAAAGAGAAGAATCCGCGTTGAAAGAGCGTTGAAAGAGAAACTTTAAACGCGTTTTTCTCAAAATGGCATTTCTGAAGTCGGTGACCAAGATTACTCGAACACTAATGAACCGATCTTCTTGAAATTTTGCAGGCTTATTTAATACATAAAAATGTAGTCTTTAATCGTTCGATTTTTTTTTTCGAAAAAAAAATGGCCGTTCCATAGCCAAAAAACGGCCGTTTTTTTCGTTAAAATCGAACCATTAACTTTGACTGTCCGCCATTTTGTGAAAAATGAATATTTTTTAAAATCCTTCGATTAAAGACTAGTTTATACTTATATTTGACTAAATCCATCCGCATTTTTTTCTTCAGATGATCCACTTCGCCGCAATGTTGGTCACCGCAAACCGTGTATATAAAAACATTATTTCATTGACGGCCATTTGCCACTAAACAATGTAATATTTTTCAATAAAAAAATTACTGAAAGTTCTTCAAGATGTGTTCTTTAAGATGGTATATTGATCGATTAAAAAAGTTTTGTAGTTTCCTTTAAAAAAATTCATGAAAAAGGCCTTTTTGCGCTACAAGTGAGGGTAACGCCTTAATAGTTTCTTTAAACATCACGTCACCCCCTGTTTTTATTGTCGTCACGGAAACTTTAGAATTTTTCCACACGCATGAGCCGTTTACATACGACATCTGGAGTTATTTAGTGTATAAATTATTAGACAGAAATGTGGCCGGCTTATCTCCACAAAGTGCCGTATAAATAAGACGATTTTTAGAGTCGTAATTTTGCGTTAAAAATTCCGCAACTTGACTTGAAATTTTTCCAGTATACTGGCATATATGTTTATTCAATTATAGACGAAAATACGTTACTTGTTCAATATTCGAGTTCGTGGAATAAATACCTTAAGGGGGAAGATACCTTTAGGCAAGGACATTTTTTTCTGATTTTCACGACATTGAAGTTTGCATGGATGGAATGCAACGATAATTCATTTAAAAAAATGTAATTGCCTCATTTTCATTATCATACAAAAATGTCTCTTACACATTTGGACTTCAGATTATCAATAAGGACTCTGAAAAAAGTCCGTGTATTTTTGGAGGCTCGAATTTGACAAAATAAAATTAGGCTACGTAACTTTCGTTGCGTTTCGGCGATGCAAACTTCAGTATAATTGATTTGCATTACTTAAAAAAAAAGAAGCCGTCCTTCACCATTTTTCTCAAATTTAAAGATTTTTTTAAACTTCTCTTGGCTGTTTATGGTATTTTTTTAATCAATCTTCACAAATGGTGGAAGTATAGCACGGTCTTTTAAACTGCATTTTCGAAACTGGCGTGACGTTTAGTTAAAAAACTAATCGACTTGATAAAATTTGGTATAAAGATTTCTAACCTTATTGTCTAAAACATTATCGTAAATGTTTTTGAAAAAAGGAATTTTAAGTATTTTTTTATTGCAAAATGTAGCCATTTTTCGGAAAGTCCAATCTTTTTGTTTCAAAGCGTACCAATCGATTTTCAACATTTCTCACTTTTTCTTAGTTCATATTCCGCATATGAGTGTTAATGAAATAAAAATCTTCGTTGGGTTTTTTTTTCGGATTAATTCCGCCTACGCTACGCGTCACGCCATTTTTGACGATTCATTAAAAAAAATACCATATAACAGCCGAAAGTAATAATAAGACATACCCTAGGTCTCGAAAATGGTGAAGAAATAATTCCTCTCACAAAGAAATTATGAAAATCAGCCATTTTCCTCACCTTCAAGTACCCCCCCCCCCCCCCCCACCCGTATATTTATACATCTACAATGTAAATCTCCAAAAAAACATACATCGTAAAATCATAAAAATAAAAGTATTTTCGTGGCATTCCAACGGTACAAGCTTCGAGACCACTTTTCCCGCCCCTGCAAAGGAGAGTAAAATAAATAAAAGGAGATTTATCATTGCGATAAGCCAAAGATCCTCGCCTCGAGTTCTGCCAGTCTCGCATTCACCGAAGTCATTAATACGCGCGTTTTTTTTTTCTTCAATTTTCTCCCTCGAATGTCTCGCGATAATGCGCGCGACCTCGAGAAGCGTTCGATCTGGTGCATCGCGGCGGGCGGGAACGAGGATTTCGTGTGGTGTTACGTAATTGTTGACAGTCGGCTGCTGTCACCGTGAGAGCGCGCATGAGCCGAGGCGCGAGGTGAACCGCGCGATCTCCGCGAAATATCGCCCTAAATCGAGTACAGGTGTACGGAACGTCAAAATAAATGTAACAATTAGCACGATACTGCCGTTATTTATTTCAGCCCTCGCTCCATTTTCGTCAAGTTTCCGATGACAATCCACGAGAATTTTGAGAGACAAAATCCAATTGGAATTTTCCTATGACTTATTTTCTTGGCACTTTCCCACGAAACGCATAAATTTAGCAGGTTGAACATTTTTTTTTCGCTTTGATCTCACGGGTAGAGTGGTGCCCTCTGGGTATTCGGGGATTCGCGCGTAACCGCCACCTTCGCGTTTCCCGCACCCTGTTCCGATTCGGGTCTGAAGCGCGGCGCGGGGGAGGGGGGCGGTTGTAGGACACGCGCTCGAGCGCGGCCTCTCTCCGGTCGATAAGGTCGGGCTTTCCACCGCCACGTATATAAGACCGCCAGTGTATTGGACCGTCGCCCCGCGCTCCCTCCTGACCGCCGCTCACTCACTCTCTCGCTCTCTCTTATTTGATTTTACGAGATTTTCACTCGATGCCCCAACCGAAGTTTCTTCCGATTTACGTTCGCGAATATACTCTTCGAAAGCCAGAAATCCCTCGAGTCTTCCAGACGAAAAAAATCTCACACAGGCTTATTGGAGGCGGATGGGAGAAAAATGAACCGCATGTGCGTCGCGAACCGCGCACGGCGTGCAAATTCTACCCTAGCAGAAGACTCGGCGAGCGTCTACGTCTATACGTTATATTCGAACGCGATACGAATTTAAATTTTGAAAAAAACCGCTACTCTTTTCTCGCGTTTATTATTGGCTATCGGAGAAAAAAAGGTGTGTAAATTGATGCTAAAAAAGCATTGCACTCACCTGGACTTCCAGACAACGCGCAGCGCTTAAACGAAATAGTGCCATCGTTGGTCGTTTTTGCTCGTTTTCTTCTTCCCCGCGTCCTTCCTGTTATTTAAATATTCCTTCGAAACGAGGCGCGTTATACAATCCTGATGTGGATTCGTTCTTACGGTGTACGTGTATTTATAATTTACATGTATATGTATATGCGTGTGTATAAATATATTAGATATACCGAACGAACCGACCGCGCTAAACTCTGGCGCTCGACTCGAGCTCGCTGACTGAACTCTCCGATTCTACGAGTTCTCTCCCCGTGGAAGACACTCGCCCCTACCACCCCGACCGTTGGCGTCACAGGCGTTCGAGCTAAAACCGCGCCACGGACGCGCATGCGCTCTTCGCAATGTCCACTCGATGCTTTTTCTTCCCGTGCGATCGGCCGAGTCGCTCGCATTCTCAAGAGCAAACTCTATCGCTTCTCTCGCCTTGAACATTTTCATATGATGTATCAGGGCAATGAGAAATTTTCCAAACTAGGCGAAAGGCGAGTCTACGGGAATTTAACTTTTGCGGAACGGTTGGCGTTCTCTTCGAAGGTCCTACTCACCTTACGGTTTCGCGCGCTCGTCCCTCGGCTCGCGCAGGCATCGAGCGAAAAAGAAGGCGGGGAAGGGGGAGACGAGAGCGAGAGAGAGAGAGAGAGAGAGAGAGAGAGAGAGAGAGAGAGAGAGAGAGAGAGAGAGAGAGAGAGAGAGAGGGTGAAAGTTGTGACCTGGCATTTTCTTGGAATTAGGCCGGACAATAAGGATCGGGTATAAAGTATTTCTTTTTATTTAAATACCTGCCGTCAGCACTTCTTGAGAAGCCCACTTTTAGTGTTTGCTGTATACAGATATGCATACGCTTCAACGCGTTAGACTCCTGTGATAACCCGAAAATCAGGGTTATTAAAAAAATTATTTTTAACAAGTGAGTAGGATCGTTGAAAAAATGGTTTGGACATTTATTTGTATGTACATTAACGAAATTGTGTACCAACTTTCGTGTGAAAATATTAATAATTAAAGAAGTTCTAGACAATCTCGTGGAAGACCTTCGAACGTGAGGGGCTCAACGGTCAACTTGATTTTGGCCACCCGGTCGATCTGGAACAATAAAAAAACGAGTTAATTTTTTTCCAAAAATAGATAATATTGGTTGAGACTTGACCGACCTCTTTTTCGTTATCGTGTATCAATCATAACACAAATGTGATTTTTTTTCGTTTTTTTTTCGAATCAAAATGTCATTATTGTTGATAACTACTGAAAGAAAAGTGCTGAGAACAAAAACGTCGGTCGAGACTAAACTACTATTACACTCAACAAGTGTACGAAATTTCAAGTCAATCCGATCGTTACATGTCGAGAAATCGTGTACACGGTTTTGAAAAACATAGTTTCGAGAAAAACACATTTAAAGTTTGACTAGTAGTTAAATCGTTGTAATGATAAGTTAACCTTTAATCTGCAATTTGCGCAACATATGTTGGACCTTCCTCTTTAATTTGAGTTGCTTCAAGCGACGAACGAGAGTTTTGACCTTTTCACAGTAGCCTAACCCCTTAAGGGCTTACACCTATAGTGCGTTCAGCCAGAGAACGACACGCTTTCGAACCTATATTCTTTCGGTGCGGTCCGATGCCGCCTGATGCACCGCCCTCTTTACCCTCTCCACGTTGCCATGTGCTGCAGGACCCAATACGGCACTGAGCAGCAAGCCCCACTACCCCCACCCGGCCTACAGACCGCACAAAGCTGCGCGGCGCTGTGTCGTTCTCTCGTTGAACGCAGTATAGATGGAGCTTTCGGGAATATCGATTTTGCGTTTTCGACTGATTCTCAAAATATAACGTTTCGATAAAAATTGTCTGAACATTGCAAGTCGACCCGTTGAAAAGTCAGGGAGTCATGGGCGTTTATAGGTACGCTTTACGGACCAAAACTTTAAATGAGCTGAAGCGTTAGCCGCAATCCAAGTTAGAAAAAAAAATTACGTTATTGTCCAGACTATACTGAATCTTTACGAATTTTTTGAAATTTTTTTACCACAGAACACCAGAGATAAAAAATTGTTGTATGCATGTCATTTTATGTGCGTTTAAATGGGCAAGACGTTCACGCTACGATAATGTAATTTTTTCGGCCATTTGGCACGAAGATAAACCATTTCTAACAACGGATTAACGCAAACTAAACCTTGCTGAACATTTAGAAGAAAAAAAACTCCTCTCGCTCATCGCGAAGCATATATATTCAATATTGAACCATCAAGGTTTGAAAAAAGATTACGAATCTTGGCTGGCGAATGAAGAGCATTGCTGCCAACCTCAATGTCCGTGAAGTTGCCGTATTTCGGCGACGTTTATTGGGATTACAAAAAATCTCCGCTGTTTGACAAAAGATGGCTCCACCGGGAGGTTATGGTTGAAATTGTTAGATGTAAAACGTCATATCGTAAGGTTGGACATCTGACAAGACCATAACCTTGAAATTTTAGCGATTTTGTATCAGCATCACATAATTTTTTCGTGCGAAAATGTAGAGTTTTGAGCCGAATAAGCGTCATTTGCGGGGACTTTTGGGTTCCTTCCGCCGGCCTTCCGCTACGTTCTTTATCTTCAACGTCAAACTCACCGTTCTTAAACTTTTGAAATCACTCACGATAACTTCTCTCACTCAAAGAAGCCTCACCATATGCTCTCTCAAGCAATCGATGCGCCTCAGCTGCAGATTTCTTCGAATTAAAGAAGTAATAAATCAAAAGTTCTAAATCGCTAATATTTCAAGGTTATGGTCTTGCCAAATGTCCAACCTTAAGACATGACGTTTTACATCTGATAATTTCAACCATAATCTCCTGATGGGGCCATCTTTTGTCAAACGGCGAAGACTTCTTCGTACTCTCAATAATATTAATTGATAGTAATATTAAATAATCTCGTGACATAAATATGAATAGGCTTGATTATAAATGACTCAAAAATTCATTCCGGATTGTATAGAGCATTCACTGCCTCAGCTTTTTCATAATCACCATCGATAATATTTTAATTTTTCATGTCAGCAGTAACACAATTTATTTTATACACGCTATAAAAATATAAAAATGCATGATTTTGCCCCTTTTATTATTTAATTATATATTTTATGAAAAATTAGCATTAGAATCTAAACCTCGTATCTATTTTTCTGAAGTCAATTGAAAAAAAGCACAAACAGTCATTTGACTCAACTGGACCGCGCCAACCTCCTCAAACGCATTTTTCTCAAAATGACCTTTTCGAAATCGGTGACCAGGATATATAAAAATTCACTGCGCCGATCAACTTCAAATTTTACAAGCTCCTTTTACATATCAAAAAGCAGTGCTTGAACGAAGGATTTTTTTCTCGATACATAGTTTTTTTCTTTCACTTTGGATAATTTCGATACTTTCATTTTGGACCTCGGCCAGTTCTTTCAGAAATCAATATTTTATCCTTCGCGCAAGCACTAGATAATTTCATGCAAAAACTAAACTGAAGTGATTTTTCTTCATTTCGTATTATTTGTTTTCGAGCAGCCGTGGTGACCGCCCAGGACGTTTTGCAAACAGCTCTCTGCACAAACCATTTTATCTACCACATCTATAAAGATTTTCCAATACAAAAATTATAAAAGATACTCAAAATCATACTCGTTAACGTAAATAATAAAAAATTCAAACCTGCACACGTTTTTCCAGAAAAAATTCACGAAAATTCTTCTTTTTCCGGCCACGCTAATAGAAATGTCAGATACGTAGAAACTTGATATTTTGAAAATAAAAATGTAATTCATCGTAATATTTTTTTAAATGTCGCTCGTTCATACGGGACGGGGTTTTTATTTTATTTATTTTTGCTCGTCGATAAAGACAGCGTATCGATCTATTCGTGAAAACAAATTCGTTCCATTAAGCCAATATTTTTTCGCACACGTCCAAGCAAACGGAGACTCTGAAATAAAACGGAAAAAAATATAATTTTATCGGAAAATCTTCGCGTTTTATCGTGTCGATCGCGTCGTATTGGACTAACCTGTTTAAGGTGAACAAATGAAATCCACTGGCAGCCTCCCTCGCGAAAATTTCTAATATCAACATCCTCGCTAATTGAACGCCGTAATCGCAAACCGCCTGATCGTCGTCCTTGATCGGCTCAATGTCCTGCAGGACTTTTTGAGGAATCTCAAAGCTGCACAACTGCGCTATCCTTGCGAGAGATTTATAGCTCTGAATTGGAAATATGCCGGGTATTATGGGCACCCTTATGCCCGATCTTCTGCAATCTTCGACGAATTGGACGAACACCTCGGATTCCAGAAATATTTGAGTTATCACAAAATCCGCACCGGCTTCGACCTAAACATAAATTTAAACACACTGCAATTATTGAAATAAATTAAAACTGCGATAAACTTTTTTTTTCTTGAATTTTTGGTATAACAAAAATAAAAAAGGCTCAATGAGAACTAAATATTCTGCTAATTTGTTGATATTTTTATAGTAATTTATTGCATATTGTAATTATATATATATATATATATATATATATATATATATATATATATATATATATATATATATATATATATATACACAAATCACAAAATCATTTAAAAAATTGAAATTTTCCTGCTCCTTTAATTTTTTTGCTGAGTGTGTGTGTATGTATATATATATATATATATATATATATATATATATATATATATATATATATATATATACATACACACACACTCAGCAAAAAAATTAAAGGAGCAGGAAAATTTCAATTTTTTAAATGATTTTGTGATATATATATATATATATATATATATATATATATATATATATATATATATATATATATATATATATATATATATATATACTCAGCAAAAAAATTAAAGGAGCAGGAAAATTTCAATTTTTTAAGTGATTTTGTGATTTGTATATATATATTAAAGGAGCAGGAAAATTTCAATTTTTCACTTAAAAAATTGAAATTTTCCTGCTCCTTTAATTTTTTTGCTGAGTATATATATATATGTATGTATGTATGTATGTATATATATATATATATAGCAGGAAAATTTCAATTTTTTAAGTGATTTTTGAAAGGCCGTAACTTCGTGAAAAATAGTCGTATCGGGGAAAAAAACCATTGTGAAGCTTGAAATATCTAATTGAAGAATCTCGCGGAGAATTTTTTTTTGTGCATCAGGCTCGGCGCTGTCATAAGAAATAGCACGAGGGAAACATTTTCGATTTTTTATTTCAAAATTGTCCGTAGGCTCAAAAAAAAATCCTTTTTTTTCTTTCTAAAGGTCTTTTAGCTTGATTCTTTAGCTTCAATTTGGTATTTTTTTGCTCACTGTACGACCATTTGTCACTGAGATATCGCCGATTGAATGGAAAGTCAGCTTTTTTCTTTAATCATCGATATCTCATGACCTTAACATGCCACACTTATTTTTTCGGGACATACTTGCCACACTCAGGTTTGGGGGACCCCATTCAAATTTTCCATCATAACTCCCAGTAAAACAGCCGTATTCCGATGGCTTTTTTAAAAATCGATAGCCAATTAGTCGAAAAATCTGTCTATGCATTGACCGATAAGAATTTCGGAGATATACTCGTTCAAAAAATATTTTCTATCGAGAAAAGCGATTTTTTTTTGTTTTTATGAGTTTTGTTCGGGTTTCTCAGACCCCAGTTGAGCATGCGAGGGTTAATAATCGTACAGTGAACGGCAGGCCGGTTTCGGACACGAACAAATCCTCTATAAGTTCCTCTTGGTATTTCAAAGGAAATTTTCTTTTTAAGCTCAATACTGATTTGAATAAGTACAAAAAAATGACTCTTTCTGCCGTTTTGGAAAATCCACCACAATTTAGCAAATATTGCGAAAATTACCAATGTTTCCAGGGTTTTTTGAGCTCAATACATGCCCAAAGACCCTGTACAACAAGGATCACTTTTATTGCTCCTTAAACGTCAATTGATGATGATTAAGATGCAATTTTTTCTCAATTTTTCTCACAATTCACAAAGATAAAAAAAACAAATTCAATTTTTTTTTATCTTTGTTGTATAGTTAATGAGAAATTGTAAGAAAAATAACAGACGTTTTTCGTTTTTTACATTTGATGAATAGTTAATGATAAATTGTAAGAAAAATAACGGAAATTATTTTTGTTCTCAAAATATTGAATTTTTTTTTCCAAATAAATTTTATTCGCTCGATATTTGTGAGTAGTGAATGCAAAATTGTGAGAAAAGCAACGATTTTTTTCTTTTATCTTTTCCATCATTAATTGACGTTTAAGGAGTAACAAAAGTGCGAGATCCTTAAACTAGAGATTTCAAGCTTCAAAATGCTTTTTTTCCCCCGATACGACCATTTTTCACGAAGTTACGGCTTTTAAAAAATCAATGAAAAAATGTTACATTTTTCTGTTGACGTAATTTTTTGCTGAGTGTGTGTGTGTGTGTGTGTGTGTGTGTGTGTGTGTGTGTGTGTGTGTGTGTGTGTGTGTGTGTGTGTGTGTGTGTGTGTGTGATTGATTTTTAAATAAATTTCTATTTTTGAACTATATAAGTTGTACAGGTTGCGAAAAATGTTGAACAATAAGGATTGTCGCACCTTTTCTTTCAGGTACATTATGTCCATTTCTTTGGACACGGACTCCGGATGCATTTGTGGAAATCCCGCGACGCAAATGACAAATTTATTTCCATAATTCAGCCTTATGAATCTCACCAAATCAACCGCATGTTGGAAATCTCCGTTACCGGTGCAGTTATCTGCATCACAGAACAATAAGCGGGAGATACGATATCTCGGATTTTTCGTCATCGCCAACAGGGTCACTTCGTACACGAATTCTTTAATTCCGTTAATCATAACATTTTCCAGTTTTCGACAAAAATGCAATTTCAATGCGCGTCTAGTGAATTTTGTTTTTTTCCATCATACGGTACTAATGTTTCTTGATAGTTAAAATTGTTCTTTTTAGACGAACTCTTTTTCGGAAGTGAATTTTTATTTCGACAAAAAACGGATTATTCATCGGATTTTTTTCGAACCTCCTCGAAGCGCGAATACATTCGTCTTTCCATGTGCCAAGGCGTTGTTCAAAATTGCCCGAACCTCGTCCTTGCTCAAATCATTTGCAGCCACGTGCAAAAGCGTGTTGTTGGGAAAACTGCCGTGAATTTTGAGAGGCGGATAAGTCGGAGTCTTCTCGCTCGAAGGCGTCTCGTGCCATGTAGTCGCATAAAACAGAGGAGAAATTCGGCTCACTTCTGAAATAAATCTGTGTACAACGAAACCGGTGATTACGTGAAAAAAATACATTTGTGAAAAAAAATGAGCCCATCCCGACCCATCCCGACGAAAACAAGCCCAAAGCAACTCAAACATACATTCGTAAAAGAAAGCCCATTCCGACAAGATGACGAAAAATAATTTTGAAAACGTCACACGTCTTTCGAAAATGTATCCAAAAAGACCGAACTGTCTTTTTTCAAAAACCTAGATTTTACTTGTTGATTTTATTCTAGTTTTTTTTTCGAGAAAAAAAGCCCATCCCGACCCGACAAGGGGCCGTCCATTAATCAAGTGAGGCTAAATAGGGTGGGGGGATTTGGATAACATCACGATTGATCATGCTGCGGGGGGGTGTTGTGAGTTATCACGTGTATTTTTTGTGCAGGGGGGGGGCTAGAACCCTCACCACGTATCACTATGGGGGAGGGGGGCTCAAAAAGTGGCCTAAAAAACCTCACGTGATTAATGCACGACCCCCAAACCCAAACATACATTTGTAAAAAAAAGGCCCATCCCTACAAGATGGCATGTATCGGCTCACTTCTGAAATAAGTCTGTTTACAACGAAACGGGTGAGTACGTTAAAAAACATACATTTGTAAAAAAAAGAGCCCATCCCGACCCAAACATATATTCGTAAAAAAGCCCATCCCGAAAAGATGACTATAGAAAATTTTGAAAACCTTACCGGTGTTTCGGAAATGTATCGAAAATGGCCGAACTGTCATTTAAAAAAACCTAGATTTTACTCGTTGATTTTTTGCTAGTGTTTTTCGAGAAAAAATGAGCCCATCCCGACAAGATAACGAAAAAAACAATTTTGAAAACCTCACACGTGTTTCGAAAATGTATAGAAAATGACTGAACTGTCTTTAAAAAAAAAACTATATTTTATTCGTTGATTTTTGCTAGTGTTTCGAGAAAAATATGCGCCCATCCCAACCCAACAAACCCAAACATACATTCGTAAAAAAGCCCATCCCTGAAAGATGACAACAAACAATTTTGAAAACCTCACAGGTGTTTCGAAAATGTATCGAAAATGGCCGAACTGTCATTTTAAAAAAACCTAGATTTTAATCGTTGATTTTTTCCGTGTTTTTCGAGAAAAAAAATGAGCCCATCCCGATCCAACGAACTCAAACATACATTTTTAAGAAAAGGCCCATCCCGACAAGATAACGAAAAACAATTTTGAAAACCTCACGCGTGTTTCGAAAATGTATCGAAAATGACCGAACTGTCTTTTTTCAAAAACCTAGACTTTAATCGTTGATTTTTTCCGTGTTTGTCGAGAAAAAATGAGCCCATCCCGGCTCAACAAACCCAAACATACATTTGTAAGAAAAAGCCCATCCCGACAAGATGACGAAAAATAATTTTCTAAACCTTGCACGCGTTTCAAAATTGTGTCCATAACAACCGAACCGTCTTTTTCCAAAAATCTAGATTTTACTCGTTCATTTTTTGACCAGTGTTTTTCGAAGAAAACGAATGAGCACATCGCGACCCAAAAAACCCAAACCAACTTAGACAAATCCAAAAAATACATTTGTAAAAAGATAACCCATCTCGACAAGATGACGAAAAATAATTTTGATAATCGCACGCGTATTTAAAAAATGTATCGAAAAAAACCTATCTTCTTTCACAAGGTCTAGATCGCGCTCGTCGATTTTTGGACTGGTCTTTGCGGAAAAAAAATCGCCCGACCGATTCCACATAGAGTGACCCATGTACATGTATTTCCGAAGTAGCCCCAATCAATCTTCCCCTTCAAGACTCGTTTCATAAAGACCGTGAAACAAGGAATGCTAAACTTTGTCGATGTGTGGCGTAAAGAAAAACACGCGGAGAACGCGGAATTACGTGAAAAAGAGTTGTACCATATGCCTGCGAGGCACAATACAAGCACACGTTTTTTTTCCACAGTATACACGTACTGCACGCTTCGGTAATCCCACATTTCCCCGTCGAAAAAATGAGCGTTTATTTATTTTAGAGAATAAAGAAAATAACGTTAGCAATGCTAAACCGAACATGAGCTACTCGTCAGTCAAAATTATACACGTTTGTATCCCTCGTATTTGCACAAATGCCGTGACGTCATATCGACAACAAGTTAGTGAGGTTAGGCACGGCGTTTGGAGGTTAGCAGCGTTCATTCGACGCGAGATTGCCTCGTCGAATGTTCGCGCGGTGACCTCCGGTTTTGTTTTTTATCGGACAACGTACGTAACATCTGACGACACGTTGTGCCGTCTCGATTTTCTCGATGTTACATTGTCAAACATATATATGTATGCATACACGCGGTACGTTATTGACTGAAAGATAGCCGACTATCTCGCCGAATCCGTAAATACCGATATTCAAATGAGTTAAAGGCGATATCCTGCGGTTCGAACTTTCGAATCTCTTCCACGATAGGCGATAGCAGCGATAACGAACAAATATGTGCAACGAAGAGAACATTTCGCAGCGTAATCTTGAATGCTTTTTAAATGCATAAATTCCAAGGGAACCCAAACAAACCCAGACTCATGGCAAAGAATTTCAACTCACCTCTCGTAAACGTCTCTACTGTATTTTTTGTTCAAAAATAATTCGAAACTGAAAAACTTCTGCTTCTTCCGAATTTTCTCGTTGATCAGGTGAGCGATGTTGACGGCTTTTCGGTCCGGGGGAATCGGCACGTGGCTACCGGGATTCGCATCACTTTCGGCCGAATTCGACGACGTTAGCTTCGGAGACAAAGTTTTGGTAGTAAATTTATTTGTTTTGGAAATGCGATTGTTCGTCGTGGCGTCGAGCATCGTGACGACGCTGTGATGTTGACCAAATGAGAGCGGAGCATTCACTGCATCATTTCTAACTCTTGTGTACATTGGATGAATCGATAAACTGGAATCTGTTGTAATCCTCGCGGAAGCTGCCTGTAAGAAATTCTGAAAGTGGAACGTTTGACGCTGGCATGTACGGACAAATTCCACGCATACATACAAGCGCGGAACTTGATGATTTTCTTTTGCCTCGTGTTATTCATCTTTGAGCAATCGCTGCTCGAAGATTTCGCCTATCTCTCTCGCACTCGTTTTACGGCTGACGACACTAACCTAAGAGACAAGTTTGAAAAAAAAGTTCGTTTTTTCGACCAACATTTTCATATAAAAAGTAACATATTTTTGAAAAATTTCAATTAATCGAAAAAAAGCGCTCGTACTTGACTGTCAAAGCAATCAAAGAAGCTACAGTTCAAATTTCAAGTCGGTTGGACGAAAATTGTTCAAGTTCTGCTACGTGTCGATTTCAAAAACATGGTTTTGAAATCGACAAGCTGATGAATTTTTTTTTCAGTGCTCCGATACCACCTTTCGGTAGAAAATAAAACTTTTTCAGTCGGTAACTTTTTCTCCGAAGATAATAAGCTTACAAGATTCGAGAACTGCGCATACCGGCCGAAACAAATATGAATCGTGTTTTTTAAGGTTCAAAGGATTTTTTTTAAGTGTTCCAAGAAAACGTTTTTTTCGGAAATTGTACCGTGGTGTCCTCCCTCAAAACTGAGGGGTTCGGGTACTGTGGAAATCGAAAGAAAATCAATACTCCCTTGAAGCAACTTAAAAAAATAAAAGAAAAAATTGAAATTTGTTTAAAAATGATTTCCACCCGATAACAGAAAAACTCGGACAAGCCAATGTTATTTATTTTAAGAAAAGTCTCTTTTTGTTTCAGATCGACCGGGGACCTTCTTTAATTATTCATATTTTTAATTTCTTTATTACATTTTGAGCTTCTTTAACTATTCATATTTCTTAAATGAAATTTGGTAGACAACGTTGTTAACGTACATACAAGTGAACGTCCGAACGATTTTTCAATCATGTAACTTATTCCTTTGAAATTATTTATTTAGAATAACCCTGATGGTCGGTCGTCACAGTAGCCTAACCCCTTAAACGCATTTCCCTAAAAACCACTTTTTCGAGAAACTCGTCCAAAGTAACTCAAAAACTAGCCGATCGATCATTTTGAAATTTTGCACACTTCTAGATAACATAATTATCGTCTATATGAACATAAACTTCTTCGAAAATTGTTTTTAAAAGAACTACTTCTTTTCGTTCACAAATACTATAGTAGACATTTTATGAAAAACCGAACATTTTTCAAACACGGGCAATTTTTTGAATCCTCACTCAACTTTTGATTTTTTAGGTGCACATAGAACGTGTGGGTCTTAGAAGTCTAAAACGTCTTGGCTCTGATGTTTCAGGTCAATACACCGGACGTTAGGGTTGTACGCCGTGGAACAACTCAAGCGGCAACTGCCTCAGAGGCAAATGGCGTGTAGACGGTATTTTTTAATAAAAAAAAATTGTAAAACAAAAACTTCAATAATATGTACATAAAAAATCCTGTAAAAATAAATAGTTTCGACTCAAACAATTGAGACAATTGGCTTATTTTCGGCTGCATAAAGGGATGTCCCCTTTTAAATTAGGTAACTAAAAAAGGTACGAAACGAACGCAATTGTAATCGAACTATCAATTAGACTCTAACACCAATGAATTAATTAGAATTATCATTTTATCAAATAAAGCTATGTAGAATAATGGTTGGGAAACATGAACGCGTGTCCGGGTTGTTTGTATAAAATAATGTATTACTATGTATTACAGAACTCCCACGACTGTGGCGACATCGGTAGCAACAAAGACCACTAGAATTGGCTTCAATTTGCCAATGTGTGTTCCACCGTCTTTGTAGATTAGATAGAACTTCGTACTGTAGTTGCCATGGAGGTAGAGTACAGTAGTCCGAACTCTACTCCGTGTTGCTGGCATTGGAACGAGTGCGCGAGTGCGATGCCATAAAGGCGTGTACGCATGGGCGCGGGGTACGCGTACGGCAAGATACACCGTGGCGCGATCTACAGTCGAAAGTCGTGCAACTTTTTTCTTAGCCGAAATAATACATACGTCGTTTTCCATGCAGACGCATGTTCTCTGTTCACCGGTGATAGCGTGCACGTGAGGCTGCGTGAGGCTTTCAGGCACCGTCCACGAGTATCGGTCCGCGTGCGCGACGACGATCAATTACTCCTCTTTCTCCATTAAAAACCGAGTGACAGTTTATAAAAAACAAAATGTCGTGGCTATTGGGTTATCGAAATACTCAACAACCGCCTGATTTCGGCCAATACGTTCAACCACCACCGGCATCGGGTTCCGGAGGTACCGGCGGCGGTGACCAGCCACCGTCCCAGAATTTAACCAAAACGCAAATGGATGCTTATAGATTCGATTCGAGCGCGCTCGAAAGAGCCGCAGCCGCAGCGAAGGAACTCGAAAAATCAAGTAAATTCTCCCTTAAACCTACTCGATTCACGATATTTTCATCACCGACACTCGTGTTATATAATATTACGTAAGAAAAAAAAAGCCAACGTACTTTTGAGGTTAGGGCCGACTGTGCGCTGCCGAGTGGCTAACGCTCCACTGAGGCGGCCTTTCGACTCTGGGGTGATGCAACGATAAAGAAAAAATATCATTATAATTTCATCGAGTTACGAAATTATCGATACCCAAATGTACTTTGATTGATCGTTCTTCCGTTTCCAAGCCAAATCAGGAAATAGAAAAGTTTGTTCGTTATTTTAATAATTTTACATACATTGAAATCGAATGGCCCGAGAGTCCGATGTTGAATTCCAATGGAATGTTGGAATATCCATCCGAAAATTACATTTCTGCCTGCCACTTGTGTTTTGTATTTGTCTTGCGTCTAATGGCTTTTTGTCGCGCAGGTCATGCGCTACAGGCGCTGGAGCTGTCGAAGTTGCAGGAGACGACGAGACAAGTGGAGATGCAAAAGGACCTGAAGGCGTACGAAGCTGCGATAGAGGAGATGAAGGTCCGTCAGAAGCAAGTGGACGGAGAGGAGCGTCGAAAGACGATGCAGGAAGAGACGAAGCAGCATCAGATGAGGGCTCAGTATCAGGATCAGCTGTCGCGCAAGAGATACGACGAGCAGTTGGTACAGCAGCAGAGAGTGAACGACGAGAATCTCAGGAGGCAGGAAGAATCGGTGGCTAAACAAGAGGCGATGAGAAAAGCGACGATAGAGCACGAGATGGAGCTCAGGCACAAGAACGAGATGAGAAAATTGGAGGCCGAGTTGAGGGCCAAAGCGAAGATCGACCGTGAGAATCAGGATCTCAATTTGGAGCAGATAAGATTGAAAGCTTCCGAGAAACGTATAACAGTGCTCGAATCGATAAAAACCGCGGGTTCGGTTTTGGGCTCGGGTGCGACAGCTCTCTTGCGAGATTGGGACAAGATTCTCGCTGCAGCCGGCGGTCTTTCGCTTCTGGCTTTTGGCGTCTACTCGGCCAAGGGATCGACGGGTGTGGCTGCTCGATACATCGAAGCGCGCCTCGGCAAGCCTTCCCTCGTACGTGAGACGTCGCGTTTCTCCGCACTCGACACCGCCAAACATCCCATTCAAGCGATAAAGAAACTTCGCGAAAAGCCCAGCGACGCTCTCTCCGGTGTGGTTCTCGCGCCGAAACTCGAGGAACGATTGCGCGATATTGCTATAGCGACGAAGAACACCAAGCAAAATCGTGGCATGTACAGAAATATATTGATGCACGGTCCACCGGGCACCGGAAAGACAATGTTTGCCAAAAAGCTTGCTCAACACTCCGGTATGGATTACGCTATATTAACGGGCGGTGATCTGTCGCCTCTCGGCCGGGACGGTGTCACAGCGTTGCACAAGGTCTTCGACTGGGCGTCGACCTCGAGAAAAGGCCTTTTGCTGTTTATCGACGAGGCCGACGCGTTTTTGCGCAAACGCTCGAGCGAGCACATCTCCGAGGATCTACGAGCGATGCTCAACGCTTTTCTTTACAGGACCGGCGAGCAGAGCAACAAATTTATGCTCGTACTCGCGTCTAATACCCCCGAACAATTCGATTGGGCGGTCAACGATCGTCTCGACGAGATGGTCGAATTTATGCTACCCGGAAGGGAGGAACGCGAACGTCTCGTTCGTTTGTACTTCGACAAATTCGTTCTTCAACCGGCCACCGAGGGCAAGAGACGGCTCAAAGTTGCTCAATTCGATTACAGCGCGCTTTGCAGCAAAATGGCCGAGCTCACCGAGGGCATGTCCGGACGAGAATTGGCCAAATTGGGAGTAGCGTGGCAGGCCGCGGCGTACGCCTCGGAGGACGGCGTTCTCACCGAACAAATGGTCATCGACAGGTGTATGGAAGCCGTCAAACAACACAGACAGAAGGTACGATCGGTTTGTCGCGATTCTCTTGTTTGTTTTTCTCGTTAGGAGGAAAAATGAATGACGTTGGAATCTCGTCGTGATAAATACGGACAATTTTCTTTTGCAGGTACAATGGCAGAGCGAACAGGAGAGACAAGAGTCAAAGTCTATTTACGCTGGAGAAAACGACACGACGATTCAAACCCCGAAACAGCAACTCGCGATAGAACCCGCACCCACACACCCGCTAGCAACTGCTTGAAATTTATACATCGATGAAATCGTTACTCGCCATTGCCCGAAGCATTGAAAAAACAAATACATGGATCGGAAAGCGGGTCCGTGCGGCAAAAAAACAGTACAAGGGCTAATGCGGTGAAAAACCTCACGTGCCGTGTCATGAAGCACAAAAGTGTAAAAAAAACTACTAGACACAGACTTAGGAACGTTATCGATGACAAATTCGTAGAAATTCAAAATGTTACTCCATCATTCGTATTCAGGCCGCTTAGTTGATTTGTCGAAACGCCAGAACATGAACATTCTTCCCTGATATTACTGCCCGACCGTAAGTGTAGTCCAGCCAGGCCGTTCACTTTACGATGACGAAAAAAAATTGCGGGACAAGAGACACCTTAGGTTGATTAAGGTGCAAGAATTCTCGTGCGCCATGTCGTCTGCATTTCGTCGCATTTGGGGATCTCCAGTTAACATACATTTCCAATTTCCAGTTGGAATTGCGTTCATAAGTTGACTACAATTAGCATTGTACATAAAGACTTGCAATATTTTATGATCGCCCTTTCCTATATTTGTTTTCTTATTTTTATTTAATGTAAACGTAAAACGGTTGATAAAATATGTACTTGGTTGCTAAAAAAATGAGCGACGTGCAATTGTGTTATTCTTTTGCCCGCAAGACAAGATTTATTCCTTTACAGTACGTACTCATTCGTAGATTCAGTAACCATTGAATCATTCTTATCGTCGATGGCAAAGAAATGTACTTTGTCAACATACCAAAAATATACTGCTTTGGTGCCATGATTTATTGGTAAGTAATCACAAGTGGCAAAATTCTACACAAATATTCTTCCATCTTTCACGTGTTGAAAGAGCGAAGGAAGGCCACGTTTGGTGCAAAAAGATCTCCGCCTCCAATCGCGCAATAAATATATTGATAATAGATAAATCGTTGCAAGCGTGTGGTTTCTTTTAGAACGAAATATTGGCATCGTTACGTGACAAATTGCAATGAATTGACAGTGAACAACGGATTTTTTGTTCAACTATAAATTACATACCAGCGATAGGTGGGGGAAATACATGGAATTTTAACAATTTGACAAACTCGACAAAAATATTTATTACGCCCGCGATATAAACTCATTACGATCGTAGAATCATGGATAATTTGTTCTCCGTCGTATCCTTCGCAAGTAAGGTATATTTGTATATTGAATAGTGCGAAAAAGCACAAATTCGTATAAGATGGTAATCTAAAAAAAAAACGCGTGTCTAAACGAGGGGTAAAAAAACAAACCCACGCGAAGAAACTGGAAAGGAATTATATATATATATATTTATATATCTATATATATATAGTTTTCGCACAGCCCGGTTAATCTTTTATATTGTTAGTTACTTTGTGGGAAAAATCATGAGCCTATTTACACATTATAAAAAGAATAAAAATTAAAAAATGACAATTAAACACAAACGCTAAGGAATTAGCTGTTATCGCTGCGGCTATCTCGCAATACAATTAATTTCATGGGTAAACATATTTAAATGATTTTCAAATGCGCGTTAATGAAAACTTAATGATTAGACAGTGATAGCGAGAATATAATTTCTTAGCTCTTTCTTCCTTCAAGTCTATAATGGATTCTATCAAAACAAAGGCGTTTCAGTCTCTGACAGCAAAAAAGGGGCGATTCATTTTGGCGAGCATACGCGACTCGAAAACGCCTCGAATCGTGAGATCACTTGACTGACCCCCCCTTTTTTTGTATTCTGGTTGTTTCTTTATCTTTTTCTACAATTCAACGAATTAATAACGAATAAAATTCGATTTAATCTCTAACTCTCAGTCCCCAAATGCTCGTTCTTCTAACGCCAACGGTTGGTCGGGCGACCGAACTGTAAAGGAACTTGTTGATTTCCGTGCCACCGCAGTTAGCTCGAAGAGAGGCCAGTATCGGCTCGGCCATCAGGCCGAAAACGTCGAGATACAAGAGGGAGGGCATATACGAAAGTCTCAAGTAAGCCGTTGGTGGTATACTGTAACAACGACTCAACGACAAATGCTCCAATTTTGTGAGCGTTAGAAGACTGTGGACGGTGTTTATGGTTAACAATGTACAGTCACTCAAATCCAACTCGACGACGGCAGAACAAGCGTTAACGAGTTTCTTCACATCTGTAACGAACAAAAAGGACGGTATTGAAAGTTTCGCAAACGCATCAAGGTATTAATTTCACGGGAAAAATCGGGCCAACGATCGATTTCACAGGTAATTATAGACAACGTAGAAATTACGACTCACCGTCGTCCGTTATCGTTTTTCTGCATCCGGCGATGTTCAAGCGAGTTATCGAGGACGGTAGAATTTCGCACAATAACGATATTGCCGTAGAGTCCAGCGAGCACCATGCCATGTTGAGTGAATTTAATCTGAAAGTATACGTTTCGATTGAAGAACCATTCGCGTTGTAGTTGCGTTGCAGCGAACTTTTTCTGCGTTTCAATTACCTCGTTAACGTCATAAGATCCTTGACACCCTCGAGGTCTATTCCCTCGCACATTGTTAAATTGAGAACGGTAAGATCGACGTTTCGACTGATAGCTTTGCAGCAAGCTCTGTTAAGGGTACACTTCTCGAGGGACAATTTCTTCAAGTGCCTACAGTGGGACAATAGAGCGGCTAAACCATCGGCGGAAATGACCGCCATCGAGAGATCGAGGTACTGAAGTTTACTGACATAATCGTCGGTGATAACGTCGGAAATTGATTGAAAGCTCGGATCGTCGCAGGATGAATCGGTGCTCGTTTGAAAAACCGGATCTGCTATTTCTGCCTGTGCTAATCGAAGAATTTGTACGCCTCGCGGCAATATGTGTCCCAGGGTACCCTCGACGAGGACTTTACCACCGAGGTCTAAACGCGTCCAGAGAGCCTCGTCTCGAGCAATTTGACACCATCTCTTGCATACCAGCATCGAGCGGACCTGCAAGAAAGTATATAAGTCATCTTTAGCGCTTTACGTATTTTAGAGACAAACGGTTACCCGATCAAAGGGTATACGCGAAAAAGTTCTATTTCTTACCAGGCATTTCTTTGGCAGCCACTTTAGTATCGACAAAATCATTTCGTCCGACAATTTGTTAAATATATCCTCGCCTGAGAACGATGGCCTTTTCTTCCGCCTGTACAAGCAGAATTGATCTATACCAGACTTGTCGGACACCAATATGGATTCGTCCTTCGTGAAACTGTGCTTTCCCTCTTGGAAATTTTCCGGCTCCACCCGCGACGAATAGCCCGATTCGTTTTCCATCGTTGTGTACGTCGCTGGATCTTCCATTTCGAACGTATCGTGCTCCAACCTTCGTAACCATTTCGTCAAACGTTTTTCATATTTAAACCGTTACAATCAGATGCTGTAGTGTTTCAATGTCTGAGTTGAGGAAAAGGCCGTGTATCTCGTACTCAGGTATCAAATGGTAATGTGACGTTCGTGACTAATGCTCCCGTGTGCACGATCGCACTTCCATTAAGTAAAGAAAAATATTTGGCATAGCGCTACAACGATGGATGATAATTCTTGTTCGTTGGTAGTCGTGAACATGTAGTGCTCTCGGTGTGCTCTTATGATTATGCTTAAGGGGTTAGGCTACTGTGATAGATTCAAAAAATCGATAGTCGCTTGAGGCAACTCAAATTTGAAAGGTCCATCATATGGTGCGGGAATCGCAGATTGAAGGTAAACTTATGATTACAATGATAGAATTGCTTTAAACTTTAAACACTTTATTCTCGAAACAGAGCTTTCCAAACCAGTGTACACGATTTCTCTACATCTAATAAGCAAATTGACTTAAAACTTCGTATAATTATTCAGTTTCATAGCAGTTTAGGCTTGACCGACGTTTTTCTTCTTAACATTTTTTTCACATTAGCTATTAACAATGTCATTTTTTCTTGAAAATTCGAAGATAAAGTTATATTTTTTTTAATTTTCGACTATTGAAACACGATAACAAAATAAAGCCCGGACAAGTTTTAGCCAATATTATCTATTTCAAGAAAAAAAACTCGTTTTTTTTTGTTTCGGATCAATTGGGTAGCCAAAATCAAGTACATCGTTCAGTCTCTTACGTCCATAGGTCCTTCACGAGATTGTTTATAACTTCTTTGCTTATTAATATTTTTTAAATGAAATTTGTTACACAACTTTGTTAATGCACATACAAATAAATGTCAAAACGATTTTCCAATCATCTTACTTATTTCTTCAAATAAGCTTGATTTTCTAGTCGTCACAGTAGCCTAACTCCTTAATCCCACAAATCCCATAGTTTTCTAAATAAATGAATAAACATTACCGATCCAATTCCGCGCCGTCATACTTGGAACGGAAACCTTTTTCCTGTTTGCCCGATTCAAGTTTTTCGCACTCCGGCAATTGTCTGCTGCTCTCGGAGCTCGTAGGCGATATCGTGTGCTCCTGTGAATTCAATTTTTTCATACCGTCGTGGCTAGCCTCCTCGTCGTCCAGCATGCTCACTCCCATGTCCTCCAATATCTCCGGTTCCATGAGACTCGTGTCGCCCGGACAGGCCCATCTCGCCCCGTTCTTAGAAGCACTGTTCAACGTGCTGTTCAAATTGTTGTTGCAACCGTCGTCCAGGCGCATGCGTTTGCTGCGAATGCACAGAAGGTCAGCGAACGTTCGGACGTTGCAAAAACGGATCGTTCAAGATTTGCTTGAAATTTTTGCAATGGACAACGGCGACAAAATATCGAGTAAGAATCAACCTGTTCCACCAGGGCGAAGCTCGAGCGTCTTCACCCATGATCCAATCCGTTCGAGCGTAACGCAACAGCCGACAAAAAACTAACTCTTCTTCGGAGAAGCTATACTTGTGCGAACGTTAGGCCCTAAACGAATGGGCGGCAAAGTTTTTAGCCTGTCGGAGCTCGCGAAAATTTTCAATCTCTTCGTCGGTGCTCCAAAGGTCGGCCCGACCAGTGAGCAGAAAAAATGTAAACATCTTTGGAATTTGTGCAGAAATAGATAGCGACGCTTTCCTACTCAAAATTAGCGGTTATTCTTGTAAAAGTTGAAATTTCGTCGGTCCAATTGTAACGGACATATTTGAAAATTCATAGAAACAAAATGTAATTTCCATCGCGGTGAGTTCCCTTTGACGAAACAATATTTAACAATCGTTTCATTTATCGCAAACCAATGGCTTAACCATGAGAATTTGAGGATGAGAGAAAACACATTTCTGATGCAGAGTCCATGGAAAAATGCCTAAAAGCGAACTAAACGTTTTTGCTACCTATCGCGTTCCATATGTAAAATCTTTCGAATCTTTCTGGAGGTAAGAACAAAACGAAAAAAAAAAAAAAAGAAATAAAAAAACACGTTCGCGAAATGATGCGCACTCGAGAGAAATCCAAGTTTTCTCCCAAAATAGTCGATCGTTTCTGATAGAATTGAAGGTCGTACGAATATCGGTTATAACCGCGCGCGTATAAGGGTGTGGGTAAGTTTTTTTTTCGCTTGGAGGGAACTACCTTCGATACCAACAAGTTTCCGACGAAATATCCATGCCCAAATTCGACTCGAGCGCGAGAGACACTATGGAAAATGTCGAAGTGGAATTTTCCTTTGTCGTGAGCGACGTGAGAAAGGAAATTCTTGTGGGGGAGGGATTTTCTTCTTTTCGGGGGGGTGCGAATACTGTTCCGGAGAATTTTTCCTTAACCTTAATATATACCTGGGCGCGCGCACCTGCGCTCCCTTTGGGAAAAGAGCAACAGGTAACGGTAGAAACGAATAATGGAAAATCGAATAATGGAAAAACGAATAATGGAAAAACGTATATATCTTTTCCCTTGTCGAAGAATCAACAAAAACACGAGGAAGGAAATTTCATCGGAAACTTAAATCGAAATGGAAAAAAAAAACAAGAAATCTGCTTACCTCTCGGGTGACGGATATTCCTCGTTAATTTCATGATATTCTTCGTTTAATATCGTATTTACAGTCTCACCGGTATTCATCTTTTTGGCGGATTATAACGTTTCTACACTCGCGTAAAATTCGTTCGCTACTGGTCGACCGATCGAGTGGCGTTAAAACCCTCCACTGGCGGGATCCTAATTTACTACGGCCTACGTCGTGATTCAACGGGATCTACGAAAACCTTTGAGTTCCATTGGTGCGTTGGCCGCCGTCGTTGATTTCGCGCGCGCTCATTGGCTCCCCACTCTTCGTGGCCTGTTTCGAGACGAGAGATTTTGCGCGCGCTCAAAGCCCGCGCAGTGAAACGCCAAGTGTCGCGGGAGGAGAAACGTTTTCAGCGCGGCAAAAGTACGCGGCATATTACATTTTTTTCTATTAACGTAGCGATCGGTTTTAGCTCGTTCTTCGTTTATAAAATTGCGTTTTCAAAAAAAAAATCGAGCGTAACGTGTTTCGTCGTGGTCGAGTACCGACTTTGCAACGTGGGTTTTCTTTTTTCGCGGGTTCGGAAGGAACGTGGAAATGTACGTTTGACAATAAATGCGGTGTGACGTGTCAGCGGAAAAAGTATATACGGATTATAAAGTATGTTGAATGATTTTACGTTAATCGAAGTTCAATTAAGTTTCATAGTGGACGCATAACGTATACGATGAATCATTTTATTATCGATATTACGCAATCTTTTTGTTGCATTCGTGACGCATTTCTAAAAAAAAGCGAGGGTCGACGCTCCTTGCCCGTTTAGCGAGTTATTCCAGTCCAACTCTACAGTAAAATTTTTCGAACATTTTTCGACTTCGATCACAGGGTCGAGAATGGTCGCAAATTATAATTACGATTTCCTAGAGGCATACGTGGTATAACCTCAAAAAACATCGCTAATTCCAATGCCTCATATTCTTGCACCATATTTAGCCGTGTAAGATCCTGGAGCTTGTATTTCCTCATCCTCATAAGAAATTCTAAGCGTTGTGGGGTGAATCTAAGGTTTAGGAGGGCTGACTGTTTTGCAGACTGATGTGGAAAGATACGAGTTTTTTGTAGACGTAAATTTGTCAGATAAAAGCTTAAGGGCATGTACAAGATCAATGATACTGAAGGTTGCACTGTTGGAATGCAACGAAATAATTTTTTTCTCGCACATTTATGTTACAAATATGATGGAAATATTTTTGGAGATCCTTATGGGGGACCCATAACCTAAAGCTGCAAACGGAAAGTTTAGATGGTAACGAAAATAAAAGACTTTCGTTGCGTACCAACAATGCACACATCAACATAACCTCACAAATTTTCCAATCGTGTTTTCTCATAGATGGTTAACTTTTTTAGGAAAAAAAAGAGCATTAGGCTCCGGAGAATTCCCTGACGCAGAGCTTGACGATTTATTGTGCTCTAAATATTATTCATCTTTGAGAAATCTCTGTTTGAAAAATTGAACTTTCTCTTGCACTCATATGTTACACGGTACACCTTAACCGCAAAGTCCGTGTAAGATTTACAACATTGGTAGAAAATGAGCACATTTTTTATACAATATCATGGATCGTCCAAGATTTTCTATGAGTTTCATCTACGTCTAATCTAAATTATCTTGAAACTGACTTGTAGCGGATCTGTGTATTTCTTCAGTCATTTTACATTTCTATAATTCCGCAAAACTAAGCAAATTTTCTTTTATCAGGGTGTCTACTGACCTGAAAAGTCATGAAAAATCTTAAATGTTATGAAATCACACTCGACCCTGAAAAAGTCATGAAATGTCGTGAAAAATTACCCCTCTACCTGAATTATTATACCCTACCAAATTATCGTTGAGTCTATATTCAATATGAACTAACTTTGTGGTACTTGTCGATAGAGAAGCAAATATCGAATCGATAGAAAATAAAATAGAAGAAAGTAAAAGAAAATGATATGTTACCTCAACATGTTTTATTTTTTCTTTGTTATTCCTGTAAAGCGACTAGATGATATTACTCAAAGTTCCTAAATGTATGTAATATTTTTCGAGATGTTCCCAAAATATATTTCTTTACAGCAATCTTGAAATTACGTTTGTCTCATATTTTTTACTACATATGGAATTGTACAGTTTGGTGACTTTTCGTTTATTTCGTATACTTTTTATTGGCATACAACACACATCTGTTTGAAAGAGCAAAATAAAAATATAAGAATTTAGAAAATCGGTCGCACTGTAGAATCATTAAGCATACTGCTATGCCAGAAAGTCATGAAAAATACTGCTATGCCAGAAAGTCATGCCAATACTGCTATGCCAGAAAGCATACTGCTATGCCAGAAAGTCATGAAAGTCATGAAAAAATCCCCATTTCTTGCCTTAAAAATCCTTAAATGTCATGCAATTTCAGTTCGGGTCAACTAGTAGTCATTAGACACTCTGTTTATTAAAAAGCTCCGGTTTGTCCAAAGTGTCAACAATTAAAAAAACACGCATATAACGAGACTGAAGTTTGCATCGTCCGAATACAACAAGAATTAATATTTTTGAATCCCTTTTATTTCTTTTCGCAGATTTTGCATGCGAAAATCCGTCAAACATTTTTTAAGATATTAATTCAGCGATCTATAATTAACATTTTTTTTTAATGGATCTATAGTAATAAAAATAAGGAAAACAAAATGTAAAAATGAACTTTTGTTGTGTTGCAACGATGCAAACTTCATGCAATTCATTGGTTCCACTTCATTGGTGGAATGCAATGCGAGATATTTAAAATTTTCTTCATTTTCATTACAATCCATTCTTTTTTCTCATAGATTAAAACCGTAAATCTTTCATGAGGATGAGAAAAATCATTTGAGTGATTGTTGTACCCCAAATCGGCGAAAAAAAGTGATTGGGTGAACAACTTAATACGGTCCGTTTTTTTGCTTAAAATACGCTCTTATTTGAATGATAAAAAGGATTAACACATTAATTAAAATATTGTCCATCGCTAGCCACTACTTTTCCCCATCTTTCTGATAATTTATGAATTCCGTTGCGGAAGAAGCGTTCATCTTTTGAAGCCAAGAATGAATCGAGCCAATTTTTGATACCCTGTTGTGACGTGAAGCGTATTCCAGTCAAAACATTCTGCATCGATCGAAACAAATGGTAGTCAGAAGGGGCAAGGTCTGGGCTATAAGGCGGGTGAGCCAGAATTTCCCACCCGCTATTTTCCAAATACTTTTTAACCACAATAGCAACGTGAGGCCGAGCATTGTCATGTTGAAAGATTATGGACCCGTGTCTGGTCGCATATTCTGGACGTTTTTCGGCTATATCTCGCTTTAAACGGATTAATTGTTGGCTGTAGCTGTACACCATAAACTTCCACAAGCATTCGGTGGGCTTCAGCAGCACTTTTCTTCCAATTGAAACAGAAAATCAACACTTCCCGCAAATGGTGCTTATTTGGGATAAAATTCGACATTTTCACCGCAGTAAAAATTATACTTCATGCGCAATACTCAAAGGTCTGTAAACGATATTTGGTTAAGAGATGTTGATACTTCACGATACAGCAAAAATCAGCTGTTGCTGTCAACCATATATAGCACCTAGAGCCATCTTTGTATGACATTAAATTTCGTATCCTTGCAATGTAATAAAAGTTTCTTTTTAATTTTCTAATTTTCCAAGGCCAAATTCAAGCTACCAAAATCAAAAATATTTTTTAGGATTTTTATTTAACAGTCTACAATCCAAGTCTGTCAAAAATCATTTTTTAAATAATAATACAAATAAAAAACGAAATAGAATATTCGTTGCATTCAGATGCAGCTTGAACGCTGTTCGTTCTTTGGTCATTTCACCCTATGTGTAGTGTAACGTGGGTAAGGAGAATATGGATGCACAAAAGACATATGTGTGAAAGTGTAACAGGGGCACGATTTTCAATGACAGAGCCCACGCATTTTCTTGTCTTCCCAATGTATCATCGCGTTGGTGCGTACCATTTCTGAAGTATTTTTGCGGTGATTCAATCTTGGATCTTTCGCTCCGAAGGTACGATCGTACCACCAACCGTAACTGAAACACACAAGCGTCGGAAAGTATCGACACAAAATTGAACCAAATTTGTCGGTCGAAGGAAGCGTACAGTTTGTTCGATTGAAAAATGAGCTATCACCTCTGGCTACTGAGTAACGGCCAGCGATAAATATCTCGCGGTTTTTGATTATCTTTCTTTATCGTCGCCTTCACTGCCTCAGCAACGTCGTAATTGTTCTTCACCTCCATTTCTTTCGAGTAAAATTTTGGCGTCACAAAATCAGCTGAAAATTACGGAAAATTACCGAACACGATACAATGTGTCGTATGCAAATAAAATGATGATAATAGGAAAGGGAGGCTTTTTTGTACTCTCGATTTTCGACGGACGGACGTCCGAACGTCCACTCATCTGATGTTTCGGAAAGCACAATTTGAATGGTGGTTTTTCCGATTTCTTCCTAGCGACGGATCCAGCCTGGCCTCGAGAGTCCGACGTATCCACCAACATTTTCTTTCTCCTTGGTTCGTTTTTCCAATAGTTTCCGATTATTCGAGCTGGCTAATTTCGTCCTGAATTTCACATTGTATTTTGAATGAAATTCGACTAGGTGGACGTAGAAAGACAGATCAGATTGATGTTTGCATCGTTGGAATGCAACGAAAATAATGATTTTTCAATTGCTCAAATTTCTTTTGGCAAATCCTTGTTCGGAAAAAAGGCTCAATCATTTATTGAGTCGTTTATTTAGCGATCTAGAATTCAAATCTGCAAAAAATTTTTTTGTAAAATAATAAAAATGAGGAAATAAAAATATAAAAATGAATTTCGGTTGCATTTCAACGATCCAAACTTCAAGACCATAAAGACAGTATACTTACCCGTTCATACATTATCAATTGGCAATTGCAAATGAAATACTTTGAGAATTATTATTGTTCACTAAACGAAAATATTCAAGGCAACGATTTTGTAGGAAAAAAAAATTCCTCCGAAATTGGTGGAATATTATACCACCAATAAGCAACGAAAAAAAGAGTTTTATAGTAATGAAGATTTTTTTGAAACGATGACGATATCGTTCATCAATAAAAAAAAACGAGTCATCAAAACGGAAGTTCCATAGTAATGAGGATTTGTTTAAAACGAATAAAAATCCACTTTTTTAGAATTTTGCTGTAACCGATTTTCGGTATTAATTTTTTTTGGTTTCAATTGATAAAGAGAAATGTAACTTAATCGATAAAAGTTCCGGACAGGGAATTTTCAGTTGCAGCCCTTAACTCATTCTAGCACTCTACCTGTCAAATATTCCGCGGTACTTATAATTGCAGTCCGATCATAAATGCAAATCGCAACAGACTGAGGGTCCACTTTATCACACGCCGCGGAATCGTCTCCGTAGAAACTGGTGTGACGTTGTGCCGTCACTTTGAATATTTGATCGATATGCGCGCGAAGAATAAATCCACAAACCCCCTCCAGATCAATGTATTTCATTCGCAAGGCCAAATACTCTGCCAAGGAATGTGCTTCTCGAAAGCATATTAGCGGGTTGTGCCTTGTTAGAACAGCCGTGAATCGCTCATTTTTGAGATTGTTTTTTTTTAGACAATCGTGATGATTTAAATTACATTTAAATTTTAATTTCTACAAAAATTGGGTATGAAAAAAGTATCATCTGGAATGAATTCAAATTTGATAAAAATGTTTGAACACAGGTGTAATTTTTTACCGTAATTTTTTTGTGTAACAATATTAAATTGTAATCGATTTACAGCTGATGTCCGGGAAGCACCTCTCAAAAACATCTTCCGCGGTAGTCAATGCCCTTCTCAACCGGGTTACCTGATATAAAAAATCAAACAGATTTCGTTATTATATTAGTTTATCCTATGATTGATCAAGGAATTTTCGAAAAATCAAATTTAAAAAAATAGCGCGTATTCAAAGTAAAAGCATTGATAGTTGCGAAAAATGGCATTTTTCGTTCATCAAATCGAAAGTATACACCGGGCAAAAAATCCTTCGATCAAATACTTTATTTTTACATCTAGAAAAAGCCCTAAAAAGTTCAAAAACATCAATGGAGTAGTTTTTGAGATATTTTTCTCGCCGACTTCGGAAACGTACTTTCGAGGAAAAAGCGTTTAAGGCGGGATATACATTTACAGCGATAAAAAAAATCGATTTACTTTTTATTTTCTTAAGTTTCTTAATAAAGTTTCAAAGCAAATTTCGGCAAACTTCAAACGTTATAGCGCGCCAACGCTGTGCCTCACCGCTCGGATTCGGAGCGGTCGTGAACTTCAAACGCGTTTTTCTGACAACTGTATTATCGAAGTTGACGTGCAGGATTACTCAAAAACTATTAAGCCGATTGAGTTGAAACTTGGTAGTAATAATATTGATAATATTGGTACCTTCTACTTGACGAGAATTGTTTTTGAAAAATTGGAAAAAAAAACTTTTTTAATTCACAATTTACAGAAATGTTGCGTGAAATGTTGATTTCTTTGTCAATGCGTGCCATTTTCTTAAATTTGCATTTTTTCATTTTAATAACCGTCACATAGAAACTATACAAGTTCCAACTGAAAAAATGTTTGAACTTTTTTGCATTTAAAGTGTACGAGAAGCTAGACTGCACGCCGATTCGCAACTCCCGCGGCGACCTTGCTGTAACACTCGGCCACAGCTCCGTCATTTTGATGATGAATTAATTTTAAAAAATTGTTTTGTATACTTAAATATACTATTAAAGTATACCTAAAGTTTGATAATTGTAGAATAATTATTACTTAAAGGAGAAGGCAGAGCCTGGATGTCGCGAATCGGGTTCTCCTTTCGCGTGGTGAAACTTGAAGACCTCCGAATTAACGTCGTTTTTTATTTTTGTTGCAATATGCCTTAGTTGCTGAGATATCGCGATTTAAAAATTTGGGAGTTTCGGACGGAGCCAAGCCGGTTTCGGCTCGCGCGTAGAGTACGTTGAGCGTTGACGCTTGAGACAAGAGCGGCCGTAGCTAATACGGTAAGACGACGGACCGGCACTCTGAAAATTCACGGTTCGCGTCCCCATGCTTTTCTTTTTATTTAATATTTTTATTATTTTATAATCTCTCATAAGACTTTGCATGTGCAGGTAAATAATATAAACGCAATACTTGTCTTTGTTTTATTCCAGATACTCAATTCTGGACAAGGTTCGGCCGGAGGGGTGTTTTTCATTGGTCCGTCACAGGTAGAGACCAGTTTTCGGTCTGGTAATCCATACTGCTATATAGAGCATATGTCATCAGTTTCACTGCAATTCTCGACCAGGCAAGACGTATTATTCACTGTGAAAATATTATTTGTGCAAAAATGAAAGACCGTCCAAGTACTTCTGGAGCCGGCAATTCAGCTCCTTCGGCGAGAGAAATCAATGATTACGAGTTTCAACATTCAAAAGAAGACGTCACTGATGCCGTGTATGAATGTGTTAAATCCTTGCGTCGAAAGAATATCGTTTTCGAAACCGGAAGTGGAAATCCTTCGATAAAATCAACCGTTCTCGCCGAGAAGATGGTCGAACAAATAATAACGACCATAGAAAATGCGGACCTGACAGAAACGGAGGAATTATTTTTGGAAGACGAGAAGATGGGAATTTTTGAGGAATGCCAAATGACTGCTACATCCCCCGATTATTCACTAATCAAATCTTCATCGACGTCATCTTCAGAGTCTGCGCAAAGTGAATATTGTCCATCCCCAAAAAAACCTCGTGTCACTACACACATTCCATTAGACACGAAAATAAAAATTGTTAATATGGCGAGGGAACACCCGAAGTGGTCGGTAAAGACTCTACAAAAGAACGGAGGTTCTGTGTTAAAACACAAAGGCCAACTGAAAATTTGGGAAAAAGACATTGAAAACGGAGGAACAGTTTTTGAAAAATGGGAAATGATAGACAAGTGGACTTACGATCGATTTGTCGAAGCAAGAAAAAGTATGATACCTGTTACGACACGAACGCTCCAACAGTGGTCATTAGCTGCAGCGATGCAGTATGATAACTTCGATTTTACTGCATCAGCCAGGTGGGTGAACGATTTCAAAAGAAGACATTGTATTCGACAACGAAAGGTCACCAAATATATCAAACAAACAGAAATGAGATCACCGAAGGCTCTCATGCAATCTGCAAAACTTTTCCAACAGCAAGTGTCGAAGGTGATTCCAAACTACAATCCAGACTTCGTGATCAATACAGATCAAACTGGTTGTGAGTACCGTGTCTGTACAAATCGAAAACTGACACACATGGGGGATAAAACAGTTAACGTATATTTGGGAGATTTGAATAAAGTAACCCATTCATACACCGCGCAGTATTGTATGACAGTTTCTGGTAAATTGCTTCCACGTGTGTTCATTTGTTTACAAGAACAAACTGGTAAATTTGGGCCACGAGTTCAAACACATATCAACGAACCGATAAGCATTTATAAAAATATTATCGTCACTGCATCGAAATCAGGGAAATTAACTTCACAATTATTCGCTGATTTTCTTGAAAAGGTTTTGAAGCCGTACGTGAAGCAAGAGGATTTTCTTTTAATAATTGATTCGTGGGAAGGCCAACCTAATTCTTCCATGTTTGACTCGACATTCGTTAATGAGTACAACGATCCGACCTGCCAATTAAAAATTATTCCGCCAGGTTGTTCACCTTATTGCCAACCGTGCGACGTTTATTTCTACCGGCAGGTAAAGGATTTTATCAAACGACTCCAAAATAGTACTCATTTATTGAAAGAAGATCGCCAGATAAATAGCAGAGACGATGCACTCAAAATACATTCTTTAATCCACCATCAATTGCTGGCGCCTATATTTGAAGATATGCTAAAGTATGCGTGGTTTGCAGCCAAATTAACGCCGAATAGAACAGTTTTTCAGAACGTAAACGAAGTTTGCTTTCCTGATAGAATCCGCAAGGTTAAATGTGGTTGCGGTGGTATTGCGTTCATCTTATGTTCGTGGTGTCATAAGCCTTTGTGCTTCCCTTGCTTTTACGATAGTTTCCACCCTCCAATTTGTCAACATACCGATCTGATAGAAGAAGAATCAGAATAATTACCTGCTGCGAAATTTGCAAGTGTGAATTAGATTAATTATTTATTTTTTATACCATATTATTTTGCTTTCTTATTGTGACGTGATTAATAGATTAATTATTTGTTATACAATATTATTTTGCTTTGCAATTGTGACTTGATTATTAGATTAGTTATTTGTTATACAATGTTATTTTGCTATGTAACTGTGACTTCACTATTGGATTAATTATTTTAATATAATAGATAAATAAAACTAGTAATACATATTTTCGAATTTTCTTATTTACCTGCACATGCAAAGTCTTATGAGAGATTATAAAATAAAATAAAAATTGAATTTAAAAAAGCATAGGGACGCGATCCGTGAACTTCCAGAGGGCCAGTCCGTCGTCTTACCGTATTAGCTGCGGCCGCTCTTGTCTCAAGCGTCAACGCTCAACGTACCCTACGCGCGAGCCGAAACCAGCTTGGCTCCGTCCGAAACTCCCAAATTTTCAAATCGCGATATCTCATCAACTAAGGGGTCGTCCATTAATCACGTGAGGTTTTTTAGGCCACTTTTGGAGCCCCCCTCCCCCATGGTGATATGTGGCAAGGTTTCTAGCCCCCACCCCCAACATCACGTGTATTTTTTTGTTAAGAAATGTCAGACACAAGCGATAGAGAGTGCGGTATTTTATTATGAAAAACGAAATAATATATATTGTCTGCATTTTTAAATGGCATTGTCCGCGCAGTTACACGAAAAAAATACACGTGATATGTCACAGTCCCCCCCCCCAGCGTGATCAATCGTGATGTTATCCAACCCCCCCCCCCCCCCCCCCTATTTGAGCCTCACGTGATTAATGGACGACCCCTAAGGCCTATTGGAACAAAAATAAAAAACGACGTTAATTCGGAGGTCTTCAACTTTCACCACGCGAAAGGAGAACCCGATTGGCGACATCCAGGCTCTGCCTTCTCCTTGTTAGTTAAAAAAATCCTTCAATATTGCGTATTTTTTTCCTGTCTAAATGTATATCCAGCCTTAAGGTTTCGAACGACGCTCCGAACATTCTGACGGGCGTTAACATAACAGCCTATAAATTTGTCCTTTATAACTAGGCATAACCCCTTAATAAATTCAACTGCCTTAAAGGGAGCATGCAGCGCAAATTCATTTAAAAAACGTCTATATTTCCGTTTTCCTTTATTTATACAGATTGAACCCTATTTTTTCAGATGTTGATAGGGAAACATAATGAGGGGGTATGAAATGGGGTTAGTTGTTCAAACAATAAAAAATGGAGAATAAAGTCACGAAACACTCGATGGAATTTTTTGACCCGTTGTTTTAAATTTTTATTTCGATGCTTCGCCATTACTAATGCATATATTTGATTAATGAAATATACAATTACTAATGGTTTACACCGCTGCATCAATATTACAAAACCGTATTACGATGGGTCGCGTTTTTACACTTTCTAATCTTTGTTCTCCGATGGGTCGCGTTTTTTTTCACCTAATCCTCGTTCCGCTCCATCGCTGTTTTTTTTTCTATAAATTAAGTTGCTTTTTCAATTTTTTTAAAATTCTCCTCTCACATTCGTGCGAGAGGTCGAGTATACAATCACTAAAAAAAAGACGTTTCGTCGATTTTGAGCTACGACGATCCGTTCCGATCGTGTATTCCACTTGTGTGGACGCTACAAAAGCGACAAAGAGCATTCGTATACTGAACACTCCTACAATTATAAAATGCTCCTCACACCCGGCACAGCTGACTTCCGCCATTTCTTCCCTCGCAACTGTCGTAGTACGAATATTCCGAGCCTCGTATTTCCCATAGTTCGTTAAAAATAAATCCGAAATGCGTTGGTCGAAGGCTTTGCCACCCAAAAGTTACAAAAATTACGTCGAAGCTCGCGATCGTCGAGACCCGACGTGAAAATTAAATCTTTTGCGATTAATATATAAGGTTGAAGTTCGCATCGTTGAAAGCCAGTGGAAATTGTTATTTTTCAATTTCTCGAATTTCCTTCGAGCAAATCTTCGTTGCAAAATTCCTCAATTATTTTCGAAAACGCTTATTTAGAGATCGAAAATTTTTATCTGCAAAAAACATTTCGTGTAACAATCAAAATGAGTACATAAAAATATTAAAGAGAATTGTCGTTGCATTCGAGCGATGCAAACTTCGGAACCATATTCACATTGTACTCAAAAGTGATCTCGCTATGACTTTCGCATCTTGTTCGCTTAAAAATACGTTCTTACAGGGTAAACGGTTTTTTTTTTAAGTTTGACGCAATTTGCGTATCTTTTATTTTTACTTTGTCTTTGTCTCATCTTCTTCGCAGTTTGTACACAGAATGTAATAACGACTCGTAGATTTCTTCAATCTTCTGGGTAACGAGAATTATTCAACGTTGAATATCCACTCTCGAAGTGCTCGATATAAATATATTTATATATTTTTTACTTCTTTCTTTTCTCAGATTCTCTTTCGTCGGAGTTCAAATTTTGGATGATGTTTTTTGCCGATTATTTGGCAAATTGTAAAAATTACGAAACGACGAAAAAGTCTCCTCGAGTTTATTTCTTTTGACGTCCACGTCGTTCTTATTGAACTTCTTTTCTCATAATATCGACGCTGGTTCCGAAAAGTAGCGCGATTCAAAGTTCTTACGAAAACTAGCGTGTTTGATTTTCACTGTAAAAAACTAGTGTAAAAGGAGTAAGTTTAAAACCTTAAGGGTCTCATCGCTCGTACAATCTAACCAAAAAGTGTTTTGGTGAGAATTTAAAGTCCTCCGTGCGCAGGTACAAATGTGGAAAAATACACCATTAGTATTCAAAAAAAAATATGATTTTTTGCGTAATGACATTTTATACTTTTTGCTTTTATTAACATTTTGATAATAATTATCACTTAAAATCGATAGTAGTAATTTTGATAAAGAAATAATATCGAAATTGTAAATATAATGAAATATTTATTGTAATTTTCTATTTAAAAAATTACGTTATGGAAAATATCATCAGATGGTGATCGTCGAATATGTTTGAAAAATCTTGCTGATGTGCCAGTTTTCGTGGCGAAAACCGAATCTTGCTAGTTTCCGTGTCGGAAACCGAAACATGCTACTTTTTCGCGGTCATATCAAACGTGCTTATTTTCGTAAGAATTCTGAAACATGCTACTTTTTGTAAGCAGCGTAGATATGTGCGTTCTGCCTGATAAGTAGTTGCCTCAAAAGAAACCAAACGAAAGGAATTACGGCGTTGGGCCGATCTCGCGTCGTCGTCACGTGAGGCGTTCAAAAAGCTCAATGACTCGGGCCACCTTTGTCGCTGGAATTTTATCGTCGAGGCCGCGAGGCCTCGTAAAAACGGCGATGCCTATCGTAGCTGAGAACAGTGACAACAGACTTGGCTTTACGTCACGCGATCTTATCGAACGACAAACAAACATCGGTACACGATATTAGGTTTTGTCGAGTCGCTTGAGGTGCGAGAACTGCCACGTGGAAAATCGTCAACATTCTATAAAACGTGTAATTAAAAGAAAGGCTCACGGTATCAAATGGTATCAGTTTGGAATTTAAACATTTACAAACGATCCTACACTGCATGACGGCAAATTCAAACTTGCGAGAAAACAAATAAGATTGAAGTTTGTCTCGTTCGAACGCAATGAAAATGATTCTTGATTTCCTAATTTTTTAAATTGCAGATTCGAGTTGCGACAATTATGTAAATATTTTTTTACGACGCTCATTCATCGATACAAACAAAGAGAGAAATTTTTTTAAAAGAATTTTCACACTCCAACGATGTGAACTTCAAAAGAGACTGTATGGAGAGAAAAAAAGATCCAGAATTATATATTTTGCAACATATAAAGCCGCATCGATACTTGTACTTTTCCGGAACTTCGGTACGTTCCTGCGGTTCATCTACGAGAAAACTTCAGGAGAAGCTCCAGTAGAAGACAAAATGAACGTTTCCTTGTCTTAAAAAAATATATATGTATAAATATCTGTGTGTATATATGGTTCAAATAAATGACGATTGAATATGAAAAATAACCAATCTTTCGACCATTCCTTTTAATATTTCTTCTCTCGTTTTCCTTCTCCTCGGACTTGAGAATATTGCGGGACGGAAGGGAACGTGGACGAATGCAACGGTGTTGAAGTTTGCATCGTTGAAGGGCAACGGAAGTTCCTTTTCTAAATACATTCTCGCTCTAATCCAAAACATTTTTGCCAATTTGAGTTGCAGGTCTTGGAGAAAAATCCTTGCAAAACGTTTAAGTAATTCTCGTAGTCTAAAATTGCCAAAATATTCGGATGATAAGCTCACGATCGAAAAGAAAATATTTCGTTGCATTTCAACGCTGCAACTTCAACCCAATCGGATGTAGCGATGGATCTTACGCACTGGAAAAGGCTTAAAAAAAACTACAAATCAATTATCGAAGAATTATTAGTTCCAATGATTCCTCATTATGGGAACGATAAATTCAGTACGCTATGCAACAGGAGCATAAAAAATACAGTACCTTCAGCAGGTATCCCTTTACAAAGTGGATCTCGCGCAGCACTGAAGAAATTATATTTTGTCCCTCGAAGGGCGTTGAGGTATATAAGAGAGGTACTTGGGATGGAGGAGTCAAGATGGCCAGAAATCTGCCTATTTGAGGAAATAAGAGCTATTGGGAATAATCCGTCGAAGTGGGGAAAATATTAGTGGGGGAAATAGAGGAAGTGTGTAGAAAGATGTGCAAGGAGGAAGGGGGAGGAGAAAGAGATGAAGGGGAGGATTAAAATGAGGTTGAAGTTTGCATCGTTGGAACGCAACGAAAATTAATATTTGGGAATCCCTTTTGTTTCTTTTCGTAAATTTGGCCTACAATAATTCTTGAACCTTTTTTTAAAGATTTTTGCTTAGCGATCTACAATATAACTATATAAAAAAGATCTTCTATAATAATTGAAATATGGAAAATCAAATGTGAAGAACTTCCGTTGCGTTCCAACGATGCAAACTTCATACCACCATAGGATTAAATTAAGAAAAAGGAAGAAATGTTAGATAGTGACAAGGAAAAGAGTATGTAGAGTGGAAAATAAGTTAAGGTAGTTGTAAGAGAAAAAATAGTATTTCATAAAAAACAATGTTAAAAAAGTTGTGCAAATAAACCTCGATTTGATTGCTGATTTATCCCTCTAACAGATAAGCTCATCATTATCAACGAAAATCAATTTTGAAGAATAAAGTGCCCGCCGTTATAGCAATTTTTATAATCGACAGCGATACAATCGGATGAAAAAAAAACAAACAAAAAAATACTCCACTAACGGCAATGAAAGGTGGGTCTCCGGATCGTGGACGTTCAGAGTGATGGGAACTGTATAGAAAAACAGTCGTCGTTTCTCTCGTTCACGTGGAATGTTCATTGGAACGCCAAGACCGCTACGATGTTCAGGGCCGACTGATTGTGTAGGTCAGAATCGACCGTGGCCAGAGCCAAAATAAAAATTGGAGCAGTATAGATTAGGGTGGTCCTTACGAGCCTGACATTCCCTCCCGAGTTCCAAAAACGCCTCGAACTCGTGGGGGGTTTCTCGTAAGGTAACTCGTAAATTAAGGGGTTAGGCTACTGTGAACATTTAAAAAGCTGCTTCGTCGCTTGAGGCAACTTGAAATGAAGAGAAAGGTTCAACAGATTGTGCAGTAATCGCACATTATTGGTAAACTTATTATTACGACTATAGAACTGCTACTTAAACGTTAAGGGGGGCGATACCTTTAGGCGGGAAGAAATCAGCTGATTTTCTTTTTTTTTTAAAGAAAGGTTTCTTCACAACTTTTTAGACTCTGGGTATGTATTATAATTACTTTTGGTTGTTACATGGTATTTTTAAAAATTGATCTTTAAAAACTACGGTGGTATGGCACGGTATTCTAAACTGCATTTTCAAAACTCGCGTGACGTATAGCTAAAAAACTATCGATATCGAATCTGATGAAATTTGGTATCAATCTTTCTAACCTTATTGTCTAAAAAATTAAGAACAAAAGTTTTTTCGAAAAATTCAATCTTTTATTTCAAAGCGTACCATCTCATCGATTTTCAACGTTTCTCACTTTTTCTTGGTTCATATTCTGCGTATGAATGTTAATGAAAGAAACATTTGCCGTGGCTTTTTTCAGATTAAGGTGGTTTGGAAGGAACAATTCAAAAATTGACTAACGTTTAACATGCTATTTTTTGTGGGAAAGAAATAGTATGTCATTAACCACGTTGAAAAAAAAAATGTTAAGCCACTCCACCGTACCATTTCCGAGATATAAACGTTGCGAGTTGGCCTAAAATACACGCGCTCAACGGTAACCTCCGAAAAATTTACCGGAAATTATAACTTTACGTGAAATTTAGTCGTTTGACCCAACAAACAAAACTTCTTATTCGAATCTTCGATTAATACGGAATTCACCAGCAAAAATTGTAGCTGATCCACCGTGTAATTTTTTCACAATAATTCATTACATTTTGCTATGCGGCATCTGTCTCTCTCTAAACGGTGATCGGAGCGTCAGTTGTGATTGCTAGGGGAAATTCCTAGACGGCAATACACGCACACGCGATATGCATGTCGCCGAAGGCCTACGCTGCAGATCACGCTGCAGATACAATAAGAATAGAATAAAAGTAATAATAAAACGAAGGATAAAATGAAAAAAAAATATGTTGATTGTAAATCTTAATTTTTTTTAAATTGATTTTTACGTATACAATTATCCATATGACGACCGGCTGTAAACATTTTTATTTAGGAAACTTTAGAATTTCTTTCTGTTTTCGTTCTGTGTATTTACCCGAAGATGAAACTTTAAAAACTGCCCAATCGATCTCTCATTATTTATCTGCGTGAACAAAAGCAGATCAATTTTCTGTAAAAAAATAAACGACCACTTACACGTAATTGTGCTATGTTTTGACATTTGTCGAGTCGTTGAGAGGTGATGTTTGAATTCTTCTAAAGTTTGGTTATGTAGCGTTGCCAACTGCTTAAGGGGAGGTTCCTGAGTAAACGGCGAGAAAAACAGGTAAACTTCGGGAATTTTTACCTCAAAGACTAATGTTTCGATTAGATCCGGGTTTTTTTTCTTGGAAAATATGTACATTGAGGTGTGTTTAAGAATTTTCAAAAATAAATTCCTTGACTGAAAGCGATACAAACGCGATTATCTCGAAACATAGTTTTCAAAGTCGGTGCCAGATGTATCTCGAAAACGGCTTGTCCGATTTTGTCCAAATTTGGATACAATATTCTTCGATAGTTTTTGTCGAATAATGTATCCAAATTTGGACAAAATCGGACAAGCCGTTTTCGAGATCCATCTGGCACCGACTTTGAAAACTATGTTTCGAGATAATCGCGTTTGTATCGCTTTCAGTCAAGGAATTTATTTTTGAAAATTCTTAAACACACCTCAATGTACATATTTTCCAATAAAAAAAACCCCGAATCCAATCGAAACATTAGTTTTTGAGATAAAAATTCTCGAAGCTTACAGGTTTTTCTCGCCTTTTACTCAGGTACCTCCCCTTAAAACATGAACACACTAGTAAAGTCGATAATGATCAACCTCAAGTGCTCACTAACCAATGTCGATTGTAAGTATTTATGAAAATCATAAATTTTCATTCTGATGGGCGCCAAAATAAAAATCCTTTTTTATAAGATTAAATTCTATGTATTTTAAACATTCGAAAGAAAAATATAAAAATCTTCAAAATTGTCAGTTTGACTTCCGGTTGTTCGTCCGAACTACCTTAAGCCCGCCGACGCTACATGTCACACCGTCTGACAATATCCGCCGCATCCCGTTCAGAATACCGTCCCGAAAATCCGCCATTTGAAAGATTGATAAAAAAAAATACCACGTAACAGCCAAAACTAGTAATAAAACATACCCTCAGTCTCAAAAATGTTGAAATCTTTCCTTATAAAAAAAAAAACACGAAAATCAGCAATTTTTCTGTCGCCTAAAGGTATCACCCCCCTTAACTTCCTCAGCCCTGATTTCCGGGTGACAAAATCAAAGACGCCTCAAAAGCCCTGCAAGAAATTAGGTCGATAAGCAATTAAAATGATGACTCGTGTGTTGGTGTATTTGTCCATTTTGTTGTTGTTTTATTCTTTCCTCATCATTGTTATGATTGTGTTTCTTTTTATCTCGTTGCGCGCGCTCGCACTTTTGTTTCTCCCGCTTCTCCACTTCGTCTATCCTCGTTTTAAAAAAAGTAACGAAAATCTTGTTTTATCTCCCCTGATCGGTCGTCTCCCTCGACGCATTCGTACACACGCATACATACATAGACATATATATATATATATATATATATATATATATATATATATATATATATATATATATATATATATATATATATATACATATATGTATCCAACTGAGCAGTCTCTCTTGGTTCATCACACGTACGGCCGAGAGACAACCAGGGGAGAAGTTTTGGTTCTCCATCTCGTTCATTATCATTAATATTAATTATTATAATCTTTCTCTCGTGGTTTGTAATTTTGTTGTTATCGCTGTTTTGTTGTAGCCTTCGATCGAGGTTTCTCTCCGATGCGCTTTTGTCTCCCGTAGTAAGCGACAAAATCGGCGCAGACCTCCGCAAAATTGTACAAGATTCGAAGAGAGAAAGTACGATATATACACGTATGTACGCACACGCGAACATATATATACATGTGTGTATACATATGTGTATCAGCCCATCACTGCGCAGACGCGCGTTTACATTCTTTCAGTTTTGTTTTTTTTTTTTTTTTTTTTTTCATCGTCCGCATCTCCATTTTTGTTCGCGTTTCGAACGAGATCTGATAACGCTCCCGATGAGTTGAAGAAAAAAAATTGGAAGATACGCGACAGAAGTGTAACGAGCCGTTTGCGCAGCGATACCTCAAAAGATAAGGCGAGGCTTACGATGCTGTACCAAGAAAGTGCATGCTCAATTTCTTTTTTCGTTTTTTTCATCCTCTCATCTTAGAAGCTAATAGTTTTATATTTTCTCTTATTCCACCTTTCATCTCTTGTCTGATCTCGCACACTCACGCAACGAAAATCCTTTCCGCTGCGCTCTCCCTTTGTCCGAAAACAAAAAAAACCAGACGCATCTTAATTTACGCGTAACCCGTTCGCGACTATCTTTATTATGGCCATTTTGTATCCGCACTTCATTCCAGCGACCTCCATTTTTTTTTCGTTTTCTGTTTTCTTCCTTTTGAAAATTATTTTCTCCGTCGCTACATTCTCACACCCGTACAAACTACATTATTTCCTCTCGTTTCCGCGGGTGTCTTATTTTTTTTTTTTTTTCGTTTTACTTCATTTTTTGTCTGTTTTGCTTTCGGAGTGAGAAAAAAAGCGCGCGAATTTGCACTCGAGGTCGGTCGAGTCGAAGATTGACACTGACGGAAATTTTGGAATTTCTCTTCACGGCGAGCCTGCGACGGTTCGTGTCGATATCATTATTATTATTGAACTTGTCTTTGCGCTATACAGTTTTGTTATAAAATGTACGATTGAGATCGAAAACCAACGAAGAAAACAAACATGGCGTCGAGAGCCCCGAGATTCGTCGTTGGTCGTTGTTAATCGTGTATTTCTCTTTGTGTGCATACGCGCGCGAATGAACATTTTTTTGCCATCCTCGTTTGGATACTCGACACAAATGTCACGTACTCTCGTTTATCATCGTAGGTTTTTTTTCTTCTTTTTCGTCTTTAAATCTTTCACTCTCACGCGTCCACTCATTCGTATTTACACGTACAAGTTTTTATTTTTGTTTTCTGGTACGTTTTTTTTTGTTTTTTTCATTTTATTCTTATTTTCTTAATACGTCATACGCTTGGCGATGTAACCGAGCCACGTCTAGAGACGCTTAGAGGTAGGAAGAGGTCTCTCTCGGCGAGATGAAACGCGACGTTTGTTTGCTTGTCACCTCGAACTCGAGCGATTACGTCGAATTCACCCGGATGGAACCGGGGATCGCAAGAGTGAAGGGAAATGTCCGGAAGAGACTCATGGTGGCACGGTTACTCCCCCCAAGGATCCTTTCGATATTCGCGACTGTTGATATTAAAAATGTCAAAGAGGTTTGCGCTTCTTCCCGAGGAAGAACCTACGGTATTGGATTATGTCCAGTTTTTCCCCATTTCTTTATTTTCCATCGCGAGCTTTCGCCAAAATTTTCAGCGGGCTTCGGACGAAAAAAGAAAGACGGACGAACCGGAGCAACCGTCGATACAATTTTTTTTCCCCGCTTTACGTAACGATTTATCTGCAATCACAAATATTCTCATCCTCAAGTACCATCGCAATATACATATATGTGTACGTGTGTGTGTGTGTTTTCTTTAAAATCCGCGTTAATGGATCGTTAGCAAGTCGCGAGACTTTTTTGCAGCTCCTTTCTCAGCTGCCCTGAGTATAAAAGCGCCTTCCACCCCGGACAGTATTATTTACCTTTTTTTCACGTTATGGACATTCGAGCGATATACGAAAGGGCAAACGGGACGTTACAGTTGCGAGTACAAAAAAAAAACAAGATACTAATGTAGAACGGTGTACCGTCGTGTAAGGACAGACCAAAAAAAGGTCGAGAAGACGCGTCGAGGCAACGCGCACGATCGGTGGATGGATTGAAAAAAAAAAAGGTTCGATCCGCTCGCGGAAGTTGAACTTGCTCTTGATTGGACGAATCTCGAGGTGGTTGTATCGCAAGATTTTTTGTAGAAAACGATAACGTCTTTATTTTCGTCAAGCCGTCTTCTATCTTTCGCGATGACTCGCTGCGCAATGCAATACTGTACGAGATGACGCGATGACGAAATTTAAAAACGGCACGATAGCCGCAGGATCGATTGAAAGAAGAAAGAAAAAGAAACTGTAGTGCCGCATTCGTTGTTTTGAATGACAAAACGAAAGAAAAACCATTCTCGTTTACGCTTCGTTTTCATCGACCGCCAATGGGCGAGGCAAACCTTAAGGATGTTTCTCACGATCCTTATAAATTCTACTGATTGAACTTCAACTTCATTCGGTACAGAAGCGATCGGAAGGACACGGGCTAGCGAACTTTGCCAGTCTCATGTCAAGATCGACTTCGTAAAAGTAGTTTTTTTCTTTTCTCTCTCTCTCTCTCTCTCTCTCTCTCTCTCTCTCTCTCTCTCTCTTTCTCTCTCTACTTTCTTAAGGACTAATCTCTCTCCGTTCATTCGCCTTATTTGCATACGATACAGGTACTAATTTGTCAAGTTTTCTTCCTCTCCCTTCCCCTCCCTCATTCTCTCTTATAATCTCCGATAAATCCCGCGCGAGCTGCGTTCCACGAAGCGATATACACACACATATATATATCAACGGTTCGAAGGACCGAGAAAAAAACGCGGCTCAGTTTTTGTAGTTGATTCGAGGGGCGGATTCGCCCCAAACTCTCATCTCGTTTTCCGTCCATCGGCCAACGTCTTTTTTCTTCAATAAAACAAAAAGAAAAGAATCATCCGAGAATCCACACTGATCAAGTTCGAGAGACAATAATTTTTTTGTACTGATTTTCCATTTTTCCGTCAACTGTACGATCGACCGATGTAAAATCCGCTCGAATCGGGGAAAAAAGACGCACAAAAATGTTAAGAAACCAACAAAGCAAAAATACGGTGGTCCCCGGCAAAACGAATTCGAACTTGTGTGCGTACATCTACGCGCCGAAACGGCAAAAAATATTACAAAAAGAAAAAGTCAGTATTATCCAACGAATGCAAATACAAACACAAGTTCCGTATGCACACTACGCATATTCAAAAAAAAAATATATACATATATATATATACGTCTCAGTAGCGTCGTTAATATAACTCGCGTTCTTTGCCAACGGCAAAACCCGAAGGAGATAATACGTTTTGAGCGACGACGTTCGCTCGTTCGGTGTGCGTATGTATGTATATATATATATATAATTGCATGTACTATGCGTCGTATTTTCATACACAAAACTCTCGATGTTTCATCTCTGCCGAGATGATCTGACCGGTTGTAAAACATGTTCGTTTACGAAGTAAAAAAAAAAAATAGGTAAAACAGCTTGAGGTTCGCAAACGCGTTTGCTAGAACGAGAGAAACTGCGAAAAGTTGGGCCTCGCCGGGGTGAAAAAAAAGCGCGATACTGTTCACCATCAAACGGCGAGGAAACGAAAGAAAAGAAGAAAAAAAAACGATTGAAAGAAAAGAGAGGACGGATGGTGAGAAAATTGTTCCGAAATGCGTTTGTGTCGTTGGGCGAGAAGGAAGTCGTTTTTTTGGCGCCCGAGAGAAATACGTTAGATCGCGTTGGCGATGATCGATACTGAGTGGGGGAAAAAAAAAAGAAACAACGTGGTACGGCAGCTCGCGGCAACGCAAATTAACATCGTGGCAATCGCTATAGTTATTATGGCGTTATGTTCTTCATTGTCGTCATTGGTGTTTCTCGCTGTTAACAGTTTTCTTCTTCCGTTTCCCTTTTTTTTTTGTTTTTCTCTGTTTTCTTTGTTTTTTTTTCTTCCGTCAACCCGTTGTCACGTCTTTGCACCGTTTTCCCCTCTCTCTTTCTCTCGAGGCCGGAAAATAGAGAAACGTCGAAGCGAGATTGAAGAAATCGAATGAATGCGGGCGCGCCTGGTGTCTTGCCAGTTACGAGCTTTTTCAGCCACTCGGTGACGCTACGATCGCGGGACTCTGGCGTTCAAGTAAATTTGAGCGTGCCTTAATGCGACGTTGCATCAGTGTGCTCTCGCTCGGTGGTGACAAGCCGTAGAGGCTGTTGAGCGTGTCTTTGCCCAATAGGCGATTGCCACCGATGATCTTTGGCTCGATGGTGAGCTCGATACTGGAGTGTACGGAGGATGACTTTCGACGATGGCCCGAGTCGAATTCGCACGACGAGTGCGCAGCACCGTTCTTGCTGTGCTCGGACAATTCGCTGCTCGAGTCGGACATGTGACCGTACGGATGATTGTCGTCGTCGGTCGAGGACGTTGATAATCTTTGCTCACGATATTCGGTCAGTTCCTCGAGATTCATGGAAAAGTGCTGATGGACGACGCGATTCACCGCCATCGCGGACTCGGCGAATGCCGACAATTCCCGGGCCGAGTTGTTTCGTCTGGAATTACGAAACAGGGGGTGCGTTTAGATAAGGACAAAAAGCTCGGTTAAGGTAGTAGATTTAGTCCTATCGCCTCTCTTCAGGCCATAGGATTTTCATACTTCTTTGTGACCTTCACTAAATATGGTAATAATCGTCTCTGTAAAATTTCAGGGTCGTTTATCGACCTAATTACGGAGAAAAGAAATATTAAAATTGCGTATTTTTGTGATGGAATTCGCAGACGACATACAAAAAACCAATTTTCGGTCGCTACTAAAGTGTATATAATAGTGGGAATCCGTCAGATGCTTCAAAATAATCAGATTGACATACTTGACACTTGTAGTAATCCAGTGCTCTCGGAAAAAATTACGCTTATTGACCTCATTTTTATGTAATATCAAGTTTAATTTGAACTTCCGGCTTTGGATTTATTAACACTTGCTACAATAGAGAGACGTGACAACAAGTTAGGACTACAGCTGACTGTAGTCCTGGGCCAGGAATTGATGATTCGAAGTAAGTATTTTTTTAATTAGTATTTCTATACATAAATCAAGTGTAAAATTGGAAAACTTTTTCAGAAATTTTCAAAAATGTATTACTCAAAAACTATGAACTTTAGCTTAAAATTTTATAGAGAATACTTTCGTATTAAAATTGCCCAAAATGTTAAAAAAATAATAATTCATCCCGAAAAACTTTAATTTTTTGCAAAGTTGTTTTAACGATTGGCTATAAACAATTGAATGCTCGACTTTTCGGCAAAAAATTGTGATATTCGGATTCAGCGGATCAAAATACATTAAAAAAAAGTTTAGCTTCATCAGATCAAAATTTTACGAACATATAATACCGTATCCACATCGAACAACTATAAACGCGTTTTTCTCGAAACTGTGTTTTTCAAGTCGGTGACCACTATAATTCAAAAACCAGTCGATGTATTTTGATGAAATTTGGTGTGCTTATTGATAGCATAAAAAAAACTAGTCCTTAATCGAAGGATTTTCATTTTCGTTGAAAATTTATATTTTTTTAAAACAATAAACGAGAGATTTTTTGGTCGAAAATCGAAAGTTATCTGTCGGAAGCCGCCATTTTGTTAATTTTTAGATAAAAAAGCTTCGATTAAGGACTAGATTTACTATTAAACTAATGATTTTTTTTGTTTTTTTTTTTATTTCAGATGATCCAGTAAAATTTTACCGGAGGGGGTCCGACAAAGATGGCGATGTTTTTATAAATAATCAATATTTTTCTTTGAAAATTTGTACAAGTCAAGCTAGAATATAACATAAATATTCTGTGTAACCACTTTTGGAAAACAAACTTAATTACTATTAGAAAAAAAAATTATTGAAAATGCTCGTTTTTTCACGCCTCTGACTGCATCTCACTCCTTAAACTCGCCTGGTTGAGTAAAAAGAGACAGAGATAGAATCAACATTGCCAAATATCAAACCTAGAAATACTGCGCGGAGAATAACTATTTTTTCATTTTTCTAATTAAATGTGAACATTCATTAAACAGTTTACACATGGAAAATTTAGTTATTGCCAAAAAAAATTCTTGCATATGTTAAAAATATAAATTCTACAAGTGTCAAGTACGATCAGTGGTATGACTAGTGTGTAGTCAATTACCGAATGATTTGCGGTGTATCGAGTGGCCGGTCAGCCGAGACCATGCAGCTCGGTCCAGGATTGATCCACGGATGATTGAGGACGCATTCGGCGCTGAGTCTTCGATGGGCCTCCTTGACGAGTAGGCCTCTGATGAGATCCTTCGCGTCCTCGGAGATCGTCGACCATTCCTTGTCGGGAAAGTCGTATCTTCCCTCCTGTATGCTGGTGAACAGCAGCTCTTGGCAAGCCTGGCAAACCTCGCCCCTCTCCCAGCCGCACTCGGTGCCGCAATTGCCGTAAAACGGCGGATAACCACAGAGCAGCATGTACATTATGACACCGAGGCTCCAGAGATCGCAACGCTTGTCGTAGTAGCTCGTTTCCCCGATGAAAGCTTCGACTACCTCCGGTGCCATAAACTCGGCGCTACCAACGGGCGTCAAGAGCTGCGGCGTTGCCAATGGACTCGACATGCTGTTGTTGAACTTTATACCGGAGCCCAGATCGAAGTCGCACACCTTGATCGGCGTCAGCTTGTCCGGGTGAACGCACAGTATGTTCTCGGGCTTCAAGTCCCTGTGAGCTACACCTGCACAACGAATAGAGAACGTTCGTCAATTTGAACACGTGCGGAATATCAAAAATACGATTGTATGCTTATGGAAATATTCTCAATGGAGAAATACGAGGGAGAAAAAAATGAGATAGCGAAACTAACCTTTCTTGTGAATGAAATTCAACGCGCTGGCGATTTCCTTGATGATCTGACTGGCCTCACGCTCGCTAAAGTGCACGCGTTCCTCGATCCTCTTCAACAATTGTCCGCCGTTTATCTTCTCGAAAACGAGATAGAATCTGTCGTCGTCCTCGAAAAATTCGATGAGATGAATGATGTTTGGATGGCCCTGACAATGATGAAACGTCTCGACCTCTTTGAAGACCCGAGCTCTCGCGTGTCCCGGTATCTTATCGATTATCTTAACAGCGTACTCGAGATCGGTGTACAAGGAGACGCAAGTCTGTACCGAGGCGTATGCACCTTCGCCGAGTACCTCGCCCGTCAGCTTGTACAATTCTGAAATTCGAAACACTCGAAATTATTGACTGAATTCAACTTATTTCGAGATAAAAACACAAGAAATGTCTAAATTAAGGTCTTCGGATAGAATTAAGGGGTTGGGCTACTGTGAAAATGTAAAAAAAATCGTTCGGTGCTTGCGGCAACTCAAATTAACGAGGAAGGTCCAATGTATGGTGCAGGAGTCGCAGATTGAAGGTTGATTACGTGTGGTTGAAGTTCGCATGGTTGGAACGCAACGAAAATTGATATTTCTGCATTCCTTTAAGGGGTTATATACAGTTAAAAATTTCGAAAAATCGATTTTTTAATTTTTTTTCTCGTAATGTACATATATTTAAGTATACACAGAAAATTTCTTGTCAATCCGGCGAATATTCTGGAAGTTATACGCACATTTGTAATTACGTTTCAGAGCATTTGAAAGTGCTTTTGAAACTTTAAACGCGTTTTTCTCAAAACTGCGTTTTTAAAGTCGGTGAGCAATATTTCTCGGAAACGGCTGAACCGATCAGTCTCAAATTTTAACACAACCTTTTCAAGTATATTTTTTAGTAATTAATCGAAGGTTTTTTCTCACCGATAAATATTTTCCATTTTATAAACAATTTAAGGCGTACATTTTTGTCAAAAATCGATTTTTTTTAGAAGCCGCCACTTTGCCAAAAATTATTATTTTGCTTATTCCTCCGATCAATTACAAGATAATTCATTATATTAACGAAATATTTTTGGTTTTTTCATTTTAGATGATCCAGTCCAGAGATATCGTGCTCACCGCAAGAACCCAAACAAAAGTTACCGTAGTATGTATACAAATTTTTAAGTTAATAGATTTAAAAGTCTTCTCAAGAAAAATTCGTGAAAAATCGATCCTTTTCGGCCTCCTGACTGCATATAACCCCTTAATTTCTGTTGATACATTTTGCCTGCACAAATTTTTCAACCATTTTTTAAGATATTCGTTTAGTGATTTACAATATTAATCTATAAAAAAAATCTTCATAATAATAAAAAATATGAAACATAAAATGTGAAAAAGAACATTCTTTGCGTTCCAACGATGCGAGCTTCAACACCATAGATTTATAATGAAAGGACTGCTAATAATACTTTTATCGCGTGTTTCTCGAAACTACATTTTTCAAAACGATGTACACGATTGAACTTGAAATTTCGTACACTTTTTCAGTGTATTAGTAGTTAAGGCTAAACCGATGGTTTTCTTCTCAACGTTTCTTTTACATTTATTATTAACCATGTCATTTTTCCCAAAACAATTGGAAACAAATTCTACATTTTTTTTATTAATGAAAAACGTAAATAAAAAAACTCCAGTCAGCTAATATTATCTATTTTAAGAGGCAAAAAGTCGTTTTTTTTTTCAGATCGGCCGTGTGGCCAAAATTAAGTACACTAGGGGCTCAACCCCTTCACAAGATTGTTCATAACTTCTTTAATTATTAATGCTTTTTTTTCATAAAATTTGGTATTTTGTTGATGTACACACAAATAAACGTCCAAACGATTTTTCAATCATCTTACTTATTCCTTCAGATTTTTTTAACAACCCTGATTTTCGGGTCGCCATAGTAGCCTGCCCTCTTAATGTCATTGCGTTTGCGAGATAATTTTTTCTTCGCTCGGTAAACGCGAAAAAATACATTCTCGTGGCAGCAAAAGATGAAGAAAATTTTCCAGCGGTTCGAGAGTTCGGGGAGAGCATATAGCAGATGTGCAAAACCGGTTGGTAAACACGTTCGTGAAACGCCTCTGCTGCTCGATCGTGCGTCGCGAGAGCTTCGCATTATTTTTATTAAAACATTATTTATCCTTTGTTTTTTTTTTCAATTTTTTTCCCTCAAAGTCTTCGTCGGCGCACCTTTAAAGAGAAACTGTTCTTCTTGTGTATCTTATTCACATACGGAGCTCGTTGATTCTAAGCAAACTTATCGATCCTGCCACGTATTCATTGGAGGAACGCGGCGTTTTATTCTTCTTTTTTTTCGAACAGGCAATCATGTATATTCCCACCCATCGCGACATGTGCCATTTTTATTTCTGATCATTGGGTTTGAACAATAAGTACGAATTGGTACAAAAGAGAAATGGATGTTGGCAAACAGAAAAGGATCGGGATATCCAATGGCATATTGAGTATCTTGGGCTACATATACGGCACTATATAAATATTCTGTGCACACGTTAGTCCTCCGTAGGCTCAGAGACGAATGAAAGGTTCGCGCAAAACTTTCTGATTGCCCGTCGCGTATAATCCGCATGCTTCGTGCCTCAATTGTGAGGGGGAGAGGCGGGGGGGGGGGGGGGGCATACATAGTTGTACCTATTGAGGTTGTGTAGTCTCCAAGTACGAAGAGCACGAAAATTCATTGTTTGCACAGGACGTATGCGAACTTTCGATCGTAACGATTCGCCGATGCTACGATGACGTTTAAGTTTGCATCGTTGGATGACAACGATCTTCTTTTTAATTTTCGTAATAACCGAGAGCCTTTTTTGGCAAATTGAGGTCCTGTGTGTCTAATGAGAATACGTAAAAATGTTTGAGTGATTTTCACAGCCTAAATTTAAGTCAGTATTTATAGACGAAAAAGCTAGTTGAAAAAATTTCGTAAAAATTGTAGGTCTGTTGATGAAATCGCGGAGACCGATCATCCGAAACAAAAAAATCAAACGGATTTAGATTCAGTATGTTAATGGCTACAGCGCATATCATACGATTATCTATATATGCAAAAATAACAACATAGCGGACATTTTTCGAAAAAACAAAAAAACGTGTATTTTCAGCGTTTTAGGCAAAAAAAATAGTAAATAACAAAATTTTGAAAAATCCTTGATATGCGCTATAGCTATAGTTGTAAAGAAGATGTGGTTAAAATTTCATAAGGATCGGTTCAGTAGTTTCGAAGATTTTATCAACAAGCCGTCGAAAAACGTTGTTTCGAGAAAAACACGTTTAAAGTTTGTTTGGGTTACATGAATACATACATTTAAAAAAAAAATTATTTCGAAAGTGTATTTATCAAGTGTAACAACTTTTATATCAATATTTATAATATAAAACTATCAAAAAAATCATGAAATCAGCCTTTTTTAGCGTCTAAAGTGAGAAGACCCCTTAAGGGGTTTTTTACTTAAAAGAACTTGTTAAAATTTTTGAAAAAACCTGAAAATTAAGAAAAATCGTTCGTCGCCGAGGCAACGTAAATTGAGGCGAAAGGCCCATCATATGGTGCAAAAATCGGAGATTGGAGGTAAACTTATAATTACAACGATAGAATCGCTAGTAAAACTTTAAACGCGTTTTTCGGGCAACCATGTTTTTCAAAACGGTGTACACGATTTCTCGACATCAAATGAACGGAATGACTTGAAATTTTGCACGCTTATTCAGTGTAATGGTAGTTTCGTCTTGACCGATGTTTTCCTTCTTAACAATTTTTTTTCATTAGTTATTAACAATAATGTCCAAATACCTCCAAAAATGGAGTCAATTTTTTTTATTGATGACCAAAACACGATAACCAAAATAGCTCGGTCAAGTCTCAGCCAATATCATGTATTTTGAGAAAAAGAACTCGTTTTTTTGTTTCTGATCAACCGGGTGACTAAAATAAAGTACACCGTTGAGCTCCTCACGTTCAAAGGTCCTTCACGACATTGTTCATAACTTCTTTAATCATTAATACTTCTTTGTAAAATTTGGTACACAACTTTGTCAATATGCATACAAATAAAGGTCTAAACGATTTTTCAATCATCTTACTTTTTCCTTCAAATTTTCTTTTTTAATTTAATCGTGATTTTCGGATCGTCACAGTGACCTAACCCCTCAATCATCGTTGCACTCCAACAATGAAAACTTCAACTGCTCGTCTAATATTGCGAAGCGTCATGCTCAACTGTTTTTCTTTCGACTGTTACTGTCGGCTTCGTTGCCGCTGTTCGTCAAATAAATTTCAGCACCTTGAACGAAAAATTGCGACATTCACGAGGAGATTAATCGATCAATCGGGAAAGTGAGGTAAAAAAGGTTTTTTTTCTACGACAATGGGAAATGAATTTATTGTCAATGAATATTACGTCAGTCGGGTGAGTGAATTTTTCCTGCACAGCTATACCCGCTCAGTGTCAAGGTCAGACGATTTTCAAACGAGGGGAGCTCTACTCCCGCGGAGGGTGCCCCATTGATTAACGGTTATAAGCTACGAGGGTTGAACGTCGTCTCTCTCCCACCTCCCTCTCTGCCTTTCCTGCCTGTTCAATCGCCCTCAGCTCTTGTCGCATCCCTCTTCCACGGTGTCTCCTATCTCTCGACTTTGCGATCGATTTCACATAATCCCTTGTGCTATCGCGATTGCGCAATTTTTGACTCTGCTCAATGAACTTTCCGTCGGACATAATGAGCCGGCGAAACAAAATTCGAATTGCACAAGTGTCGAGGTCGAAAAAATGGCCACTTTGATACACTCTCGAGGCGTGAGAATAGCGAAAAGTTGAAGATTCCGCTTAAGGCGGGAGCCTGGATGAGAAGGTCCGAAAAAAAAAACGTTTTTTCGGGAATTTTTTTGGAAGGGAAAAAAGCAAGTGAGCCCAGTAAACATTGAGGTATCTTTTCATGTATATTTGAAATGTATAAAAAAAAATGTTCAACATGAAACTATAAATGACTGCAGATTTATCAGCCTATTCCAACCCCGGGAAAGATGCAGCTCGTAATTCTTGACTGAACCAAATAACCAATGAAATTTTCAATTGTCATATATTTTTCTTCTGGGTGAATGAAGAAAAAGCTGAAAAAATCGTGGGTAAATATTTACAAGTGGGGCTCCAGCTGAAAAGGGGTTTAGAAATTTTGTACCGAATCGATGTATTTCAGGGCACTTTGTTTATAATATTTAAGTCGGGGAAGACAATTTCGACCCCCAAACGCTTTTTTTACCTTTTTAAAGGTATGGAGCTAACGGGTTTGGTGACATCAAGTGGGTTAAATGACACGGGTTTGGGTTTGTCTGGGTACAAGTCAAATTAGAGTAAGCATACAGAAAACGTATTTCAAAAATCGAATATTTTCCGGCAATATTTTTTTTTCTCAATAAAATACCCCTTCCTCATCATAAAAAACATATTTTCATACTGCAGAATAGCCCCGAACACGTGAACTTTTTTTGGAGCCGATTAGGGCTGGAGCCCCACCTGTAAATATTTACCAAATCGTGAAATTATAACTTTTCTCGGGTTTGAGAAAAAAAGTGTTAAAAAAAAAACACTTCAACGTGCTATAAAAATGATTTAAAAATACTTTTTCCACGACTTTTTCAATTCGCTTAGAAGAGATTTTCGTACTGACGAAAATAAAATTTGGTTTAATTCAATTGGTCGTTTAGTTTTTTTTTGCCATCACGCCCGCCAATTTGGAAAAATCGTGAAAATGAAAAGTGGAGAAAACGCTCGTCCAAGTTTTCACTAGGAGGAAATATCATGGTGTTGAAGTTTGCATCATTGGAATGCAACGAAAGTTCTACTTTATTTTTTCATTCCATTATTTTGATTACCATCCCAACCCTTTTTTTTCAAGTTTAAGTTATTCAACCCTAACAAGGTTCTTTAAAAATGTTCCGCTGATTTTTGTAGCCTAAATAGGCCCGAAAAAAATTGGGCAACACGAAAAAAAAAAAACATTTCGTTGCACCCCAACGATGCAAACTTCAATACCATGAAATATCAATATCAAATATCAATCGCTTCTCTGCTGTTGGCCTTGTATCTTCGAAAATATTTACAATTGGCCTCTGTAACTTTGTAAATATATTCTTGGATACTTTATCTATCGACGAGCAATAAAAAAAAAACGATTTTTCGGGGCTTCTAATTCAGGCTCGCGCCTTAAACGATAGGGATAATTATGACAGTGGACAATTATTGTACGTTGGAACGCACTGATTGTTTTCCATTTTTTTTTCGCACCGATCACATTTTCCCCCGCACATTTGGACTGCGGAACTCATCAAAAGGTTTTTTTAGCATCGCAATCAATGGTGTTGAATTCGAGACAATTAACACCATATATTATGAGCACCAATTTGAAATTTACCGCAACGGTAAGTTAAAAATTATGCGCGAGATGAACATTATTAAAAAAATGAAAAGAAAAAGCCACAGTGGTAAATGATCGGAGAGAGTGTGGCATAAAATGTAACGACTCGGAGCTCGAGTACACGAATGTTGGGGACATGCGCGTGCTGCGATGTCGAATGAAGCAGAGGAGAAGGGACGAGCAGTGCATCGTGGCCTCCGTTCTCGACTGTTCTCGAACGTTCTAGAAACCGAACGCGAACGTCACTGCCGTGTGCATTGGGAGCGTCGAGACAGCGAGAGACACCCAACGAAAATCTTCCACCGAGCGTGTCATGACGTCGATAAATCACCGAAGCTACTCTTTTAACCCTGGAATGGTAACCTTATTTTTTTACCTAGTATGGTAACCTGGGGTGATACACCACCCCAATTTTGAAAAATTCCTACCTCCGGTAAAATTTCACGAAAAGGGTTCAACTTGGGCTCGTTCTTTTCGTTTTTTTTAAATGCAGAATCACGTAGGCCTACGGCGATTCCGCTTCAAGTAAGAAAAGTTCGTTATAAAATGAGGCAAAAGGGTGAAAAACATGAAAAATTCGCAAAGGGCGCGAGATTTCAACTCACCGGGGTGGTTTTTCACTCCAGGTTACTGTTCTAGGGTTAAAATCGGCGACCGGAATCGCGTAAATTGTGGATTTTACATCAGATTGAAGTGCGAATCGTTGGAATGCGATGAAAAATATTTTTTTTAATAGGGGCGTTTTTTTTCGGAGGAAAAAAAATATTTTTTTTTACTAAGGGTTGTTTCGAAAAATGTAAAACGATTGAGGATGTCTTTTGGAGTCAATGGAATCAGATTTTAAAAAATTCATGAAATTGGCGGGGGTCAGGGAAAAAGTCCACCGGATTCACGTGGAAGACCTCATATACATCTTTTTTTTTCATATTTATGAGTCCAAATACTGTTTTTTTTTGCTACTTGAGGTCGTAAATTTCTAATCAAAATACGTAGAAATGATTGAGCGATGTTCACAGCCCAACGTAGCTAAGAAAGATTTGAGTAATCAAGAAGAATAAATTTTCGTTGCATTCCAACGACGCAAACTTCAGCGTCATCGGAAATCAGTTAATTACTAAATGTGAAAATTCGTGAAAGGCGCTTCAGTCGCTTATTTAGAAATCTAGAATTTTTAGTTGCAGAAAAGATTTTGTAAAATAATAAAAATGAGGAAATGAAAATATTGAGGGGTAACGCCATGCTAGGATTTTGAAAAAATCGTTTTTTTTTTAATTGCTTAGACAATGCTTCGACATCATAAAAACGCGTTTTCTCGAAACCATTTTTGCAATTAGCAAACACATTACTTTAACCCGGTTGCATGGACTAGTTTGAAATTCTGACAGTAGCTCCACAATTACTTCCTTTATAGGAGTACGTGCGGGTTTTTCAATTCAATGTAAAAATTTTGTAATCCAAACAATTTACTGCTTATTTTTTTAGAAAAAAAAATCAATTTTTTTTTTGTACAAAGTGCACCGATTGGACAAAATTTGATTAAATAAAAAATCCCTGCGTACTTCTATAGCCAATAGTATATAGATTAAAAGAATTTTCGGTGTTTTGTTCCAGATCTTATATTTCACGAGAAATTTGTCCGCTAATGGAGGTGTTTTTTTAAAAAGATCATTTCAAAGATTGACTCTCCCGCCACATTATGTACAAAAATAAAAATAAAAAAAACAAACATTTCTATATTTAAATATAATCCCCCTGCAAAGAATTCCCATTCTCTTTATTATACTCGCAAAAAAAATCATCAAAGTTAGGCCTTCTTTCGGCTGCTAGAGTGATGTTGCCCCTTGAAATAATTTTGATTGCATTCCAACGATGCAAACTTCAAGACCATGAACGTCAACCTTCTTGCTTCCTTCTTTGGGTCAAACGCGAGGTACGCGGCCCGATTTATTTTGTAAATTTCACGTTCGTTTAAATGTGTTAATATCGCCGTAACTTTCACCTAATTTTTGCCTATCCGAAAAATAGCTTAAAAAAGTATTTTTAATATGCAGGTTTCAATATTAATAAAACTAATACCTAAAAAAAAATTAACTAACGAGAGATTACTTGTTTCGAAAAAAAAATCCCCTTCGGTTGCACGTCGTGAATTTCGACATTTTCTCTGTGTGTCCCGAAAGAATAATAACTATTTTAAATGGGTGTTTTTTTTATGGCTATTTCACATTAAAATTCGACAATTCGAATGTTTATTTCCGAGTGACAATTTTTTCTCGGTCGACTGCGCAATAGAATTCTTAGAGACTTGCCTTGGAAGCAAGAAGATACGAGGGATGTGCCAGAACGCTTCTTCCTTCGTCTTTTGCGTCTGGCCTCTTCCTGACGCACCTGCACGGCGCTCAGCGCCTCGCCGGTTGACGTCACATCCCTTGCATCACCTGAAACATTCGGTAGAAAAATAACGTTAGCTCACACGACTATTGGTTGTGTTAAAAAAAAACGTGAAAGGAAAATTGGTTCCGCCCGAAACAGTCGCAGTATTTTTTATTGGAGTGTAATAAATAATTATGAAATATTCCTTATATTAAATTGATAACTCAATAACTCTTAAAAGTTATAACGTTAAATATTGTCAACCGTTTGGTTATCGTTTTATTTTCAATGCTACCAAAAGAATTCTCGGTGGGACAAAGACGAGACGAAACCGTTTCCGACTGGTGCATGCATGTGTGTGCTGCCCATATAAGAGGGGGAAAAACGTTGAGATCCAAAGGGAGCCGAAGGACGAGTGGAGCCTTTGTCCATGAAAATTTAAGGGGAGGCACCGTGAGGCTTTAGCTCGGAGAAATCGTCGTTGAACGTAGGATTGAGCGAGAGTGAGAAGCTTAAGAAACGAACGTTTCCGCAAGAACGAAAAATATTCTACGAGCCACCTTAAGGGGTTACCCCCACTTGCGATTTTGAAAAAATCGATTTTTTTATTGCATTTTTTTTGAAGTATAAGTATCTGAGAATATGTCCTGAAAATTTCAAGTCGATCCGAACAAAATTGACTGAGATATGAGCGTTGAAAGAGAAGAATCCGCGTTGAAAGAGAGTTGAAAGAGAAACTTTAACCGCGTTTTTCTCAAAATGGCATTTCTGAAGTCGGTGACCAAGATTACTCGAACAATAATAAACCGATCTTCTTGAAATTTTGCAGGCTTATTTAATACATAAAAATGTAGTCTTTAATCGTTCGATTTTTTTTTTTTTCGAAAAAAATGGCCATTTTATAGCCAAAAAACGGCCGTTTTTTTCGTTAAAATCGAACCATTAACTTTGACTGTCCGCCATTTTGTGAAAAATGAATATTTTTTAAAATCCTTCGATTAAAGACTAGTTTATACTTATATTTGACTAAATCCATCCGCATTTTTTTTTTCAGATGATCCACTTCGCCGCAATGTTGGTCACCGCAAACCGTGTATATAAAAACATTATTTCATTGACGGCCATTTGCCACTAAACAATGTAATATTTTTCAATAAAAAAATTACTGAAAGTTCTTCAAGATGTGTTCTTTAAGATGGTATATTGATCGATTAAAGAAGTTTTGTAGTTTCCTTTAAAAAAATTCATGAAAAAGGCCTTTTTTGCGCTACAAGTGGGGGTAACGCCTTAAGGGGCCAGGCTACTGTGAAAGTAACCAACACTCGTTCGTCGCTTGAGGCAACTCAAATTGAAGAAGAAGGTCCAACACGTGGTGCAGGAATCGCTGATTGAAGACAAATTTATTAGGACGACAGAACTGCTAGTTAAAAATAATCCAAGTTTTTTTTATGATTGACACACGATGAAAAAAAAACTCGTCCAAGTCAGCCAGTATTATCTATTTCGAGAAAAAAATCGTTTCGTTTTCTTGAGATCGACCAAGTGGCCAAAATCAAGTACACCGTTGGGCCCCTCATGTTCTAAGGTCCTTCACGAGATTGTTAATAACTTCTTTAATTATTGATATTTTTTAATGGAATTCTGTACACAACTTTGTTAATGTACATACAAATAAATGTCCAAACGATTTTTCAATCTTACTTAATTTTCAAAAATTAACTTTTTTTCAAATAATTCTGATTTTCGGGTCCTCACAGTGGCCTTAATCTTTGCTTTTATTGAGGGGGAAAAGACAAACTTCAGAGAAAACAGATATTTTGCGATTGAATACTTGTCTGGAAACATACTGCGACAAAAATTAGTTGCACAGAGAATTTTACAACTCAAGATAAAATCTTTTGGAAGAAGTTAAAAAAAAAAATCTTTTTCGCCTTTTCTAGGATGCAAAAATTGTCATGCTGTTGAAGTTTCCATCGTTGGAATGCAGGGTAAATTCTTTTTTTCTCCCTGTTTCTCCATTTTTATTGTTATACAAAATATTTTTTGATACATTCAGGCTGTAGGTTTCTAAAAAGGATCTTCAAAAAAGTACGCTCTAGCTTATATGTGCCAAAAAGATTTGCAGTTAGAAAAAGAAACCGTTGCATTGAACGATGTAAACTTTAATATCACGAATTCTCATAGACGGTCGAATATTTGGGACTAGCGATTCTTCAGGGAATTACATTTTGACACTAGAAGTTTCTTTTTCTTCAAGTATCTCAAGTAGGTCTTTTTCCTCGGCGTTAAATAAAAATTTTGGGACTAGAAGTTTATTTTTCTTCAAGTATATCAATCAAGTCTTAATCCTCGGCGTTAAATTAAAATTTTGGGACTAGAAGTTTCTTTTTCTTCAAGTATCTCAAGTAGGTTTTTTCTCTCGGCGTTGAATTTAAATTTTGGGACTAGAAGTTTCTTTTTCTTCAAGTATCTAAAGTATTTTTCTTCGGCGTTGAATTTAAATTTTGGGACTAGAAGTTTTTTTTTCTTCAAGTATCTCAAGTAAGTTTTTTTCCTCGCGTAATTTTTTTAGAAATCCTCATGTATTTTGTCAGCGATTTAAAGTATCCACTTGGTGGTACGAAGCACTCGTCCTCGGATCAATGCGAAGTCAACTCGGCGCCAACGTCACATGGGTTATCGCTCTAAGTACGCAATGTATATAAAATTAGCACTTTATTTGTACATGCGTACGGAGCATTCTACAGCGAATAGCCAATTCTTCATTCGCTGAAGCGCGAAAAACAAAAAGCTGCATCGCAGCAAGATTTTTCCATGACGATTAATCTATTTATTTTTACAAAATTTCATTTTGTTATTTTTATTATTATCGAAGGCCTTTTTTTTTTAATTGCGGTCGTAAATCCCTAATGAGACTACGTAAAAACGAGCGAATGATTTGACAGCCTAAATGGGCAAAAAAATGTTGAGCAATTGAAAATAATTAATTTTCGTTGCATTCCAACGACGCAAATTTCAACGTCATATTTTTCCGAAGGCAGTCTCCGTAATTTCCAAGAACGCCGCAAAGATTGAACAATCCCACCGAAAAACAAAAACAAACTGAGGCTGCGAAGAATTTTTATTGTCTTGATTTTTCCTAACTTTGTTATTTCGCAATGAAAGAAAGAACTGCCAGACAATGGATAAGAATGTGATTTTGGATAAGACGATCGAGACCCTGGTAACATTTTATCTCAAACTGCCCATATCTGTATTATAACTGTGTATGTGTGTGTGTACATAGATATGGACAATGTTCTCTCTTCTGTGCTCGCATGATATTACAATTAATGGGGCGAGCGGGATTGGTAATTGGTGGCAATTGTTTCAATGTCTTGATAACAAGACTGTGAACTGCGTACAGATATACGTATGTGTTCGTACGCATACACAAGTTGTAATATATTGTATTCGTATTGTTCCTCACATACCCAGCAGAATCGACGGTCTCGATTAACTCCTGATTATAAGCACGTGAAAAAAAAATAAAATAAAAAAACAGTGCCGCGCGTATGTCCCAATTACCGAAATATGCTTTCGATATACGCGTTGAAAATTTTAGTTCGCGTCAACACACGGGGGCAAGGATTATCCTGCAATGCCAAAAGATCAATTGGCAAAACGAAATATTTCATTGGGATGTCATCATTCGCGAGCGAATTTAAAAACATCACCGGTTACCATTGCGTCTTGGAGCGACAATACTAAATGGAACGATGAGGTCAAAATAACGTTGAATTTTGCATAAATGGAATGAAACGATTTTCCCTTTATTTATTCATTTTTACTATCGAATTTTTTTTTTTTTAATTTAATAAATCGATTAATTAATTTTTATAAAAAATTGGCAAAAAATGTTTTATCAGTTGAAGAGAATCAATTTTCGTTGCGTTCCAATTATGCAAATTTCAAGATCGTGAGGTCACAAATAAACATTCAAAAACATAAATTCCGCGACCAAAGGAAATATAAATAAATATTAGGACAATCAAATGACTTGTCGCTAAAAAAAACCATCACTACACTGAAATTATGACGTTGAAGTTTGTATCGGTGGAATGCAACGAAAATGTATTCTTCTTGATTACTCAAATTTTTGTTTGCTGCTTTGGGCTGTGAAAATCACTTGAACGTTTCTACGTATCCTTATTAGAAATTTACGACCTCAATTAGCAAAAAAAAAGAGTCTTTGCATAATGATAAAAATGATATATATATATATATATATATATATATATATATATATATATATATATATATATATATATATATATATATATATATATATCGTTGCATTTCAACAATGCGAACTTTAACGTCATGTGAAATTTGCCAATAACTTTAATGATTTATTTCTAGCCAACGCATTTTATTTATAAATCCCTGACGTTTTTTTCCCTCCCGGTTATCGCAACGCTCAGTCTATGCGCCAATTGAGTTTCCAAGACGAGATCCATTTCGCGTTGCAGTCTTCACGCTCGTGTTTTTATACGTCAATGACTTTTTACTCTCTGTCGTTGATTCTGTGTTTATTTTTCTTCCTCGTCATGCGAGGTGCGTATATCATGATCCGCGTTGGCGTTTACCTCTCATAGTAAATCCAGTCGTGTGCGTGCACGTGGGTTCCGAAGAGAAATCGGTCGTGAGCGGGACGTGACTTTAATACATGGGTCGTTCTTCGAACGAAGCGCATCAACGAACTATGATATCTATACTATTACTGTATTCGTTTATTCATCATTATCTTCTGCCGTCTCTGGACTCGAGTTGTAAACTCGCTTCAAATTGTTCGAAGGAAGAGTCACGTCGATGCTTTTCAAGCATCGAAGATCATTGCACTCAACAAAAAATAAATTATTCGCATTCTCCGATTCGACCTATGCTTTTCGAACATATCATAATAAACATTTCTTGACAGCATTCTTCTTTTGTCCTTGTTATAAAAGTATTAATGATTTTTTAGATGTTTTTTTTTCTAATTGAAAAAAAATAAAGTGAGATTTGTACGTGCACTTGAACCAAATTTAGACACGAATTACTCTATTATTTTTTCAAATCATTTTTATTAGCAGCAGCATAATAAGCAGGCACTTTATTATTGTTAGCTACCTTTTATAATAAATATTATCTATCTAAAATTTTAGAATTCTAAAATTCAGAATATTAGAATTCGAGCATTTAGAATTCTAAAATGCAGAATATTAGAATTCTAGAATTTAGTATTTTAGAATTCTAGAACTTGAGAATGTTAGAATTCCAGAATTTTAGAATCCCAGAATTCTAGAATTTTAGGATTCCAGAATTCTAGAATTTTAGAATTCCAGAATTCTAGAATTTTAGAATTTTAGAATTTCAGAATTTAGAATTATAGAATTCTGGCATTTAGAATTTTTATTATTTTATTCCTCGTATACCTTTTAATCTATGCTAGTTTCTAAAATTGTCCGACGAAATCACATAGTTGCTTTGCCGCTTGCATTTTCCGGTCAATTTCTAATCCCTTGCTATTTTTGAACCATTGCTCCAGATAATTTACTATTTCTTGGTTTAGTTTTCCCTTAACTTCCGCACACTCGCAAATATGTCTTAAATTTTCAATAGCCTGCTTGCATATTCTACATTTGGTGTCTACATCCCCTTTGTCCCGTCTTTCCCGACATTTCCACACCTTATCCTCGCTCGCGTTTCTTTTACTTCTCCGCTAATCATCTTCTCCTCCCAATATTTTTCCATGCGCATACCTGTTTTCTTATGCTCATATTCCTTGCAGTATCTTGACGCATCGATTCCGCTCCAATCGTATAGAATTTCTTGTTTAAATTAAATTTGTATGCCCGTTTTTATTTTTCTTTCGAGCTCCGTTACATTTCCATTCCATACGGCTTGTCAGATTGCCCCCTCACCTACGCTTTCCATTGCTTCTTTGATTTATTTTTCTCCATTTTTATGGGGTGCCACTTATAAATGCTCTTCTTCCCTTGGGCATTTTTTTGCCCACATTATACCCCATCTTCATTATTTCAAGTAGATACCTTGCGACCCTTTTCCATTATTATTATTACTAATAATACTGTTATTGTATCTGTAAAAAAAAACAATCGATTATGGAGTAACTTTTAAAAACTACAATTTAGCCCAGGTATTTTTTTTAGTAATTTATTCACACTCAATTCGACAATTCTCATCGAAAAATCGATCTTAATGAAAATTGCATTTCTCAAAAAGATAAATGCATGTGCGTGAAGGCCTCTGACTGTTTCATACGTCAACTCGCGCTCCATATCGCGTTATCCGGCGACGAGTGTCCTCGTCGATATCGTTGTCACCGTTGCATTTTCTGCATGTGCAAAACCGGAGAACCGCAACGCAAGATAAAAAAAAATTATAAAAAAAATACCGCATCGCTGCAACCGTCGGTCGATCTCGATCTCGCGTCGTAAATCCTTTTGTGTAAGAGAAATAAAGATTGCCGAGTCTGACGCGCGGAGGCAGAAACGCCCACGCGAACAATCGTCGAAGCGAAAGAAACGATGAATTAGCCTCGGTATACAGGAAAACGAGACTCGGACACTTTTAGAGCGTTTCGAGGCTGCGACTACATTTCCGGCATTGGCTATTCATCGACATCTTCGGTGGCTGTTGGTCATATTATTAAAATTTTTCAAGATAAAAATAATGATATTGATTAATTATAAAATATTGAAATATTAATAATTTCCTTCCAGCTCTACGGTGAACTTTTCTTGAGGTTTCCACACCATTTTTTCATTTTTCTAACTTTAACTCCATTTACAAATCTTGCCATTATTGCAATTATAATTGTTATTATTGCTTTCTAATAATCGCACATTATTCATTAGCAAAAAAGAATATTCCCGAAATATCCTTAAAAAATTTTTATGCCTATTATTCCACGGATATTAAAAATATTACTTTTTTTAAATCGTTCGTTGAAGAAGGCCGAATTTACGGAACGAATATCCTCTGATGAATAAATAACAGATGAGCTGACTGACAGGAGAGTAAATATGTATGTGGAATGGAATTTGTCCCGCGGCAACTCCGACAAGCAAGCGGAGAAAAACATTAAGAAACCTCTCGTGCGTCACCGGTGAAAGGCAATATTTCGAAAAGAAAAAAAAATCGAAAAACATCCGAAAAAGCGATGCGCGGTTCGCGCAGGATCGAGATAGATAGTAAATATCTGCTGTTGGTAGGTGGCCAAACAATGCCTAAGGGAAGAAGTAAGAGCATTTATCAATGATAGCCCATTAAGGTAGTTCCTCTGCGAAAATCTCAACCAAAAGTTTACATACCATGTTCATGTTTGAAAGATTGATAATTGGTTTAATTATTAATGAATAAAATTAAAAACTATGCAATATTGACTCGGTACTAGTAGATAATACGATGGATATCATTTATTGCCGTAAAATATATTTTGTATTGTGTTTTTGATCGACCATTGCCAGTAAACTTTTTGCCGGGACTGTCCAGGCTTTGCCCCAATTGTTTTTTTTTCAGGCTTTACCAGGCTTTGCACCAAAATTGTGAAGGCTTCTCATGGTTATATCTTGGAAACTAGATGGTGAATCATTCTCATTTTTTTCACATTATTCGTGATATCTTACTGTAGCTTATCCTCGTTTTTTAAATCAATTTCTTAATTTTAGTCTTGACGGTAGAATTAATGATGCTCTGTTTGCCCATCATAACGCATTTGTTACGTGTAAACCAAGCCAACTTTAAGTGTAAATATCTCAGGTTTGGGGTGGTCAAACTTATTCAAATTGCACAGATATTTGGATAATGTATTAAATAACGCATATGTCAAATTTCAACCATTTCTTAATTCAACTCTTCTGTGGAGGTACTACCATAAAATGTGGGGATAAAATAAAAGAAGCAATGGAAAGCGAAGGTTAGGGGGCAATTAGTCCAGTAAAAGGGACGAAAACCCAGCACTTTTAGCGTAGAATTAGATTTTTTGACTAGAGCTAGATGGTTGCATACTGAAAGTAACCCCAATGAAATGTTGCCCCTCAATTCGCCCCAGCCCTAAGAAATAGGGGTGGAAAACTTAAAAATCGCCGTATCTCGATAATCAATAGACCGATCAAAAAAATTTCTAAACGAAAATTGCTCGGTATAATAAAATACGTATAAAGTTACCTGACGCCCAACCTCCTATCTTTGAAAATAGCGGCACAACCCGTTTAGAAATTTAAGTCGAGAAAAGGTACTGCCCCTGATCTGCTTTCCCTAGATAATATCAGGTTCTGGTCGGGCCTTCCGCCCTGGAATAGGTTCGCAATGTAACGGGTCTAAGGCTAGCTGCCGATCCGCCGTTCCCTTTCTGGGGAACTAATCAAGAACGGGCCAGAGAACAAGCGGTAAATGACCAGGAAAGTTGTAGGGAATAGATCGGGAAATAACCAGGCAGGAACAAACGACGAAATTAAAAATTACGTTTCAGCATTTTTGGAATCCTTAAGGAGGTAAAATCGGGAGTGTATTCAATTTAGTATTTCGACAACATATTGTTCGTTGGTTATCTACTTGCTAAGGTAGTATATAAGTGCACACATACGCTTGTTCGCATTTCCTGATAGGCAAAGAGACAGAAAAACGTACACAGATCACTATCCGACTGAAGAAGGCCTAGAGTGCAAAGGGTTATTTCACAAGTATCGCAAAATCATAAGCGTAAGTGCACACTGTAAGCATAGCACTTCTGTCCGTGGTATAACTCACAGGACGAACTTTTATCCTCGTACGATGGTACCTTGCTTACGCGAAACTCTTCGCTTGTAGCCACCTGGCGGATTGTTGGCGAAATACATTCAGGTAATGTCTTCCTGGCCAGAACATTGATATTTTCCAACACAGCGACAAGGCGTTCAAAAACCACGAATGACCGTCTTTACTTTTTTGCCTCATAAAATAATTTGGCTATTCTTTATGCTCAAATCATTAATTATCGTAATCCCGGTATTTATGATAAGTATTGTTATCCTCGTCGATTATCATCGATGGAATGAATGCTTTTAATGACAAATAAAATTAGAACAGATGTATTAGTTTCATCCCAATCAATTATAAATATCTTTGATGAGGTGAAAAGCAAAATAGCCTTTCTTTAGTTCTTGAAGACAGGCTCCACTTTTCAGAACATGTCACTGATCTGGCCGGGTAGACATTACGTGAAGATGTACTTGCTCGCAATGTATCCCGGCCAGAAGATTGTAATTTCCAAACATAAAGTCGTGAAAAATCGATTTTGCAATCTTCCCGGTTGGTTCCATGGGAGGGCCCGGTCGGATAAATCGAACAAGGCAGGTCAGGGCCGGACACAAAGTAGAGAATGATGCAAACTTCAAGACCATCAAAAATAGGTCGCGGGTCGGAAATGTTACGATGCTGAAGTTTGCATCGTTGGACTGCAGCGAATTTAATTTCTTTTGGCACATTTCGCCTACAAAAGTCCTTCGACCAATTTTTAAGATATTTATTAAGAAATTTTAAGATATTTATTAAAAATATTGTTATAAATTTATTTTAAAAAATGGCCAATAATAAAAATATGGAAAATAGAATGTAAAATGGAACATTCGTTGCGTTCCAGGTTTGCGAACTTCAACACCATAGAATTTTTCTCAGCCAGTGATTATTCACTCTGATCTGAAATTGGGGAAGCGAAGGTAATTTATCGACATTTCTAGATTCATGAATTTAGCATGTGGCGGAATTTGGCGGAGTGTACATCGAGCGGGATATTGCCGACTGTCAGAGACTACTGAATTTGCATATCGCAAGGACCAACCTCCGTAACGAGATTCAGGTGATTCGGGAATGAGCGTGACGCGCAGTAAACCGTAACTCGATTTATGCATATGCGTGTAGAGAGAAAGAAATGTAGAGACACCGAAAAAGCTATATCGACGAATACGTAAGAAAAGAGGCCAAGAAAGGCTTACAAAGAGAAGAGAAGAGAGGAGAGGTGAAAAAGACGGAGGAAAATCCCTCGGTAATTCTCGATGTATCTACGGCAGTCATGGCATCCAAGTACCGAATTGTTTTACGTGTATCGAACAATCTCCGTCTCAGTATGCGCCGCTCGTATGTTGATGTTTGTGAGGGAGAGAGAGAGAGAGAGAGAGAGAGAGAGAGAGAGAGAGAGAGAGAGAGAGAGAGAGAGAGAGAGAGAATATGTAATTTATTCCATAGACCGGGCCCCGAGATTGTCTAGAACGGTTGCATAAAATATGGAGAGCAGAGTCAATTTGCGATTAAATGCAACCACCTGCATACAAGCTAGACCGGCAGTGACTCTCAAAATATTCCCCGCGAAACGTAAAACGACAAAAACAAAATGGCATCGACGCCGAGACGAAATCTTTGGATCTCAGCCAGAACAAATCCAAAGGTCATCGTACCCAACGTTGACAAAAATAAAAATAAAACAACAAAAAAATCGGTAATTACGAAAATCACGTTACACCAAGAAACAATAAAATATCGTTCCTGGACATTTTAATTCTTTTTCACTCGTCAAAAGTAATGCTAATACTCGTAATTCTATTTGTTATTTTTCGAAAGTTTTTGCCCTCGAGGCAAACCAGGAGATTCGAAAGATTGGTAGGTTTATGAAGATTTTCGCGTTTTGCGGACCATCTAGCGCCGTGTGTATTTTCGTCCGACAGTTTAGGAGAGAGAGAGAGAGGCGCCTCGCTCGCTTCGGCCAATAGATCCACAGCACACTTATGCACGCACATTTGCACAGCTCTAGGCCAACGCGAGCGGGTTCAATGACTGGCACAGAAAAAGTAACGACGCCATCTTCGAGACCGAGATATGGACGCGTGATGTTTCGTCCAGCGATGCAGACACCACCGTGGCAACGCGCAAACTCATTTTTCCAAAATAACTTCCTCCAAATTGCACTAAATTCGTTATTGTAATGCATCGTTGGAATGCAACGACTTTTTTGTTTTGTATTGTATTGTTTTTGTCCTTATTGTACACGCTTTGCATTTCTCACATTTCCCTCGTCTGCTTACAACCCTTATATGTACATTTAAGGGGCTATACCAGTGTGACACTTTCAAAAAATCGATTTTTTTGCCTTTTTCCACAGTTCATACTTTCAAGAATATCCTGTAAAAATTTCAAGGCCGTATCTCTAATCATTTTATCTTGAAAAAATCGATAGTTAAATCTGTAAACGCGTTTTTCTCGAAATGAGATTTTTCAAATTTGCTGACATTGTAACTCAAAGAGCAATTATCCGATTGACTTGAAATATGAACTGAGTACTCTTGAATATATTTACTCTACAATGACGTAGGATATTTTTGATTGGATGAAAATTGACGATTTGGCATTGAAAAAAAACGACCATTTTATAGGCAAGAAAACAGCCTTTTTTTCATAACTACGCCATTTTGTTAGATTTTGATATTTTTCGAAAATCCTACGTCATTGTACAGGAAATACCTTCCAGTTTAACGACATTTTTCCTTTTTCGATTTCAGCTTCTCAATCGGCCGGAATCATGTCAGCAGTGGAGGAACTTTTTTTGACGCCTCCGAAGGCAGCGCATAAGTCGCTTGGATCTCAATATTTTTCGATGGAAAAATTATGTAATATAGGTCAAATATAGCCAAATATATTCTTAATTTTCCGAAACATTTAATTGAGTACTTTTTTCAAAAACATCCCGAAAATCACTCAAATTTTCAGCGTTCTCACTGGTATAGCCCCTTAAACCTTACGCCTAATTCTTCTTACACATAAAGAATAAAAATAAATAGATAAAAATCCCGCTAGCGACTTTTTTGTTATTTCTCTATTTTTATCATTTCGAAAAACTTTTTTTGCCAATTTTTAAAGCCAATTGAGAATAATTATTTTTCGTTGTTTTCCAACGAGGCAAATTCCAAGATCATTTATAAATAACGGTATCGAGCACACGGACGCAAGCTCGCAAAATATGACGTTGAAATTTGGATCGTTGAAACGCAATGATTTTTCTTTTATTTCTTTATTTTCGTTATTATCAAAAACGTTGTTTTCTTGCAAATTGTGGTTGTAAATCTCTGATGAGAATACGTAAAAATATTCCAGTGATTTTCATAGCCTAAGTAGGTCGAAAAAGATTCTAATCAATTGAAAAGAATTACGGGGTTAGGCTAGTGGAAAATTGACGAAAACTCGTTCGTCGCTTGCATAACGTCCAACATATGGTGCAGGAATCGCAGATCGAAGATAAACTTATAGTTACATCGATAAAACTGCTAGTTAAACTTTAAACGCGTTTTTCTCGAAATCGTGTTCTTCAAGACGGTGTACACAATTTGTCGACCACTGATGAACGCATTGACTTGAAATTCGTTACACTTATTCAGTGTAATTGATTATTGTTAATAACTAATGATGTCATTTTTCTTCGAAAAAAAAAACGAAAAAGAAATCGTTTTTTTCCGATGATAGAAACACGATGACAAAAAAAACTCAGTGAAGTCTTAGCCAATATTATTTATTTTAAGAGGAAAAAAATGTTTTTTTAGATCAACCGGGTGACCAAAATCAAGTACGCCGTTGAGCCCCTTACGTTTAAAGGTCCTTTACGAGATTGTTTATTGCTTCTTTAATTATCAATATTTTAATGTAATTTGGTACACAATTTTGTTAATGTACGTACAAATCAATGTACAGACGATTTTCCAATCACCTTACTTATTGCTTCGAAACTAATATTTTTAAATACCCCAGACTTTCGGATCGTCACAGGAGTCTAACGCATTAATTTGCGTTCAAAGCGAGCGAATTTCAAGATCACCGCAAAGTCTCAAGGAAGAAAACAGGGGGTGGTTTAAAACTCCGAATTTTAATGTTCCGAAATTCAAGATGGGGCCGGTTTGAAATTCCGAATTTTGAATGGTCCAAACGCTCAAAACTCCGAAAGAATTTTACACGAAAGACCAAAACTCCGAAAATCTTAACACCGTCAAAATAATTCGGCTATGGAAGTTTTAAAAGTTTCAAAATTTTCAATAGATCGACGAATTATTTAAAAAAAAAATTTATTAACAAGTAATTTTACGTCAACTTTGAAATTTTTCTAGACAATGTTATACGTTCTACATCATTTACAGTAAACTGTGAAGACTTTCGGTGACATGATCTTGACATGAGGGCCGGGTTGAAATTCCGAACTTTGAATGCGCCGACGGTTTGAAATTCCTAATTTTAATGTTCCGAAATTACAAGGTTCGTCAAGATTATGCCAGCGAAAGTCCACACAGTTGACTGTAAATGACGTAGGACGTATAACATTGTCTAGACAAATTTCAAAATTGACATAAAATCACTTCTCAATGAAAAAAAAATCTTGAAATAATGCGTCGATTTATTGAAAATTTTGAAACTTTTTCAACTTCCATAGCCGAATTATTACGACGGTGTTCAGATTTTCGGAATTTTGGTCTTTCGTGTAAAATTCTTTCGGAGTTTTGAGCGTTCTGATCATTCAAGTTCAGAATTTCAACCCGGCCCCAGAAAATATACTCTCGATAACGGCGGAATTTTCTTCAAATAACAATCTCATTGTTTACAGATGTTTGTCAATTGAAAAAAATCTCCAACTAGGTAAGATTATGTATTAACTATGTGTAAAATCCCGCCATCGTCATCGCATACAAATATACAAAATCGATCTATTTTTTCATGGATGGTATCATGGAAGTTTGCATCATTGAACTGCAACCAAGATCTTTCGTTATTTTTTCACATTACTTCTACAGCTACCCAAATTCTTTTTCATGCAGCTTTAGATTATGGATCCCTAATAAGGATCTTAAAAAATGTTTCAGTGACTTTTCTAGCCTAAATGTGCCCAAAAAAAAAGAAAAAAATGACAAATGCAAGAAAAAAAATATGTTGCATTCCAACGATGCAAACGTAAAAATCTTCCTTTTCGCCTAAGCAGAGCCGTTGACGGCAAGCGTCCCTCTCGCAAGCCCTTTGTCCCTTTAAAGTAGGCGAAAGTGTAGCTTTAAGTCGTCCCCTCCCCTCGGTTACTAGTACACTTTGGTAGTAGGGCGATGGCAGTATCGGTGAATAGCCGTGGACCGAAATGCGCAACAAGCCCTTCACCCTCCCGCCCTTCGTTGCGCTCCGCTCGCCGCGCGCACTCGCTCTCTCTCTCTATCCCTCGTTCGTGGCGATCTCACGCGCTACCGTTTCGTTCCCTTTGTCCTTTGTTTGGGCCAATTGCGCGTCGGGCCACGGACGCCACGATGTCGTAGAGCGTCGCTTTTTATCGTTCGCTTGATTCGGGGATACGCTATTTCATCTTACCTTCCCCCCCTCTCTCTCTCTCTCTCGCTCTTTCTCCTTCAGGCACCTAACAACAAAGTAACGCAGTAGCGAAACCCTCAAAAATAATCCCCGTCCGAGGGGCTACTTGCCAACTTAGCGGACAATGATAAAGCAGAAAGATATAAATATGTGAGTACGTATTGTGAATCGGCACGTAGCATGTAATTACGTAACACGTCCGCCCTGACCGAATTTCGAGTTGAGTGACCGGGAACGCAATCAAATTTGCATCGTTTTTATGCAACGATTGTTTTTTTTTTACTGCTTATTATGAAAAATAATCTTGCTTGCTTATTATAAAAAATCTTATTATCTTTATTAAAATATTACTTAAATCTTTAAATTGTCGAAATTGTCGTAAATTGTAAATTTGTAAATCTCAAAATTGTTGTAAATTTCAAAATTTGCAGGGTCGTAAATTGCAAATCTCAAAATTGTCGAAATACTTAAATCTCAAAATTGTCGAAAATATTATTATTACAACCGTTTATCCACGATTACGACAATTCAGCAATATTAAGCGACGCGGATTGCTTTACAGCGCCAGTGCAAAATATTATTAATGAAAAAAAAAGTTATTGACAAGTTATGACGAATGAAGTATCAAGAGATGCGGCATTTGTTCAGGCATACGGGGGTTAGTAATGCTTAAGGGGTAAGTAGCCTAACCCCTTAAGAATTTTTTTTTTATTCACTTATTAACAATTATTTATTAACGAAGGATACTCCTTCGTCGCTTGGGGCAACTCAAATTGAAGAGGAAGGTCCAACGTATGGTGCAGGAGTCGCAGATTGAAGGTAAACTTGCGATTACAACGAAAGAACGGCTAATTAGCCCTTAAACGCGTTTTTCTCGAAACTGTTTTTCAAAACGGTGTACGCGATTTTTCGACATCCAAGGGTCGAATTGACTTAAAATTTCATACACTTTTTTAGTGGAATAGTAGTTTAGTCTTGACCGACGTTTTTCTTCCTAACATTTTTTTTTCATTAGTTATTAACAATGTCACTTTTCCGCGAAAAATCTTTTGAAAATTCAATTTTTTAAAAATGATTTCAATATGATAACATAAAGAAGCTCGCTCAAGTCTTAGCCAATATTATCTCTAAAAAAACCTCATTTCTTTTTTTTTCTAAAGAACCGGGTAGCTCAAATCTTTCACGAGATTATTTACAACTTTTTCAATTATTAATATTTTTAAATGAATTTTCGTACACAACTTTGTTAATGTACATGCAAATAAATGTTCAAACGATTTTTTAATCTACTTATTACGTCAATTTTTTTAAATATCCCTAATTTGCCTGGTGCCTTGAAGACTTTTCTCCGAAATTTCATCTTAACATTTAAGAAAATATTACCAAACAAACTACTTCGAAAATAACATTTTTCATTTTGAAGAAAAATGTCCTACGTCAACATAAAAATAAAACAACAATTTGCAATGAAAAAAAGAAGCCCGTACATATCCCCAACGCATCCCCTTCTTCCCACGCGCGCTCGAACAAACGAGATACCCGTCCCGAGTTCCGACTCGCAGCCCCAACGCGCCCAAGCCGCGCTCTCGTTATTGCGCGTCAGATCCGTGCTTGTTTGAAATCAAAAAATGCCGGCAAACGCGCGCCAGCGCGACCTTCGATAATGAGGATTCAAAAAAAGGGGGAAAAAATGGCCGCCGCCAGTGAAGCTCTTCACGCCCGAGGTCACCGGAGAGACATCCGAGTGGCGCCTGCGTAGCGAAAAAAATATTCGCGAATTGAACCCGGTCTCGAATCGCGACAGAGAGTGTGTTATTTCTTACCTCTTCCGGCGTCCTGCCGCTCGGCACCTTGCTCCTCGTCGATTTTTTCCACCATTCTCCCGCGAGTTTTCTCAATCGCGAAATACGCAGGAACAAAGTCGATTGTCTTTTCTTCTTTCTTCGTTATAATTTCAATCGCGAACTTTGTACAATCCTCCTCACGCTCGTTTTTTTTTTTTCGTTTTCCTTTTTTCTTTCTCTATTATCGCTCTCTCAGCGCACCGGTATCAATAATTGTAAAAAAGAGTTCAGTCGTATTTACAAAAAACGCCTAATCACTAAGGTTCACTGATTATAACGATCGTGCTCTCTTACTGTTTTTTTTTGTTGCCGAAAAAGCCTCGTCGATATTATCCGTGCATATATATTTATATATAAATATATATTTCTTTTTTTTCCCCTCGACACTGACGAGGTTTTCGTGACAAAAAATCTCCCCGCGTTGCTCCCAGAAGACCAGATGACTTTTGTTTTTGTTTTTTACCACTGGCGAGCTTACGTCTCTCTTCCACTCTCTCAGATCGTTGTATATATCAGTGGTAGGTATCACAGATACAAATAAATATACAAAGCTTATTTCAATGCTTCCTCACGACGTGGGCAATCAGCTTTAAGGATGTTCGATGTAAAAGCCCCAATCAGGATCTTCGATAATTCGTTCGTGAGCCAATTTACTTTTCTCCCATCAGCGCTTTATTTTTTTGTTGTTTTTCTTGATATATATATATCTTATATATTTTTTTTTCTTTTAAATCTTGAATAAATACTATCACAGACTTTGACACTGTCTCGTCCTTCCGGCTGGAAGGTCTCTTCGTTTTGTTTTCTTCTTCGTCAAAGAGAAACCAAGATTTTTTTCTCTTCCCTCGCACTTCCCTTTCTTGATGACGCAGCTTCGGAAACACTCCAACAGAAATCCAAGATGTAACTCTTCTTTTTTCGGGGAAAAAAAGAAGGATGGGATTTTTTTCTCTTTCTGCCTCTCTCTCTCTCTCTCTCTCCCGTATCAGCTACAAGCGTTCTCCAAAACACGCTCCCCCACACTCTGTTCCTTTCTCTCTTCCTCTCCCGCTCTCAAAGCGCAAAACGTTCAATCGAGCTCTCCTTGTTTCAATCAGCAAGAAGAGGCAACGACGTGCGCGTCTTGCCGGCTCCAAATCCAATCTCCTTCGAAGGTTTTTTTTCTTATATCTTCCCACGTATCAGACTGATCGACTACGACTTCGGGTTGTTTCGCGCGAGCGAACGTAACCGGTCGATCCGACTGCAACTCCGGAGTTGTTGTTCTTGTTGGGGATATTGATGTTGAAATTCCGTCGCTATCGCAAAGCCTTTTTGCACGTAGCGTTGATTCGGCTCGGAAGCTCATTAAAAATCCTTCGTGCTAACACATCTGGCCTTTTCTAACATTCACCTTCCCTCACTGCGCTTTACTCGGCAGCTGGTTTCCGACTGAGGTATAACAAGATGGCCGAGTCGACTAGTAGCCTCGTCGGCCGCGGCGTTTTTTCCCCCTCTCCTGACCCACCCCCCACCTCCGATGAGTTGCTTTCTTCGTGAAGCGTGGAACCCGGGTGCGCGCGCGCTATCGGCGGCGCGCGGTATGGAGCGCCTGCGGCTCCCCCCCCCCCCCCCCCCCCCCGCCTCCCCATCACCCCGGCCGCGGACCGCTTGTTCTCAGCGTTTCGATATACATATAGCGAAGGCTAAAAGTATCCCCAACGGAAATAGAAAGACGCGACGAGTCTTACGCTCTTCTTCTAACAGACTTCTGGACTGGCTTTTATCAAACTCATCTCTTTCCCCATCGACCCCTTGCGCATTATGTGACTCTCTTGTTCGCGGAATCCACGATGCCTGTCGAACGTAGGCATCCCGGGTCACGCCACCCGAAACCGAAAACAACATTAAGGACGATGTAACATATCAACATAACCTCACAAATGTTCGAACCTGTTTTCTCGTAGATGGTTAATTTTTGTCTACATGAAAACAAGAGCTTTGTAGGATTAAATATTAATTTTTGCGCAATCTCGGTTAAAAGCTATCAGCTATCTCTCTCGCACTCATATGTCACGTGGTACATCAAGATCATCGCTCGAGAATAGTTTACGAGCGATTACCGGTTCGATAGTTTTCTTTCGCAATAAAGATCACAGCGCGATGTAGTTTTGCGCTTCAAAGCTAGGTTACGATAGGCCAAAAATTGTTCATCGTTTAGCCTTCCCGTGAAAATAGACCGCCCCAATCGCGTAAACAAGCGACGCGGTCCCGGCGATTGCGAATACGCCTTGGCGTGTTCCGACCGACCGATAAAGTCGCATTCTTCATTGTTCATCTCTATAGATTGATACGTTACGGAGAGCGAGCCTCCCGACGATTTTTCGCCAGCTGCTCCTCTTTGTGGTAATGCGTTTCGCAGTTTTTTACGCTTGAGTGTACGAAGGATCGCGACCGGGGAGGGGGGGGGGCTGTATTCCGCGAGGCGACGCGAAGCTGCGGTTCTCCAACGGTATTACTGTACACACATAGGCGCCCGCTTCACCTACCCCCACCACTCGACAGGAGCTTCGAGAATCAGGCGACCGCCGACGCCCTTCCCCACTTCTCGCTCCCGCGCCATAGCTGCTTCTGCCCGCTGCGAGTCACGTACGCACATTGCGCGGAGCCCCTCTTTCTCCGGCTGCATGTGTGCGTCGCGCGGTCTCGTGACATGCTTGACGTAAACATACGCACACTTGTGATTACAGTGATTCGCACATGTTTTCCTTTCTTACCTTACCTTTACATCATGCTGAAATCCCGCACGAAGCCCTCGTCGCGTTACGGATTCGTTATCGAAAGAGATGATGCAAATACCGGGCGAAATGTCTGTTGTTGCCGCTACATAGCGCTGGTGACTCACTACGATCGATGTAATACAGAGCCACGTATACGCGATCACAAAGCCTACACATCGGCGTAATGTGGAACGGCAAGCCCCGAAGAGCAAGGCGGGCGAGCCTCGTTCTTTGTTATCGAACCACCAGGGACCCCGAATACACAGGTTTCGATAAATTCAACGATGGAACTTCGACAGGCACTTGACGCGCCACTAAGGGTTCCTTTAGCAAGGAAATAATTGTCTGATCTTCATGATTTTTGTTTTAGGAAAATATTTCTTCACCATTTTTCAAACTTAGGGTATGGTTTATTACTACTTTTGGCTGTTGGTAGTATTTTTAAAATTATTAACCTTTAATAATGGCGGAGGTTTGTGTCTTCTAAATTGCATTTTCGAAAATGGCGTGACGTGTAGCTAAAAAAACTGGTATAAACCTTTCTAACCTTATTGTCCAAAACATAACCCTAAATCATTTTCAAGATGAAAAACTTTTTTTTTGCAAATTGTAGCCATTTTCCCGGAAAATTCAATATTTTTGTTGCAAAGTTATTTCTCCCTTTTTCTTGGTTCATATTCTGCGTATGAGTGTTAGTGAAAGAAAAATGGTGGTTGGTTTTTTTTCAGATTAATCCCGCCGACGCTACGTATCACGCCGTCTGACAACATCCGCCACAACCCGTTTAGAAGACCTGTTTTCAAAGATATTTTTTTTTTAATCATGTAACAGCTAAGAGTAGTAATAAAATGTACGCAAAGTTTAAAAAATTGTGAAGATGTCTTTGCTTTAAAAAAAATCATGACAATTCGACGAAAAATACGTAGTTTTCTCGGAAGATTTTGTGTCGTAGTTAAAACGGATGTACGGGTTCAGATCAATGGGAGTATCATTCTGAGGGCTCGGAGCCCTTGGGTTTCGCTTCCTTTGTTTGGGTCCATCAGTTGAGCGTCCCCCTCACGTCCTATACCGTTCGCTCTGAAGAATCTCGATTAATTCGTAAAAGTAGCATTCGGTTGGTACTTGCGAGTGAAATTCTTGCAATGCTCGTAAAACAATTGAGAAAGAAAAACAAATATATCGGCAAGAATTGTTCGTCTGCTCGATTGAGGATCCCTGCGTTTCTGGCACATTCGATCGTGCGCGCCTTTGGGAAGAATCATCGATGTAAATTTGCGTTAAGCACAACTGCGATGTAGCCTTTTGGCAAAAGAGTTTTTGGGATACAAAAGCCCTCGATCGTCACACGACATCCCTCTCTGTCTCGCTTTGCGTCGCTATCGCGCGCATACGAGGGGACAGATGGTAATCGAAAAGTGACGAAATATCGCGTGGTACACATTGTTTTGGTCTCTCGCAGCCGGTGTATGCGCGCGCATCGCGCCCGCTCTAACGTACGCGCCACGTATGTGAAGCGCGCCGCAGCCTCTCGCCGCTTGGCGCTACGGGCGCTGTTTTCGCGTCCCAACGACGCGATCATGCGCGCCTCTCGCGCCGCTCTCACGGACGCGGCAGATGACACGCGGAGGTTGCGCAGCGTCCGTCGCGCCTGCACGTAGAGACACACACACATACGCGGTACGGGGAAAACAACGAGGCGCGACGATACGCATGGCAAACTGCCATAGTTTATCTCACGCTACCGAGACCCCGGCTGTGCGAAATTCGACCTCTTCTCGTTTCGAATGATTTCTGCGCTTTATGGATGGCCCGCGTTCCACATTCCAACGTCAGCGAACAATTCACGAAGCTGGAACTTTTCGGATGAAAAATCGTCCGTCATCGGGTCCCTATTGTTGCCAGAGCCGATCGTTTATATTTGAAAAGTGGCGCGTTTGGATTATTGATGAATATAATAATAAATAAAGGGGTATGGAAGTCGAAGTTTGGAAAAGGGCCGCAAGGTTTCGACTTGAAATAATGAAGATGGGCAACTAGGACAGTTATAACTAAACCAATGTAACAACTTTAAAGGGTCTTGGCACTTGAGACGTTAAAAAATGCTCTTTCATGATTTTTTTTTTGATAGGTTTATATTATAGATATTGGTATAAAAGTTGTTACACTTAATAAATACACTTTCGAAATACATTTTTTTAAATTATTTATTCAAGTCACTATTTATAGACGAAAATGGTACGATAAAAAAAAGATGTATTTTTTTTTCTTCTTTAAACGATAAAACTATATATGTAGAATATTTTCTTTAAATTTCAAATGGAAATTCGAAAAACTTCAAACGTTACAGTCCGTTAACTCTGTGCCTCACCGCTCGGATTCGGAGCGGGCGTAAACTTCAAACGCGTTTTTCTCAAAACTGCATTATCGAAATTGGCGTGCAGGATTACTCAAAAACTATTAAGCCGATTGAGTTGAAACTTGGTAGAAATATTGATAATATTGGTACTTGACGAGAATTGCTTTTGAAAAATTGGAAAGAAAACGCCTTTTTTAATCCACATTTTACAGAAATGTAGCGTGACATGTTGATTTTTTTTTGTAAATGCGTGCCATTTTCTTAAATTTGCATTTTCTTCATTTTAATTAGCGTCACATGGAAACTATACATGTTCTAACTGAAAAAATGTTTGTCATGTTGATGATGAATTAATGAAAAAATAATTGTTTTATATACTTAAATATACTATTAAAGTATACCCGAAGATTGATAATTTTAGAATAATTGTTTCCTGGTTTAAAAAATCCCTCAATGGTATTTTTTTTTCCTGTCTAAATGTACATCCCGCCTTAAGGGGCTATACCAGTGACACTCAAAAAAAATCGATTTCTTTTGTTGCCTTTTTCGACAGTTTATACTTTCAAGAATATCATTATCATTTATATCATTTATATCTCTATCATTTTATCTTGCAAATATCGATAGTTAAATCTTTAAACGCGTTTTTCTCGTAATGAGATTTTTCAAATTTGCTGACATTGTAACTCAAAGAGCAATTCCGATTGACTTGAAATTTGAACCGAGTACGCTTGAATATATTTACTCTACAATGACGTAGGATATTTTTTATTCGATGAAAATTGACGATTTGGCATCGAAAAAACGACCATTTTATAGGCAAGAAAACAGACTTTTTTTTCATAACTACGCCATTTTGTTAGATTTTGATATTTTTCGAAAATCCTACGTCATCGTACAGAAAATACCTTTCAGTTTAACGACATTTTTTCCTTTTCGGTTTCAGCTACTCAATCGGCCGGAATCATGTCAGCAGTGGAGGAACTTTTTTTTTGCGCCGCCGAAGGCAGCGCATAAGTCGATCTCAATATTTTTCTATGTAAAAATTATATAATATACGTCAAATATAGCCAAATATATTCTAAATTTTCCGAAACATTTAATTGAGTACTTTTTTTCCAAAAAAAATCCGAAAATAACCCAAATTTTCAGCGTTCACACTGGTATAGCGCGTTAAAGGAAAAAAATTGTTTTCGGTGTAAACAAAATCGTCGAAAAATACTTTATCCTGAAAAAAATGTCTAGGTATAAAAAATTCCCTAGGTACTTCGAGGTCAAATATTGTAAGGTTCGAAAAAAAATGTCGCGTCAATAAGTGAAGAATTGGCGATGCGATGTTGCCGGCCGCTTCATCCCGTTGTGGCGATGCCATGTTTTTTTTACCAAATTTCGGGAAGAAATTTGTGAAGAGACTCCGAGATATGTAGAAAAAAGGCTACGAAACGGAATTTCCATTCCGTCAACCGGCTATCCATGAAACATTGTCGAAATTCACCTTTTTGTTGCTTTACAATTAAACCTGGTAGTCTAACCTGGTGGTCTAACACCTGATTAGTTATTTTAACTTGAAAGTTACGTCAAATTCATACTAATGTTGTTTCCTTCCATGAGATGCGTACCTCCAATTTTAATCCCGTGTAGGCCCCCACGTAGGTCGTCCTGTGCCAATTTTGCTCGTTTTACCGAGGGCCCTGATTGAAGGAAATAAAATTACCTACCTGACTATTCATGACCATTTTTACGATAAACTTGATAATAAACGAAATAACTGAACACAAATAAAAAGTTCACCCCTAAATTAAGTATAAGTCCGAAAATATTGATCCTAGGGTAAAAATGGTACTAACCAAAGTTAAAGACAATAAAATTTCCTACCCGATTACTTCTTACCATTTTTACGATAAACTTGATAATAAACGAAATAACTGAAGATAAAAAAAAGTTCACCCCTAAATTAAGTATAAGTCCGAAAATATTGATCCTAGGGTAAAAATGCTAATAACCAAAATTGAAGGAAATAAAACTCCCTACCTGACTATTCATGACCATTTTTACGATAAACTTGATAATAAACGAAATAACTGAATATAAATAAAAAGTTCACCCCTAAATTAAGTATAAGTCCGAAAATATTGATCCTAGGGTAAAAATTACAATCACTAAACTTGTGGGGAATGACATTTCACACAACTTTGAATACCATCATTTTCACTCTAAGGTTGAAAATAAGCGAGTTATTCGAGAAAAAAAAATCCCCCTTTAAATCACGATGGCGGCAAACGCACCGGAGGGATGTTGCCGAAAATCAAGATTTACACTACCACCCCCCCCCCCCCCCCTATAAAAAAAGAAAATCGAAGCCCGGAATTAATTCCAGGTGAAATCCTATTTCGACTGGACTATTACTGATAGCTCGTGTTGGTTTTTGTCTCCACAGAGGAAATAGGACAGGAATACACTTAAAATGCATTTCGCACGTTCGCGAAACGATAGCCAGCCTTTTTCTCACACACACACTGGTCCAAAGTGCGTGTACGTGGGCCATAAGAAATGCTCGTCTTCTCGCAAGCGACTCCCATCGAGTTTGCGATGTGAACACAACGCGAACAATCCGCGCAGCCACGTGGTAGCACTTCTCCCTACCCTTCCGCAGCAGCTGCCGCGCCACCACTGGACGATCACGAAACACGCGTAAACTCACATGTGCCGCGTCATTGTTATCTTTCTCTTCAAGGCTCCACCGAGAGGCTCTAACGCCGGACTTTCGCGCCTTGGGAGATGATCAAACCGTCGTCTAAAGGGTGCCTCAAAATGACCTGACATTTTTAGGTTCGCGCCATTTTTTTTTGGCGGCGAACATAGAGTATCAATCTTCGACAACTGGAATCAGGAAGTATTGAGGTTTACACTGACAGAAATATTACATTGATATTAACTAACCGCGTCGACTTGATTTTTGTTTGTTTGAATTACCTAGATTTTTCGTGAGCAAGATGAAGGGTGGAGGAAGGCACTAGAGGGAAAGGAGCTAGTGGAAGAGATTTGCGAAATAGTGAGGCAATTTGAAAGAATCGCGAGAGAGGGTTTGGCTGGAGACTAGAAACAGTTGAGGGGTTATGCCACAGTAACGGGTATAAAATCATGTGCGAATTTAACAATTTTTTTTCGTATGAAAACGTGATTCACTCATAAAATTAATTACACATCTATTTAGTATGAATATCAAGCTGTTAGAAAATGATTTTTTTTTTCGGTGTACAAAATGGCCGACTACTAATATTTTCTTTTGTTATCTTTTTTTAGGCGCTCAGCGGCGTGACATTTAGCATCCACAATTTTTTTACCAAGAACAAAAAACAAAAATTCTCGTCAATCTACATTAGAATACCTAGAGAAGTACGTACGGAATTTAAAAAATATTGTTTTATTCAAAAGTTGTAGGTATTTTAATGAATTTTCAGTGAAAAATTTCGTATAAAACTGCTCATAAAATAAAAAGTTTTCGATTAATCAGAAATTCCGTACGTACTTCGCTGCGAGATGTAATTAAGAACATAACTTTTAAATTTGAAGTGAATCGAGTGAAAATTGATGAAGTTATTTGTCACGTCAATTGGAAAAAAGCTGCTTCGAGCTGCTTCGAGAAGTTTCGAGTAGTCGGCCATTTTGTACATCGAAAAAAAAAATTCTAACAGCTTGGTATTCATACTAACCAGATGTGTAACTAATTTCATGAGTGAATCACTTGTTCATTAAAGAAATAATTGTTAAATTCGCACATGATTTTATACCCGTTACTGTGGCGTAACCCCTTAAGTGGAAGGCGAAGGAATAAGTGCCAAAATTATATTATATTTTTTAATTTATTTTATTTAACGGTAGAGATAAAGATTAAGAGTAGATGTAAGAACTAGAAGCCTATGAATAAGAAAGCGTGTAAAGAAAGAAAGGAGATGAAAAAAAAACCCGCAAGGGTGTACACGAAAATAAAGAGAATTACTACCACTAGATTTTTCGTGAGATCAAATTTTGCTCCCTGCATTCCATCATTGGAATTATTTATTTTAAATATATTTATGTATTCGAATAAAAATTTATTTACTATCGTCTAATAACTAAATATTTTATTTAATCGTAATAAATCTGTGATTCGGTTTCATCTGTTAAAAAAAAAACAATTTAGCTGAATCCACAAAATGTATCTATTCAATTTTTAAAAATTCGTCTTAAATAGAATTTTCGGAGAGTCAACCATTTTTGTATTTGATTGAATTAAAGGCATACCATTATAATATATATATATATATATAATAATGGTGTTATATATATATATATATATATATATATATATATATATATATATATATATATAAAATAATGGTGTGCCTTTAATTCAATCAAATACAAAAATGGTTGACTCTACGAAAATTCTATTTAAGACAAATTTTTAAAAATTAAATAGATACATTTAGTGGATTCAGCTAAATTGTTTTTTTTAACAGATGAAACCGAATCACAGATTTATTAGCATTAAATAAAATATTTAGTTATTAGACAATATTAAATAAATTTTTATTCGAATATATATATATATATATATATATATATATAATTCCTCTATCTCGTCCCTCTCTAACCTAACCCAGTGGGTATTACAATAAAGGCACACCATTATTATATATATATAATAATGGATACACACACACACACACACACACACACACACACACACATAGGTTATGTTTGAAAAATCTATAGCATGTTATACGATAAAACTCTCTCATTATCACAATGGTATTGACTAATTGATATAATTTATGTGATACAACAAATAATTATAGGAATTAATTTGGTCTGCTATTCGATATCTGCGTCCAGTATGTCACAAGCACTCGGTAGCATAGGGACAGCGTGCGTCGCTATAGGTAGGGAGATTCGAGGTTCGATTCCATATAGGTGAAATTTTTTTTTTGTTGAGAAAATTCATTTCAGAAGGCCAGGGAATGACGAATTACGATACAAAATCATTGTGGTAAACCTCTCAATTAAGTGTTTCATTTCATTTTGGATTTATGAAATGTTTTATGCATATAGTACACTTGGATTTACAGTGTATATTGTGAGCAAATAAAGATTTATTTAAATCGAATCTATATTGATTCAATTCGAATATATTTAATATTTAAAAAGAAAATATATATAAATAAGATCGTAGTAAGCCGTGAGACAAGGAAAAAACCTATTTGATTCAAATAGATCCTATTTCAATTATTTTTTTGTTTTGGCATTGTAGTCACGGAGAATTGAACGATCAGGCCCTCTGTAAATTTTTGTTTTGATTCTCACGTAATTTCACCAAATAAATTTTATTTTTCGCATCCGTAGCCGTTACCATTGGATTGCTCGGAAAAGTTTACCTAAAAAAAACACTGGTTACCGAATACTTTTGGATTATTTATACAAAAGTAATAGCATTTTGAAAATGCAAAAACCCAAATTGCACTAGTGTGGTTTATAAATCGAGGTGTGGTTACCATCAGTTAAAATGTCCGGTCATTTTCAGACACCCTTTACTTGTCACTTCACTTTTTCCAGTCTACTGTATCGCAGTTGCACGAAGGCACAGGGAACTTTACACTTTGCTTGCAGCATCACCCTGCGTGGCTGGAAAATCTAAATTTGCAACTGGAGACACACTGGGAAATCCAGATCATCTTTGAATTCCATGCACCCTTTACACTCTCTCTCTCTCTCTCTCTCCCTCTCTCTCTCTCTCTCTCTCTCTCTCTCTCTTTCGCGTAAAGATCGCGGTGCATTCAAGCGTGCTGCAACTGAGGAACTGCTAGAAAAAATGTGGTACGATGCGCCTGAAAGCAGTTTGCAAGTCCGGTGTCATTTATTGACTTCGTTTTAATTTTATTGTTATTATTACTTTATTTTTGTTATTATTGAATAACGAAAATGTTATTGTTTTTAAAAAAACGAATAAAAAAGAAGATACATTTAAAATTCTATTGTTATTATTTGATTTTTGTTATTGTTAAATATTTTATGACGTTTTTTATTAATATTTTAAAGATTTCATGAGAGTATGATTATGATTATGTATATAGTTTATGTAAAGGGTGTCTAAAAATGACCGGACATTTAAATTCATTAATAAAACGTATTTATTTGAAACGTACGAATATTTTTATTTTGATATAAGGTACAAATATGGACGTTATGCGTGGAACACAATATCCGATTCGGAGCCTCGCCCCAGTTTGCAAACGATCCCTCTTTTGACGAAATTTTCAATAATATTTTGACATAATTGCGGACTAATTTCATTAATGATGCGTCTAATTGAATGAAGACGATTTTCTTCGATCACCATCGATTTGTTGATGCTCCAATGACGATTTTAGTAGTGAATTTACACAATTTCTATGCGTTGCTCGATCGTGTAATTCTCCATGACTAAACCTCAATACTTCCTGATGTCAGTTGTCAAAGATTAGTACTGTATGTTCGGTACAAAAAAAATGACGCGCGATTGAAAATGTCAGGCCATTTTGAGCCACCGATTAGTATAGTTGTGATATTTCACAACTACCACTTATGTAGTCTAAATGTGGTACTTTTCACTCTGTATTGTGTTGAGCACGGTACTCTTAGGGAGCTAATGCTCCAGAGTACAAAATAAATATATGTCTCTCTCTCCCTCTCCTTTATTTATCTACCTATCTATCTATCTATCTATCTATTTATCTCCTTTTATAAATGCACACACAGAGATTTTTTTGTCTATGTACGTCTGTACACATCTCAATTACGAGAGGAACTCTCGGTTGCTCGGAATTCAATATATTCTCCAATTAAGTTCCAACCAATCGAGAGTTCCTTTTGTCGTTACCGAGATTCGCCGTGGTTCGTTAACGTCGCGAACTTTTGTCCTTTTTTACCTACAATACCCCCTCGCTCAAATTGCCATTCGATGGAACGGATACGAGAGTCGGATGGAGAAGATGGAAGTTTGGCGCAACTTTCGTTCGCGCATGGCTCTCTGCACACACGGGTCATTCCAGGTCGAACAAACCGGCTTCGTACTCTCGCCGTATCGTGCGATTTTTTTTCTTTTGCTCTCTCATTCAATCGTGAAACGTAACGCGGCACGAAAAAAAATATTCGAATCCTCAACCGAATAGTGACGCTTCTTTTGGGCTCTGGACGACGGACAGGGGCAAAATATTCAATTGAATATTAACCTTCTATTCACATGGACAAAAATTACCAAATTCTGGCAATATAGATATAGATAGATAAAAATGCAGATAGAAGGTGATAGACAAAAATCAAGATAAAGATAAGACGCAAAAAATAAAATAAAGATAGTAGATTTGATAAAAGATACAGATAATAGATAGAAATGAAGATAGAGGAAAGAGATAAGAATGAAGATAAAGATAACAGATAAAAAATCAAGATAAAGATAAGACATAAAGATTAAGATAAAGATAATCAAGGGCTTTCAATTGAATATTAACTTTCTATTCGCATGGACGAAAATTGCCAAGTTCTGGCGACATAGATAAAGATAATAAAACAAGATTAAGAAAAGACAGAAAATAAAATAAAGATTGTAGATTTTAATAAAGATACAGATAATAGATAGAAATGAAGATAAAGGAAAGAGATAAGGATGAAGATAATGATAATAGTAGATAATAGTAATAATAGATAATAAAAAATCAAGATAAATATAAGGAATAATGACAAAGATATTCAAGGGCGTTCAATTGAATATTAACTTTCTATTCACATGGACGAAAATTGCCAAGTTCTGGCGACATAGATAAAGATAATAGATAAAAATGAAGATAGAAGATAATAGGCAAAAATCAAGATAAAGATAAGACATAAAAAAAGATAAAAGCTTTAAGAAAAGATACAGATAATATATAGAATTGAAGATAAACGAAAGAGATAAGAATGAAGATAAAGATAATAGATAAAAAATCTAGATAAAGATAATACGTGAAAATTAAGGTATATATAATAGCTAAAAAGAAAGATAAGGGTAATAGATAATAATAAAAATGAAAATAATACATCACGATAAAGACAAAGATAATAGATTTTTAAGAAGATAAAGATAATAGATGAAATAATAGATAAAGATAAAAATAAGATAAAAATAACGATCGAACGAGAAAGAACGATCGAAGAATTTAAAAGGCAAAGACGACGCTGTCTCGCGGTTTTATCGCGTTACGAGAGAAGCTCGTAGGAGTTCGGGGCTCTTGGTACCTGTAGCAACAGCTCGAACCGGTTTCCTACAATCCCGCGAGGCGATGTATAAATCCGTGACGCCGATGGTTGCCCTGGTAGTGGTGGTGGTTGCTGCAGTATGGAGTTATAGTGGAAGTTGTAAAAGCACAAGCGGGACGACGTTCCCCCTTCACGCTCGATGGGTCTCACACGGCCGCGCACTTTTATTTTGTATGAGCAAATACACGTGTGCCTGTGTTTGCACTGCGAATAGATGGGAACTCGTACAGTTGAGGTTCTGACAATTGAAATCGTCACACTGTTGGCCACAATCGGTGCTTGGTTTCTTTCATTTTTGCTACATCGAAATTCATCTTTGGATAAAATTATGAAAAACGGAAAGAATGAAGACGCATTTTTCGTCCGAAAGATGAAAAGTCTTGAGAGTTCGATCCTACTTTCCATTGCATCGATATGAATTTATAAAAAAATATTAATAAACCAATTTTTTTCGCACTTTGGGCCAAAAAAGGTTTGTTCACTGAATCCTCGATGATTTATTTTCTGATTCAATTTGGAATTCCATTCGGTGCTCATTTTCTTTGTTGTCGTTTGCTGTTTGAAATGCCGTTTGATTCATTGAGCTCCGATGATTTTTCGATTTTTGGCGGAATTCCAATTGATTGAAATTCTGAATTCAGAATTTCATTGATTTTCACCAATTTTTCCATTTACCCCTTTGCCTGAGATATTGGGATGAATCAAGCGGCATTCTCTAATTCTATCAAAACCCTTCTCAAAACTCATCCAATACGTTTATGTCACTCGAGTAGAACCGACGCTACGGCTGTTTGAAATTTCACGATTTTGGCGATTCCGGTAAAGTGGCTAAAAGGGTCAAAGATTTTTTTGCGGGGTCGGGTTGAAATTCCAAACTTTAAATGCTCCGACGGCTTGAAATTTCGAATTTTAATGTTCCGAAATTCAAGATGGGGCCGGGTTGATATTCCGAACTTTGAATAATCAGAACGCTCAAAACTCCGAAAAAATAGTACCCCGAAAGATCAAAACTCCGAAAGAATTTTACACGAAAGACCAAAACTCCGAAAATCTTAACGCCGTCAAAATAATTCGGCTATGGAAGTTTTGAAAGTTTCAACATTTTCAATAAATCGACGAATTATTTGATTTTTTTTTTATTAAGAAGTGATTTTGCGTCAATTTTGAAATTTGTCTAGACAATGTTATACGTTCTACATAATTTACAGTCAACTGTGTAGACTTTCGCTGGCATGATCTTGACATGAGGGCCGGTGAAATTCCGAACTTTTAATGCTCCGACGGTTTGAAATTCCTAATGTTAATGTTCCGAAATTACCAGGTTTGTCAAGATTATGCCAACGAAAGTTTACACAGTTGACTGTAAATGATGTAGAACGTTTAACATTATCTAGACAAATTTTTTAATTGACGTAAAATCAGTTATCAATAATTAAATAAAATCTTTAAATAATTCGTCGATTTATTGAAAATTTTGAAACTTTCAAAACTCCCATAGTCGAATTATTCTGATGGTGTTCACATTTTCGGAGTTTTGGTCTTTCGAGTAAAATTCTTTCGGAGTTTTCATCTTTCGGGGTAGTATATTTTCGGAGTTTTGAGCGTCCTGATCATTCAAAGTTCGGAACTTCATCCCGGCCTCTTTTTTCGACTTTCAAAGCATTTTTGAGCTATTTATTTGGCGATCTACAATATCAATCAATTTATAAGAATCTTCTATAATGATTTGAAAAAATGGAAAATAAATTGTAAAAGCGAACTTTTGTTGGGTTCCAACCAGGGTTGCGAAATTTGTAATGAAAATGTAATGCATTATTCATTACATTTTTAATGGGCAATGAAAAAATATTTCATTACCCATTACATTACATTTAGCAATGTAAACAATTTCCATTTCTCATTACATTGGATTTTGTAATGTAAAAAATTTCCATTACTCATTACATTGGATTTTGTAATGTAAAAAATTTCCATTACTCATTACATTGGATTATGTAATGTAAAAAGTTTCATTACCCATTACCTTACAAAATCCAATGTAATGAGTAATGGAAATTTTTTACATTACAAAATCAAATGTAATGAGTTATGGAAATTTTTCACATTACAAAATGTAAAGTAATGGGTAATGGAAATTTTTCACATTACAAAATGTAAAGTAATGGGTAATGGAAATTTTTTACATTACAAAATGTAAAGTAATGGGTAATGGAAATGTTTTACATTACAAAATCCAAAGTAATGGGTAATGGAAATTTTTTACATTACAAAATCCAATGTAATGAGTAATGGAAATTTTTTACATTACAAAATGGAAAGTAATGGGTAATGAAAACGGTAATGCATTGCAAAAAGTAATGCATTATTTGCAACCCTGGTTCCAACGATGTAAACTTCAACACCATAGTTCGTCTACTGCACACACACGAGAGAAAGAAGTGGCCAATTGGCAGCGCGCACTCACTATATAATTTGTTTGAAAAGTCAAGCGCTGCCTTGTCCAAAGAACAGTAATTTTGCAGTCTTGCTTGCGATCAAGTGAAAATCCCAGAAAGCCAACTAAAATAATGAGAATTCGAAAATTCCGTCGAAAAATTGTCCGATTGACGATGATAAAAAGAAGATAACCAAGTTCCGAAATTGCGTAAAATTGAAAGAGAAAGGATCCGTCGAAATTCGTTGCATATGGTGACAAGACTGAAACGTGGCGCCTGATCGGGAATTATCATCGTGTTCGAGCGAAGTGGAATCGCGAGCGGTCACGGGAGCGAAGTGGCAACGTAGTAAATTCGCATTGGCGAGCCAGCAACGCTGCATTTTCAGATGAAGGAGTTGCGGAGGCCACTTCACCGACACGCTCGGGCGCACCGAGAGCGAGCGAGAAAGAAACGTCAGATTATTCAGGTTTCTTTCCGGTGAAAACGTTTACGAATGATTTTTCTTATCTTTTTTTCACGATAAGAAAATTTTTCATAATTTCTTCCGCTTTTTTATTAATGAAATGTTTTGAATGAAATTTTTATGGCTCAGTTGAAAACACGAGTCTTTTTTATAAGTTTACAAAGAAATTTTTCAAGACCAAGCACACGTGTGAATTTTTCAACCGTAAATTGCAAAAAAATGTTTCTCATTGTCTCGTTACAAATCTCGCTGATTCTGCCGATTAAAATATTTCAATTTGCTGAATTTTAATTTATCGAATTGATTGAAATTTAATTAATGGACGCAATTAATCGAAAATGGATTTAATTTAATTAATAAATATCAAGTTAATTAAATCGATTGAAATTTCAATTAGTTCCATTTTAATTTATTGAATTTTAATCGTTTTAAGAGGCTATACCAGTGTGACACCTTCAAAAAATCGATTTTTCTCGTGCCTTTTTCGACAGTTTATACTTTCAAGAATATTCTGTAAAAATTTCAAGGCCGTATCTCTAATCATTTTATGTTGCAAAATTCGATAGTTACATCTCTAAACGCGTTTTTCTCGAAATGAGATTTTTCAAATTTGCTGACATTGTAACTCAAAAAGCAATTATCCGATTGACTTGAAATTTGAGCTGAGTACTCAAATTTAAACACATGCAAAAACATGTTTTTCATTGTCTCGTTACAAATCTCGCTGATTCTGCCGATTAAAATATTTCAATTTGCTGAATTTTAATTTATCGAATTAATTGAAATTAAATTCATTAACTCAATTAATTAAAAATCTACTTGATTAAATCAATAAAAATCACGTTAATTAAATCGACTAAAATTTCAATTAGTTTCATATTAATTGATTGAATTTTAATCGTTGAAATTAAATCAATTTTTATTTGTTTATTTAATTACATTTTTAATTAATTGAGTTAAAGGAAAATAAATTAGCAAACGCAAATCCACAGTCAGTGCCAACGAACGGATACCGGCGTCAATGACAAGAAGTAAATCGCAGCTCCAATAAAATGACGGAAATACAATTGCGAAATTTCCGCAACGTTTTTCCACGGACTTTTCAAGATACGAAAAGTGACAATCATACGAACGGCGTTTATCTATTGTTTGCTAAATAATTGACGGCAGTGAAAGGTTTCGCGGACGCTCCATCAATTTTCCATTATCCCGCTCATGCTCCAAGTCATGTCAAATTGACGCGACCAACGCATCTCTATAACGCAATGTGTGCATTGTGTTTTTTTTCCCCTCTCCCTTTCAACGCGCGTATCACGCAAACGACCGATACAATTCAAACTCCACACGAAGATTACGCTCTCGCTAGACAATCGAAGCTTCTTTTCTAATTCAAGTGCAATTCTGCGAGAAACGCAACTGATTTTTTTTCCGGTTTCCAAAATGTTCAATTGTGCGATCGCGGAGACCTCGTACGAGGCGTAAAGTCATTCCATGCGCATCCCAAGCATGAAAATAAAAAAGTTGCCAAATAAATTTCGGCTCGGTGAGAAAGTTTCTAATATTACTCAAACTTGGCTTTTTCGCGCCGAATTTATCATGCGCGTTGCATGCGTACCATATATGGCATCGATGTAACAAATAAGAATGATTCACCACCGGCCTGTAAAAAGATTTGCTTTTTTATTTTCGTCTTTTTTGTCGTTGTTTTTTTTTTTCTGTTCTTATGCACATGAGGGCACGACCACGTAGTTGGTCCGTGTCCGTGACTAAGCATCGATTAAATAATTCTCTCGCGGGAACCACTTGTACACTCGTTCATAAGAAGAATGACCTCCGTCCTATTATTGAAACAGCAACCGCCAAAGGTAAGATGAATTATATGAATCCATCGATCAATCGAAACGCAATCGTAACACTGGCAAATTCACTATTTCTCCGAAGATCCGTTTTCGTTTTGTTTTTTTCGTTGCACTAAAAGGCCGATAAAACAAAATTGCCACGGTTTTATCGAGCGATCAAAATTGTTATTGTCATGCTTGTTATTTTTTCCCTCCGATTTCTGTTTTTCGTATCTATGTAGGTCAATTATCGCTGGCGGTGAATCTTCTTTTTTCGGACTGAGTTTCGCAATGAGCGAACTAATCTATACACATGAAACAACATGTCCTAACTGATTGATCAACGCCGAGCCAAAACCGCTGAAGCTAATTGTATGAGATTTGGACAGCAGGTTGCTTTTGTGACGCGAGCACCCACTGAGAAGGGATTTTATGAATTTCGTGCCCTAAAGGGGTAAAGTAAGGGATGAAGGTTTGTATGAAAATCCGGTATTTCGCCTTTAGGTTAAACATAAAGAGATACTCAATTCAGGGTTTTCGAAATTCAACCCCTAAGAGGGGTTGTAATGATGGGGGATGTAAGTTTGTATGGGAGTTTCGTTATTATTCAAGTTAAAACCTCCTGGATACTAAGGCTTATTTATTTCTATTTGCATTTTTAACGGGAGGGTTTCAGCGTGAAAAAAAAAATATTTTTTTGCGAATTTTTTTCATCTATATGGATAGAGTAAATTTATTGAAACCTTTTGTACATTGTTAAGTGTCATTTCAAGAACATTCCGTGAAATCTGTACGCGAAAATATCCACAAACAAGCCGGTGCCGCGTTTTTCTCGAAACCACTTTTTCAAAGTCCGTGTTCAATGCCATTTGAAAACTACATGACCGATTTATTTCAAACTTGGTACACACTTTCTACATATAAAATAACCTCCCCCCAACGGTTAGTTTGAGATTTTTTTGTACATTGAGGGGGTTTTGCACCCTCAAAATGGCGGAATTTTTTGTGAAAAATAGCACTTTTCACTTTACATGACCACCAAAAATTTAGAAATGAAAAAAAAAACATTATCAAAGATTGTTGGGGGGAGGATTTGATGATACTGTGACTAAATTTCAATGGTACTTGATTTCAGATAATTTCTAGCTGAGATACAGTGAACACCGCAAATCGTGTTTTTCCAAAGGCGTTCTTGGAGAAGCTTCGTCACCGGCTTGTTTGTGGATATTTTCGCGTACAAATTTCACGGAATGTTCTTGAAATGACACTCAACAATGTACAGAAGGTTTCAATAAATGTACTCTATCCATATAGATGAAAAAAAAATCGCAAAGAAGTGTTTTTTTCCACGCTGAAACCCCTACCCTCCCCTTAATTAATTTGTATTTATTTTGATAACCGCTTCGATTTCCTAAATGTCGTTTGGGGCGTTTTTACTGTAATTTAGTAGTTATAATTGCTATTGTTATTATTTTTATCAAAACCTTCGTCCAATCAGCTTTTCCCTTTTCAATTAATTCATTAAGGGGGAATTGTCTTTTTTTTCGCAAAATTTACCGCTTTTTGGGAATTTTTTTGTGAAGAAAGTATACAACGGAAAACTTGTGAAACTTGGCATATAGTTTTATTGATCTGTTTACTACATGCAAAAAAATTTTTAAACAATTTCATCAAAAAAGTCCGCCACCCACCCCCCTCGACGCGCGATGGTCCTTTTTTGATGGTGTGCACGATTTCTCAAAAACTATTCAACCGATTGCCTTCAAATTTGGACAGAATGCTCAGCTGACATCCTTTTATCGTTTGATGAAGCAAAAAAGCAATACGTTTAATAGTTTTTTATTTATAACAAAAAATCGATCAATTTTTTTCGAAAAATCGCTACTTCAAGTTCAAAACGTCACCAAATCGTAAATTTTTTTTTTCCCTTCATCGAACGATAGCTATATGTGTCTAAAATAAAATGCTTTTTGGGTTTTTGTTGCAGGATGGACGTGAAGGCTGTAATCGTGCACACCATCAAAAAAGGACCATCGCGCGTCGAGGGGGGTGGGAGGCGGATTTTTTGATGAAATTGTTTAAAAAAATTTTTGTATGTAGTAAACAGATCAATAAAACTATATGCCAAGTTTCACAAGTTTTCCGTTGTATACTTTCTTCACAAAAAAATTCCCAAAAAGCGGTAAATTTTACGAAAAAAAAGACAATCCCCCCTTAATTCACAAAAAAAAAAATACAAAATCGTAACAGTTGAAAAAACCTCGAAAAATAGTTTTCCGAAATTCTTCAAATCTGCAATTTTTCCCAAGCTCGCAAAATTATTTTCGCATTGCTACTTCTTCGTACTGTACTATTTCTGACCAGAGAGAAAAAAAAAGAATCGCAGCCGCAAAGTGAAAGCGCAGTTGAGAAGGAAAATATATGATATCCAAATTTGGAGTATTTTCCGATACCAAACGAAAAGGATATCGCGCGATTGATATAGCGCGGTCACTTTCTCATTTCTATGTCTCGCACAGGCGAAATATATTGCTTGGGCAGACGCGAAGTTTCGCCGTACCTCGCGCCGTTTCCAGCCGGTCAATGACGGTGAGTCATGAGTCGATACTAAACGGCTCAACATTTTTCTAACGCGCGCACTATACATGTAGGCGAGGGGGTTCGCTCTTCGGCAAGACTCTACGTAACAGTGCACACTGTAAAGGTTTGGCGATGATAATGCTCGAGCATATACGAAGTCTAAAACCACAACACGCATCGAGCCCCGATACGACGCAATAAAAGAGGAATTGAAAAAAAAAAAATAGTCTTTATCTACCATGTGCCTCGATAAAATCATCCACGTACAACAAAAGTATGGAAAAATTCGAAAAATACTATTTACCTTGTGCAAATTCGAATGAATCACATCTGAATAAACTTGAGATATTACGAAATTTGCATAAATTATCAAATGTAAGAAAAACACGCCAAAGACGCAATTGAAATTAAAACGTAATAAAGATGTTATTTTGATCGAAACATTCCGAATGGTGATTTTTTTTTCTTCATTTCTACAACTAAATCGAATGCTTTTCCGATGGAAAAGCGGAAAAAGATGAAAATTCTCACTGTGCTCGGAGCTCTGAAGGGATTATGTCAGGAATCAATTGCATATCAATAATCTAACATCAATTATTGGATTAAAAAAATAGTTTACGCTGTAAAAAAAAGTTTTCAATATTTTCCTCACCCGAAACAGACATAGCTACGGTCTCGTCGCATCCGTTGCTGTTTTCTCGAACTTCCGAATTTTCCTCGATCTCCGTGACTCCCGACACCCCCTTAAACTGAAACTGTAACAAAAACGTCACGAAATATTAAAATACTTTGCGACAAATGAGACATTTGATACCGCCAACAACAACAAAAACGACGAATCGATTAATCTCCTCATCATTAAGGGGTTAGACCACTCTAGAGGCCGAAAAATGGGCTTTTTGGGGATTTTTTTCTCTCAGAAAAACTAGAAAATAAATCGAGATTACAAAAAGGGTGTTTATCATACATATCAGTGACTGTATACAATAATTTTTTTGACGCGATTAATTTCAAAATGGCGGCTGTGCAGCTTTTATCTCGAAACTGCATTTTTTAAGTTGGCCGGAAACATAACTCGGACAATTTTCAACCGATTCACTTGAAGCATTGAATATATCTTGAAAAATACATTGTCTATGGAAGTACGTAGGATTTTTTTTTTATATTACATAGTTCATTTGTTATTAACAATTATCTGACGGAATTTTTCACTTTTCAAAAATTTGCCTAAAAAATCGTCAGATAATTGTTAATAACAAATGAACGATGCAGTATAAAAAAAAAAATCCTACGTACTTCGATAGACAATGTATTTTTCAAGATATATTCAACATTTGAAGTGAATCGGTCGAAAGTTGTTTGAGTTATGTTTCCGGCCAACTTAAAAAATGCAGTTTTGAGATAAACGCTGCACAACCGCCATTTTGAAATCAATCGCTCCAAAAAAATTATTGTATACGGTCACTGATATGTATTATGAACACCCTTTTTGTAATCTCGATTTATTTTGTAGTTTTTCCGAAAATAATTCCCCAAAAAGCCTATTTTTTCGGCCTCAAGAGTAGCCTAAGGCCTTAATAATCACACTGCATTGTTACTGCATAGTTATTGCAGACGAAGGTTCATGGTCGTGTTATTTTGCGCCGCGGCGATATGAGTTGGCCACCAAGATCGTGCGATTTGACGAGATTGGAGTTCTTTCTTTGGGTTTTTCTGAAAGGAAACGTGTGTGCCAATGATCCACAGACCATTCCGGAGCTCAAGGAAGCAATTAGACGCACCATTAATGAAATTAGTACGCAATTATGCCAAAGTGTTATGGCATATTTCGTCATAAGAGTGAACGTTTGTGAACCGGAACGAGGCGGCCATTTATCAGATATTGTGTTCCACACATGACCTCCATGTTACTTTTCAATTAAATAATACTTTTCATTAATGAATTCGAATGTCAGGTTATTTTGAAACACCCTATAGTATACGTGGCATGTATCGACTCTTCGAAAAATATATTGTGAGGCTGATCACAATGAATAAATAATCCCATCGAAAATTCGATAATCTACTTAACTTAATAAAGATCTGTCGAGAACGATAATGTATTAATTCCATCTCAATCAGTATTGATATTATTATTGCCAGTACCTTTATCATTATTATTATTATCGTCATTATCATTTATCATTTGGTATTATTATAATAATTATTTTTTGTTATCATTATTATGAATGTCATTGTTATTTGTATTAACCAGTTAAGGGTCCAGGTTACGGTGCATTTTTTTTCTTCAAACGCGTTTTTGTCACAACTATGTTTTTCAAAATGGTGTACTCGATTTCTCGGCATCTAATGAACGACTTGACTTGAAATTTAGTACACTCATTTAGTGTAATAGTAGTTTAGTCTTCAACGACGTTTTTCTTCTTAATTTTTTTTCATTAGTTTTTAACCATAATGATGTCGTTTTCCCTCGAAAAATGATAAAAATCAATTTTTTTTAAATAATTAAAACTCGGTCAAATCTTAGCCAATATTATCTATTTTAAAAAGAAACTCGTACTTTTTGTTTTAAACCAACCGGGTGGCCACAATCAAGTAGACCGTTCAGCTCCCCACGTTTAAAGGTCCTTCACCAGATTGTTAATTACTTCTTTAAACATTAATATTTTTTAATAAAATTCGGTACATGACTTTTTTTTTATGTACATACAAATAAATGCCTAAACGATTTTCTAATCATTTTACTTGTTCCTTCAAAATTAACTTTTTTAAATAACCCTGATTTTCGAGTCGTCACAGTAGCCTAACCCATTAATTAGTATTGATTGTATTATTGTTAGTAACATTATGATCATCTTCATCATCATTATTATTGTTGACGTCAGAATTGTTTTTATTTGTACCACTATTATGACTGTAATTTACTCTTATCAAATAATTAACATGAAATTTCGTAATTATGAAAAAACAATATAAAAATTCATTTTGTTTCAGGAAACTCATTTTTTCAAATCGTGTACATAATATTGGCTTAGTATAATCCGACCTTGTGTGTGCCAATAGAGCCACATCGTTCGATTGGAATTTGGAGAGAGAGAAAGAGATAAAACAGATATTAAATGAGCAATAATATTCGAATACGTGGTTAATTAAGATTATTCCCCGAGCCTACATCGCGAGACGGAAATTCCTCAGAAATTGAGCATCGTGTTTTTTTCGAAGAATAAAAAAAATAAGCGAAACCGTGACACAAGTGTGACTCTCGTGATAAGGTAATCGATTGAAGAACACGATAATGAGAGCTCGTACAATGTTTTGCGAAAAGTCGACTTTGCCTAGCGATGCCTCATCGTTTCTTCCCCACCATCATCACTTCTTCAATACATCAAATTATTTTCGTTAACGCGGCTTTTATTTGCAGAAAGAAAAATTCGCTCCGCACTCGTGCCCAAAAATGGTAACTTGGCGTTTCAAGGCTTCGCGCGGCCCAAAATATTCGGCCAATTCGCGCTGCTCCCTTTTTTCTTTCAGATCGATTGACGAGAAAAAAAAGTGGTCCGGCAACAGTGACGCGAGTAGTCGAGAGAGGCAACCGGTCAAACGAGAGTCCTGATAAAAAGGAAATGTCAACCGGGCAGCGAGGGGCGAAATAAAAAATACTCAAAATGCCAATACTGCGTTTTTCGAAAATTATTCCACGAGCGCGTAATTGTGACGGAAAACGAAGAGCGCGAATTTTCGAATACTTATCTCTCCCCCTCTCTCTCTCTTTCTCTTAAGGGGAGGTACCTGAGTAAACGGCGAGAATAACTGGTAACTTCGGGAATTTTTTTCTCAAAAACTAATGTTTCGATTGGATCCAGGTTTTTTAATTGGAAAATATGTACGTTGAGGTATGTTTAGGAATTTTTTAAAATAAATTCGTTGACTGGATACGATTCAAACGTAATTATCTCGAAACGTAGTTTTCAAAGTCGGTGCCAGATGTATCTCGAAAACGGCTTGTCCGATTTTGTCCAAATTTGGATACGATATTCTGCGATAGTTTTTCTCGTTCGCCACGTAGGATTTTTTTGAAATTTTCATTTTCATCGGAATTGCGACCGTTTTAATTTAACGTTCGTTTTTCGTTCGCAATTTCCGACGATTTTGGATAGCATACACATTGGATGAAAAAGCAATCAAATTGGTCCAATCAAATGAAAAACCCCTACGTGGCGAACGAGAAAAACTATCGAAGAATATTGTATCCAAATTTGGACAAAATCGGACAAGCCGTTTTCGAGATACATCTGGCACCGACTTTGAAAACTATGTTTCGAGATAATCGCGTTTGAATCGCTTCCAGTCAACGAATTTATTTTTAAAAATTTCTAAACATACCTCAATGTACATATTTTTCAATTAAAAAAACCCGGATCCAATCGAAACATTAGATTTTGAGATAAAAATTGCCGAAGTTTACCTGTTTTTCTCGCCATTTACTCAGGTACCTCCCCTTAAGGGGGGGAAATACCTTTAGAACGAATTTGAGGATTTGCATGATTTTTTTTTCAAAAGAAAGATTTCTTCCCCATTTTTTAGACTTAGGGTACGTTTTATTGTCACTTCTGCCTGTTACATGGAATTTTCTTATTTGATTAATCTTTGAAAATGGCGGTGGTATGGCACGGTCTTCCAAACTGCATTTTCAAAACTGGCGTGATGTACAGCTGAAAAACTAATCAACCGATTCTGATGAAATTTTGTATAAATCTTTCTAACATTGTCTAAAACATGACCTTAAATGTTTTTGAAGTTTAAAAAAAACGTTTTTTTTAATTGCAAAATGTAGCCATTTTTTTCGCAAAATTCGATCTTTTCGTTTCAAAGAGTACCATATAATCGATATTCAACATTTCTCACCTTTTCTTGGTTCATATTCTGCGTATTAGTGTTAATGGAAGAAAAGTCTTCGTTGGTTTTTCTTTCAGATTAATCCCGCCGACGCTACGTGTTACGCCGTCTGACAACATCCGCGGCAACCCGTTTAGAAAGCCGTGACCAGACCTCCGCCATTTTTAAAGATTAGTTTAAAAAATACGATGTAACAGCCAAAAGTAGTAATATAAGCATACCCTAAGTCTCAAAAATGGTGAAGAAATCATTGCTTCAACCCTCCGTGGTCACCTGGGGTCAAAATGACCCCGAGCGCAACTTTAAGCCAAAGTTACTATTACAAGTTGTTGGCGGCCTGGGCAACTGGCCTGCCTTCTAACGGTGCTTTTGTGTGCCTTTTGTACGGTACAGACTAGGGTCGGATGTGGAGTTTTTTTTTCCCTCAAACTATTTCCCACTATGGATTTTTTTCCCTTTAAACTATCATATCCCAAGAGGATCCCTCTAAAATTTTATGAAAAAAAAAAAAATTCAAATTGCACGCTGTTTTTTTTTTAGTAAAAAGGGTTTTTTTACGCATTGCTGATTTTTTTCCGCCATTTTAAAATTCGAGACAAATATAACACCGAGAATATCACATTTTAGAATGTTCAAACTAAAATCTTGAATTTTATGAGTCATTCGGCACGATACGCTCAACGCGCTCAATCGTTTGAAACACGGCTGGGGTCGTGGCGACCCCCTGTGACCAGCGTGTTATAGCCAGAACGTGTGACCGCCAAGGGTAAAAAAAATCCATGAATATCAGCAATTTTTTCCTCGCGTAAACATATCTCCTCCTTAACGTGTTACGTAACGTTGCAGATTCTCTTTGCCGTCGTAAGTCAATGATATTGAAGGAAATAAAAATAAAAAAGGTGATTATCACGCAGACCCGAATCTTCTCGCTCTCTCTATCTCTCTTTGTTTCTCTCCGTCTGGCATTTCAGCCACACGTGGCGTCCGAGAGTCCAAGGTCAGGCCAGATAGGATGGGGCAGGCGGGCAAAAAAAAGAACCGAAAGCACAAACGTTTCGCAGACGCGAGTCCAGGACAAGTTTGTAGGTCGTGCGTTCATTTTTTTCCTTCTGCGTGCAATTCAATTGTCTATTTTGGGCGCGCCTTTCGTTGCGTTAGTTGAACAACGAATTTTCGTCCTTTGTGCCGAAATTTGCTCACGAATAAATATCAACGGAAGATAATGACATTTGCGCAGGTACGTTTGTCAGAGATGTGCGTGAATTTAATACATTTTCGTCAATAACTTTATACGGGGAAATAATGAAACAGAAACGTTCTTCGAATGGGCCAAATCTATAAATGGAAATTAAATAATTTACATTTGATTTCCATGAAGGTTTATTATATTTATAATAAGTCTCTGTAAAAGAGAAATGTTGCTTTTGAAATGTTTATTTCACAAAATTAACGATTCACGAACAAAATTAACATTGATTAATTACTATTAATTAAATTTTATTTAAAAAATGGTGTTTGTCAATTTTTTTATTTTTATTTAGCCGAATGGAAAATGTAACAAGCATTTTAGTTTTGAATTGAAGTAAATTAATTTTAATGAATTACGTCTCTTTGTTTCCAGGGGATATTCTTTGAGGGTGTTTACACATAGCCCCTCCCCCCTTACATTAATTTTATTTAATTAGTTTTCATTTTTCAAAATAATTAATCTTAAAAAGAATAAAATAAATTCATAAAATAATTTGTTAATTTTGTTAAATAAAATTTAACTATAAACATTTTATTTCCATCAAGATTTATTGAGATAGTCTTTATTTCCAGGATGTACCCTTTAAGGGTGTTTACGCATAGGCCCCTCTCACATTCATTTTAATTAATCAGTTTTCATTTATTTTAAATTTAACATTTTTTTTTAATAATTTAGAAAATTAATCAAATACTTCGCTAATTTTATTCAATCATAATTAAAATATTATCATTTGATTTCCATAAAGATTTATTACAAATATAATAAATCTTTATGGAAATCAAATGTTAATATTTTATTTTTGATATAACAATCAAGTGTTTATTTTGTCAATAATTTGTTTATTTTGTCAAATAAAAATAAAACAATGATTTTTTTTTAATTACGAAGGAAAATTGTTATTTCACTTTTCTTCGATCCGAGGCTCTTTTATCGTAGTTTCAGCAAAACTTTCCGTTCGTGGCGATCATAATCACGAAAGAAAACCGTCAAGAAAGGCCAAAGTACAATAACCGCGCCTACAGCAGTCTCGTCCGCGAACTTTCGATACACGAAAGACACCTTCGCTCGTTCGCAGACAAATTCACGAGACACTGAAAATCCTGATTCAAGAAAGAATAACAATGACGAACGCGACGGAAAAAAATCGAAAAAGAGAAGAGGCGAAGGAGAGGATGTACATTCAGAGGAATCGGTGAACGAAGCTTTACAAACGAGCATAGGGCAAACGTTATTGAATAATAAAGAGATGGAAAGGCACAGTTGTATGCTGCACCCGTGCTCTTGGGTACACATTGGCTTTTTCCTTTCCCTCTTCACATCCCACCTTCTCTCGCTCGCTAAGATATTTGCTAAGGATGTTTTACGCTTCACCGAACACAATGGGCTTGCAATAAGATATGCGGCATTTATTGATACGTCTGTGTCCAAGTACCACAATGTAACTGGTCAGTCTAACGAGAGAGAGAACAAACACGACTCTACTCTCGTAAATAGTCAATTCTAACCAGGAACATCACTTTGGTGTCCGCCTCCGATTTTGTCAAAAATCATGCATATGATAGAGCATTAAAAACTATCAGGTACGTATTTTTTTTTATCGGTGGAAAAATCGTTCAAGGGGTGAAACCAACCCTTAAAGTGAAGCATGTCGAGATGTCATTTTGCCGTTTAGCTGGCGTAATTTTTGCAAAAAAACTCCGCTATATTCGGAATGGGCGAAAAAATTAAAAATTAGAAAGATAGAAACTTAAGGGGGAAACCTTCTCCAGACAACAGGTTTTTCAATAATTGTTTACAAAAAATTGAGAACATTTATTGCAATTAATCAAATTACATAATAATATTGACGTTCAAATGAATACAAAAAAAAATTAAGGGGTTACCCCCACTTGCGATTTTGAAAAAATCGATTTTTTTTATTGCATTTTTTTGAAGTATAAGTGTCTGAGAATATGTCCTGAAAATTTCAAGTCGATCCGAACAAAATTGACTGAGATATGAGCGTTGAAAGAGAAGAATCCGCGTTGAAAGAGCGTTGAAAAAGAAACTTTAAACGCGTTTTTCTCAAAATGGCATTTCTGAAGTCGGTGACCAAGATTACTCGAACACTAATGAACCGATCTTCTTGAAATTTTGCAGGCTTATTTAATACATAAAAATGTAGTCTTTAATCGTTCGATTTTTTTTTCGAAAAAAAAAAATGGCCGTTTTATAGCCAAAAAACGGCCGTTTTTTTTCGTTAAAATCGAACCATTAACTTTGACTGTCCGCCATTTTGTGAAAAATGAATATTTTTTGAAATCCTTCGATTAATGACTAGTTTATACTTATATTTGACTAAATCCATCCGCATTTTTTTTTCAGATAATCCACTTCGCCGCAATGTTGGTGTATACCGCAAACCGTGTATATAAAAACATTATTTCATTGACGGCCATTTGCCACTAAACAATGTAATATTTTTCAATAAAAAAATTACTGAAAGTTCTTCAAGATGTGTTTTTTAAGATGGTATATTGATCGATTAAAAAAGTTTTGTAGTTTTTTTTTTTAATTCATGAAAAAGGCCTTTTTTTGCGCTACAAGTGGGGGTAACGCCTTAATGAGTGAAAAAAAAACTAAATGGCGGTGCTAGAGGTGCTCGAACTTGGCTCCTAGAGTTTGCGCAGTGGAACGCCCAGGTCCTTTTAGTTAACCAAAATCAACGAAATAATTTTTTTTCATTAAAATAAGTCATTCAGCTTTGCATGAACCTAAATTTGGCAAAAAAAATAATTGAAAATTTGAGGACAAAAAGAAAAAAACACTTCTTAATAAACAAATCGTTAAAAACAATACTTATTAAGACAATTTATACCAAATTTTAAGTTTGTGTAAAGGCCAATAAGTTAAAGAATATCTGTACAAAATTTCAAGTTAATTGGTTTGTTACTTTTAGAGTTGGATTTCACCGCACGGAGAAGAAACACGTTTCGAGAAAAACTCGATTGAAGTTTTCGTTCTTGAAAAGTAGAGTTTGGCGTGATTTATGATTAACCAAGCTCAAGGGGCTATACCGGTGTGAACGCTGAAAATTTGGGTGATTTCGGGGAATTTTTTGGAAGAAAAGTATTCAATTAAATGTTTCGGAAAATTCAGAATATATTTGGCTATATTTGACCTATATTACATAATTTTTTCATGGAAAAATATTGAGATCCAAGCGACTTATGCGCTGCCCTTGAAAAAGGAAAAAATGTCGTTAAACTAAAAGGTATTTCCTGTACAATGACGTAGGATTTTCGAAAAATATCAAAATCTAACAAAATGGCGTAGGTATGAAAAAAAGTCTCTTTTCTTGCCTATAAAATGGTCGTTTTTTTCAATGCCAAATCTTCAATTTTCATCCAAATAAAAATATCCTACGTCATTGTAGAGTAAATATATTCAAGAGTACTCAATTCGAATTTCAAGTCAATCGGATAATTGCTCTTTGAGTTACAATGTCAGCAAATTTGAAATATCTAATTTCGAGATAAACGCGTTTAAAGATTTAAGGGAGACTTTGTCCTTGCGGAGATGCGGGAGATGTTAGCGGCTCAACATGAGCAGCTAGAAGAAGAGGAGGGATGCCTCTATGGACCAGGCATTGCCGATTAGCGGTAATTATAAACACATTTGTGTAAACACATTACAAAACTTTTAACGCGTTTTTCTCGAAAACACGTTTTTTTAAATGGCTGACATTCTCCTGACCGCTGTAATTAACATATCGACCTGACATTTGGAGAGCATACTCAGAAAATATGTCTTCACGGAATGACGGATCGTTTTTTCGATAGATACATTTTTGCATTTATTATTTATCTTTTTATGCGCAAAAAAACGCGAAAATTCGATTTTTTTTAAATTTTTAAAAAAATTTTAAAAAACGAAAAACCCATCCGTCATTTCATGACCAAAGGGTCACAGATTGATAATATGCTTTGAATTTGTGTTTCAGATCAACAAAGAGCCGTTTACCTCCCGCGATTTGAGGACCTGTTTTCGCGGAGCTGCAACGGCCGCCATTTTGGTTTTTTTAACGTTCTGTATATCATAAATAGAAGCAAGAAAAAAACCGCACTCAAAAAGCTTTACTCGTTTCCTTTAAAAAAAAAATAAAATGTAAACACCTGAAATATGGCACTCCAAGGACAAAGTCTCCCTTAACTATCGATTTTTTGCAAGATAAAATGATATTGATATAAATTATATAAATGATAATGATATTGTTGAAAGTATAAACTGTCGAAAAAGGCAACCGAAAAAATCGATTTTTTGAAAGTGTCACACTGGTATAGCCCCTTAATCTGCGATTCCAGGGCCACAAAGCAAGCCTTCTTCTAGGAAATCACTAATCTGGATTGCATTTTTCTCTTTTTGTGTAAACTGTTTGTGTGAAAACGAAAAACAACGGTTACACAGGCCGAATTTTTCTTTACATTCGTCGGAAGTGGCCCCTATTATTAAAAAAGTAAACTAGCAAACTTGTTTGGCTAAGAAATTAAAAGGTAGAGGCCGCAAAGGGCGCGCGCTCATTTACCTACTCTCGGTACTTTGAAGGGCATCACTTCGGTGACTTCCTAGGGACCTTTAGACCTATTGGGCTTTCGACTCTGGAAATATTTTCTTCAGATACTAAATGAATTTTTAAAGCAATAAAAAAAAATTGATATCTGGAGGAGGTTCCCCTCTTAAAGATAGACGCTCGAAATGGTTTAAAGTTCGACCCTTTTCGTCACTTTTCCAGAATCGACAAAATCGCGAAATTTCAAACAGCCGTACGTATGGAAAAATTTGAAAAAATCGATGGTTCGACTTTGATATTCTGCAAAAAATGGAAAGGTCGAAAACTCTGTGAATTGGAGGGCATAGGGAAAGCGATTACGAAGAAAATGCGCATGAGGCGATTTCCAAATCCAAATCGAAAAAAAATTATCGACAAACCAGTGAGGCATTTTTGCCCGAGATGGGAAAATTAAATTTTTTTTTTGTATTCCTATGTCGATGTATATTAACCCCCTGAATACGAATTCACCATTCATTTTTCCCAAGAGCCAATATTTTTATAAAAAATTGTCAAAATATAAAAAAAGACATTTTTTGCCTTTGGCCGGCGTAATTTTGAGCTTTTGAAAAAAAACTCCGCGATACTCGTAATCGGCGGAAAATTTCCTATTGCATATACCCTGGAAAAGTTTCGAAAGTCGAGAAAATAAAAATCGACTCTTTTCGGCACTTTTACGGAATTGTCAAAATTACAAGGTTTCAAACAGCCGTAGCGTCGGTCCTATTCCAGTGACATGAAATTAATGGAAAACTTTTTGAAAGGATTTTGCTAGACTTAGAGAATGCCGCATCGTTCGTCCCAATATGTCAATTAGTTTTCCCGGAAAGTGCGGTTGAAAAATGGCCGAAAACGAGGCAAAGGGGACAAATGGAAAAATTCGCAAAAATCGATGGTCCTACTTTGAAATTTTGCCAAAATTCGAAAAATCGTCGGAGCTCAATAATCCAACTGCATTTCAAAGAGCACGCGATAACGAAGAGAATAATCCCAGAATGGAGTTCCAAATAGAGGCGGAAAATAAATTACCCACGAAATAGGAAATTTTTTTGCTCGAGTTGCGAGATTTGCTTATTTAACCCTGCATGGTCAGGCGGGGTTCAGATGACCCCGGGCGCCACTTTGAGTTCAAATTTCTAAGAATTCGTGGCGACGTAGGGCCCGTCCTCTAGTGATACTTTGGGGTTTCATCTGTAATTTAAAGTTGGAAGTTGGAGGATCCAGTCGGCAGTACCTTGGTAAAATCGAAAATAGTGAGACATTCGCGCGATTTGGGGTCAGCCTGACCCCGGTGTCGCCATAAAGTGATTTTTTTAAAATAAAAGTGAATTAAAACAAAAAATTCTGCGTGGGATACATTTATACAGTGTAAGTATGATTGTGAGAGTTTATTATTATTTTTTTCTTAAGAAAAAAATTATAAAAAAAACACTCGTAAAACAGTCCGCTGCAGTGTGTTTCTCATACCAGCGCCCAATGTGCGATAAACATTGATCGTTTATGTGCGTTTTCTGCATAGACGAGCATTATTTTTTTTTCAGAATATTTGACTTTTTTTGCAAATATATGTTTTGTGTACTCGAGCGGCATTTTTTTTTTTTCGATTCCTTCGAATAAACCGAGTATTTTTGGTAATTATCGCAATTTTACTCCAAACTGAAGTTCCCTGACTGCCCTGTTCAGATGTCCAAATAAATACCTTTTTTTAGAGCGCCCACCATCCTGCTATTTTTTTCCCTTAAAGAGACACATTTCAAGAGTATAACGCTACATAAAAAAAATGGTAGGAATTACGATTTTTTTTAGTAAAATATTGAATTTTTCACGTTTTTTTCCGTTCGGTAATTTTTTCCGCCATGTTAAAAAATTAAAAAAATTATTCACCGTGCATTTCACATTCGCAGAGGTTCAAACTGTGACGCTGAATTTTTTTGAACCATTCCGAACGATACATGCGACGTGACAATCGCTCAAAAACGACTGGGCTCACCCTGCCCCGTGTGACCACCGTGTTACAGCTAGAATCAGATAAACCCTTGAAAAGATATAAAAATCGTGAAAAAAAAATTTTTTTTTCGCGACTTTTATCGATAAATTAAATCAATGACTAATGAATAAATTAAAGTAATGATTCATTATTTATCTTATTTCTTATATCTTCGGTGATGTTTTTTCGTTTCTCCTACCGTCTGCTTTCGTATTTTTAATATTTGCACATCAGGCTCTAAAACAGCTTGGCAACGGATCTTTTGCCAGCCTCGCGGGCAACGTGTTGTCTGGTTATCCAGTCTATCAGAATCGTCCACACGTGCGTCTATTTCGCGTGTGCACTTTTGCACAATCGCCAACCGTAAGGTACAGCTGAACACGCGTTTCGCAGTCGCCCGATTGAACCGACACGATTGAGAGATTCGAAAAGGTCAGAACCGTGGGAAAGTGCGAGTTTTCGTATATTTTTTTTCGACATTTGCACCCGCCTGCACGACGTTATCTGATCGACTATGGGAATAACAAAAAAAAATTAAGATGAGAAGGCAAAAAGAGAAGAAAAATAAAAAAGAAAATTTCAAGCTTGACTTTTTTTCTTCTCGAGGAAAAAAAACATTCGGAAAGTCTGGAACGAGCGAGGGTTGGAAATAATTCAATTCCTGGTGTCACAAATGTTTGCATTGTTAAAAAAAAAATACGAGAAGTTCTCTTTCTTCAAATAGTACGCTGAATTTAAGAAATTATTTTTACGTAATTGTGAATATTTTTAGTTTTTATGGAATAAGAATATTCGATTTGACATTTTTTTTTATAGAAGCAAACGACCAAAAGAAACAGCGTTATTAATTTTTCGGAATTTTATACATTAAAAAAAGTTTTATTTCTGTTGTATAAAACACGAACGTATAGATAAATGATTGAGGAGCCTGAAGAGCAGTGTGTTTATTTTTTAATAACATAATGCGCTGTTGCGCGTGTGAGACATGTTAAAAATATTTGTCGATGAAAATCTTTCCTTGTTGTCTCAAGGTACCGCAATTAACAGACTTAATGATTCATTTCATTTTATTAACCGCACGACTGATTCATGTGAATATCTCTGATTGAAAATTCATAATGTACGATTTTCACAGCCCGATGAATATTGATGAAAGAAAAACATTCTTTAAATCAATGAATTACAATATTTTCTCGTTGATTCGACGTATCCTTAGAGATAAATGAATGATCAATATTCATTGATCCACATAAAGTTGGGCGCATAGATTTGTATTTCTCTCCTCACGTAGAAATAATTGACATTCGACTTATATAGATATCTGCTTAAGGCGTTTTGGGACAATTGACGGTATGTTACCATTTGATTCGAATTTATACAATAAATTCTTGTTCATACATTGAATGCACCCTCTAAATTTTAAATAAAGTAACGGGTGCTTTGTCGTCAATGATTGCGATTTTTTTCACAGACATAACTAATTGAGAAAGAATCGGGTTTATACTCATTTTATGAAGTACATATTCATCCAGTTTTATACCAATATTTATAATTTTTTTTTTAAAGTAACCGAGATAATGCCCAGGCCTTGATTTGACGAAAAAAAAATAATTTCTCTCCATTGTCCTATCGATATCTTTATGAAAGGTTATCTGTAAATAAAAAGTCAACAATTTATCGATATCTATACAAATGTAACTCTTGCTATTCATAGACGTTTTTTAATTCGGTTTTTTTTACCAAATGCTGACAGTTTGGACATTTTTTTCTATTCAAGCAGTCTTTAAAAATAGTAATGGTCAACATTTAAAAAAATGGCTACTGACAACTTTAGTTACCGCAATTACAAAAATGTAAAAAAAGAAATTGAAAATCGGTCGATAAGTTTTTGAGTATCCACTGGGACAAGGTCGAAAAAAAGTACTTTCGAGAAAATCGCGTTCAATGTTTTGAATCCGTTTTTCTTGAAATAAAGTTGTTTTTTTCTACAATATTGATACTTACATTAAATTACCTGTTCTCACTGAAGTGACTGTAACCCAATTTTCGCACTTGTGAATAAAAATGTTGCCGACATATTTTTGAAAATATGTACTTTCGAGAATCATAAAAAACAAAATTGTTTTTTTTTTTTTTCAAATTTTGCTTGGCGATATTGGGAAAGCTACTGTGCACGTTCTTGCACAGTGACTTCCCCCGTTAATTGAAATTTCGTATGGAAAGCTGTCAACTTTCCGCGGTAAAATTGCGCGCGAGTTTTAAATTCAAAACTTGCACATGTAGACATTTTGCTATTTCTGGCAGTTCTAAAATCGTGACGTAACGCAAACCTTGACCCTTACATACTTACATGAAAATTAGGCATCTCCCTATGTTAAAAAGTGTTTCTTCAATTGTCAATTTTATAGAAACGGTGTAGACGATCGGTTGAAAATTTGGAGGGTGCATTCAGTATGACAAAGAACTTGCAGTATAAATTTCAATCGAATGGTAACGTATCGTCAATTGTCCCGAGACTCCTTAATTCACTGCAGTGTAATTCATTCTCATCGACTTTCACTTCATCATTGGCATCGCCTCCCATACACAAAATGCCCATGGTATTTCTTTCAACCGGATATTTATTTTGAGAAACTATGTCCGTGAGACACGAGTATATCAAACGTGTTTGGGTACTGGCAGATGGTGCGCAGCGATTTCAGGAGGTCACTAACCCACACCGTAATTCGGTTATCGGTACACGACTGTTCGGAGAGAAATTTCTTGGTTCGATTAACCGAATGTTGAAAGATGGATCGAAAATATCATTATGCGTGAAATGAGCCTCGTCCTCGTTGGCAACTGGAAAAAATCCTTTGCAAAATTAAGAAGAAAATGACAGATCTCCGAAAGATCAGTTACATCGAACATACAAAGGATACTTAATAAACAGCGATAATAAAAAGTAATTCGCACGAATGATGCTGAAAAGTTATTCGAAAAAAATCTTTGTGATTCCAATAGAAATTAAAATTAAGTATAAAGATAATGATAATTAAGGGGCTACACCAGTGTGACACTTTCGAAAAATCTATTTTTTTGCCTTTTTCGACAGTTTATACTTTCAAGAATATGAGATGAGATTTTTATACTTTCAAGAATATGAAATGAGATTTTTTCAAATTTGCTGACATTGTAACTCAAAGAGCAATTATCCGATTGTCTTGAAATTCGAATTGAGTACTGTTCAATATATTTACTGTAGAATGACGTAGGATATTTTTGATTGGATGAAAATTGACGATTTGGCATTGAAAAAAAAACGACTATTCTATAGGCAAGAAAACAGACTTTTTTTTCATAATTACGCCATTTTGTTAGGTTTTGATATTTTTCGAAAATCCTACGTCATTGTACAGGAAATACCTTCCAGTTTAACAACATTTTTTCCCTTTTCGGTTTCAGCTACTCAATCGGCCGGAATCATGTCAGCGGTGGAGGAACCTTTTTTTTGGCGCCTCCGAAGGCAGCGCATAAATCGCTTAGATCTCAATATTTGTCTATGAAAAAATTATGTAATGTAGGTCAAATATGGCCAAATATATTCTTAATTTTCCGAAACATTTAATTAAGTACTTTTCTTCCAAAAAATTCCCGAAAATCACCCACATTTCCAGCGTTTACACTGGTATAGCCCCTTAAATATAAAGATAGTTAAAAAAATTGACACACGTGGATGGGCGGTCGATGTACTCGAGCCGAACCCCGACCGCCTATTGTTACTATCTTTATATGTAATTAAAACGTTTTTTATGTTTGGTTTTCTAAATCACTATCTTTATATTTAATTTTAAAACTTGAAAAAAGATGATAAACACGTAAGATTCTTAAGGATAATACATCATTAAAAATCTCAGATCGAAAAAAATGACAAACTAGTCATAATGCAAGATTTGATGGGCTTGAAGTTTGCATCGTTGGATTGCGACGAAAATTCTTTTCAATTTCTCATTTTCATTACTATCCGAAATCACATTTTGCAGATTTGTCGTAGATTGCTAAATGAGAATCCTCGAAAAATTTCGCGTAATTTTCGTAGCTCGAATCTGCCAAAGGAAATTTCAGAAACAGGCGAAAAACCATTTTCGTTGCATTCCAACGATGCAAACTTCAACGTTGTAAGATTTGTCCACTTTTGGGAAATTCTGCCCTACAAAACATTAATTAGGCTGCGCATACTTTTAACGTTTGTAGGCGCGATAAAAAAAATATATATATAAGTAAAAAATTGTGAAATATGAGTAAAAAATGTTGAAACACATAATATTTATTTACATTGTTTATTTGTTTATTTATTCCATCCCACGAATACAAATTCTGAACTGTGAACGAAAAAATCGTCCCAATGTCGACGATTTTCGTAGGCACGGTATCTCTGATTTAGGAACACTTATTTTATAATTTTTTTTCATTGACGTTTCTTGCGTCAGACAACCACGTGTGCGTCGTGTTATTTTGACCCATATATGTATAGCTGCGTGAGTGTAGAATGTGTAACGAGAACAGCCGCAAATCTCTTCTGGATTAATGTGTGCGTGAGTGTGGGTACTTGAAGAGGTGTACGAAGGATGTAGAGGGAGAAAAGAAGACGGGAGGAGGCGAGAGAACGTCGGTGAAAAAGAGCCAATGAACTTGAGTGACCCAGGGGCATGAGAAGTCGCGCGATCTGCGGGATACGATGCCTCTCTCTCTCTCTCTCTCTCTTGGATGTCCCAAAGGGCGATATCGCGCGTTTGAATGCCATTCTCCTGTACACAATCTTGCTTACGAGACTCTCATTCCGCGATGCTCGCACCGACTCAACCGTGTCGTGTAAATATTTTCAAAAATGAATTAACAATAGGCCTATAGGAAAAAACGCTCACGTCGATTCGTGCTTACGTTATGGGAATATTAAGCAATCAAAATTTATAACCATGTGTACACACAGGCACACACACACACACACACACACACACACACACACACACACACACACACACACACACACACACACACACACACACACACACACACACACCACACACACGCACGCACGCACGCACGCACGCACGCACGCACGCACGCACACATCGACAGACGTCGATGAGGTACGAATGCTAACGCTGAGCCTGGGGAACGAGGGGAAATGGTGATCATGGCAGAAAATCGTGCTGCAGTTATTCGCCGAGAGACGGAGAGAGAAGGAGAACCGCCATAAATTGTCAGCCACCATGCTACAAGTAAATCTACTTAAAGCTTTGAATTCCATTTGTGTACCTTAAAAAAAAGAGAGCAAAATCTTTTCACTCGATATTCAAACCGAATCTAGCCGCATGGAAACTTTTTTCAAACTTGAAATGTAAATAAATGGAAATTTAATTAAGTAAATAAAATATTTAATTCAGTTTAATTGAATTTAGACTTAATTTAATTTAATTTTAATTTAACTTGAATTTAAGTTGTATTGAATTCAAACTCAATATGATTCAATTAAATTGAATTTTTATTTATTTTATTTAGCCGCGATTTTGAAATTAATCGCTTAAAAAAATATTGTATACAGTCACTGTATGATAAACACCCTTTTTTGTAATCTCGATTTATTTTGTAGTTTTTCTGAAAAAAAATCCGCAAAAGGCCAATTTTTTCGGCCTCTAGAGTGGCCTAAGGCCTTAAAATCAATTCAATTTAAATTCAAATTCAATTGAATTTAATGTGTATTTACATGAAATTTAATTCAATATACACGATATAAAATAAAAATGCCTTTGTACATAAACATTTTTCTTTTCTGTCGAGAGTGTTGCCACGAACACATAAATGATTAAGAATTGATCAATAATCGATTCAATCCGAACAAGCGTCCATTTTTTTCTGTCCTCGTGGCGTTGTCCGCCAATTCCCATCTAACATTCGTCATTCATTTTTCCAAGACGAGAGTAATTATGATAATAGCAATAGGAGATTATTTGTACGCGAAGCAACAGAATTTCCTTATCAGTCAGTTGATACAGGACACCCATGGGAACTAAATAAAAGGAACGAAATCGTGCGATACAGCGGACAATGCCACGATTCGACGTATGATAGTGAAGGGTTTCCGGTGCAGATCCCGCTGCAATGCATCTGCAAACGATCGACCATCTATATTTGTCCAGAAGAGATTATTTCATTTTCAATATAATGGCGACTTTGTCCCCGTTCTGCGCGAACGCAATATCCCACGTCCGAGACGTCCGAACGGTCAACGCCCGGGCAAAAGTCCCCGTCGAGAACGTTGTGCAACGTAGCTGCGTTTGTTGAGGCTGGGGCGTTAGCTACAATACAAGATTAAACAAAAAAATATACATGGTATTGTCTAGAATATACTGAGTTTTTACGAATTTTTTGATATTTTCTCACCACAAAATAACAGGGTTAAAAAATAGTTTAATGTATGCAATTTTACGTAGGTGAGATGGACAAAACGTTCACGCTATGAGTGATGTATTTTTTTGCTATTCAGCACCAAGATATACTATTTCTAACAACGGATCAATGCAAACCAAAGCTTTGTAAACATTTAGAGAAAAAAAAGCCATTTGCCCATCGTAAACCATATTCAATATTGAACCATCAAGGTTTGATGAAAGATTACGAATCTTGGCTGGCGAATAAAGAGTAGCGCTGCCAACCTCAATGTCAAAAAAACGAAAACTAACTTTTATGAACTGCTAACATTTTTTATAGGTTATAAAAATCACTTCACCGTTTTTTAGGATCCTCATAAAAAATCAACATCACAAATTGGCACCAAAATACTTAGGGGGTTACCCCCACTTGCGATTTTGAAAAAATCGATTTTTTTTTATTGCATTTTTTTGAAGTATAAGTATCTGAGAATATGTCCTGAAAATTTCAAGTCTATCCGAACAAAATTGACTGAGATATGAGCGTTGAAAGAGAAGAATCCGCGTTGAAAGAGCGTTGAAAGAGAAACTTTAAACGCGTTTTTCTCAAAATGGCATTTCTGAAGTCGGTGACCAACATTACTCGAACACTAATGAACCGATCTTCTTGAAATTTTGCAGGCTTATTTAATACATAAAAATGTAGTCTTTAATCGTTCGATTTTTTTTTTCGAAAAAAATGGCCGTTTTATAGCCAAAAAACGGCCTTTTTTTCGTTAAAATCGAACCATTAACTTTGACTGTCCGCAATTTTGTGAAAAATGAATATTTTTTAAAATCCTTCGATTAAAGACTAGTTTATATTTATATTCGACTAAATCCATCCGCATTTTTTTTCAGATGATCCACTTCGCCGCAATGTTGGCCACCGCAAACCGTGTATATAAAAACATTATTTCATTGACGGCCATTTGCCACTAAACAATGTAATATTTTTCAATAAAAAAATTACTGAAAGTTCTTCAAGATGTGTACTTTAAGATGGTATATTGATCGATTAAAAAGTTTTGTAGTTTTCTTTAAAAAAATTCATGAAAAGGGCCTTTTTTTGCGCTACAAGTGGGGGTAACGCCTTAATAATAAAAATAAAGAGCTAAAGGGAAAAAAAATATTTTCGTTGCGTTCCAACGATGCAAACTTCAATACTGTCAATATTAATCAAGGGTAATGATAAATTATCTCGTGACATAAATATAAATAGGCATAATTATAAATTGTATAAAACATTTACCAACGTAGGTTTTTCATAATTGTCATCGATAATGTTATACTTTTTCCAGTTGGTGGTAACACAAACGTTTTTCTTATTCGGGTAGTAATAATATAAAAACGCCTAAGTTTTTAGAGGTTAATTTTTGAAAAATCGTAAACCGTCATTTGATGCAACTGCACCGCTCCAACCTTCTTAATGCCGCCATGTTCCCCCATTTTATTCCATAAAACATACACTACCGACGAAAAGTTTTCGGACAAAAATTCACTATTTTTTTACTTCATTCTTCATAAAATTCATTAAATTTTACTATTTTTTTTACGACTAATGCCCTTTTAAGAAACGACCATTTTTCGCCTTTTATTCGTTCCTTTTCTGGTGGACCCCGTTTACACACATTTTTTTAATGCATTTCTTTGACCGGAATCATAAAGGAGGAAGCTCAAGTTCAATTTTTTTTTAAAGCTTCGTACGATGTTCTTTTTCTAAAGATATGTTGATTTTTGAAAAAAGAGACAATTCGGAAAATAATGTGTAACGCGAAAACGACAAGGACTGAACGAAAACCTCAGGATGGTAAAAAGTTGAATCGATTTTCGTTGAGTACGCGGGAATTTTTTCAGATTTTTTTTTCGAAATTTTTTTTCACCCATTTTCGGTAAAAAAATCAGATCATTGAATTACCGTAACTCGAGAACTAAGGGCTTTGTGGTAAAATTTCAAAAGTGGAAAAAATTGTGTTTTTTAATTTTCAACGCAATAGAATTATTTCAGATATTTTTTTGACATTTTTTTTCCCCGTTAAAATTTTATAGTTTTGTAGTCACGTCAATCGATTGATTCCAACGGATTCTATCGATCTATTTCGCTAGTGTATATGCGCCGCTGACAAGTATTTCAAGTATTAGAGTATGAGTTTCCGGTATTCGTCAGTGCGCCTATCTGACGATTATGCCACTTTTGTTACTTTCGTTTTTCACCTATTTCAACGCAAAGACACACGTGGTACTCGTATACTCTTTTTCCCGGTCTCCCACGTGGTCTTCGTACGACGTAGTGGGCCCTACGGAGACAGGACGTAATACCGGAGGCTCGGAATATTTTTTTTTCTTTCTTCCTGCTGTTTAGCTTCTACGCAGTTTGTAACGCGATACGAGTGAGGTTAGACGAAATACACGACGACAGAAGCGACAAGTTTATCGTCTACATACAAAGCCTCGCTTCCAGGCTCGCTTCGTCGACGCGAACGAAAAATTATCCACGGGAGACTTTATATTTACTTTCCCCGTTTTCGCGTTTCTAGCGCGTATAACACGTTCGAAAATGTTCGCCACGAAATATCGTCGACTCGACAATTATGAGCTTTCGTTTCGGAAATTAAAAAAAAACTTTCTCAATTTTTTTTTCTCTCGTTAAGAAATGTTTTCTATGGGGAATTTCCATTGAGAAATTATATTCAGGTCAAATTGAATCGTAATGAAATTGAGAAATTGAATTGAGACATTTTTAATCGAAATGACAATTTTTCAATTAAATAAAGAAATTTCGGGTATAGTTCCGAAAAGGAGATACCTCCGATTAATTTGGAATTTCGTGTACCCATGTATTTAACTCGCTGATTACGAATATGATAGTGAATTTTTGCAAATTTGATTTTCAAGGTGAAAACTCACAAAAACCTTTTTTTAAAGTTTTTCTACTTTATTTTAATAAATGTTGATCTTAGAGAAAAATGTTTCCAACAGAAGTTGTAGCCTATAAAAAGAGTGATCTTTTATGTCCTATACAGTTTTTGTCTAAAACCATTCTGTTTCGAGAAGGAGCCGACTTGAAAATCCGAACTTTGAACGCTCGGACGGTTTAAAATTCCGAAATTTAATGTTCCGAAATTCAAGATGGGCCCGGGTTGAAATTCCGGACTTTGAATGATCAGAACGCTCAAAACTCCGAAAGAATTTTACACGAAAGACCAAAACTCCGAAAATCTGAACACCTTCAAATCAATTCGGCTATGGAAGTTTTAGAAGTTTCAACATTTTCAATAAGTCAATGAATTATTTCGAGATTCTTTTAAATTAAGAAGTGTTTTTACGTCAATTTTGAAATTTGTCCAGACAATGTGATACGTTCTACATAATTTAGTCAATTGTGTAGACTTCCGCTGGTATGATCTTGACGAACCGGGTTGAAATTCCGAAATTTGAATGCTCCGACGGTTTAAAATTAAGATCATGTCAGCGAAAGTCTGCACAGTTGACTGTGAATGATGTGGAACGTATATATTGTCTGGACAAATTTTTAATTGACGTAAAATCACTTCTTAAGGGGAGATATACACTTAGATGGACGAAAAAATCGATTTACAAGCTATGAACATTCCGTCGACCGTAGAAAACCTACACTATGAGCCTGGTATCGATGATTCCATGTAAGTTGACAAATTTCATGATTTATTCATTCCCAAATTTTCAAACGCGTTTTCCTCAAAACCACGTTTTTCAAATCGGTACCCAAAATTTCTTGAAAACCAATGAACCGATTGCCTTGAGGTTTTTTTGTGGTTATTCTATACACGTTTATCTAGTACTTGTCATAGGATTTTCTTCCGTTACTTAGTTTTTGTTTTATAGGCAAAATAATAACTAATTTTTGGCCCAAAAATCACTATTTTTGTTCAAACGTCCGCCATTTTGTCATAAATCGATATTTTCAAAATCGGCTATGACAAGTACTAGATTATAGTATTTAATTTAATAATCTTTTTGGTATTTTTTTTCAGATGATTTTTGAAGAAACGCCAGTGGGTACCGTATACGCAGATTTTTTTACGACGCTCCAAGGATCATACAATATTCTAGTATATTTTTGATATTTTTAAATAAAGAAAATTAAACATATTTTTGAATGTATATACTTTTAGATAATCAAAACCCCAATCCGAAATTTCAAATAGTTTTCCTTGAGAAAATTCACAAAAATGATCTTTTTTCCGGCTCCTAGGTGTATATCTCCCTTTAATAAAAAAAAATCATGAAATATTTCGTCGATTTATTGAAAATTTTGAAACTTTTAAAACTTCCATAGCCGGATTATTTTGACGGTGTTCAGATTTTCGGAGTTTTGGTCTTTCGTGTAAAATTCTTTCGTGGTAGTTCTCTTTCGGAGTTTTGAGCGTTCTGATCATTCGCAGTTCGGAATTTCAACCCAGCCCCTTCGAGAAAAATGCGATAATGCTCCAATAAGTACATTTTTCTAAAGTCCATTAGTTTCGATATTATCTACTTGGGCACATTACCGCGGGAAGATTCAAGTTTGTTTGGATTTGTTTGTTGTGTGTTGTATCGAGTTTGTTTGGGTTCGTCTTTTGCTTAGCTATGCGTATAGTGTTGAAGATCAAACGGCAACCTTCCTGCGGTAAAATTCGTAGGTAGATAATATCGAAACTAATGGAGTTTAGGAAAATGTACTTTTTGGAACATTATCCCATTTTTCTCGAAGCAGATTGGTTTTAGACAAAACTTGTATGGAACATAAAAGATCAATCTTTTTATAGGCTACAACTTTTGTAAAAAAAACATTTTTCTCTCAGATCAACATTTATTACAATAAAATAGAAAAACTTTAAAAAATCAGTTTTTGTGAGTTTTGACCATGAAAATCAAATTTGCGGGTATTTTGACTATCTTGATCAGCAGGTAAAAATACATGGGTACACAAAATTCCAAATTAATCGGAAATATGTCCTTTTCGGAACTTTATCCGAAATTTCAAAATTAAATTAAGAAATACAATTCAATTAAGAAAATACAAATTTTCTCGTTGGAAATCCTGACACTCTGATCTTCGACCTGGAATTTTCTTATTCTGTTTTTCTCTTTCTATGTATACGTTTTTTTTCGATAATTAGCAAAGTGAAAAAAAGTGACAGCAATGATAACGAGCAAATTTTCAAATTTAACCGGGTTTCCAAAAAATCAGGTTTGCTTGTCGGACAGTGTAGGGTAGGATGTAGAGTGTAGAGTGGGATCAGTGGCTCATTTTTTTCAGAGGTCTATAGCTGCCTAACCGTTCACACAATCTCAATGAAGCCTTGACTAAACGTGAGGTGTGTTCAATGGCTTCATTTTGTTAGAAGACACTGAACGGCCAAACCCAATAGATATTGAGATAATAACCATTTTAAAAAAATGGGATTTGATCCACTGTGTATTTGGGACACAGTGAAACATGCCCAATTTCACAGTCAAACAAAATTTCAAAATCGAGCCAAATTTGAAGAAAATCAATGCTGCTGAAGTTTGCATCGTTGGAAAGCAACGAATGTTTTTTTTTATATTATATTTTTCGTGTATTTATTATTATCGAACAAATTTTCTTATAGATTTACAATGTAGATCGGCAAATAAATAGCTTAAAAAATGCTTGAAGGTTTTTCGAAGGCACAATGTGCCACAAGAAATTAAAGGAATTCAGAAACATTAATTTGCCGTTGCATGCCAACGATGCAAACTTCCACCTCATAGAAAATTACCCTGATCCACTGTACACTCGTAGGTAATGGAGTGCTTTTCTCTATACAATGGGGAGTATTGTAAACTATTGAAAAATTACAGTAAACTATTGAATGCAGTAAAGTATTGAAAAATTAATTTAAAAAAAAGACAGCATATTATGAGATCAATCACAATCATTTATTGAATATTAATCAACAATGAGTACCTACCTAATCAGGTAGTACCAGTACCGATCTAAATCACAATGCGAAAATATTCATATTACGACTTACCTCTGTGTACCTCGAAAAATTGAGCCACCGTTTACCGACCCTCTCTTTTTCTAAAGTGGATACTGACAAGTTTCCATTTTTGTTAAGTTAACAAACACAATTCTCAAATACCGCCATATAGCTGTATATTGCGGGAGAACAATGACTTCGAACTGCGATAGGTTAAGAAGCGAAAAACATACAAACTCAGCTGGTTTTTCAACTTTTGACACCAAAAATAATATAAAATCACCTCTCACAACCGAATTGCGCGGGAGCGACTCACAGGCAGATTCAAACCTATTGGCAGACGAGGGCGGTTCCAATGTGAAAAACATGCACATATATACATGTCCACATCTGAGAAACAGAAAAGGTTCGGTGTACCCACTGTTGCCACTGTTCCCACTTTGACCCTACTGAATTGTTGAAAATACACTCAACCATTCAAAAGTTTCAAAAATAATTGTTCAGTACCCGTACGGAGGCTTCGTTTCAATTATCGTTGACTGCTGTTTTTTATTACGCACGCGCGTTATATGTCGCCCAGGGAGATTTTAGAAGAAAGAAACGCAAGTCTTGACCTACTTTATTTCCTATTCGCAGAATACCGAAGATTTATAAATAGTATTTATTCCCTCAAAACTGCGGTGAATTAAAAACAAACCCCCGAAACAGGAGTCTAATGCCGTACAAGCTTTCTCAACCGAGTCCGTTTATTTCCGGTTTATCTGTGACGTTGTTCCATCGCGTACATGCTTTTCCGAAAAAAAAGTTAATTTCGGGTGCTTGGTTGAATGACGCGGAAAATTTCTGAGATCGTGTGCATTTGTGTAAATTTTGCAAAAGATATACGAGAGATTGGAAATTCGCCAAGAATCGAGAATAATACGAATATCGTATTTGTCCAACGTGGTACCGGAAGAAACAAAAAAGCGAGCGCGTGTGACGTTTTGTACTGATTTCAAAAATCGAAATTCCAGGCCCTCAATTAATGTACTAAAAATATAATTAAAGGGTAGCTATCTGTTACGAAGTAATTACAATTTTCTTTCATTTTCGTATCCCCCTTCATATATAAAAAGTAATTAGAAAAGACACGGCAAATCTCTGCATTGTGACGCAACATACGAAGATACTACAGCTGGATAATCGTGTTACCATTCCAACGAGTTCGTTCAGTGAGCTCGTAACTGTTTCCCGTGACATAAGAGTTACGCAGAGCGTATTTGATGAAAATCCGGACTGAAGCGATTGACCCAGCCGCTTATTCGTCGCGTCGATAAACCATCGATGAAACGCAGCAAGAGAGGAAAACAATGTGTGCCCGTTAAATTTCCAACAGCCAAAGCAACGAGGAAGCTCAATAATTCAATTGGAAAAAGTCGATTTTGATAAGATTTCGTAACGCGTGGACAAGATTGGGAAGTCTCGAAGGCCGATACGGTTATGGCAACGACGTGTCTTGAAGGATTTCACACCCTCGAAGCCCCCGATCCGAGTAGACGGTTATACCACTAACCTGACTTCGCATATGACGATCCATAAGCTCCTTCCAATCACGCTGATGGTGTTGACGTTTGCATCGTTGAAACGCAATGAAATTTTTTCTTCATTTTTTAAATTTCTTTATTTTTACTATTTTCTAAAATCTTTGTTTGCTACTTTTGGTTATAAGTTTAAAGGATTCGCAAAAATATTTCGGCGACTTTCGTAGCCTTGATGTGCTTGGAAAAAAATACGGGTACACGAGAGAAGTATATTTTCGTTGCACTCCAACGATGCAAAGTTCAGTACCATATCACGCTGTCGTTGTCGTCGTAACACACAGCCTCTTGTACCGCCGAGATATTCGTTCGTGTATGCGCGCGTATGGATCGAAAGGAAGTAGCATTGCTATCGTAAAAGGGGGTTGTCGGCTACGTCGAGGATAACGAGAAAAAAAACCGCAATGTGGGGCAATATGGACCACTTTCGAAACTTAATTAACACGGCAGCCATTTTCGACTCTTTCGAGGTTATTCTGAGGGATCGTCTGAATTATGATGGGGGAAGAAATTATCTATGGAGATCATTTTGATTCATAATCATGATAACCTATGTATTGTGAAACGGCTCAGGACTTACAGTCGGTGGAAAATACCAAAGGTAAATAATATTTTCTGGCTACGCGATTGGCCGATCGAATTTCATTCGAAAGAAACGAGGTCAAAAACGTCAAACCTCACGACGTCACATCGTGCGATCAAAAAGCACTCGAGTGACGCATTAGCAAACGAGACATCGATCCCTCAGATCATGCTGTGACGAACGTGTAGTTTTTTCTTCGTTTCGTAAGTACCTTTTTCCATCAAATGCGTGACTCTCGAGGCTCGAAAATAATACGCTATTGAGAAAGGATTAGAATTTCGTTAATTAAATTGACAAAAAAAAATCACTTTTTACGTATTTATACTCGTTTGGTCCTAAGTAGCAGCGAAGCTGAGGAAAAATGAAACAGTGGGGCAAAATGGACCATCTGTCATTCGTAAACACGAAATTCTCACGTTAAGGGGTGATACCAGTGTGCTACTTGAAAAAAGTCAATTTTTTTGTTGCCTTTTTCGACAGTTTATACTTTCAAGAATATCATTATCATTTATATAATTTATATCAATTATATCAATATCATTTTATCTTGCAAAAATCTTAAAATTTGAACTGAGTATTCTTGAATATATTTACTCTACAATGACGGAGGATATTTTTGGTTGGATGAAAATTGACGATTTGGCATTTTCGAAAATCCTACGTCATGGTATAGGAAATACTTTTCAGTTTAACGACATTTTTTCCTTTTTCGGTTTCAGCTAGTCAATCGGCCGGAATCATGTCAGCGGTGGAGGAACTTTTTCGCGTTCAAATTTTTAGCATTCACACTGGTATAACTTCTTAACGTGAAACAAAGACTGCGTTTCGGAGGGGAAAAAAAAACTAAAAAAGGACGCATTCATCTTGTACAAAAATGGCCCAAATAATGTTCAGGTGCATGCTTGATGTGAGGATTTCCAGGAGCAGTCGCAAGATCGACACGACTGTGAGCCAAGTCGAATTATCGATGCCGGTCCATATTGCCCCACCTCCCTAATATTTACCCGGGAACGCATATAGGCGACAGCGCTTGCAATCGGGATCCGTGACAAACAAATCTGAATATCAAATTGCATCATCAGCGTGAGACACGAGTTCGTCGAGAAGAAAAAATCAGTTTTACGCGAGAAAGACATTCTTGGCGCAAGAAACTTCACAAATTCAGATACAACTATTCTCCAAGGGTCATGGACTTTTCGCGGAATACAAAGTTTTATCATACGTATAATCGATGGCTGCGGAGCCTAAAACTTAGAGACGATATTCCCGTTTTAGGTAAAAAATTGCACGTACGTACGGATACGAAAGAAGAAGAAAAAAGAAACACGTTCGCGAGAGAAGCACGCGGTATCGCGAAGGTTCTCATGGCTGTTTACGCATTCTCCGTTCGTGTTGTGCTCTCTTGGCTCGGTTACCTCCCGTTTAGCTTTGCACCTTTCTCTCGCGAGCCGCATACGTATTTACCCACATACGATTTTTCGCCTTCTCCGCTTCTGCACCGAACGACGAGCGAGGCAGGCAACTGTTACTCGCCTGAATAGAAGCGGAGGACATGCACACTCAGAGGCAGCCACATACGCCGAGGAACGGAAGCTGCGATCGTCGATACGTACGAGACGCACTACGTATACGTATCGATGACATTCTAATGCCTTGACGAGGAACTTTCCTCGGATCTATCGCCTGGCCATTTTTTCTCTCCGGACCCGAAGAGCGCGTATATTTATTATTTACTTTTAATTTATTTATCAACGATAGAAAAGCGCGAAAAAATGGAAATTTGGAGAAAAAGACATTGTCGAAAATTGCGTCAAGTTGCTTACTCGTGCTGTTTTTTTTAATTTGGCGGGGGCCGGGTTGAAATTCCGAATTTTAATGGTCCGAAATTCAAAATGGGGCCGGGTTGAAATGCCGAACTTTGAATGATCGAAACGCTCAAAACTCCGAAAGAATTTTACACGAAAGACCAAAACTCCGAAAATCTTAACACCGTCAAAATAATTCGGTTTAAACAACATTCAAAATATAATTCGGTTTAAACAAAGTTTGAAATTTTTCAATAAATCGTCGAATTATTTCAAGAATTTTTTTTTATTAAAAAGTGATTTTGTGTCAATTTTGAAATTTGTCTAGACAATGTTATACGTTCTACATCATTTACAGTCAACTGTATAGACTTTCGCTGGCATGATTTTGACATGAGGGCCGGGTTGAAATTCCGAACTTCGAATGCACCGACGGTTTAAAATTCCTAATTTTAATGTTCCGAAATTACAAGGTTCGTCAAAATTATGCCAGCGAAAGTCTACACAGTTGACTGTGAATGATCTAGAACGTATTACATTGTCTAGACAAATTTCAAAATTGACGTGAAATCACTTCTTAAGGGGTTAGGCCACTGTAGAGGCCGAAAAATAGGCTTTTTGGGATTTTTTTTTCCAAAACAACTACTAAGGCCATTATGAAAAAAAAATTCTTGAAATAATTCGTCGATCTATTGAAAATTTTGAAACTTTTAAAACTTCCATAGCCGAATTATTTTGACGGTGTTCAGATTTTCGGAGTTTTGGTCTTTCGTGTGAAATTCTTTCGGATTTTTTATCTTCGGGGTGGTATTCTTTCGGAGTTTTGAGCGCTCTGATCATTCAAAGTTCGGAATTTCAACCCGGCCCCAGTTGGCGTTGTCGGATCGATTTTATTCGGTCAAAAAATGGGCGCTCGCCTTTTGATTTTTTTTGTCCCCTCGACTCAAACAAACCCAAACAATAATACCGTCAACTTTCTATGCAAACGTTCTTCGTTGCCTCCCGTCTCCAACTTTTTTTTTTCGATCTTGCGGCCTCGTGAAAGGCGACAATATTTACTCGATAGGCATCAAGCAAATGCAAACACTGCGGAACGTTTCTCGCAGTCACGAGGGAGGATCGCCTCGCTCCCGGCCCCTTTACTCCCCGAGCGACGAGTGAGCTAGGAATTTATATGCCTCGATACCACGAGCTCGCGTACACCGACGCACCGCCGACAATCACGAGAGCTTTGTCGATACGTCGCTTTACCGAGTCACACAAACACCGTCTATTGTCGTTAGCTCAATGACAAGAGTTCTGTTTACGAATAATCGAGACTCGTACGTGCATATTGAAATCCAGATTCCATTCCCTTTTCGTTGCGATTTGTGATTCATTTTTTATTCTCGTTGACGAAAAACTTGTTTGAATTTGCTGGAGGCAAATGAGGTCGTGAAAATATAAGAAGCTTGTTAAGGTTGAGCTAATTAACATGATAAAATGGACATGATAATGGACATGACAAAATGGAAATTAAAGAAAATCGCTACGAAAAAATTCACTACATTTTTCCAATCAAGAGCACAATTTTCGAGATACTCGAAACGCAAAATTACCTGGGGTCCATTTTACCCCACGTGCACATTAAAATTCCGCACAAATTTCCCAATACTTGAAACGGAAAATCACTTGGGGTTCATTTTACCCCACATGCGACAAATAGATTCCGCACAGCTTGTAGATACTTGAAACGAGAAATTACTTCGGAACCATTTTACCCCACATGCACATTAAGATTCTGCACAGCTTTCCGCACGAAAGTTTCCGAACGAAAAATTACTCGGGGTCCATTTTACCCCACATGTAACTTTTCGACTGCACATTGGATCGTTTTGACCCCATTTTTTTGGTGCAAGTACGTACTTTCCAACGCATCTTCCACTTTCAGCAATCGTTCGAGCACTTCATTTTTGTTTTTCTTAAAAAAAAAATGTTGGCCCGTAAAATAAAAATCATTGACGTCTCTACAAAAAAAATGCATGTTTACTGAAAAACAACGTTCTGAAAAACGTCCGCGGTCTGATCGACCCCACATGCACTCAGAGGTTTGTTCCGGAAGTGTGCAGTCGAAGGGTACATATTTCCAGATATTTGGAACGAAAAATTCCTCGGGGTCCATGTTACCCCACATGCACATAAGATTCTGCACCATTTTCCAGATACTTGAAGCGGAAAATTACTTAGGGTTCATTTTACCCTACATGCACATTAAGATTCTAGACACGGTTCCAGATACTTAAAACGAGAAATTACGTACGTTCCTTTTTACCCCACATGCACATTAAGATTCCGCACACGTTTCCAGATACTTGAAACGTAAAATTATTTGGGGTCCATTTTACCCCACATGCACATCAAAATTCCCCATGGACTGCACTCGAAATAGGCGAAAAATGAAACGATCAAGATTTGCTTCCATACGACTGATAAAATTAATGGATGGGGATTCGAAGTGCGTCAATTCGGGGTGGAATACCCCATACACTGCTCACGAACCCGCGAGTATGTACGTATCAATAATAAAATACATTGCACCGCGCTAGACCGTGCCACGTGATCGGCGGTTCTTTAATTAGCCAACGTTTAAACGAGTGCGAGCGATAGAGCGAGAAACGCCTGTCTAGTTGACGTTCCGGTGCTCAAATCGTAACCTGCCCCAACGAGCCTTGCCTTAGCCGGACTGGCAAACCCAACATTGATGCGTTTCTTTCTATCGTACTTTTCCTTCATCGTGATTTAGGGCTAACATCAGTTTTCAGTTTCCCTTGCGACTGTCGGACTACTTTTACGATAGGGGCACCCTGCTGGTCCACGACTTGGCCCACAAATTATTTCGCCAATCTCAGCACGCCGTGGTCATTAATTTTTTAGATATCTGTATAGCGGAAAAGAACAAACCGGAAGTGCGATAAGGACCACGTATTAATGTCGAATTTCGCAGCTCGTTGGGTACGCGCATAATTTCGATGTTGAATTCAAACTTGATCAACCTCGTGAAAGAAGGTGAGCTGGAAAATATAAAAAGTGATAAAAGTTGGCGATCCGAAGGTTAACAATAAAATACAGATTCTGCGTCGCGACCTGGGACTCGGCTACCGGTAATTTAACGAAAAGTCGCACGTCCGCGAGCCTTAAAAAAAGAGGAGATAAAGCCTCGACGACTATCGATGTGTCCATACCGAATGATAATTCGTTTCTGACATATGGGAATCCTGACGAAACGAAATATTGATTCTGGCGCGAAAATAAATAGACACAAGGATTGCTCGGCTCTCGTTTTTCGCTTTTACGTTTGTATCGACGCGAGTGGGAATTTATTGATGTTAATGTCAATAGTTCGAACCGCTTTAAGGGGTTACCCTCACTTGCGATTTTGAAAAAATCGATTTTTTTTAATGCATTTTTTTGAAGTATAAGTATCTGAGAATATGTCCTGAAAATTTCAAGTCGATCCGAACAAAATTGACTGAGATATGAGCGTTGAAAGAGAAACTTTAAACGCGTTTTTCTCAAAATGGCATTTCTGAAGTCGGTGACCAAGATTACTCGAACACTAATGAACCGATCTTCTTGAAATTTTGCAGGCTTATTTAATACATAAAAATGTAGTCTTTAATCGTTCGATTTTTTTTTTTCGAAAAAAAATGGCCGTTTCATGGCCAAAAAACGGCCGTTTTTTTTTTCGTTAAAATCGAACCATTAACTTTGACTGTCCGCCATTTTGTGAAAAATGAATATTTTTTAAAATCCTTCGATTAAAGACTAGTTTATACTTATATTTGACTAAATCCATCCGCATTTTTTTTCAGATGATCCACTTCGCCGCAATGTTGGTCACCGCAAACCGTGTATATAAAAACATTATTTCATTGACGGCCATTTGCCACTAAACAATGTAATATTTTTCAATAAAAAAATTACTTAAAGTTCTTCAAGATGTGTTCTTTAAGATGGTATATTGATCGATTAAAAAAGTTTTGTAGTTTTCTTTTAAAAAATTCATGAAAAAGGGCCTTTTTTGCGCTACAAGTGGGGGTAACGCCTTAATGAGTTTCGAGATGTAAAGGATACGTATACACCTTGTATGCCGAAGGAAGCCGACTTCCTTGAAACTTTTGGAACTCCTTTTAAAACCGACTATTTAAACTTGCAATACGATTCTCCATTATTAAAATTGTTTTAATGATTAATTCTTTCAATAAGGAAGAACAATCAATTTCTTTCATTATCAATATTCTAAAACTGACCAAAATAATAACGATAGGTATACGTAACTCTAAACATATCGTAAATAAATTCGTTAATTAATTTAAAATATTCAAAAATTTTGTTACCGAATATTTATTGATTGAATTCATTTAATTTTCTAGCTATTGATGATATAGCTATGAATCAATTAAATACAATTGTTGAAATAAAATCAACGAGAAGGGTTAGAATTTTTTTTTGAAAAATTAGGCTGACTTTACATGGAAAGCCCGATGTATGAACGATACATAGGTATACAAGGCATTCCAAACAATAAAAAAAAACTCCTAGAAACGACGCTAACTCTTTTGTCGCGCGTTTTACGAGCTCTCTTGTGATAGGACGTTTTCAAAAATTTAAATACGTAATGGTTCGAAGCAGCGATACACATCACCAAGACGACTAGCGTCAACAAATGATGGCCACGAAAACACACGTCTCGGCCGAGCGTACGTATCGCTCCAAGAAGCAAATAATATCGCCTTGAGGGAGGAAAATGTCTGTAAGATAACATTTTTTTTATTTTTCTTTCTCTACATAACTGGCGAAGAATCGATGTCGACACGATTATACCGTGTATACATTGCACAGTACACAGCTTGGAGCGTTTGCTATTTTTAGCAATTCTAACACGTGACTCGACAGCAAATTCACCGGGAATGCAGAGATAAAAAGGGGGGAAAAACGAAGCGTCAAAAATTACGCGACTTATTTATAATTGAAACATTTCATAGAGGAAACGACGATAAGTGTCCAAAATTTAATCACGCCTGAATTCTTTGCTCATTGACGAGATGCAGCGTCAAGAAATGTCGACGCTTGCTTTTCTTTGATCAAATGTAATTATCGAAATGTTAAGCCTCTTTTTTTGGCCGCCTGTTTGAAATATTAGTTATAATAATAACGACGATAATAATTATCATTATTATGTGACGATTATGACACATTCGTTGTTATAATTATGGTCATCGATGATTTTATTTTTGCTGTTAATTACTGGAAAATATTAAATATTGAAAAATATTTCTTTTGACAATTCAACATACTGCAAAGAATGTAGAAGCAGAAAAGGTAATGCGGAAGTCGGAAAATACTGAGAAATAAAGGAGCTCAATGGGAACATAAAGGAATTATGGGCAAGGGTAAGATGCGGGAATGTAGAGGAAAAAGGGCAATAAGAAATACGTAGGCATCAGCTGCTGGAGGTGTAGGGAAGAGGAGGCGAGCTTGGAGCACATTTGTGTCTGCGAAGCGGTGGAAGCAGAAATCAGAGCGGAAGTGGTGGAAAAACTAGAAGTTCTGAAATATAGGGGGGGGGGGGAGAAGGAACTAAGACGAAAATTAAAGGAATTGGCGAGGAATAATCCCGCCAAAGAGCTATATGCGTATGCATGGTTGTTACGCACTACTGACTTACATTTAGAAATTTACCAACGTTTCCAGATTTTTCTCACAAATTTTGCAAATATTCCAGGGAGATTGAGGTCAAATAAACGACATTATCTTTTTCCAAGATAAAACATGAAAATGTTAAATATTAAAATAAAATTAAAAAAAAGCTGAAATTCGAAAAATAATTTAAACAGTGCAAAGTAAAAAAAAATCATTAAAAGCAAATACAGAACCTGTTCTTTATTATAAACAGCAATTTTATATCGGTGCCAATAAAAAAAAATATAGACACTAATTTACAATAATAATTGTGTGGTTGCGTATCGACAAATCGAATACAAATCTTCAGAGCTTCAGAGTAAATGGGTTTTTCGTTTTTGAAATAATATAAATATTTAAAAAATACAAAAATATCTATTTTTATACTCTTCAGTGTTTTGTTTTCAAGTCGATTGCATTTTTCGTAATTCCTGCAAAAATTAAATTCTGGAAAAATTCTTTATTATAAACAGCAATTTTTATATCGGTGCCAATAAATAAAAAATAAATACAAACACTAATCTACAATAATAATTGTGTATCGACAAATCGAATGCAAATGTATAGAGCTTCAGCGTAAATTAGTTTTTAGTTTTTGTGATGCTCAATGCTTGGCGCTGACATCACTTTTTTGGTATATAATCAAGAATAATATAAATATTTAAACAAATACAAAAGTATTTATTTTTATATTTTTCAGTTTTTTCCCAAGTCGATTTCATTTTTCGTAATCCCTGCAAAAAGTAAATTCTGGAAAAATTCCAGATAATTTTCAAAATTCCTGACATTTCCTTGACTATTCCAGGAGGAAAGAAATTCCCTTGGTTTTCCCGGTTTTCCATATGTGAACGGCCATGGTAGCGGGGAGAGAAAGAAATAGCGGTAGATAAAATGTTACGAAAACAGAAACGCGTGTACACAATTTGTCAGAATAAATATGAAGGAGAAGAAAATGTGAAAGGGGGCCTACGTGTGAACACCCTTAAAGGGTGTACCCTGGAAGTAAAAACTATCCATCTATCTATAGAAATAACACATAAAAATGTAAATAACTCTTGAAAATAAAATATTCAAATAACATCCCATGCCCGCACACGAGTTATTGGTTGACTCAATTTCTTACGTGATTCTCATCATACAGAAAGAACCCGTAAAGTTATTTTCTTTTTCGCTCGTGTAGCTTATTTTCCGCACGTTCGCGTTGACATTTACATCTGGGACACTCGGTATACACGTGGAAAATGCGTCGTGTTTTTCGTCGATAAGAGACCGAACGACGCGGCATTTGTACCGGCGCAGCGTTCACCGGCCTTGTAACTAATGGCTACGAGGCTTTGGAAAAACACCAACGGACTCATCGCAACACCTCGTTTTGACTCTTACGAAAAGAAGAACCGAGAATGCAATTTCCGTTTTTGTCAAGTTCTTGAACTGTTTTTTTTTCTCTTCAAAAAATTTCTTTAAAAAACAGAAAAAAATCGATCGTGACTTTAAGCGATCGAAACGGATGTATTGACGCTTGACGATTTGAAGTTACAATCAGGTTGGAGGGAAAAAACATTGTTTATAAATATGTATGGAAAATTAGCATGCAGCCACGGAGTTACATAATCTTGATGATGCGTTGAGCCAGTCGTCAAGAGACAAAAAAGCAATAATTAACGACGCAAAGAATTCATTTTCTCGTCGCAAGGAATTTTAAGAGGCTATGCCAGTGTGAACGCTGAAAATTTTGGTGATTTTCGGGAATTTTTTGGAAGAAAAGTACTGAATCAAATGTTTCGGAAAATTAAGAATATATTTGGCTATATTTGACCTATATTACATAATTTTTTCATGGAAAAATATTGAGATCCAAGCGACTTATGCGCTGCCTTCGGAGGCGCCAAAAAAAAAAGTTCCTCCACTGCTGACATGATTCCCGCCGATTGAGTAGCTGAAACCGAAAAAGGAAGAAATGTCGTTAAGGGGTTACCCCCAATTGCGATTTTGAAAAAATCGATTTTTTTTATTGCATTTTTTTGAAGTATAAGTATCTGAGAATATGTCCTGAAAATTTCAAGTCGATCCGCACAAAATTGACTGAGATATGAGCGTTGAGAGAGAAGAATCCGCGTTGAAAGAGCGTTGAAAGAGAAACTTTAAATGCGTTTTTCTCAAAATGGCATTTCTGAAGTCGGTGACCAAGATTACTCGAACACTAATGAACCGATCTTCTTGAAATTTTGCAGGCTTATTTAATACATAAAAATGTAGTCTTTAATCGTTCGATTTTTTTTTTCGAAAAAAAATGACCATTTTATAGCCAAAAAACGGCCGTTTTTTTCGTTAAAATCGAACCATTAACTTTGACTGTCCGCCATTTTGTGAAAAATGAATATTTTTTAAAATCCTTCGATTAAAGACTAGTTTATACTTATATTTGACTAAATCCATCCGCATTTTTTTTCAGATGATCCACTTCGCCGCAATGTTGGTCACCGCAAACCGTGTATATAAAAACATTATTTCATTGACGGCCATTTGCCACTAAACAATGTAATATTTTTCAATAAAAAAATTACTGAAAGTTCTTCAAGATGTGTTCTTTAAGATGGTATATTGATCGATTAAAAAAGTTTTGTAGTTTTCTTTAAAAAAATTCATGAAAAAGGCCTTTTTTTGCGCTACAAGTGGGGGTAACGCCTTAAACTGGAAGGTATTTCCTGTACTATGACGTAGGATTTTCGAAAAATGTCAAAATCTAACAAGATGGCGTAGTTATAAAAAAAAACGTCTGTTTTCTTGCCTATAAAATGGTCGCTTTTTTCAATGCCAAATCGTCAATTTTCATCCAATCAAAAATATCCTACGTCATTGTAAAGTAAATATATTCAAGAGTACTCAGTTCAAATTTCAAATCAATCGAATAATTGCTCTTTGAGTTACAATGTCAGAAAATTTGAAAAATCTCATCTCATATTCTTGAAAGTATAAACTGTCAAAAAAGGCAAGAAAAAATCGATTTTTGAATGTGTCACATTGGTATAACCCTTTAACAATGAGATGTTTGTCGTTCGAACGAACAAAAAAGGGAGAGAGAGAGAGAGAGAGAGAGAGAGAGAGAGAGAGAGAGAGAGAGAGAGAGAGAGAGAGAGAGAGCGATATTTATTTACGCTTCAATTAATCGTACTCAATTTTAAGTAAAATTGGGTCAGACGCGTGTTCATTGGAATGGAAACATTCGGACGAGGCTATAAATGCGTTGCGTAATCTCCCAAGGACACTCGGTCATCCAACCCGCCGGCGCTCCATAGAAATTCCGTGTTCCTCGAGGCTCGATTCGCGAGAAATTGAAAATGATAGAAATAAACGTTGCTAAAAACAATGGAATCACATTGAAACCCACGTGTCGGTGTATTGTTAAAATTAACCATATTGTTTTTCATCGACGATAAAATCATTCATGACATTACTTCGAATATTTTATGCCTGTTTTTTTCCGGCTTTTTTAGATGGAAATGAATTCGTCTTGAGATGTGTCGAGATGGAATAATTTTAGTGGGGCTACGTGATCACGAGCACACAAGCTCGAACGCGGGTGGTTTGGCGTGCTCGAAATGGTCTCTCTCTCTCTCTCTCTTTTTATGTTTTGTTGGCCAATTACCGAGCTTTCATTCTTCGCGGCTCGTCAACTTGTTTTCTCCCGCGAAGATGCCCTCGTCCTAGCTCTATTAGTATAGGGTCTGATCACGACGGGGTGAGTGACAGAAAAAAAAGAAAATCAAACTTACAACAGCGAACGACTCGTCGGTTGCCACTACAAAGTCTATTGTGAACAATCGCTCGCTTCCTGCAGCGGTTATGTAACTCGAGGAAACGTCGTAACTCAATTTATCACTCACAAATTTCAAATAACAATAAAAATGTAATAAATGTATACGAATCTTTCGTTTTCGATGCTTTAAGTGTGAAACCCATGACTCGTTTCGCTGCCAGGTCAATACATCTCAACGCAAAATGACCGTTGGTGGTTAGATCTTTCAATATAAAATTCCTACAAAATTGTAATAATTTAAAAGCGACAAACTCGTATCGGAAAAATGGCCGGTTTCGAGTTGTTTACACGATGATATTTAAGAAGAATAAAACATTATCATGCATCAATATTGACAGATTTATATATATATATATATATATATATATATATATATATATATATATATATATATATATATATATATATATATATATATATATATATATATATATATATATATTAGGGTGACCGTTATTTTGGCTTCGGTAAAAAAAATTTAACGTCCAGCAAAACAACTAATCAAGATATGAAAAAAAAAAATCTGTGTAAAATTTGGACGCGCTGAGATAAGGAGAACACGTGCCACCGAGCAGCTTAATTTTCAAAAATACATGCATTTTTTCAATGGCCGCACTAAAATATTCATTAGTCTCATAATATTAATAAAAAAAATCTGGCATTGGGTATATTGATTGTACATGTTAAGAGGTACAAAATATATTATTCACTGATTTTTTTCCATCAATTATGTACAGTCGGGAGTAGATTGAAAAATTAATAGAAAATTTGAAAACGGACGTGGCGGTTCGGTCACATTGTGGCGGGAAATCGGAGCAGTGAATTAATTATCGGAGCGGATTTTTTATGCAAATAATAATATAATAATCGTGTATTGAATGCTTAAAAATGATATTTTTTTCTTGAGCCTGCGAGAAGATTTTCCAACTGTAGTGGCGATAATACAAAATATAGTGCAGACAAATAGTTCGAAATTTGGTCGTGGCGCTTCGTCCGCGCGTTACCGACCGAGTTGGTTTGCCATTGTTGGACATAGAAAAGAAATATAACATGTGAAATCTTTACGTTCCTGCAAATTTATTTCGATTTTACGATGCGGTTCCAAACGGTATCAGGTTTTCCAGTCAGACTTTACTTTTCCGCTCGATAAAAACATTGATTTCTTTATTAGTCCCGAATCTATGGCGTTTTTTGAATGAATTAAAATTGATTGTACTTTTCTCGACACCTGTATCTGTTTGGGACTCGAACGAGAGTTATCGAATGGGCGCGCAATTGATAAAAAAAAAGTCTGTAATGATATAGCGGAGCGAGGGATCAATCTTATCACCGATTATAAAAATCGATTGACTTATGATGAAGATCAAATACAATTTGTTCGTCAAGTTGTCGCCGAATATCGAAAAAAAAAATTCCGAACGTAAACAAATGTACTCTACTTCAATCATTTCATAGATGGACGGCAATTACTTATGTAATATTTCATGTAAAGGTACGAATTTGCGGTACGTGATTGATGGAAAAAAATCAGTAAATAATATATTTTGTAACTCTTAGTATGTATAATCAATGCACCCAATTCCAGATTTTTTAATTAATATTATGAGACAAATAAATATTTCAGTGCGGCCATTAAAAAAATGCATGTACTTTTGAAAATTAAACTGCTCGGTGGCACGTGTTCTCCTTATCCAAGCGCGTCCAAATTTTACACAGATTTTTGTTTTCATATCTTGATAAGTTTTTTTGCTAGACGTTAAATTTTTTTTACCGAAGCCAAAATAATGGCCACCCTAATATATATATATATATATATATATATATATATATATATATATATATATATATATATATATATATATATATATATATATATATATATATATATATATATATATATATATATATATATATATATATATATATATATATATGGGACATTTCACCTAGCCCGTGACCCCGATCGTTTTTGGTTTTCCTGATTTTTTTTTGTAAAAGTGTACCCTATGAAAGGAATGTCCACACCAATTTTTAGATTTTCATCTCTTCTCTTTTAGGAGTTATAATTTTCGGAGTTACGAGATATCGAAAAATGTCACTATATAATTTTTCGTCATTTTGAAACATACTTGCGTTAAAAAATACGAAAATAATGATTAATTATCAATGTCAACGTTTTTTTGCCTCTAAAGTGAAAACTATTTTTTTTAAACGTGAGTAACTTTGTTTATTTTTTTCCAAAAATTCTCTAAAATTGAGTGACCCATTCTATGATTTTTAAGACTAGTCTCATCGTGGGCCCATTTTTCCATTTATTTTTTTCGAATTAATCATATTTTTTTCGAATTAATCATATTTTTTTCAGAAGACTTTTATCATTTCAATCTCCAATAATGCTATTAGTGATTTTATGATGTCCGATTCGGCGTCGTCAGATCTGAAACGGTTTATGTTCAATTTGAGCTGAATTTAACGAAAAATAAAGATTTTTCATTAAAAATATTTTTTTTCCGTTACATTCCGCACAAATGAAAAATAAACCGATAATAATTATAACGATACTAATAATTATGCAGACTATTTTCTAGGATATCGATAACGTTGCTACGGCTGTTCTTACTGGTGTTATTGTTATTGCTATTCTTATAATTTTTTTAACGCACTCAAATTGTCACTATCGACCGCCGCACGTTCGCAACAAGTTCCAACCGCGTTCACAACAGCGTTTGACTAAAATAATAGCGGGTCCACATTTTTCCATGGCTCAAATAAATCTTTCAAGCTGTCTCGTCAATGATTATCGCCTCACAGCGGTGGCTAACGTAAATAATCTTCACTCGGCAAAAGTACGAGATTGTATTGTGGAAGAAGAGAAAAGAAAAAAAGTTTACCGTCACGACTCTCTCGAAGAATATCATCCGATTGTAATGAGGTTTGGTGAGGATGGATGTCGAATGCTTCAACCGTAGCACGTAATGCTCTTTAGCTGATGATGCAACGGATTTTCATGAGCCGAGCTTTTTTTCCTAAGGTTTCCTAGCTTCGGCGACGAGAAGAAAAAATGTAGAGAGAGAGAGGAAGAGAGGGGGGGGGTGGGGAGAGAGAGAGAGAGAGAGAGAGAATTTTGTTGTCGTCCTACTGACCGAGCAATCCTCAACCCCGACGACCTCCTCCGGCGCCCTCTTTCGACGTAATTTGGAATTGCGTTTCGCGAGGTGACACGAAATTATGCGGATACTGATATGTTTTGACGAGGCATTCACCTTGATCGCCTTCTCTAATGAATTTTTGCACGAACATATTTTGCACCGCGTATTATTGAGAATTTCCAACGATCTCAAGTTTACGCCACCAGGACAATTATTATGAACGTACTAAAGAATAATAAATCTATAAAGAAAAACATAGACGTACGAGCAAGGGGAAAAGAGATGTACGAGGGAGAAACGGTTGGGGAGCGTGCACTCGTGTCCCCCCCTTTCGTTCGCTATTTCGGAGCTGTGCACTTGGCGCCACGACGTTCGAACAAAGAACGTTGGCGTCGCGACGCTTTTGCTCCAACGGTCATGCCAACACATGCCATCAGCCCTCGTCCCTTTCTTCAATGTTCAGTCACAACGCCTCACATCCACGACGCATTTTCTTCCCCGACCCATAACGGTCGCACGTAAACTCGATCGAAAAAAAATGTATGGAATAAATATCAATTCCAGCGGTTAGCTTATTTTTACAATTTTTCAATTGTTGGCAACGCCTTTTTATCACCAATTTTCTTAATGATTTATAATCTTTTTTATTGAATTTTTCACATTTTTATTGAAACGGAGTTTTTAAGGTTGGAGCGTTATCCACAATCCAAGATTTAATTTTGAAAGAAACATATGTTATTGTCTAGGCTATGGTGAGCGATTGCGAATTTTTTGAAATTTTTTGACAACAGAACACCAGTGATAAAAAATAGTTTAATGTATGTAATTTTACGTGAGGTTAGATGGGCAATGATCGAGAATATTTTCATTTTTAATGTCACCATCAATTTCGAAATATTATCGTCGATAATATTTTCATTTTTCAAGTTGGTATTAACACGAAAGTTTTTCAGTTTACGTAATAAAAATATAAAAAGGCATTATTTTGCCCTTCAATTATATATTTTATCGAAAATTAGCATCTACAGAATAAATCTATACCTACCTCGGTATGCATTTTTTTGAGGTTCATTGAAAAAGAAAATTCATAAATCGTCATTTGACTCAACTGATCCGCTCCAACCTCATTAAGGGGCTATACCAGTGTGAAAAGCTTCAGCCTCTCAGCAGGCATTATTCGAGGAAGAGGAAGGTCCATTGCATGGGCCAGGTATAGCTGATTAGCAGTTTTTATGGTAAATAGCATTTTATGTTCCAAAAATCGATAGTTGAAACTTTAAACGCGTTTTTCTCGAAATGAGGTTTTCCAAATTTGCTGACATTGTAAGTCAAAGAGCAATTATCCGATTGTCTTGAAATTTGAACTGAGTACTCTTGAATATATTTACTCTACAATGACGTAGGATATTTTTGCTTGGATGAAAATTGACGACTTGGCATTGAAAAAAACGACCATTTTATAGGCAAGAAAACAGACTTTGTTTTCATAACTATGCCATTTTGTTAGATTTTTATATTTTTCGAAAATCCTACGTCATTGTACAGGAAATACCTTCCAGTTTAACGACATTTTTTCCTTTTTCGGTTTCAGCTACTCAATCGGCCGGAATCATGTCAGCAGTGGAGGAACTTTTTTTGCGCCTCCGAAGGCAGCGCATAAGTCGCTTGGATCTCAATATTTTTCGATGAAAAAATTATGTAATATAGGTCAAATATAGCCAAATATATTCTTAATTTTCCGAAACATTTAATTGAGTACGTTTCTACCAAAAAATCCCCGAAAATTACCCAAATTTTCAGCGTTCACACTGATATAGCCCCTTAAATTAAATCTATCATTTTTTGCGGTATTTTTTTTTAATTCACTTCAGTTGTTGGCAAATAAATGTTTAATCGATAGCATCGGTAGATTCTTTTTTTTTACCAAATTGAACGCATTGAAGTGCACGAATCCAACCAACCAACGCAGGCTCTACAATCGTTCGTGCGAGCTCGTCTTTGCGAACGCTCAAGAGGCTCGTCGAGAGAAAAACGAAAATTTATGTGTCCGCTCTGCTCTCCCCATTCGTAACTACCTCGACCCTCGAAGGCTCCGAGTAGTACGCGTCGAACGTTTAAAAAAAAAGAAGAGAAACAAATGTCCGCAGACCCCGTGGCACCACATGGAGTTGTATTTTTCGAGACGCGGACTGAGGTAATCGTTTCTCGAGTCGTACACGGGGAAAAAAGAATTATCGAAAAATAAGCCGCTTCGTTAGATCGGCTAGATACATCTGTTCTCGCAATTGCGTCATCGACCGGCGCGCCCACATTTCACTTTACAACCTCTCAACGGCTTTGAAACGACACTTGTTGGTGGCGTCGAGGTTTGCACTTTTCGAATGCGACTCAAGTTCTATGCAATTGTTTCTTCATTTTCATCATCATTGATTATTTTTATTATTATCCAGAACTGGCTCTTCGCCACTATCTCATTTCTTCAATATTATTTTATTTCTTTATATTTTGTATTTTATACTGGTTCTTCGCCACTATCTCATTTCTTCAATATTATTTTATTTCTTTATGCTTTGTATTTTTTTTTTTTTATTGGTTTTTTCCTTAGGTACACGCTTTTCGCGTTTGTTACCTATTCTTTTCCCTTCATTGTGCCCGTTTCTTTCCTCTACTGTTTACTCCTTTTTTGTTCTCCATCTTTCTCCTTGTTCCCCCCCCCCCCCCCCCTCTTGCGGCCGCTGCCGACTTCCCCCTCTGTATTATATTCATCATGACATTTCTGTCATGGGTATAGGGAAACTGCGGAAAACCTATACGAATACAGCCGGTCATCGAGTTCGCCCCCCAGTCGTGGAACTAGTCTTATTTCGCCGCGAAATGCCGAAGAAAAACATTTCACGACGAAATGTACGCGACTGGGATTCGAACCCGGGACCTCCCCCGGTCCGCTGGGTTAGTGGCGAGCACACTAACCACTAGACCATCGCACCAGTTCACTTTATATTTAGTATTTTATACTGGCTCTTCGCCACTATCTCATTTCTTCAATATTATTTTATTTCTTTATACTTTGTATTTTATACTTATATTTATACTTGTGTATAAGTATAGTGTATATACTTATACACTACTTTAGTATTCACTTCAATGTTAATTGAACGGTTGATTAAATGTCGATTAGGGTAGGAAAGTAAATTTGCATTGCTAATGACCTGATAGACATTCAATTAACCTTTCAATTAACATTGAAGTTAATAGTAGTGGTAGTAGTTTTATTAATATCCCTTATCCCAGGTATAGTACGGTTGTGCTGTCGCCAAAAAACCTCGCAATCGGAAAAAATAAGAAGGCCTATTTTTTGACAGGTGATTCTGTAGGTACCGCGCGTGCTAAATCCAAGTTTGCCTGAAAATCCGCAGGGTTTTTGTAAGAGATGGAGGGGGATAGGGGTGGTGTGATGCCAAAGTACAACCCCTAAAATGTTCAGAAAAATCCGGGCTTCATTTTTGTCCGCAGCACCGAAGTCGTGTAAGTTCATTTTGGGGCCGAGAAAGTGGGGTGATATTTTGAAATATAAGTTTAAATTCAATAACATTCCAGGAAAAGTTCGTACAATTTTTGTTCAAATGGGAACGGTTGTAGCCCGTGAAAAGATGCGTTGATCGAGTATTCGATCATCCCTTTCCAATAATATCTTCGGCACGAAAAAATTGTTGAAATATTTAAAAAAAAATAGTTTATTGAATAACTAAAAAACAATTGATTTTTCGGGTATGGTTTAAATGTACGAAATGTAGAGAATAATATTCTCTATATTTTCGTTTCTATGGACCACGCTTGAATTTTGCTTTTTCCAACCCCTCTCGGGGGTTAAAAATTCAAAATGAAATTCTGGGAAAACTATTGACCATATGGATTCGTCGCCGTGGAACAATTTGTAGCTTGAACCCTCAGGTACATTTTTGTCCACAGCGCCAAACTCGTATCTCTTTATTTTCGGTCAATAGTTTCTCCAGAATTTCATTTTGAATTTTCAACCCCCGAGAGGGATTGGAAAAAACAAAATTCAAGGGTGGTCCATAGAAACGAAAATATAGAGAAAATTATTCTCTTTATTGCGTACGTTAAAACCGTACTCGAAAATCGATTTTTTTTAGTTATTCAATAAACAATTTTTTTTCAGTATTCCAACAATGTTTTCGGGATGAAGATATTATCGGAGAGGGGTCATCAAATGGTCAATAAACGAGTCTTTTCAAGAGCTACAACGTTCTGATTTGAACCAAAATTGTACGAATTTTTTATAAAGACATATTAAATTAAAACTGATTTTTCAAAATGTCACCCCACTTTTTTACCCTCAAAATGAACTTCCACGACTTCGGTGCAGTGGACAAAAGTGAATAAAGCCCGGATTTTTCGGAACTTTTTGTCTCTCGGCGCCGACCTCGTAGGGGTTGTAGTTTGGCATCAATCTACCCCCATCCCCCTTTATCCCTTAAAAAAAACCCTACACAAAAAACCAGCATTCTTGTAATATTTTTCGATGCCAATATACAGCACGACTGTACTAGTAGTTGTTTACATACAAGGAGATAAATGTAAGAGACAACAGTAGAAACATATGTACTCATGAGCGACGAATATAATGAAAGTTAAGTCTAATCCCGAGGGCACATGAAAAGTAATTAAAACCGGAGAGAAACGAACGCGTCGACTTCATAATATACGCTATAGTCATATCGCGGGTATGAGTATTTGCTGCGGCATATTTTAACCTCGACGAGCTCTACTTTTAATTCTGAAAAATTATTATCACAGCCCTCTTCTCCGCGCTCAGTTAGCTAGTTAATCTACCCATTACTTATAACGCATACTATCATCTCCCTATACAATCCGTTAGTTGTTCCCAATTCCCCTCAAGCCCTTTTCTTGCTGTAGTCTCCGAAAACTTCAACATTGAAGTTAATATTAAAATATAAAATATAATATATAAAAAAACAATAATAATATTGAAGAAATGAGTTAGTGGCAAAGAAACAGTTTTGGATAATGATAAAAATAACTTTCGATGACTTTCCTAGCCTAAATTGAGCAAATCATTTTTTCAACGATTCGGAAAAGTTATTTTTAAGGTTGTTGCTTAAACATATTAATATTAAGGTTGTTATGGGGTTCAGCCGTCGGAATTGAAGTACGGGAGAAGCGCCTAGGCTTGTGCACGGCGCCGATTGACTATTACCAACTGTTAGCTTTTTAATCATCGTCATATTAATCAAACGTGTGTTTTCGAACTATTTTTCTACATCTATTTGTAAAAATATGCATTTTTGGACACTCGGTGATCACATTATGGGGTTAGGCCACAGTAACGGGTATAAAATCACGTGCGAATTAAAATTTTTTTTTCCGCATGAAAAAGTAATTCACTCATAAAATTAATTACACATCTATTTAGTATGAATATCAAGCTGTTAGAAAATATATATATTTTTTTTCGATGTACAAAATGGCGACTACTAATATTTTCTTTTGTTATCTTTTTTTTAGGCGCTCCGCGGCGTGACATTTAGCATCTACGATTTTTTATCTAGAACAAAAAAACAAAAATTCTCGTCAATCTACATTAGGATGCCTAGAGAAGTACGTACGGAATTTGAAAAATATTGTTTTATACAAAAGTTGTAGGTATTTGAATGAATTTTCAGTGAAAAATTTCGTATAAAACTGCTCATAAAATGAAAAGTTTTCGATTAATCAGAAATTCCATACGTACTTCTCTGCGAAATGCAATTAGGAACATAACTTTTAAGTTTGAAGTAAATCGAGTGAAAATTGTTGAAGTTATTTGTCACGCCAATTGGAAGAAAGCTGTTTCGACAAAAATGCGTCGAAAGAAAGTGTGTACTTAAGCTGACTGTAATCTCGAAGAAATCAAAAACTTTAATAATTTTCCGATAATCTAAAAAAAATGTATATGTGAAAAAAAAATCCGCGTTATTTTATCTTTGCCTAGAAATGTCTAGAAATGTATAATTTCTGAACATAGTTATGAAATTAATATTAAGTAATTATTACTAATTAAGAGAATAAGTACCAATAATATTCGTTATCAATTATCCGAGTAGTTTGAGGTTGCCGGGCATAATTACCGACTACCGATAAGACAGGTATTTCAGCTCCGTGGTAACATTCACTTAGCAGATATTAATAATGTACTGAAAAATGATCGGGAGTTTTCCATAAACGTAATGTAATTAGCCCACGAAATACTTGGAGTTGTCGATTTTTTTTCCGAAAAACGGTAATGTGGATCGAATGCAAACTGCACAGGATGATCAGCAAAGAGGTTATAAAGGTCCAGAAAAAATGTCAGCTATGTAGTAACATTAAAATATGGCAACGTCGGAACTATGGGCATAGCATAACCAATCGAAGACCTAGCGCGCCAATTTTCAAATACGTTAAAGTCAAATACGGGTAAGGGGAACTTATTCATTTATTTATTATGGTGTATTCCCTTTTTTCCAGCTTCGGTGAGCATAGTACGATGCTTGTGGGCACTGACAAATCCATCGAAAAGTTTGCGGCGCGCCACTCTTTTTTTTTTCTGAATCATCTGTTGCCTCCTTTTGCTCTGACATAACCTCTGCAAACGACGACCGGCACGAAGCGCGCGTAACACAGCTGCGAACTGTGACAGTCGCAGTGACTGCAGTAGTCAACCTAACAGCCTCGTATTTACGAGAGAACCGTGCGACGTTGCCAAAGCTCGCGTCTATTTTAATACGATCTTCAAACATCGAGAATTAATTTTCCCATAATCATAATTCCTTCAAAATAACATATATGTAAATGATAATCACGTTTATTTACCATACATTTGATAAATTTCGCGATTTTCAAACGTACACATCATTAATATTTTGCGACAATAAGTTGGCATTTGGTGACGTCATACAATGTATTAGCATAGGAACTTCGTTTCTCCCCACGCCCTTAAAAAAATATAATATAAAACTAAAAAATCAAATAAAAAATTGAATACAAAATATCCCACAGTTTTCGTCCGATAATTTTGAAATCATAAATTCAGAATGCAACATGAAACAGAGACATCACGAGAGGTTGGATTTTTCGAGGGCTCTTGACATCGGTAAGGGCCGTTCTAACGAAGATAACTTCAAAAGGCACGATGCAGAAGAAATTTTCTCTTCCACATCACCCCGAGAATTTTCATGAATAGCTAAAGATATGGCGTTGAAGTTCATATCGTTGGAGGCCAACGGAAATTCACGTTTCTATTTTTATTCCCTTATTTCTATTGTTATATTCAATATTTTTTTGCAAACTGCGATTGCACACCTCGAAATTAGCGTAACAAAGAATGGTTGAGGGACTTTCGTAGGTGGCATCTGGAAAAAGAAATGTGAGCAAGTAAAAAGTATGAATTTGTCATTGCACTCCAACGACGCGAACTTCGATCTCATGATATGGCGTTGAAGTTTGCATGGTCGGATTTATTTCTTCATTTTTATCATGATCTATAATTGTTGTTTTTTTCTTTTGAGATTAAGATCGTGAATCTCTAGTGAAAATAAGGAAAACCCGTTTCGATGATTTTCGTACCCGAAATCGGCGATAAAAATGTAAGCGGTAGAAGAAAAATTCACTTTTGTTGCATTCCAACGAGGCAAACTACAATATCAATAAAGATATCCCGTTACGACACGTGCGCATGAATTTACTTCAGCTGTCAATTTTCAATGGTGAAGTTTGCATCGTTGGGACGCAAAGAAAATTCTTTTTTTTACCACGTTTTTATTAACTCGCTTTCTTTGTTGTCTGTTTGTTTGTTCGGTACAAATTTTGCAATCGATTTTAAACTAACTTCCGGATGAGCTAGAGACTTGAAACTTTAAATATAGCTCAGAACTGGATGACAATGCAATATTAACTCGCTTTCGTGTCCGTCTGTTTGTTTGGTTGTCTGTTCGGGACAAATTTTGCAATCGATTTTAAACTAACTTCCGGGTGAGCTAAAGACTTGAAACTATGAACATAGCTCAGATCTGGATGACCGAGAAATAAACAGACAGGCAAGTCTGTCACAGAGAGAGAGAGAGAGAGAAAAAAATTGTGAAAAAAAGAAATAAAAAATTTAGTTTAGTGAAAGAGAAAAAAATAATAATAATATTGATAGTGAATAGTGCATTAGTGACAATTTCTACGATGGTCGAGGAGACAGCCCCCCAACGCAAGTGACGCCTAGAGAAGGAGAAGCAAAATTTCACACCCACAAGACTAAAAAGCAGAAAATAAAATTCTATAAATAAAAAAAGAATTTTTAAACCACTTTTTAAAAACGGGCAAAGAAGTGTAAAATGATTTCTCCCAGCCCCATACAGATTTATAACCCAATACAGATTCCTTACCCCATACAGATTGTCCTGAAAATTTGTGATTGTGAATTTTTAATAGCTATGAAGATACTTGTAAGATTTAAGGGGCTATACCAGTGTGACACTTTCAAAAAACGTTTTTTTGCCTTTTTCGACAGGTTATACTTTCAAAAATATCCTGTACAAAATTCAAGGTCGTATCTCATATTATTTTATCTTGCAAAGATCTTTAAACGCGTTTAAAGATTTAAAGTTTTAAACTTTAAAAATCATTAAATCTTTAAACGCGTTTTTCTCGAAATGAGATTTTTCAAATTTGCTGACATTGTAACTCAAAGAGCAATTATCCGATTGACTTGAAATTTAAACTGAGTACTCTTGAATATATTTACTCTACAACGACGTAGGATATTTTTGATTGGATGGAAATTGACGATTTCGTATTGAAAAAAACGACCATTTTATAGGCAAGAAAACAGACTTTTTTCATAACTACGCCATTTTGTTAGATTTTGGTATTTTTGGAAAATCCTACGTCATTGTACAGGAAATACCTTCCAGTGTAACGCAATTTTTTCCTTTTTCGGTTTCAGCTACTCAATCGGCCGGAATCATGTCAGCAGTGGAGGAACTTTTTTTTGGCGCTTTCGAAGGCAGCGCATAAGTCGCTTGGATCTCAATATTCTTCTATGAAAAAATTATGTAATATAGGTCAAATATAGCCAAATATATTCTCAATTTTCCGAAACACTTAATTGAGTACTTTTCTTCCAAAAAATTCCCGAAAATCAGCCAAATTTTCAGCGTTCACACTCGTATAGACCCTTAAAACGAAAAACGTGGGGCGCATGCAATAGATGATTGATGCATAAATAGTTCACCCAAGTCACTAACAATTTTAGTGCACTGCAAATGATATGAACCGTCGTGTGAGTTTTCTCAAGGACAGCTACTCCCTACACTCCATCAATTGTACGCGCCCCACGTTTTTCGTTTTAAATCTTAAAGTATTTTCATAGCTGTTAAAAATTCGCAATCACAAATTTTCAGGACAATCTGTATGGGGTTAGGAATCCGTATTGGGTTATAAATCTGTATGGGGCTAGAAGCAATTATTTTATACTTTTTTGTTCGTTTTGAAAACGTGATTTGAAAATTCTTTTTTTATTTCAATCATTTTTTAATACATCTTTGCTATCACCGAAAGTTGTTTCTTTGCAAATTTGAGTTGTAGGACTTGGAGAAAATCCTAAAAAAACATTCAATTAATTCTCGTAGTCTAAAGTTGCCGAAATATTCGGATGAAAACAAGTTAAGGGGTTAGGCCACAGTAACGGGTATAAAATCATGTGCGAATTTAACAATTTTTTTTCGTATGAAAAAGTGATTTACTCATAAAATTAATTACACATCTATTTAGTATGAATATCTAGAATTTTTTTTTTTCGATTTACAAAATGGCCGACTACTAATATTTTCTTTTGTTATCTTTTTTTAGGCGCTCCGCGGCGTGACATTTAGCATCCGCAATTTTTTACCTAGAACAAAAAACAAAAATTCTCATCAATCTACATTAGAATACCTAGAGAAGTACGTACGGAAGTTAAAAAATGTTGCTTTATTCAAAAGTTGTAGGTATTTGAACTTGAGAAATGAATTTTCAGTGAAAAAATTCGTTATAACTGCTCATAAACTGCTCGTAAAATGAAAAGTTTTCGAGTAATCAGAAATTCCGTGAGTACTTCTCTGCGAAATGCAATTGGGAACATAACTTTTAAATTTGAAGTGAATCGAGTGGAAATTGTTGAAGTTATTGGAAAAAAGCTGTTCCGAGAAGTTTCGAGTAGTCGGCCATTTTGTACATCGAAAAAAAAAATATATATATATTTTCGAACAGCTTGATATTCATACTAAATAGATGTGTAATTAATGTTATGAGTGAAACACTTTTTCATGCGAAAAAAATTGTTAAATTCGCACATGATTTTATACCCGTTACTGTGGCCTAGCCCCTTAACGATTAAACAAACAAAAAATTTGTTTCATTCCCACGATGCCAACTTCAACGCCATCATTTTGAATTGGCCGAATGTGGAAAGTAAATTTCACGCAACTCATAATTGCAAAGGTAAACAACGAAGAAAAGTTTTTCAAAGAATGTCTCGTGTCCTCTGTTTATGCCAATTGGCTCTCGGATACCGGATACCGTCGTGCTCGATGAGAAACATTCGAACGCGCTGAATTTAAATGCGCTAAAAGACGCACGTACCTTGAGGCCTTTTGTTTACGCGCTAACCACACGTATAATGAAGCTCTGCGCGGTACATACCAATAATAGAAACCAGGAATTATTTTCTTGTATTTTCGATCATTCAAGGACGTTGCTTCCGGTGCGCGAGTAGAAAGAAAAATGGAAATGCTCCACAAAAATAAATGGACATCGGTCGATTTTGCATTAAATTCCCCATATATTTCGAGCGAAAAAATGTTTGGTAAACAATTTGGACAAATTGATAGTATAGGAAGAGACAGAACAGAGAATACACGATGGAATTGTATTTTCCAAAAATACACAAAATCGAAGGTCTTCATTACTGGCGATAGATGATGAAACGTGTACTGCGCATTTAGCGTGTGAACTTTCGGGCGTGGACGAGCCCGTCAGTCCTAGGTAGACCGTTGAGGGCTTACACCGAGTTGACATTTTTGAAAATATTGACTTTTGGTTTTCAGCGAATTCTCAAAATATGTCGGAACAAAAGCATTGTCGGAAAATTTGAAGTCGACATAATCAAAATTGAGGAAGTTGAAAAACGAGGGTGGGAAAAAAATCGATTTTTTTATGTATTTTTTTTAATTTACATTAATTTTGTTTTATAGATTTACATTGATCGATAAATAAATGGCTTAACAAATGGTCGAAGGTTTTTTGGAGGCGTAAACTGCCAATAAAAATGAAGGGAATTCAGAAATATGAATTTGAGTTGAGAACTTCAACCTCATAATATTTCGCCAAAATTGCACTTTTTTTTAACCCGCCATTCCGTAATTTTTTTTTCGAAAAACAGCTGCGTACAAGAAAACTTTTTTTCTTTTCAGTCCAACCATTGTCGAGTAATCGATCCGGCTGTTGGACCACATTTTTTATACAGAGGCTCTATTGATGGTGTTGAAGTTTGCATCGTTGGAACCCAACGAAAGTTCTTTTTTACATTTTATTTTCCATATTTTCATTATTATAGGACACCTTTTTTCTGAACTTATATTATAGATCGCTAAGGAAATATCTTTAAAAAAGGTTCGAAGATTTTTGTAGGCAAAATTTTCGAAAAGAAATAAAAGGGATTCACAAATATTAATTTTCCTTGCGTTCCAACGATGCAAACTTCGACCTCATCTCTATTATACCTCAATAACGTTAATTTTTCATTTTGTTTAAACAAAAATTTACACGAAATAAGTTCAAGGTATGCTTGATAACATACTTTTTTTCCAAATCCCGAATAAATAATTTAGCACACAAAAAAAATCGTAAAAAAACGATTTTTTTCACGATACCTCAAAAATCGCTGCACCGATCAACTTCAAATTTCACAAGCTTCATTTACACACCAAAAAGCAATGCTTGAACGAAAAAAATATTTTCTTTGCTACGCATAGTTTTGTTCTTTAACAAAAATAGAGCGTTTTTTCACCAAAAATCGATACCTTCACTTTGGACTGCGCCCATTTTGTCCAAAATCAGTATTTTATCGAATTTTTCGTCCGAGCACTAGATAATTTCATGCAAAAACTAAATGCGTTTAATGTTTTTTTTTCGGATGATTTTTTTACGATCAGCCGCGGTCACTGCGAAAGACGTTTTTGAAAAGCGCTCTGCACAAACCATTGTTTGTACCATATTATAAATATGTTTCAACACAAAAATTGTAAATAAAAATTGTAAAAGAACAATAAAATCGTAAAAAAATTAATTCAACAATAAATTGTAATATTGTAAAAAGATCAAAACCTTTAATTTGAAAAATATATATATTTGAAAATCTGCACACGTTTGACTAGTTGAAAAAATTACGAAAATTCGTATTGTATGCGAGTTAGGTGTACCCCGTTAAAATTTCGTTCTTCGTCGTATATATGGTCGTGTTGGGCCCCTTGTAAACGCGGAGATCGCCCGCAAGGGCGGGACGTCCTTGTCAATTGCGACTCTACGAAGCAACCTACATAAGCCAGGGTGTTGTCAGACCGGGCGCGGGAGGGAGGAAGATTAAAAAAAGCGAGTTCGAGAGTTATTTTTAATCGACTCTCGTTGTTATTACATATCGTTTGTATGGCAGTCTATTATTATTGTCTGCTCCAGAAAGCTTCGAGTATTATATACACACACACACACATAAATATATATATATATATATATCGTCGAACGCGTTCCACGAGATAATGCGACGTGCCGGTATCTCGCAGATAACGAAAACACGGCACGTTAGATCACGTGTCGTGAACTATTCTTGCGTTTTTTTGTTAAAATATTTAACACCGCCTACCCGTTGAATATTTCGATATTCCGATAAAATATCGGATGGCTTCGTTACGTCGAATTATTGTAATTGGAGCGTTATAAATATCGCCGAAAGGTACGTGCGATCTGGCGGAGCATTCGAATATACATGTGTATAGGAAACATGGCGGCGGAGCGAACCACGTTGTCTACATTTGCCGTTGATAACGCGAAATTTTCGATGTTTCACGCTGCCCGATCGTATCGCAACCTCGTCGAAAAACCCGTCGCGGCTCCTCCGCACCGCGCGATCATTAAACACGGCTTACTTACTCGCGTAAATTAACGAAATTACTCACCTCATCCGGACCGGCCATGTCGCTGCACACGGACACCACATCGTACGCTATATCGTCCGATTCTCACACCACTATCGTGGCCACGAAGCGCGCGCCACTGTACGAATTTACGTATTTCATCATGATCGTTACGTTTACGCTCGGCGATTCGATTAAAATTTAGTGAATACTTCGAGACGCAAAGTTTCGCTCATTATACGGTTGAAAGTACTTTCCACCCTGCCTAAATAAACATTTTTCGAACGTAAAGATTTCGCACTTCACCGCCTGCTCGCCATCTTTTTCGGACTACACGTTTGTAATAGTTGCGCGCGCTGGCCAGTCGCGCCGTTGTCGCCAACGCCATCTACGCGCGAGAGGTCGAACGACTATCGATACTTGAGTATCGATATGTATCGTTGCACGCTTCGATATTCGGTTCAACTGCAATCTATTTGGAGTCAAATATTTTCTCCGAACGAATATCAACTCAGGCTGGAGTAACATGATCCAGCTATTCTGTTAAATTATTCCCGATCACCGTGAATACGCGAAAGTCATTAACGAACAATTGCGAGACGGACGAGAATGAATCGAAGCTCTGGCGTTTTGCAGGTTATGATTTTTTGCATCAATTCGTGCCTGGCTTTTAGACGATCTAATTGTATTTTTTTTTTTCTCATATTCGAGTATGAGAGAAAAGTTTAAGAATATGTATACGTAAAATCTCATGATATTTCGTAGTAACTAGGACTTGCCAATGTAGAAACGTTTGTTTAATAAATATCACATTTGAACTCTTTCATCATCGCTGTTCTTTCACTTTGACACTTCACCTCTTTATCCGATATTTTGCGTTCACGCGTTATAGTGTATTTTTCGTCTTTATAGATTTATGAAAGTAACGAGGCGAGACCCTTCCTTATAATTGAATTTTTCGACCATCTTTTGCCTGCGTCTAGAGTATAAGCTCCAGCACATTTTGCCGATAATCCGCATCGGCCACAGGACGAATAGTTCATCCGATCGGTATTGTTTTTCCATCAAGACTGCGCATGTATCGACACAGTTTTTGTGTCGCACAGTATTTGCAAGAATATTATACTTAAGGAGTCTATGTATTGCTTGCGCTCGCACAATCGAAATTAGCGCACATTTTGTTCTCTACGGGCAAGGCGGTGGCAGTTACACCTGGTGAGGACAGAGATACAGTCTGCTCCGATCGGCAACATCACTCGCAACAATTGCCGTTAACACGGTACAACTATGCTTGCCACTTTGTTTTTTAATCATTTCTACCACAGAACTTTGACGGAGTTTGAGCGGAGCGGAAGCAACTAAAAATAGAAATCTCATGTATGTATGCTCCATTTTCAACCATGAGTTTGTCCATACGTATTTACGTTTTTGTAAATCAACCACTGAAGACAATTCTCGCGATTTTTCCCTGATTCAAGGTCGAACCGTCCAATCCGCGATAAGAGCAGCAACGGCGAACCTCTCGGACGGATCTTGACGACTGGCGCAAAATGAAAAGTCAGCAGGATGACGAGAGAGCCATAGACTCCAGGGCAAAAAAGAGAGACAATGTATTTCGCCGATTCGGATTCTTCATTATGATGATCGTGTGTATGCTGATGGCTTCGAGTCAACCCAAATTGGGTGGAGCAAATGGTAATGATACACCGCGCAAGAACTTTTAGTAGAACGTACCCAAAGTTTTTATACTTTCCTCTGTTGCAAATTAAAGTTACAATGATTTATGGTTACTTATTAACGATGATTGTAAGTTATTTGTATTGTGTTTATTTATTGTAAATTATTCATTAAAGTTATAGAGCTCTGCGATTGAAAAAATTGTAATTTCAATTCAAGTTACCGAACTTTTAACGAAAGATTACGACTCTAAAAATCGTTTCATTTATACGCCGCTTCATGGAGATGACGCGCTGGCCATATTTTCATCTAATAATTCATACACTAAATAACTCTTAAAAAAAACGTCTAAAAAATCCGTAACGACAATAAAAACAGGGCGTCGCCAAATGTTTAAAGAAAATATTAATGATAAAACTAGCAGAAGATTTTTCGTGGCCGCGACTTTCCCGAGAAAATGTAAAAATGTCTAAATCTATTAAATTTGTGCGAAATTTTTTACTCCAATTTATCGTTGAGTATAATTGACTGTAACTTATTTTTTCTTAAGCGCTACTGTAATTCACCAATGATCCAGAAGGGCTTGTGGCCCCCCAAAATATGGCCCTCCGCGAAAGGAATACCTCAAAGTTTACTAGCAGTTTTATCATTGTAATTAAACGTTTACCTTCAATCTGCGATGCCTACACCCTATGTTGGACCTTCCTCTTCAATCTGAGTTACCTCAATTGCCGAACGGATATTCGTCGTTTCTACAGTATCCTAACCCCTTAAGCCGACCCTCGAACCGAGATATTTCTCAAGATGTATCTCGTACGATGTTGAAGTTTGCATCGTTGGAATGCAACGAAAATTCCTTTTAATAATCTTATTTTCATTGTTATCCAAATTGCTACGAATCGAAATTGCAGATTTGGTTCGTAGATATCTAAATAAGAATCCTAATATAATCCTAAGAAAATTTAGGGGCCGGGTTGAAACTCCGAACTTTGAATGATCAAAACGCTCAAAACTCGGAAAGAATACTACCCCGAAAGAATTTTACACGAAAGACCAAAACTCCGAAAATCTGAACACTCTCAAAATAATTCGGCTATGGAAGTTATAAAAGTTTCAAAATTTTCAATAAATCACCGAATTATTTCAAGAATTTTTTATTTATTAAGTGATTTTACGTCAATTTTGAAATGTGTCTCGACAATCTTATACGTTCTACATCATTTACAGTCAATTGTGTAGACTTTCGCAGCACATTTTCAACTGTTACAAAAATAACACTTTGTTCGAACAGGTGTGATAAACGGGAACGTAATAATATGGTATTTCGCCGTGCCTTTAACGTACTTCGAGGCTGGGCTGACATGCAGCCCAAAATCTCTGTACTCGTCGCTGAGCGATGGCTACCTCTTGGCTTTCGTCATGACCTTCATGTACATACTGATGCCCGTAATAGCCAGACTGGGAAGTTGCATTTTGACCTACGCGGGTGTGAACGCTTGGCTTCTAAAGGGAATGGAGGTGAATCGCGTCGTCTCACAGAATCGTATCAACACGCATTCATGAAGGGGCTATACCAGTGTGAACGCTGAAAATTTGGGTGATTTTCGGGAACTTGTTGGAAGAAAAGTACTCAATTAAATGTTTCGGAAAATTAAGAATATATTTGGCTATATTTGACCTATATTACATAATTTTTTCATAGAAAAATATTGAGATCCAAGCGACTTATGCGCCGCCTTCGGAGGCGCCAAAAAAAAGGTCCTCCACTGCTGACATGATTCCGACCGATTGAGTACCTGAAACCGAAAAAGGAAAAAAATGTTGAACTGGAAGGTATTTCCTGTACAATGACATAGGATTTTCAAAAAATATGAAACGCTAACAAAATGGCATAGTTATGAAAAAAAAAGTCTGTTTTCTTGCCTATAAAATGGTCGTTTTTTCCAATGCCAAATCGTCAATTTTCATCCAATCAAAAATATCCTACGTCATTGTAGAGTCAATATATTCAAGAGTACTCAGTTCAAATTTCAAGTCAATCGGATAATTGCTCTTTGAGTTACAATGTCAGCAAATTTGAAAAATCTCAGTTCGAGAAAAACGCGTTTAAGGCGTTACCCCCACTTGTAGCGCAAAAAAGGCCTTTTTCATGAATTTTTTAAAAGAAAACTAGAAAACTATTTTAATCGATCAATATAACATCTTAAAGAACACAACTTGAAGAACTTTCAGTAATTTTTTTATTGAAAAATATTACATTGTTTAGTGGCAAATGGCCGTCAATGAAATAATGTTTTTATATACACGGTTTGCGGTGACCAACATTGCGGCGAAGTGGATCATCTAAAAAAAAAATGCCGATGGATTTAGTCAAATATAAGTATAAACTAGTCTTTAATCGAAGGATTTTTAAAAATATTCATTTTTCACAAAATGGCGGACAGTCAAAGTTAATGGTTCGATTTTAACGAAAAAAAAACGGCCGTTTTTGGCTATAAAACGGCCATTTTTTTTCGAAAAAAAAAATCGAACGATTAAAGACTACATTTTTATGTATTAAATAAGCCTGCAAAATTTCAAGAAGATCGGTTCATTAGTGTTTCGAGTAATCTTGGTCACCGACTTCAGAAATGGCATTTTGAGAAAAACGCGTTTAAAGTTTCTCTTCCAACGCTCTTTCAACGCGGATTCTTCTCTTTCAACGCTCATATCTCAGTCAATTTTGTTCGCATCGACTTGAAATTTTCAGGACATATACTCAGATACTCATACTTCAAAAAAATGCAATAAAAAAATCGATTTTTTCAAAATCGCAAGTGGGGGTAACCCCTTAAAGATTTAATTATCGATTTTTGCAAGATTAAATGATATTTGAAATGAAATAAATCTTATACAGAATATTCTTGAAAGTATAAACTGTCGAGAAAGGCAAGAAAAATCGATTTTTTGGAAGAGTCACACTGGTATAGCCCCTTAATCAACGTACTAAAGTGTCGTTCACGTATGTTTTCAGGTGCTGTACTGCATGCCACCGCCATTCAGCGTCAGTCTCGTGCTCACTAGACTTGCAAATGCCGATTTATCAACGAGCGTCATCACGACTCTCGTCTCCCACTTCGGAGGACTCTTCGTATCCCCGATATTGCTGTATTTCATGGTGATCGCGACTCTTTATTTTTTCTCCCTTGCGCCCAATGGGCTCCCAGCGGCAGCGAAGTCCGCCCATCGGAGGCTATTTCAAACGTCGTTCCATTAAATTACAGTTGGGAGCGTCAACGCCACCTCTCGTCGGGATCAACATACGAGAAATGGTATACAGCACTGTGCTCCCATTCGGAGCTGGTATGGGACTTCAAACGACGATATCGAAGTTGACTTACTACAGGGAGGAACGTACCGCCTGGATACCTCGTTTGCTTCTGCTCATAACCGCCTATCATTGGTTCTGCGACGCCGTTAACGCCGAGGTCGCCTCACTCGACGCCACGGACATACTCCTCTGCGTGCTGATCGCCTGCATGGGACAATTAATGATCACCGGCCTCTGTTGGTCCTTGTGCTCGAGATGGCTATCCAGGAATGTTCTTATCGCTGCCTTGTTCACCAGTACTCACAAATCCATCGGCCTCGGTGGTTGGCTCTTGCGTGGCGCTTATCACGGATCGGCTCATGGTGCTGCGATCAATTTGCCGCTCTCGATTTTACCGGTCGCCCAACTACTCATCGGCAGCCTCTTCGCCAGCTGGATATCACCTTGACGAAGGCCCAGCCCAAATGCCCAACGGGATGGAAGCGACACTTTCGACGAGTTGACCACGATTCGCGAGGACGTTTGATGATCCGATTGCCGTGACCTCGTTGAACGGTTGTAAAAGGGCGTGGGGGAGAGGACCGATTAACAGGCAGCTACTCAAAAAATGGCCCCCTCCAAGATGTATCTCGTAATAATTCGGAAAATCAAATTTACTTTTCTCGTCGACGATAAGTTCTGAGGACGGTACTGATGTTGTCGTTGGACATGACTTCCCACCAGGGTTGCGAAATTTTTAATGACAAAGTAATGCATTATTCATTACTCTTTTAATGGATAATGAAAAAATATTTCATTCCTCATTACATTATATTTTGTAACGTGAAGAATTTCCGTTACTCATTACATTGCATTTTGTAATGTAAAAAATGTCGATTACTCATTAAATTACATTTTGCATTGTAAAAAAATTCCATTACTCGTTATATTACATTTTGTAATGTGAAACATCTTCGTTACAAAATAGAATGTAATGTGTAATGACAACAAATTTCATTACACATTACATTGTAATGGGCAATGGACATTTTTTACATTGCAAAGTCCAATGTAATGGGTAATGGAATTTGTTTACATTACAAAACTTAATGTAATGAGTAATGGAAGTTTTTTACATTACAAAATATAAGCTAGTGAGTAATAGAATTTGTTCACATTACTAATGAAATGTAAAAAATCTCCATTACTCATTGTAAGGTAATATGGATTATTATTCGTTTACTATCGGGTTAGATCGACCCAGTGCAAAAACCGCTGCCCCTAATGGGAAACGAATGATAATCCTCATTACATTGTAATGAGTAATGGAGATCTTTTACATTGCATTAGTAATGGGGAAAAATTTAATTACTCATCACCTTGTATGTTGTAATGTAAAAAAATTCTATCGCTCATTATATTACATTTTGTAATGTAAAGAAAATCCGTTACTCATTACATTGCATTTTGTAATATACAACATTTCCATTGCTCGTTACATTGGACTTTGTAATGTAGAAAAATTCCATTACCCATTACATTGAATGTGTAATGAAAATATTTCACATTACAAAATGTAAAGTAATGAGTAATGAAAACGCTGATGCATTTAAAAAAGTAATGCATTATTTGCAACCCTGCTTACCAATGCTACTGTTCGACCAAGGCTCGAGTCCAGAGCCCGACTTTTGATGAATTAATCCTTACAGTGGTCGGTGTGGGCGACCTCGAAACCTCACCAAACTTGAAATTTGAAGGGGCAAAAATATGCACGTATTGTCACTTCAGCAGCATTCTCGATAGATTTTGAAGACTTGAAAGAGCTTATTAGTTACGATCGATTTTTAAGGCAATCGTTCGTTCGTGAAGTTCTAAAAGAAATACGAACAGACTCAAAATTGCCAAAGGCTAGTGCATTTATAGTAGTAAGATCGCGTTCAAGGTATTCGTTTCGCAGAGGGCCGCATTTTGTGGGGCCGTAAGCAAGGCCCTTTAGAATCATTGGTAAATTATAGTGGCGCTTAATTTAAAAAAGTCACGATCAATTATTATAATCGACGATAAATTGGAGTAAAAAATTTCACGCAAATTTAGTAGATTTAGACATTTTCTCTGAAAAGTCGCGGCTACGAGAATTCTGCGTCACATTTTTCCATGTGTTGTCATTAATATTTTCTTTAAACATTGAGTAACTCCCCATTTTTATCGTCGTTACGGATTCTTTAGAATTTTTACACGTCTAGAGCAGTCTATATTAGACATCCAGTTATTTAGTGTATAAATTATTAGATAGAAATGTGGCCAGCGGTCATCTCCATAAAGTGCCGTATAAATGAGACGATTTTTAGAGTCGTAATTTTTCGTTAAATGTTCGGTAACTTGACTTGATATTTTTATTTAAGAGGTCTTCCCACTTTAGACGCTCAAAAGTGCTATTTTCATGATTTTTTTAGAGGTTTATATTATAGATATTAATATAAAAGTTGCTACACTTAATAAAAACACTTTCGAAATACATTTAAACATTTTTTCAATTTATTTAAGTTACTATTTTTAGACGAAAATGGTAGTTAAAAAAGTCCTAAAAAAATTGTAGGTCTGCGCTGTATAATGAAATCTCGGAGAGCGATCATCCGGAACAAAAAAATCAAACGGTTCTAGATTCAGTATGTTAACGGCTATAGCGCATATCATCCGATTTTTGATATATGTAAAAACAACAAAATGGCGGACATTTTTCGAAAAAAACAAAACGTGTTGTTTTGGCAAAAAAAACTATTTTTGGCAAAAAAAATAGTCAATATCAAAATTTTTAAAATCCTTGATATGCACTATCGCTATAGTTGTAAAGAATATGTGGTTAAAATTTAATAAGGATCGGTTCAGTAGTTTCGAAGATTTTATCAACAAGCCGTCGAAAAACGTTGATTCGAGAAAACGCGTTTAAAGTTTGTGTGGGTTACATAAATAGATTTAAAAAAAAACTTTTTAATGTATTTCGAAAGTGTATTTATTAAGTGTAACAACTTTTATATTAATAACTATAATATAAACCTATCAAAAAAATGCATGAATATGGCCTTTTTTTAGCGTCTGAAGTGAGAAGACCCCTTAAGAGTCGTAATTTGTCGTCAAAAGTTCGATAACTTGGCTTGAAATTTTATCAGTATACGGAGATGTATTTTTATTTAATTGTAGACGAAAATCAGTTGATTGTTAAACATGCGGGTTCGTGAACGGAATACCTAAAAATGCTGAACGAGGGCTCTGTGATACATATCGCATTACGGTGAATGACTGATTGGGCTAGTTACAATCAAACGGAAAAAAAAGAAATCATATTAGATAGTACGAATTTTATTCTCGATATAAATCAATCCAGCAAAGAAAAAAATCGCCGCGCACAATAGTTTTACTATTAACCGCGTTATATATAGAATATGCATATGTACACACACTTCGTATATATGAATTTAGGTCATTTAGTGACCATCTTTATTCGTACAAAATCCATGGCTTGTCTTATACTTACCTCTGTACTTAAATTACGATATCGCAAATTGCAACAACAACAAAAGTTCAATATATTATAACTTCTGTAGCAAGAATAAACAAAATGAAAATAGCCCGAGCACGTTCGACTGGAAAAATAAATTCGATAAAGCACATCGAAAACGATAACTGGGAGCAAATAAAGACGCTCGACGGACTTCGTCGAGGTTATGAGAAGAAAAGAAAAACGTGTACGCTAATTGTAGAGGATTCGCGATATAAAAAAAACAGTAACGAGAAACGGCGAAATTTCCCATACAAAACATAGCGATTTTATTCTACAAATAATGGGATAATTTTGGTTGCTTGTTGCTTCATGTTGTTTATCTTTTTTTTTCTGTTGCTTTTCTCTGAAACCTTGAGACATTATTCTTATCTTTTTCTTTCTATCCGTGATACGTAATTCACGAGACGATTTTTCTCCCTTCCTCCATCTCTCCCTCTTTCACCCTCTCTCATGTCACTATTAGTGCACATGGGTTACATTTAATATAACAAATATTATAACACTCATTTTAACGCTGATGTGCACGAACACGAAAGTTTGAATGTTGAAACACGGGTTGTCTTGTAACGATCGAGCTTCGGCGAGGCGATGGTGCTTTTAAAAACGGTCTCTCCGTGACGAAACGAACTCGTTACGATGTCGCTGCTTCCGAATGATAAGAATGAAAAGTCATGTCACAATTCCCGTTGACCGAGCTGCTATCGTCGCCAACTCCTCGGCTCACCGTCCTCGTCCTCCTCTTCCTCGTTCTCTTCCAGCAGCAGAGCCTCAGTCGCGCCCTGGCGTCAACCGTGAACAACACGACAAACAAACAAACAAACAAAACAAACGACAACGATCATTCACAAGAGAGAAACGAGCTGGAGCGACGTTACTTTTGATTTAAAAAAAAAACGGCAAGGCGGAACAATTCGGAACACCTGAGCTAAAATTGAATATACGTTTTTTTACTTCAATTGTAATCAACGCGGACGGTAATGATGCCGTTGCAATTCTTATAACGACGGCAACTGATTCTCTCCCGAGGAAAGAAAAAGAAATAATAAAAAATAACAAAGAAAACAAAACTAAAAGAAAGCATCAACGTACAATTTTAAAGATGCCTGGATTTCCAGTGCTCGAGGGAAAAACATTGTCGAGTTATCGACTGCTGTTATTTGACACTGGCGATGCATTGAATGTTCGATGGTATCTTATTCGAGGCTATCGATACGACGAAATCTAAGATCCTTTCGAAGCGATTCAAACTTCTATATGTTCATTGGATTATATATTTTTCGTCGTCTTTCATTTGAATGCACTTGCGCAAAGAAAATATAGGCAACAGAATGGTAATGACATTTCGTGAATTCGGCAAAAACTCCCGTCAGCAGTTTTTTCTTCTTCTAGTGTTCCGAATCACCCGTCTTTACCGTATATTCCTATGTATGAATAAAAGCATATAAATATATGTATCTGCTTGTATATAGATATACGTATATATGTATATATATATATCATACTTCTACATCGACTTCCTCGTCGGCGTTCGGTGGCGCTTGCTCAGTACGGGGCGCGCTAGTGTTCAAATTACCGCCTAAACCACTACCGCCGCGATGTAAATGATGGCCCGATACCCACGTCACCGACAATAGCCTGTCCTGAAATGTACGGCCCTTGACTAACGCGACCTCCGCTTCTTTCCTCGACTTGAAATTTATCACGATCGATGGGGTCGCGTCGTCGACAATTTGATTCACTATTTCACCGTATTGCTGCAACGAGAAGCAAAAGAAAAATCGTTACGATGCGAAAAGTGGAGGCCCCGTTATATCGATTGGGGCCATTCGTAAAACACGCGACGTAAATTTTATAAATATTTGACCCCCCTCACCACTCTGTGACATTTCGTGAAGGGTGCCGGTGCCCTGCCGCTCCTGGAAATTACGTAATATGGAGCCCGCCCCCTTTCTGCTCTCGTTTTTTTTTTCAACAACAAGAAGCGAGTAAAACACAAAAAGCATTTTAATAGATTATTTCAGAACGAACAATTTATGTTTACTTTAAGTAAATATATACGTAATATATAAATACGTATAATTTATACGTAGTAGGAAATATATTGTTTATGTTACGTAACATCGATAATAAATAATTTGATAATTTTTTATCACGATGCACCTAGAATGCAATATGTTCCCAGGGATGCTTCAGGTGAGTCTCAATCGATATCAGAGAAGTTACAACTTTCTCGTAGTCGGAACTTTGGGTGGGCAGTACAGAACATTTGCAGCGTCTCAGCCTTTCCAGATTTAATATCACCCTTGTCCAGATTTAATATGCTTATAGCGTCGCGTGACTTGTGCTCGATCCCCCTCCCACCCCCCAGTGAGAAAGTGTGATGATTTTCCTACCCCCGCTGCGTCACGTGTTTTATGAATGGCTCCATTCATCAACGAGGACGATGGATTACGATTGGAATTGGAAGTTATTTGTGATTCGGCTGATGATGTTCGTAGGAATATGGGGGGGGGGGGGGGGGGATCCTTACCTGGAAATGAGCTAACACTTCGGTCTTCTCTTCCGTCTCGTAGCCGGATATGAGAAGGCTGGTGGGTCTGTGATCGACGGAAACGTGAGCGAAGCTCCCTCGGCCACGGCCTCGATACGAGACCGTGTGACTGCCACGAATGACGCGGGTGCTTTTGACGGTCCTTCCGAGGGTACTGGCATTGCCGGTACCGAGTCCCAACGCGGCCGCTTGAGCTCTCAGCTCGTTCAGCCTCTTCTGCAATTCACCGGCGTCTTGTCCCTCCTGTTGCGCCGTCATAAGATCCAATTCGGCGTCCAGGATCTCCTTTTGGGTTTGCTCGCGCGACTTGGGCTGGCTCTTCGTCGCGCCGGTCTGTCCATTCGTCGACAGATCCTTTCGCAATCCGTCGATCGACTGCTGCATCATTTTGATCGTAAGCATTATCGCCTCTTTTTGCTCGGGATTCTTCTCGGCTCTCTCGATGAGCGAGCGCATCTCGGCAAGCTGTTTGTCCAAGAGCTCTTGCTTGCGTTTCCGCAAATCGGCAGTTATTTTTATAGCTTCTTTCCTCTTCTCCTCCTGCTTCTTCTTGAGGCTCTCCTTCACCGCGAGCATCTCCTGGGTCTTTTTGATGGCGAGAACCTTGTCCTCGCGGGTCAAAGTCGTTTGGACCGGTGCGATGATCAACTTGGTAGATGCTGGCGTGAGGCTCTGGCCGAATTGATGATGTTGCTGTGCCTGTTGCTGCGGCGGCTGCTTCGATTGCGATTGTTCCTCGCTCGGACGACGAGTCGGCACGTATTCGTTGTCCTCCGGTTTTATGCTCAGCGAGGACATCGCCGTGCCCAACCGTTCCTTTATCGAGGGCCTGCAGCCCGGTGGGACATTCTCGATCGCCCCGCCCGACGCGTTATTCACGAGATTGTTGTGCCAGAGTACCTTGATAAATCTATTGTTCAACACAGCCTCGGTACTACGATAAGCGGCTTTCGCCTCGGTCGGCATTTGAAACGTAACCAGCGCCGCCTCCGGATCACCGCCAAAGTTCACTTGTATATTTACAATTTTACCAAACTTGGAGAAATGATTGTTCAACTGGGTTATATTGTTCATACTACGCGGTACTTTCTTCAATTCGAGGGAACAATTTGCCGGATTGTGAATGGTCCGTTGCTTCGGGCCCAGACGGTTGAAGTCGAACGCCTGCTTTCTCTTCAGTGGATTGTTCTGAGGATGCGTCATCTCGTTGGGATTCGAGTGAGGAATCACCGGGACACTGATCAATTCGCGCTGGCCGCGCCCGTAAATCCCGGGACCCGGCGGCGGATGCCGCCCCCAGGGTACACGGGGCTCCATACTCGGCGCGTCCGGATTGTACTCGGCGAAAGCACCTGTACACGATTCGAACTAGTTTTACAGACACTCGCGTTTCGTGGTTGACGCGACGTTATCGTTTTCCTTACGCGAAACGATCTTTTCTCATTCTCTTGTTATTAACGGGTTAGGTACTAGGGCTCTACTGCTAAAAAAGAATTGCTAAAAATTCTACTGCTAAAATTGTTCTGCTAAAAGCTCCAGTGCTAAAACTGGACTTCTAAATAGACTCTAGTGCTAAAAGCAGCACTGCTAAAGAGTCTCAACTGCTAAAACCCGAACAAACATATATCGGCATATTGAAAATGTTATGATTTTTCGTCAATAATGCAGCCCTAAGGTAAACTTTGGCGGTAGGTATTTCTAACTTTTGACGTTCCTGGTGTCACAGGAGTACAAACGAGGTGTCTACGGACGCATCCCGCCGAGTGCAGGACAATGGCGCCGATAGCAAGGTGAATTTTCTAAGAAAAATCCCAAAAAAATCGTCAAAAAACCGCGAAAAGTACAGTATAGCCTCCATCAGTGAGACTTATATGAGCCCTCTGTCAGAAGCAAGTTTTAGCAGTTCAGTTTTAGCAGCAGAGCTTTTAGCAGTACAGTTTTAGCAATGGAGCTTTTAGCAGTACAGTTTTAGCAGTACTTTTTCAGCAGTGCTTTTTTAGCCGTAGAGCCCGACCACGACAGGCTATATTTACCAAGGTGGGTCGAAAATTGCATTTTCCGAAAATATTTTCATTCGATAGTATCACCTTTTAGCTATATTCTCTAAAAATTCTCCAAAAATCTTCATCTGCCAGCGGTCAGCTTTTTGTTGATTTTCTGTATTATTTGGTGATTTTTTCTAAAGCTCTCAACATATGTACCTTTGTGTTTAAAAAAATGCGTTTCTTTTTGACCAACCGTTTCCCAGATTTTTTGTCTCAGAATTTGTTCTTTTTTTCGTGCCTCTAGGTGAGTATAGCCCCTTAAAACGTTACACTTGTCAATGTGCGACGTTAAAGTATCCCACACTTGTTACTCGAGAACGAATGAACGCTAAATCTTCATCGGTCCTAATATTTCTCAAAATTATCTGCGCGAAAGAAAAACCTGACGAGGCAATGATTTTCGCGATACGTGTAAATGAGTGTAAGCTGTACCCATGTTGGAGTGATGTTGATTTCGCAGATGAGGTGGTGGTAAGCTCGCTAGAGGGAGATGCGGCGGTGGCGCATTTCCGTTGTGCCCTGGCGGTGGCTCCGGGACGGCTGGTACTGGCACCGTGCCGGGTGCTTGTGCACCGTGAGGTCCGAAAGTAAGAACACGACTCAGGGCAACATCTTCGAGAACCAGAGGATCCGTACCGTGATCGTACGGGCACAAATCACCGCGCATGCAATAACCCTTCTCTGTAATTATCCCACCCCGCCAAACAAAAACATAATTAACAATATCAGCCAATCCGCAATTCCATTAACTCGATCCCGTTGATGTAACGCATGTGGCAATAGCGCAAAATAGAATGAAGCTCACCGTCGAAGTCACGACATCGTCTTTTAGGCTGAAAATTAGCGGTCTGATTGTTCGGAATATTCGAGGCTACAGCAACTACGCTCTGTATCGATTGACTAGTCGTTGAAAGCCTCATGTCAATGTCACCGTGATTGCTGTCCTGTGTCGGGGTACCGCCGGGGCTCGTATCGATACGATCGGGACGTGGAGGAATCTCGCCTGTTCGGTCGGTTCTGTCGATCTTCTTGCGATCCGATGACCTCGAGCGTGAACGGGATCTAAGTGGAGTTGGTGATCGATTACGAAAACGAGCTCTGTGATCACGAATCTCGGGACCGTCGCGGACCCGAGAACGCAAGGGTGACGTACTCCGACTTCTGGTACGTCTGAGGAAATGGAATCTCTTTTCAATTTTCTTCACGAGACTGAGCACGAACCTTCCGATGTATGGCTCGAGAATTTGAACAATTACTGAAACTCGTATATAGAAACAAAATGCTGTGCTTCTTCTATCGCGTGCGGTACAACACTCGAAACATGCAGACTGCTACTTTCAATCGACGACTGACATTGCGACGTATTTCACGGTAATCCAGACACTCTTTTTTTTATCTCTATGAGAATTTTCCCGGAAGAAGCAGGTATTTAGACTCGCTATGCTTTGCGTAACTTTATCGTCATTCCACTCCACAAATGTACTCGTTGACATTTACGAGAGGGAAGTTTGCCTCGTTGAAATGCAATGGAAATTGAGTTTTTTTTTAATCGTTTTAGTTAATCTCGGCGGATTTTGGCGACCAAAGTTGCTCAATGATTTTTTAAAGATACTTATTTAGAGATCTGCGAAAAAAGGTTCTGCGTAATAATAAAAATCAGAAAATGAGAATATAAAAATAAATTTTCCTTGCATTCCAACGATGCAAACTTCAGCACCATGGAAATTTGCGGTGGCTGGAGGACCATGAGTTACGTAATTCACCAGAATCGTGAACATATTGAATATCGTAATATTAGGCGTACGAATAAGTTCTCGGCCTGAGAATAAAAACAGCTGTATTGAATATTTGAACGGAACATTTTTCCTCGAGGTCTGGTATCATATAATACCATCTAGACGATTTTTTTCGGACCAACAGCTTAACGTAACGTCAAAATGTATATTGTGAGCACAGTGAGCAATATGCGTTGCAATGACGCATATACTAGACACTGTATGCTTTTCGCGTTCGAATTGAAAAAAAATACATCCGAGGCTAAGAAGATGATTTGTCAGGCATTGGGGGAAGATGCCCTATCCATCAGTACCATGAAGAAGTGGTTCCAATGGTTTCGGAGTGAAAGAGTTTCGACTTCGAGGATGGCAAGAGAGCAGGGCGACCAAAAAATGCGAAGATTAGGGTTTGGAGCAGTTGATGGACGAAGATCGTTGCCAAACGCAATCGGAGCTCGCTGCTACATTGGGAGTTACTTAACAAGACATTTCCAGCCGTTTAAAAACGCTCGGCACGAAACCGTCTCATACAGGCCTAGGTCATATTGCTGAATGACAATGCCACATAGCAAAAAGGACCAGAGACGCTTTAGATTCGTTGGGCTGGGAAGTTTTGCCAGCTTATTCACCAGACTTGGCTCTGTCGGATGTTCACTTGTTCCGATTGCTCCAACATCATTTGGCTGATAGACACTCCGAAATGTTCGATGAGGCCAAAAATTTCATTACCGACTTTATCGACTCAAAACCACCATCCTTTTATCGCTAAGGAATTCGCAATCTGCATGACAGGTCAGGGAAACGTGGGACAGCAAACTGAGATTACTTTCTCGATTAAAATGTACCTTGATTGTAAGTAGATTAATCATTATTTTTGTGAAAAAAGGCCGAGAACTTGTTTGTACACCTAATACTCAATTCACCAGATGAATGAAAGCTTTAAGGCGGCCATTCCATTTGACAGCTCCAAAAATGGAAAAAAATGTTTGCACAAATTGCAAATAATGTGTGCGTGTTATATGGACCCGGCATAGCAGTTAACATGGTGAGTTAACATTTTTTTTGTGTAAATCGTACTTGAACTTTTGAAAACGTTTTTCTCAAAACTGTATTTTTCAAATTGGCTTCCATGATATCTCAATAACTATTGAACGAATTTCGCTCCAATTTTTAGGGCACAGTCATCATAGTTCTCACCCGAACTATAAGATTCCTGATATCTGCCATAGTTTTTTTTAGGCTGGAATAGTCGGAAAAAAATTCGAAACTTGGAACATAATTTTTTAAACCGTGCCAAAAATTCATTTGTCGATATTTTTACTTTACTCTAGTTCCGGCGACAGCCTCAGGTCTACAAAATAAAATGCCATTTGATTTTTTAATTTCAGATTAGCAACACCTCCGGAATCATGGACAGCGGTCAATTAACTTTTTGTACACACGAGTGTCTTCCGAACGGTGTAAACTCGATTCAACTCGTTATTTTTATTCGATAAAATTCTGAGAGATTGTAAAAATGTTAACAAATGTGTGGTAAAAGTTCAAAGATAGTGTGTTCCAATGGTTCTTCAAAAAAAAAATTCTAAAACAAGCGCAAGAAAATAGCTGCCACATGGGATGACCTCGTTAAATATCGCACTACATATACTCGAGAAAAAAAAGATGTTCGGAAATAACGTAAAAGTGTGCTGGAGAATAATTTTGGATACATGTACCATGTCAAAAGAGAATTTCCATACGAGTTTCCATATTTTGCCGCAATATTCTTTTGTCCATACTTTTCAATTCGAACTCATTTTCAACCGAAGACTATTGATCTGTACGTTCGCTAAACCGAGCAAGGCTCACTTGACACGCCATGCATCCGTAATTTTTTCGGGCCTAATCGAAGTGTCTTGAGTGCATTGTAAGCTTTCTAACAGTTCAAACCTTCGCTCGTGGCGTCGAGCGTTCGAAGGGGGAGATTTGTTCCTCCACGGACGACTCCTGTCCCGTTCACGATCCCGACGTATGTGTTCCCGACTTCTCGACCTTCGACGATCTCGCTCCCACGATCTTGAACGGGACCGCGACCGCGTTCTCGATCTCATTCGACCACTGACGGGGAAGAATAAATTATCGTAGAGAAAAAATAGCCGATAATGTCAAAAGCCATACTACAAAAAAGAAAGGAATGCAATGCAAGTCTGAGCCTATTGACAAAATGATAATACCAACGAAAAGAAACGTATATATGGAAAGTCAATGTTTGGCGATGAAAAATGTGTAATTGTATTTTTGGTTGCCCAGTTCACCGGCTTCGTGGTCGTTTCTCCTTGTCTTTGTCGTCCTTCTCCGAGTCGGATTTTCGCCCTTCGCGTTTCATAGGGAGTAGCGTCGCGGCTGAGCCGTTAACTTGAACGATCGTAGGCGGCACGACGGTCAGCGGCGGGGCGATCGGCATCATCGGCATCGGTGGAATCGTCGGCATCGGAGGCATCGTCGTCTCAATCATGTTCTCTCCGGGCAGAGTCATCGTCGCCACGGGAACGACTCCGGTGGGCGGTGTCTCGCTGCCCCCGAGCTCTGGCTTCGCCGACGCCGGTAGAACGTACTCCTGGGTCTCCAGTGTTTTGAACAGGAGCTCAACGAAATTCTTCGTTTCTGCGGTTCGCGAAAACAAGTCGCAACAATTCAAATACGAGGATCCGCGATAAAGTGCAAAGACGGCGCGTATTGAGAAATTACTGGATAACACGGGGGTTATTAATGAACGGGCGAACATATCGAAGGCGCGTTACGAGATGTTTCATGAGGCTGAAGTTATTGTCTCGAAGTATGCATCGTTGGTATGCAATGAACGTTTTAAAAATTATTTTTATTTTTTTAGAAAATCCTTTTTTGCCGATTTTCAATTCTAGATCTCCAAATAAGCGACTCAAAAAATGACTGAGGGTCTTTTGTAACGAACATCTGCCGAAAGAAATTCGAGCAATGAAAAATATTTTTTTGCGTTCCAACGATGCCAACTTCAATCTCATCCGAAGTTTGCATTGTTGAAATGCAAGGAAAATTAATACAGTCGAACCTCGATATAACGAAATCCTCGATATAAAGAAGATTTGTTCATTCCCTTCCGATAGACACCCACAACCTTTATACAACAACATAATAATATACATTGTGCCCTAATTGATAATTGCTTGTAAAAATGGCTCTAATTTGAACCTTTCTTTCTTTAAAAAATGTCCCTATATTTATACCACTATTTCTCTTCTTTTTGAACAACATTTTAAACAACATGATCTCGATGTAACGAAAATTCGAAATAACGAACTTTCCTAGAGATTCGTTATTTCGAGGTTCGACTGTATTTCCGAACCACTTGAATTTATCGTGGCGAATTTTGCCTGCGAAAGTTCTCAACCATTTTTTAAGAGATTCATTTCGAGATCTAGAATACAAATCTGCAAAAAAAAGGTTTTGTATAATAATAAACATAAGGATATAAAAAAGAACTTCTCATAAAAGACAATTCTCATTGCATTCCAGCAATGCAAATATCAATCTCGTCCAAAGTTTACGTATTTGGAATGCAACGAAAATTAATAATTTGCAATCACTTCAATCACTCTCTCAGATTTTGCCTACAAAAATTCTCAAATATTTTCGAAGAGATTTATTTCGAGATCTAGAATATAAATCTGCAAAACAAAAGTTTCGTATAATAATAAAAATAAGGAAATGAAAAAGAACTTTTCATAAAAGACCATTTTCATTGTACTCCACCAATGCATACTTCAATCCCATCCGAAGTTTGAGTTGTTAGAGCACAATGAAAATGAATATTTTCAAATTGCTTTAATTCCTCATGACAGATTTTGCGCGCAAAAATCCGCATTCATTTGATCAGAGATTTATTTCGTGATCTGGAATATAACTCTGCAAAAAAAGCTTTCGTACACTGAAAATAAGGGAATAAAAAACAACTTGTCTCAACAGAGAATTCCCGTTGCTTTCCAACAACCCAAACTGTGACACTGCGATGTTACTCCGGCTACTCTTATCTAACGATTCTCTAAGATCGTCGACGAGGTACCTTGCTGCAAAAACACGTCCAGCTGTTCTACCATTCCGACGCGCAGTTCCTCCAGAGTTTTGTCTTTCTTGACAAGAGCGTACACATATTTGGCCAGCGCAGCAGGATCCGCGTCGCATCTGTAAGCAGAAATGAATGCTTCGTCGATTGCGATTCGTGCGCCGGTTCTGTGGCTTCCGAAACATAAGATCGGAGCCAATGTATTCTACGTTGGATGATGGGTAAAGAGGGAATCTTGAGTCATTGAAAATACGATGTTATTCCCAACGATCCGATAACCGAATTTCTCCAAGTTTCGACAAACAGGTCCCCGAACGTAGAAGAGCGCGCGCGCGCGCGCGTGTGTGTGTCATGAAAATTGGAGGAATAAACATGGTAGATATTGCGGGACATAAGCGAGGCCGGCTCGAAGGGAGGCCTCGATCGTCACAAGCAAGGGAATTACCACACGCGGAGAAAAGCTCACGAGGGCACATGTACATCCATCTACACATTATCTGTAACCGCGAGCGGTGAAAAAACGTCTTTCACACACACGCGCACACGCGCGGGGAGGACACACGCTCACAAACAGCGAGGGAGTTTGTACAATAGGGCAAAGCTGGCCTACTTACAGAGGCCCCAAAACGGCTGTGAGCCACGCCTTGAATTGATCAGGATTTTCTATAATCATTTTCTTCTCGCACACTGTGTGATGCACATGAAAAATGTTTATTCGGCTCCGCGATTATCACGTATTACGAACGTTGGAATATAAGTACTCTCTTAAGTTGAGACAGTCGCCATTCTGAAATATCCCACCACACTACCACACACTATGTTCAACGTGAGTCGGCGGCGGGGGGGCCTCGCACGAGATGGGTAATATCGCTTCGAAATTGTGCCGCCCGCGGCGCCACCGGGTGGCAAACTTCGGAGGCAGCGTCAACCGGAAATACCGGGAGTTGGCAACACTTTCGAAGTCTCTTGCTGGAACGGCGCTCTCCTGTGGCGGTCTATTACAAAGTGTTAAGGGATCTTCTCACTTCAGACACTAAAAAAAGGCTATTTTCATGAATTTTTTTGATAGCTTTATATTATAGTTATTGATATAAAAGTTGTTACACTTAATAAATACACTTTCGAAATACATTTAAAGTTTTTATTTATTTATATAAGTCACTATTTATAGACGAAAGTGGTAGGTAAAAAAATGTCTAAACATGTCAAAGAAAAAACATTTTTTTACTTTGTACAATATTGTGTATAAGCAGAACTAGAATCAAGAAAATGTGAAAAATAAAATAAAAAAAAGCGATCGCAGATGAAGTTTAGTTTTTTACCAAACATTTTTGCAGTTTTTTGTTCATAAAAACAAAAAGTTTGAATATTTTTGGACAATTCTAGTTCAACTCATGAAGACGTTTGTTACACACGTACCTGCCAAATTTCACAACGATTGGTCATCTAGGACGTGTAGGAGCACTTCCGAAAACTTGGAAAACGTGGTTTCGAGAAAAACGCGTTTAAAGTTAAACCGAAGTGTATGTGCGAATAAAATGAAAAGTTTCATACTTACGCCTAATCTGGTATGCCAGGACCATAGAGTACACCTTCCTCTTCTTTAAAACTCTTTCCGATGCAGCAAAAACAAATTACTTTTTTAGCCCTACGAAGTAGAAACCTCCCTTAACAATGATAAGGATAATACTGGTGACAAAAATCGGCAGCAAAGTACAGACACACGAGAGAAAAATCAATAAAAACCTATGCCACAGGAAAACTCGAAAAAACGAATTTTAAATACTTTTTTCATGAAAACTAAAGAAGATCGCAGAACTTTAGATCTTCCTTTTAGACGTTACGTCGGGCCACCATGAATATACACAAAATGCAAAAAGACATTTTGTGGAATACATCTTTAAGGGCATACATCTGGTTGTAATTTTTGTAAATATCGATTTTCGACGGATTCTTATAATGTAACATTACAAAAATATTTTCTGAATCTTCCAAGTCGATCCGTCGTAAATTGACGGAGTTATGGGTGTTTATAGGTAGGTTTCGCAACCCGGAGAAGTTTAACGGGGTCCATACATTTAAGACACTAACGTGATAAACCCTGATTTTAAGAATTTTTAACATTTTTAAGGGTGTTTAATAAACTATGAAATAATACAAAAATATTTTTCTGTTTCAAAATTGTTAATTAAAAAAATATATAGCTACGTGTGTTTACGCTGCGCCGTTGGTATCATGAGTTTGTGTACACGCTGGCATCTCCAAAATTTATCTGAAACAAACCGGATAAATGTTTTCATCATTTTCATATACAAAAGTCGTCGATCAACTTAAAAAATCAGACAAAATTATAAAACTCGACAAATTGTGCAAGTTTGAAATGAAACTAATGATTTTTACGAAAAAGTTTCGACTTTATGCAACATTTATTGTTTAATTTCATTTTCTTATGATTTATTTAAGTCCATCGACGATGGTTGGTTATTATGTAATTAAGACACCTTGGAAGAAGTCAATTGATGGAATAGAATTTTTTAATCGTCCACACAAATTTCAAAAACGTACTTTGAAAAAAGCTTATTTAAAGTTTTCGGTAGAGAAAAGATGTAGTTATTGAAAACTTACCGCAGTCGGAGATTAATCTGCTATACCAGGCCCATACAGCAACCCCTCCTCTTCCTCGTGTAAATCATTTTGCTCAAGGGACAAACCGTTGAAGGGCTCCTACTGTGCGCCGTATACCTGCTGTGGCGCTGTCGTTCCTTTTACCTATAACTACCGAAATACTTCGAATAGAGCTATACAACTTCAGGAATAGATTCTCCAAGAGTTCCACTACAGATGTGGGCGAAAAAATCGATAATTTTGACAATATAAATGTACGTCTCCCGTTAAGGCGTTTTTCTCAAAATTACTTTTCCAAAATCGGTAACTACCATATCTAAAAAATCATTGTGCCGATCAACTCCACATTTTACAAGCTTCCTTAACATATCAAAAAGCAGTGCTTTTGAACGAATTTTTTTTTTCGAAGCATATATTTTCTTTATGAACAAAAGTTGGGCGTTTTTTTCACCAAAAATCGATTCTTTCGCTGTGGACAGCGGCCATTTTTTCAAAAATCATACTTTTATCAAATCGTTCGTCCAAGCACCAGATAATTTCAGGCAAAAACTACATGCCTTTTTTCTATTTCGGATTATTTGTTTCCGAGCAGCAGTGACATGAACATTATAAAATACAAAAATGGTAAAAGATACTTAACACCGCACGTTTTAATGTACTTTTTTTAAAATTTCAACCTGCACACTTTCACCCAAAAAAAAATTCACAAAAAATCCTTCTTTCCGGCGCTTACATCAATTGAAAATGAAACGTATATTTTTTTTCACCGTTACCAGCGTTATTGAAAATATTAAATAGATCATATTAACAATCTTTGCTCTACAAATATAATGAGGATGCACAGATAAAAGTTGCAAGGTGAGAGACGCGTCTTTTCCAATCTATGGTTTTATTTTTCCTTTATTGTTTTTACATTACGCTGATAATGATAATAATAATAATAATAATAATAATAATAATAATAATAATAGCGAATAATGAAAAATAACAATTTGTTCCTCGCCTAGATATGGCATGATGCCGCATGCAGCGCGCCTCCCTGCCATTTGCTGGGGGGTCCACCCTCATTGGCATAACTCTTCAACTTTTCCTCATCCCTTTTCTTCAAGTAACGTAGTCACATAGTTCTCCTTGTTTGTTTTTTTTACACTTAACTCTGTGACCTTCTATACACGTATTACTACAACTAAACACATAATATTTATCGAAAGGGCAGGGGGGGGGGGGTGCTTTAAAAAACGGGACTGATGCGTAACGGGCCAAGAGATTACGTATACTACGCCTCATTCTTTTTCGTACACAAATAAACTTTCACTTTCGGCGTTTCGGAAGCGCTATCGACTAACGTCCGTTAATCATGTTCGTTTGTGAGAACGAAGGAACCGAAAAAAAGGTCATGCGCAGGCAAATAGCTTGAAAAAGTGTCTCTTATTGAATTGCAATCGCGTTAATTTGTTTGATCATCGAAGCGATTGGTTGAAAGTTCCTTGTTTCATCACTATGGCGAATCATTAATCTAGCGATGTTCGACGGGCGACGGAGAAAAAAAATTTCGAACCATCGTTGAGGAGGGTTTATTCTATATAAGATGTACAAGATAAATGATATATATACACATACATATACATATATATATCATTTGAAAAAAAAAACGCGCGTTCCGAAGCATGCTCGGGTATAATAAAAATGTGAATGGTGGCACAAAAAGGCGGGAAGGGCTTCGTAAGGGCCGATTTAAAAATGCTACAAAAATAATTTAATCTTACAAAAATCGCTTTCCTGCTCGGATCTCTTGCGACCCGAAGTGTTTTTCTCTTTCTGCCTCCTTCTCTATTCCTTGAGTACCTCAGTTTGCAGAATGAAGTCGCAAAGGGGTATTACGATAGGTACGAACGTAAACGCATAGAGGTTGCATTTATGGAATAAGTTGATTTCAGTCAGTGTGATAAAAGCCATTGGCGTGTTGAATCTGTCGCGAGCCGAAGTTTTCTTTTTATTTTTTTTTCAATTTCTACTATACTTTGAGTACCTCAGTTTGCAGAGTGAAGTAAAAAAGGCTTCGATAGTAGGTAGGAGGAAACTAAACGCATTCACAGATTAAGTTAAGTTCAGTCAGTGTCATTAGAGCCATTGGCGTGTCTCAAATGTTGTTTTCGTTCCGCTTATTCACCCCCCCCCCCCCCCCCCCCCGATTGATCGTGCAATATTCAACGTATTCGTTACACCCAAAGTTCGCGGGAAAGAAAATTCGATTATCCCTCGTGTGTTCCAATGTCCGGCGCGTCTAAAAAAAAGCGCCATGCTGCGTCGAACATTGAAAAATAAATTAAAAATGATAAATGTCGTTTTTTTGCGTGTTCGTTCTAAAATATTCAACAAGTTTTCCATGATAGTTTTGAATGTTTTATTCGAAAGAAAAAGAGAAACGAAATGGAAGATGACAAACGTATCTAAGTATTAAGCAACAATTGATAAATACCTTTGAAGCAAGGAGAGAACACATAAATTAGTTCGCAATACGCATGCATAAAAAAACGTAAATGTTCATGCACGCCTGCGATCGTTGAACAATGAATTGTTGGTGTTTTTTTTTCCTCGTCTTTTCATTGCAAAATCACCGCGCGCGCGCGCGCGCGGTAACACGGGAGAAAGAAAGTCAACTTCGAAAGGTCGTTGATCGGTGGAGCTCGCGTGCAGAAAGGTAGAGAGGAATCGCAGTGAAACGATAAGACGAGAGATTCAAAGCGTAAGCGGAATTTTACTGGTCACTTTGCCATTATCGACGCGTTTCAGCTTGGATAGACCGCGTTTTTTTTTTATATATCTTTCTAAGTATAGAAAAGTCATCAATTCCGCAAACGAAATAATTAACGAAAAAACATAATATCTATGAGAAACTTCGGGCTCGTTATAAAAACCCTTCGAGGGGGTCAGAGTTATTCGTATACCAATCTGTCCGCGAAAGCGTACATACAATATATATATACACACACACACATATATATATATATATCTGCTTTTTAAATGTTTTGCCCGAACTGAAAATTCGCATCAAGAGATCATAAAGTCTCCTCGCAAGCATGATCCTGCGATTATTCTAAGTAGAAGGGGAAAGAAAAAGGAAAATCGACCCGTTATCAATTGCGACTTCATTCTGCACACACACGCCTGATTTTTCGTACTTCTCTAGTTGTTTTTCTTGCTCATTCGTTCTCACCAACTATCGCTTCGTTTTTTTTTTTTCTTATCAACTTCTCACTTACGACCTAGAGTTAATTGGATATCACAATATCAAGGCACCTGCGGGGTACCGCACCACCTCCTTCTCACACTACCTCCTCCGACGTCTCGCCTCTCCTGTTTCATTTTATTCCTTTTTTTTTTCATCACGAGCACGGTTTCCATGTCGAGAAGAATCTGCGTCTAAGTTCAAAAGTTTGTTGTGCTATTGCTACGATTAACTTTTTTTCCTATGGCACGCGATGAAGTTCTCGTCGGCGTTGGCCTCAGCCTGTAGCCGCCCGGTGACATCGAGTTGTTCATGACGGTCATGTTCGGCGCTATCGTCTTCAAACACTTGGCTGCCTCCTGTAACTGCTTCGAGAGTATCTCGTTCTTCAGCTTCTCCGCGTTCAGTTCGCGGCGAAGCTGCGCTTTCGTTTTGTTCCCGAAAGGGCATAATACGCGATGCTGTATCAGACAAACGGCCGAGGGCCTCGTCTCGGGATTCGGATCGGTCATCAGCTGCAACGAGAACACAACGGGGCATTCAGTTTCATCCGGATGACCAATGAGATAGAGACTCGCACGGTGATGAAAAACGAATGATTTGAGGCGTTAGGCTACTGTGAAGATTCTAAGAATCACGTTCGCCGCTTGAGGCAACGCAGATTCGAGAGGAAGACCCAACACGGGGCGCAGAAATCGCAGGTTGAAGGTTAAGGGGAGGGTAGGGATTTGCACTTTTGAAAAATCGATTTTTTTTTGTCTTTTCTTATAGTTAAACATTTCAAGAATATAATCCCAAAATTTCAAGACAATCAGAGCAAAACACTCGAAGTTATTGACTATTTAGTCCCGCTCCTCTAACACTGTAGCTCCGACTTCTCTACGCTACAAACGCGTTTTTCTCGAAACCACTTTTTCAAAGTCCGTGTTCACTGCAATTTGAAAACTACATGACCGATTTAGTTCAAACTTGGTACACACTTTTTGCATATAAAATACCTCCCCCCAACGGTTAGTTTGAGATTTTTTCTTACATTGAGGGGTTTTTTCACCCCCAAGATGGCGGAATTTTTCGCGAAAACTAGCACTTTTCACTGTACATGACCACCAAAAATTTAGAAGTGAAAAAAAAAAATTATCAAAGACCGTTAGGGGAGGATTTGATGATACTTTGACTAAATTTTAATGGTACTTGATTTCAGATAATTTCTAGCGGAGATACAGTGAACACCGCAGATCGTGTTTTTCCAAAGGCGTTCGTGGAAAAGCTTTGTCACCGGCTTGTTTGTGGATATTTTCGCGTACAAATTTCACGAAATGTTCTTGAAATGACACTTAACAATGTACAAAAGGTTTCAATAAATTTTCCTCTATCCATATAGAAACCCCTCTACCCTCCCCTTAACTTACGATTACGGGGATAGAACTGCTGGAAACTATGTTTTTCAAAAGGGCATACACGACTTCTCGACATCTGATGAACGGATTGACTTGAAATTCAGTACACTTATTCAGTGTAATAGTAGTTTAGTCTTGAACTACGTTTTTCGTACGGGATAACACCACTAGGATTTTGGAAAAATCGTTTTCTGTTTGGCTTAAAAAATACTCTGGAGTCATAAAAACAATACGCAATTGGTCCTGTAGCGATTTTTTTAAACGGGCTATACCAGTGTGACACTTTCAAAAATTCGATTTTTTTTTGCCTTTTCCGACAGTTTATACTTTCAAGAATATCCTGTAAAAATTTCAAGGCCGTATCTCTAATCATTTTATCTTGCAAAAATCGATGGTTAAATCTTTAAACGCGTTTTTTGCGAAATGAGATTTTTCAAATTTGCTGACATTGCAACTCGAAGAGCAATTATCCGATTGACTTGAAATTTGAACTGAGTACTCTTGAATATATTTACTCTACAATGACGTAGGACATTTTTGATTGGATGAAAAATGACGAATTGGCATTGAAAAAAACGATCATTTTATAGGCAAGAAAACAGACTTTTTTCTCATAACTACGCCATTTTGTTAGATTTTGATATTTTTCGAAAATCCTACGTCATTGTACAGGAAATACCTTCTAGTCTAACGACATTTTTTCCTTTTTCGGTTTCAGCTACTCAATCGGCCGGAATCATGTCAGCAGTGGAGGAACTTATTTTTTGGCGCCTCCGAAGGCAGCGCATAAGTCATTTGGATCTCAATATTTTTCTATGAAAAAATTACCTAATGTAGGTCAAATATAGCCAAATATATTCTTAATTTTCCGAAACATTTGAGTACTTTTCTTCCAAAAAATTCCCGAAAATCACCCAAATTACCAGCGTTCGCACTGACATAGCCCCTTAAACAAGAAGATTGTACTTTCGTGCGGATAAGATTTAAAAAAAGTTGTTACGAGGACTTCAGTTCGATAAAGGGCCGAGCGTGGTAGGCGTAATGAAAAAGTCGAGCGTCGATTATTCGAAGTGACGCGCTGTGTACTCACTTTGAGTAGATCGTTGAGGTCACGACTGTAGTGCGGCAATTCTTTGAGATTGCCGTTTCTGATGGCGTGCCATTCGGGACCATTTTTGGGCAAGGGACCACCGCCCGCTGCCTCGTATACCGTCAAGCCAAGAGCGAATATGTCGCCTTTGGTGAGATGCGTGTAATCCTCGTGGAGTATTTCCGTCGGTAAATATCTGCAGTCACCCTCCTCGACCTGGGGATTGCTTATCGACGTGACGTGGCCCAAATCGCCGATTTTATACGTGATTTCTTCCTCGACGGTCTCCTCCTCGTCGAAACCATCGTCCGCAGAGTCGTAGTTGACCGCGAGCAATCTCTTCTCTTTGGAGATGAATATGTTGCCCGGCTTGATGTCCATGTGTACCAATTGCATGCTGTGGACGTATCTCAAGCCCTCGGCGACGTGAAGCATCAATTGCCGGAGTCCGGCCTCGGTGAAGCGGCGATTCTCCCTCTGCATGTCCGCGATCGCGTCGGCCAAACTTCCACCGTTGCAATACTCGTTCTGTATTATCATGTGATTGTCCTCCGCCCAGGCGGAGTAATAACGGACAACGTGCTGATGCTTGCCGAGGACCGCGTGGGCGTAAACCTCGTTAAGGGCATTCTTCTCGTTCACACTACCAGCGACTGGCTTTATACTCTTTTTTATCGCGTACACGCAACCGTCCAAACGATTAATGCACTTGTACACGGAGCCGAATTCACCGGTACCTATTAGACCGATCTCGTGGAATTCCTGATGATAACGGGGTATATTGGACTCCTGAAGGGCTACTCGCTTCGTTGGTTGTTCTACCTCGTTGTCCGAATCCTCCGAGTCCACAAAATCGAACTTCGGTATTCGAATGTCCGGGGAACTGTGCGATAACAAAGAAAGATTTTTTTTTCCCTCTTTAGAAAAGATTCTTCGCCATGGGAAATTTTTTGAAGAACGCATTTACAAAGCGATTAATTGGTCAGTAGTAATGTCAAAATGTTTTCGTTTTATCACTGTAAGCAATGGATAAATGTTCTATTAAAAATAAAGAAATCAAACGAGTATTGAAGTTTTGCGGGATTTGAAAGACTTTGACAATTTTGTGTGAACATAATGTGCGGAAAGAAGCATCCTGTGAAAATAACGTTAATGGCAATAATCGTTCCTCTGTAATTATTCGTGCATTTTCATGGTTCAAAGTAATGATCGTTTTTTGGGGACAAAGCATTTACCTGTTGAGACTTCGTTTTGATCGACTTCTCTTCCTCGCGGCTAGCAACATTCCGTTGGGTGTAAAGGGATTAACATTGGCGGCGGGCTTGTCCAATGTATTTTGAAAACAGGAAGCGACGGGCCGCGGCTTGTCTACGGCGAAGAGTCTCGTACACTTTGACGGGACTGGTGTGTGCATGGCACTTTTTTCCATCAAAGTTTTCGGCGTTGCTGGCGAGTCGAAGAGCCTGAGGGCTCTGACCCTATTGTAGGGAGGACTGGACGCCATTGATATTCTCGAATGGGGCGTTCCTTCTCTCACGGGAATTCTCATTCCTGTGGGACCTGAGGAACAAAAAAATTTCTCGTTCGCATATACGCGGCAATTGCAGATTTCACGACCGACGGTGATGTACAATTGTTACTCTCTTAACAATTGTTCTTTGCTCTCTCTTTTCTTTTCTTTCGTAACAATGCCTGATGATCAAATATCTTCCATTTTTCTATAGACTTTTCTAGGAGCACCTACAACACATACAGATTTCAACATCGGAACAAATGAATGCAACAGCATCAATGGCGTGTATAAAATTCAATTTTTCCATGCCCAAATGCACCCTAAGGAAATCTCATTGTCCGTGAACTCCAACAGCTAGTAACGATGCTGAAAACAGTGCAAAAATCGCCTTGTGTTCTATACGCATGTAGACGTGAATCTTACAATGCCCTGACACCACCTGCCTAGACAAAGTAATACTTGACCACAGTCCTCGAATCGTAACATGCACGTTTTTCTTCAACGTCTACCGGTTATTCGACTGCTAACACTGATGGATACACGACTGTGCAATTAGCCGAAACTGCGGCGGCTTCGATCGATCGTCAACTATGAATCAGTAGCATCGAGCGGTGAAAGATTGACCTGTGATACGTATATCAATCTTCCAATACTCAAAGTCCGTTTCGCTCACGTCGCTGTAATGTTTATACACAATTTTTATTCTTCGTGATACATGTTTGGTTCGAAAAATACTCAAGAGTGCATATTTTTCATTTGCATTGACAAACAGATGGTGTTGGAGTTTGCATACTTGGAGTGCAACGAAAATCCGTCTTTTTGCAATATATTTTTTATTTTTTCATTGAGGAATGGAAAAATTGGAGCTTTTTATTTATTAATCAAGAGGTGAAAATATTGAGAATTTAAAAATTAATTTATAAGGGAATGAAAAAATTGGGTATTTTTTCATCTATCTGTTCAATAACAACCCGTGAAAAGATGTCAAAATGGCTATGGATCAGTGCAAACATGCCAAACTATATATGTAGAAAAATCGAGGAGCAGAAGGGTGAAAATACAGGCCTGGAAAAGAGCGACAAAATACCTGATAGAAATAATCAAGACGGAAGAAGGAAAGTGGCTAAAGGTGTGCCTAAGAGAAGAAGAGGAATTATCAACGGAAAACCGTAAAGGTGGGCAGAAAAGACTTTGCCAAAGCTATGTGGACAATGGGAGAAGGAGGACTATGGCAGGCAATAAAAATCGAGGATGTGGGAGGGAAAGAATCAAAAGTTGGAAGGGGCATAAAAATCAAATGGAGCAGGGAATCCAAAACGATTGATACAGGATTAACAAATCAACATATTGCAAACAATATGGGAGCAGAAAAGGGAATGCAGAAGCGGAAAAATACTGAGAAATGAAGGAGCTCAGTGGAAAAACGAAGGATTTATGGGCAAGTATGAGGAGCAGAAATGTAGGGAAAAAAGGTAATAAGGGATACAAAGAGAAGCTGCTGGATGTGTAGGAAAGTGGAGAAGAGCTTGGAATACATTTGTGGCTGCGAAATGGCGGAAGTAGTGAGAAAACGAAGAAATGCTGGAATACAAAGGGGTGGATTAACTAAGAATAAAACTAGAGGAACTGAATTCGCAGTGTTAATAAAAACAGGTAGCACTAAAAGAAGGAAATACCAGTAGATAATTTGTAAGAATAAATGTAAAGAAGAAAATGTGAGGGGGGGGCTTAAATTTATTTATTCAAAACTAAAAGAAAGAGGCTTTTTAAATTAATTAAGAATTTTCTCAGGATTTTGCAATTTCTTAATCCTTAATTTTCTTATTTTTATTGATTTATTGAAAAATGGAAAAATATTATATTTTGTCATATTTTTATAAATAAATAAAGAATGAATAAAAGGTTACTGAAGGAAATATTTATTTATTAAAAAAACAAAATCCTTATTTTTTCTATTTATTCATTTGATTTTATTTTCTCATTCTTCATTTATTTTTCATTGTTATCCTAATTCTTAATTTCTTGATAAATGAACTAACAAGGGAATAAAAGAAGGATTTCCGTTGTGTTTTAACGATGCAAACTTCAACAACATAAAAAAAGGTCCAGCGAAACTGATATTCAAGGAAAATTAGTCCAACGGTGAGATAAATTTGTTGAACTTGTTGGTTAGTAGGATTAGTTGTTCGAGCAGATTCCATGTGTGGATTCCAGCGAGCACCCGACACAAAACAATCGGTCCAATAATTTTCCGTTCATCCATTGTTTTGTGCCGTTCCGCCATGCATCGGGCGTCCACCGAGTACACCTCGGCAGTCCACCGCTCCTTCGACAACGATTAGTACGAGAAGACATAGTGATTAGTAGAAGAAAGATCGATCGTAGTAACGAAGAGAAAAGACCATATCAGACCGAATTCTTGAAAAATTATACCATTTCGATGTTCCGTCGGTCGTGCGATACTTTATCGCCGATAATCTTCAAGATGAGCGGGACAAAGATACAGGGCGCAGTATTGTTTCTCGAATAAACATTACTGTTCGCGTTTCTCGCCATTTTTACGAGGAAAACGAGCAACGAAAAAAAAAATAAGCAAACAGGAAGCAACGACAAAACAGCAATACGACAACGAGATTACGAGGATGGAATACGACCGGCGAGTTCGAGCGTCCCGAAAAAAGAATCAACGAAATTCGAAAGGGGAAAAATTGAAGACGATAACCGAATCCGGAGTCTACTCTAGAACGTAGGAGAAACAAAAAAACTAGCGACGAAGAAAAATCCGAGATGCGTACGCCGAGAGTACTTTCTACGAGGAACCGATGCAACGAAACGCTAAATCACGATGTTTTCCTTTTTTCCCTCGAACGTAGAACTGACGTTTTTTTCTTTCTTTCTTTTCATCTCTTTTGAAAACAGAACGAAATGTTCGTGGGAAAGACGCTAACCTGTCAGGGTGACGTTAGGAGTCGCGTTGTTATTAACTGGCTGATTAGTTTCACTGTCACTGCAATCCATAGCGTTACTGAACAACAATTTTCTCGGTTGTGGCAGGGGCGGTGAGCAGGCAAAATCTTCAGCTGATGAATCCAGGGCATCCTCAACATCGCATCCCGAGCTGTTCGTTCGACAACTGATGTTCAATTCCTCGTCCTCGATATCGTAAGCGTCGAAATTCAACTTCTGTGCAACATCCATGTCTCGCTTGGCGTTGACCTAACCATAGAACGTCTATGGCTTCCCTCGTAGCGTTCTCGCTGACTACCAAAGTAACGCGTGCACGTATCACTTCTCGCCCACTGACTCTCTCTCAATCTCAACGTGCTCGAGGAACACTCGGAATTATCGGATTAAGTTTGTCAATTAAAGGAGTTTGAGGGGGAAAACACGTTCATTCAAATACACACAATCGTTTCACGTTGTAACCACGCTCTATATGTACGTTCGTTATAGCGGGTGGGCCCCCCCAGTGTACCATGGGAGCAAGCTCTTCGACGAATCGCAGCGACTCTTACAAACGCAAAATCACTGTCCCATCTGCAATCCCCTATCCCATTGGCCCGCCGGACAAACCTTTTCAAAATGGCCGCCCAAGCGGCGTCCCCTACCACCGCGTTTTTACGCTTTTCGGGGCATCTTACGACTCCCTTTCTTCCTCCCCACCCTCAAGGACTTCCAGTCGTTTCACGAACGACCATCAATTATTATTATTGTATCTTTGTTCTCGGGAAGGGAAAAAAAATTCTTCGTCTTTCCATCAGGAAACTCGAACCGAGGTCAAATTCTTCAGCGGGCTTTCTAACATTTTTATGTATAATCTTATCGACGCGTTTTCTATTTCTCCATTCGTACCATCCTCCGAGATTTCCTTTCTCTCATTCCCCGTACTACTCAATAAAGCAGCCACGAGGTTTTCGGATATTTCATTTTACCGAGCGTCATTTAGACTTTTACTAGCTTTACGCGTAACCTGGATAATCCGCTATTACAAACGCGCCCCATGCAAATCTTCAGGATTATCCAATGGTAAAAGTGAGCCTTCGACTCGTATCATCGAAGTAGATCCGAGCATTATGTCCCCTCGTCGTTACATATACGACGCGCTTCATGCATATTCAAACGCGCTCGTCCTGCCCGCAATTTTCATATTTCAGCGAAAGTTATCCTGGGCAACCTTGACGCGTCATGGCTTTTTTTCGTTCGAAAAGTTTCGAAAATACTCGTGTTTTTCTCGAGCAAGGACGAACGCGCGTGTGTATCCGAGCCTCGAACGCGGGACGAATAGGAGGCCTTTTTTCGGACAGCTGCAACCTGTGGCGTGCGTAAAAAGAAGACGATCGAGAGGGAGAACGTGTGCGTGCGCGCCGCGGCTGCGGGGCGATACTGACCGCAGACCGCAGCGTGTCGGTGCTGCCGTTCGTCGGAGGAACGCGGTACTGAAGATTCGTAAACTTGCTTTGATACGGAGAAAAACAACACGGTGATACGGCACAGGGACGACGACACTCCAAATTCGCATGACAATTGTCTCTTTTATCGCGTTTTGTTGACTTCGCGGAGAACGAGGACTCTTTTCGTGTACACACAAGAGACAGAGAGAGATAAACCGACGTAAAAATATCTCGATGACGAACGAGCGAAAGCAAATGGCTATCGATGACGTGGAGATTACGGTCACTGGTGACATCCAGTCGTCCTTACCGATTCAAAATTCGTCCAACGGGTAAAGAAAAAAAGAAATTATACTGTCGCATCCTGAAATGACTCACTCGTCATTCGTATCTATAACTGACATATATCTCGAATCCGACGAACTAACCTGGTCGTTCGCGCCCCCAGCCAGTCCTCGAGCTTATCTTTCTCCACACACCGAGTGGTTTTTGCACAAAAAATGAAATAATCGTTGAGAACTTCATTTTTTTCCTTCATATTTCCATATTGCGAAAAATGACGAAAGTATGAAAAAAAAACTTTGCAGATACGATTTTCTGCAAATACCGCAATTGCCGCTGACGCAATTGGGCTATCCACAAGCCCAAGAATGGATTCAGCACAGGAAAGCCACGCTGAGGCCCTGGGCTCTGTTCATAAACACGAACAACATCAGACCGCCGCCTAGTGTACAGCGACTAGGAAAACGCATTATGAGGAATATCGAGTACTTTCAGAGCAATTATTTCTTCGTATTCATCGGCCTTGTCATCTATTGCCTGTGAGTTCGCAACGTCCGCCGTTACGTCCGAATAAAGCATCTGGGAAGTAATTACTAACGACTCCGCTTTTCGCAGGATTACTTCGCCGCTCCTCCTGCTGGCGGTCGCCGCTTCCCTCGGGACGTGCTACAAGGTCTCCCAGAGGCACGCCAAACAGGAGTTGACTGTGTTTAGCCACAAGCTGACGCTGGCTCAAGTGTACATGCTCGTAGGGATTTGCTCACTGCCGTTGTTCTACTTGGTAGGCGCAGGAGCTGTACTCTTTTGGGTGTTAGGTGAGAAACAACAAAATAAGCTTTGAATTAACCGAAGACCTCGGTCGAAGGATTTTTATTATAATTTGCAAAAAAACACAACCGTAGCGCCGATTTTTGCAAAATTCCGAATTTGCCGATAAGCGAATAATTGAATTTTCAATTACAGGCGTGTCGTGGTGCTTGATAACTCTGCACGCGGCTTTCTACAACATCGACTCTGTATTGTGTCCAGGAGAGGACGAACTTAATTCCCTAGTTGCAATGCAAGAAGTATAGTAAAATTGAAATCCAACAGGCCGGGACGTACGTTCCTTTGTAAAAAGAAAATACAGCCGAGTGCTGGAAACGCCACTGACCAAAGTCATCCAATATTGACTATAACGCGAATTACGATTCTCCGAGCTGCATTTTTTACATACATTTATTTATTCGTTAAAAATTGTATATAGAACACACACGCGTATACATGCTTATCTATAGCTGTGTGTACACACACACACACACATACACGCATATATATACATATATGACTATAAAAATCAAAATACACGCGTGTTTGTGTCATCGTTTTTTTTTGCATGGTGCAGACCATTTACGTTCACGCCCCGATCAATCTTAGTAAACGACTTTCTCTCTTTAGGGCGATCACGTGTGGGAGAAAGAATTTTGCTCCGTATTTTAGGAAGACCGAGAAAGGAAATGCACCTATTGGAGGGTCCCAATACAGAGATGAGCGTGTTTCGTATAAAGGCCCGTGTGCCAGGTGTTGCCTGGTGCAGCGAGAATCTCATGTTCTTCGACCTTTCTTCCTGAGCAAAAATGAAAGGGGCTCTCTCGTGCCCTTTCCTCGAATATACGAGCGCACACACGCAGAGGGGTAGCACGGGGATCGCCGACGCCGCACACCTGCCTCAAAACTACCCCCACCGATTTACCGTTCTCGTGTTGTTCATCTTTGTGTACGTTTATATCCCGTCTGTCGTTGGGCTCGCTCCGTGCAATTCACCTAAGATTCAATCACCCACCATCGTTCTCCAACGGCTTTTATCTTGCACGGGAATTCAACTAAACCCACTAGTCGAGCATCAAAAAAATTATTACACGGTCTTAACGGGTTACACTTCGTGGCCGGAAATAAGGAATTTTCGTGATTTTATCTGGGAAAACGTGTGCAGTTTTTCAATATCTTTGAATTGTTATATTTTGAGAATCCGTCGAACACCAAAAATCGATTTTTACGAAAAAAAATTACTTTAAAAGCCCTTAAAAAATGTTTAGGTTCCCGATGTTCCTCGGAGACGTCTGATATTTTGGAAAATAAATAAAACAATAGGACAATATCTACGGTATTCTAATGAAATAATGAAGTAAAAACGGAACGAAAATTGAGAGAAAATTAGATTTGGAAAGTTTGGGCGGTCCAGTTGAATCGAATGACACTTTATGATTGCAGATGCTAATTTTTCATAAAATTTATAATTCAAGGGCAAAATTATGCATTTTTATATTTTCATAACGCGAACAAGAACTTTCATGTTGCCCCCAACTTGAAGAAGTAAAACATTATCGACGATTATGATAAAAAAAATGCGTCAGTAAATGTTTTATACAAGTCAGAATGAAAAATTTGAGTAATTTATAATTATGGCTATTTATTTTTATCTCACGAGATTATTTGTTATCACCAATATTTAATATTAAGAGTGTCCGAAATACAGCAACTTCGCGGACATTGAGGCTGGCAGCAATGCTCTGCATCCGTCTTCTTTTATCAAACCTTGATGATTCAATATTGAATATATATGTTTTACGATGAGCAAGATGGGTGGGTTTTCTAAATGTTTCAAAAGGTTTAGTTTGCGTTAATCCGTTGTTAGAAATATCTTGGCGTTAAATAGCTAAAAAAATTACATTAGCCGTAGCGTGAACGGCGAACCCATCTAACCGCACGTAAAATTACATACATTAAGCTATTTTTTATCTCTGGTGTCTTGTGGTAAAAAAAATCGTAAAGACGGTATACCTACAAATATATATTTATATATAATAATATAATGTATATATTTTTTAAAAAATCGATCGTAAAATTTTCAACCTCCTTAACTATATAAACGTTTAATTTTTATTATAATTCGCGCAGAACTCTTGGCTTTGCTATCATTGCTAAGAAATCTTATTTTCTTTTCCGTCATGCAGACTGCTCACTTTCGCAGTGAGTATACGCCTCCATTAGGTCTTTAAAGGTCCGGAAATTCACTGCGATATATATATATATATATATATATATATATATATATATATATATTCATCTAATTATACGGCTGAGTATATAGATATAGCTAGGGGTGAGCTTATCTCACGATGGCAGCTTTAACAGAGGGCTACTTTCCGTTCATATAATTTCTCAATCGCGGCAAAACGGCGAAAAGACGAGATTTTAAAAAGGCCGAATTCGAGATATGCACAGAAACAGTATTTATCGTGATTATTTCATATTCATTGGTAAAGTTATCAGTAGACTGATAGCGCATTGTGTAATATTTATGGTCAAGTCGCGATATGAGATCTACGAATCGATTATCGAATCAAAAATAACTCGGGGACGTCCAAATTTAATCACAAGTGCCTCATAGGATCGATAGCTTAGGATATAAATATCAATCCTGCCGTATTTGCCGCTGCATAAAACATGACTAGCTCGTATTCGTAGAACGTTACGAATAATCCGTATCATCGAACATCTATAGAATCGGCCTATATACGTATTTACATATCTGCATATGTATATACGTTCTCGTCCATGTCCTATGTATGCCCATTTTTTCCCCGATCTAAAAATCGAATTACGTGAGACGAGTAAGCAGTGGAGTAGATTGCCGCCTCTAGACGGTACGTGCGGCTCGTTTGCGGTTTGGCGTTATCAAAAGTATGAGCTCTGTAGCGTAATGACCCCAAATTTGCATTTCTTCTTCCAATGTCGTCAGTGGAGCGTGAACGTTTTTTTGCCGGTTACTTTTGAGAAATAATAGCGAACACGCGTTTGTGGGTGACATAACCTCGAAATATATTTTCGGCTCAGTTTTTTTGCGCGTATACATATATATTATTCGTGCTATATATAACAACGGTCTGCTCGTATCGGCGTGTTTTTTTCTTCAATATCTTTGAACAATCGAGAAGCCACGTGCTCCGACAAATTTCACGCAAGTAATTCCAAAATGACGAAATGTTCGAGTCGATGCGCGATTCAATTTTGGCGGTCTAGTTTTTAACATGCTTATTCGGTAAAGTGATTTTTTTCTCGCTTCGTCGTCCCAGCCGATTTGGAGTTTTTGAATAGAGGTCAAATTAATAATCGGCGCGACGACGATAAGTTACAGTACGAGCCAGTACGCGCATGGCGGCACGAAGAATGATAAAGGATTCGCGCTAAGGAACTATTGGTAGAGCGATGTTGATTTTTTATTGTTTTTTAGGTAACTTCGCGATGGAAGACGAGGACGACGACGTGGCCAGATTGGCGAGACGCGAGCGCAGCTACACGCCCAGCCTCTACCGGTCTACTCTGAGCGACCTTCACTCGGGATCCCAACAGACGCTCTACCAGAGCGTCAGAAACACTATCTACGACGACGCTATCAGTTTCGAGGCAACTGACAATTCGGAATCATTGGAAGATCATCCGCAGGCGGATGAATCGTCCAGTCTGAGGGGAACGGTCGAAACGATCGTCGAAGGCAGTTGCGGAGATTTGAGGGGCAGCGGAGAAGGCGGAGGCTCGCGATTGGTACAAAAAGTTCAATTTGTCTAGCGTCCCTTGGCGGCCTGGCAATAAAACGACGCTGAGCTAATCAGCATGGTCTCGTTTCAGCTGGACGACTTGAACGAATGCTCCAGTCTGTTCTTTCGAGATGGCTTGCGCTCCATTGATTTTGTTATGGTCTGGGATCAACACGACGAGCACGCTCTTACTCCTAAGAGCAACGAGTTACGAAAGGTCGATGTCACGATAAAATCGATTGATAAATAAACCGAAAGATCATTCAAACGTCGCAAGTAAATATTTATTAAATTTAAGGCGGACCGTTTTCGTAGATTTTACAAGCTTTGTGATGAATCGGCCGTAATTGTACAATTTTTCCGATCGGGATAATGAACTTTTCACGGGCGTGTAGGAAGATGGGCCGTTTCAAGTTCTTTGCGTTTTTCGTAAACTCTGCTGATTCGACTCGCGTGAAATTTCAAAAGAGTCACTGGAATTCGAATAAGTTACGAATAGGAAAGCAATTTCAACGGAGCAGCTATTTTTTCACATTTGATGTAATTAAGGGGCTATATGTACCTAGAGGCCCGAAAAAATGCCCAAATTCGATTTTTTCGTGGAAATAGTTGGTGAAAAAGAAACCCATATTTTTTTAACACGAAAGTACATATATTGAGTCTTTTAAAAAAATCACAGAAAAATAAAAACTCGAAATTTTTGCACGACGTATAGCGGTGGACACTCCAGTTTAAACGGTCCATCTGACGTCTAAAAACCAAACGTGTTATTCAAGTTAACAATAAATACGAGTCGTTGATGATCGAGAGTTTTTAAAATCACTTTTTTTTTAACAATGTGGCGACGAAACTCGCGCATACAAAATCTATGAAAAAAAAGTCGTCATTTTCACGTAACTATTAAAAAATGAAGATCGATTTGAAAGAAGTGAGGTCGTCAACGACCTTTAAATGTTTTTCATTGTATCTCCTGTAAATTTGGAAACAATCCATCGAGCGGTTCTCGAGATATCATGTCCACCGCTTTGAAAACAGTGTTTCGAGAAAACGCTTTTAAGGGGTTAGGCCACAGTAACGGGTATAAAAGCATGTTCGAATTTAATATTTTTTTTCCGTATGGAAAAGTGATCCACTCATCAAATTAATTACACATCTATTTAGTATGAATATCAAACTGGTACAAAATTTTTTTTTCGATGTATAAAATGGCCAACTACTAATATTTTCTTTTATCTTTTTTTTTGGCACTCCGCGGCGTGACATTTAGCATCCACAATTTTTTACCTACAACAAAAAACAAAAATTCTCGTCAATCTACATTAGAATACCTAGAGTACGTACGGAATTAAAAAAATATTGTTTTATTCAAAAGTTGTAGGTATTTGAATTGAGTTGCAGGTATTTGAATGCATTTTCCGTGAAAAATTTCGTATAAAACTGCTCACAAAATGAAAAGTTTTCGATTAATCAGAAATTCCGTACGTACTTCTCTGCGAAATGCAATTAGGAACATAACTTTTAAATTTGAAGTAAATCGAGTTAAAATTGTTGAAGTTATTTGTCACGCCAATTGGAAAAAAACTGTTTCGAGAAAAACGCGTTTAAAATTATGGGTACGCTATGGCCGTGTCAGAGGGGGGCTTACGTTGTACGCTCGAAGTCGCTGAAAAAAAATGTTCTTGCTATAAATTGAATAGTAACTTATGCTTATGATGATAAAGCACCGTTTTAGCGAGAAAAAAGAATCGATTTTTTTTAAATTCTAATGCGGCCTTACCCCTTAAAGTTTGAAGTATGGTGCAGCTACCGTTCGCCCGGCCGACTGTTAGAAGCGGTAGCTCATTCAATTTTAGGAACATTTCAATGAATTTTTCAGGGAATATAGCTAAAAGGAGGTACTATCGAATAAAAATATTTTTGAAAAATACATTTTCACGACCCGCCTAGATTGAACATTCAACGTGACTTTGATTTGTTCGTTACAGATTTTCGAGCGAAATCTCGAGATAGAAGGCCTAACGCTGGAATACGAACCGCCCGAGCCGAGCGGCCTGCGTTTCATAAAGATTCACGCTCCTCGCGAGGTATTGCGGCGTTATTCGGAAATATTGAAGCTTCGTTTGCCGATGAAGAGGCTGCAGGGTTTCGAAGTACCGAACCTTTCGCGCAGCAACACGATAGTGCGCGAGGCGAAAACGTGCTTTAAGCGTTTCATGAAACGTTACTACGTCGACTCGACGATATTTCCAACTATGAAGCACCGTTTCACCGCTGTCTACAGTCGCGACAAGGAGTATCTCTTCGATCTCGATTCACCGGAATTCTTCACGTCCGGCACACGCTCGAGGATCGTACAATTTATCCTCGACAGAACGAGATTCACCGCAAACGAGAGTGACGACTTCGCGTTCGGCATCGATAGATTGATAAACGATCGTGCCTACGTAGCGGCTTATCCTCTGCACGACGTGAGTCTATTGCCCTATAGGCCACTCGCGAATTTAAACGGTGAATTACGAGAAAAACATATTTTCCAAAGCCATGGTATTTATGTGGAACGCCTCGTTTCCCCAAAAAATTCCGTTTATTCCGTTGTACCCATCAGGGATGGGGCAATTTCAAGGGGCGTGAGTCCTTTCGTGCAGCTAAGGCCCGTTTTGCAAATACACAATTGACCACCGTACGAAGTGCATTAAGCCTCCTTCGGGAGGATAAGGGTCTTGGGGATTCAATTGTCCTACGGTTAATTCTCATTTCTTCGAAAAGTCGATTGATCCGTACTCAGGTAGAAAGCCTCGTTAATACGAGAGGAGGCTCGAATTCTCGGAGATAGGACGATGCGTTTTTCGACAGGAGCATTGTCTTCGGGTATGCCCCCCCCCCCCCCCCCGTCATCGTCATTGGAACAACACCGGGGAAATTCAGTTTATGGTGTAAATGAAGCCATAAATCGGGCACGGCGAAATTTTCGCCTCTCACGCTGTCATAAAAATTGACCTAGCCTTAATGGGTACACGATGGACCTAGGTCAGCCCGCATACCCGTGGGGCGCAATAACGCCTTATTTTATTATTTAATCCCTTGAGCTCGTGTCCGCCGAGAATTTGTTTTTCGAGACTCATTAAGCTACGAGAAGGCGTGTCCCTTTCACTTACTATTCAGACATCGTGTGGGCTTTAAGGATTTTCACGCGAGTTTCGTTCCGAAAACTTTAAATTGTTGAATAAGAGTTTAAAATTTAATCAGCTGACGTTGAAATTTGCAATGTTGGAATGCAACGATTTTTTCCGTTCACTTTTAATTTCTTCATTTTTATTATAATCGAGATCTTTTTTTTCGCACGTTGAGTCCCTGTACTTTGAATAAGAGTACATAAAAACGTTTCAGTGATTTTTACACCCCAAGAGGGTCAACAAAAAATTGAAAAATTGAAAAAGAATTGATCTTCGTTCTATTCAAACGATGCAAATCCCGAGATCGTAAAAAAGAATTGGGAAAAATGTAAAAAAAGAATTTCGATGCATTCCAACGACGCAAACTTCAATGCCATAAGCATATTTGCAATGCAATGAAAATGATTTCTATTCATGTTCCCAAATTTCCTTTCGCTAATTTCAGCCACGAGAATCGAAAACCTTTTCAGGATTCTCTTTCAACTATCTACGATCTAAATAGGACTACGAGATTTTGGACAATGATGAAAATACGAAAATTGAAAAGAATTTTTGTTGCAGTCCAACGATGCAAAGCATTTTCTCGCTTATAACACATTGAATATGCATACTAACAATAAGCAAATCGCGTCAGGGTTTCGAAAATAAAACGTTTCACGTCGAGTCCCTGATATAAAAAGGACACAAAAGAATTTAACCGTCAATATTTCGCAGGGCAATCTTCGAACTCCGGGTTCCATGAGGTATCTATTGTACAAGGAATGGGCGAGCGTCCGCAAGTGCCTGCACTATCAACCGTTGGACTACATAAAGGAATATTTCGGCGTTAAAATTGGCCTGTATTTCGCCTGGCTCGGCTTTTACACCAACATGCTCGTATTTGCGAGTATCGCTGGCCTTTTGTGCTTTTTGTACGGCAGTTTGACTCTCTACTCGAACAAGCCCAGCGAGGACATATGCAACGGCAAGGAGTCCATCGACATGTGCCCTTTGTGCGACTACTTTTGTAGCTACTGGGATCTCCGGGAAACTTGTTTACACGGCCGAATTACTTATCTCTTCGACAATCCTTCTACCGTCATATTTTCACTCTTCATGTCGCTCTGGGGTGAGTAAAGCCAAAGTCGATTTTTGCCGCTGAGAACTATCCCCGACAGAATGACCATTTTCCCTTTGTCCGCCTAGCCACTCTCTTTTTGGAATTCTGGAAGAATTATTCCGCCGAGATAACGCATAGGTGGGACTTGACGCGCCTCGACGCACAGGAGGAACATCCGAGGCCTCAGTATTTGGCGAGGCTGGCGCACGTTAGAAAAAAGTCCGTCAATACCGTGACGAACACGGTCGAACCTCACGTGCCTTTTTGGAGTATGAGACTACCGGCAACGATACTCAGCTTTTCCGTTGTTTTGCTTCTGGTACGATATATTTCAGTGGCAAGCGAATTTTAAGGGGGAGATAGCTTTGGGCGAGGAAAAAATTGCTCATTTTCATGTTTTTTTTTTGTTAAGGAAATACTTTTCATCATTTTTCAGACTTAGGGTATGCTTTTTTACTACTTTTGGCTGTTACATGGTATTTGTTTGTCTACATTAATCTTTAAAAATTACGGAGGTATGGCACGGTCTTTTAAGGCGTTACCCCCACTTGTAGCGCAAAAAAAGGCCTTTTTCATGAATTTTTTTAAAGAAAACTACCAAACTTTTTTAATCGATCAATATACCATCTTAAAGAACACATCTTGAAGAACTTTCAGTAATTTTTTTATTGAAAAATATTACATTGTTTAGTGGCAAATGGCCGTCAATGAAATAATGTTTTTATATACACGGTTTGCGGTGACCAACATTGCGGCGAAGTGGATCATCTGAAAAAAAAAATGCGGATGGATTTAGTCTAATATAAGTATAAACTAGTCTTCAATCGAAGGATTTTAAAAAATATTCATTTTTCACAAAATGGCGGACAGTCAAAGTTAATGGTTCGCTTTTAACGAAAAAAAACGGCCGTTTTTTGGCTAGAAAACGGCCATTTTTTTTCGAAAAAAAAAAATCGAACGATTAAAGACTACATTTTTATATATTAAATAAGCCTGCAAAATTTCAAGAAGATCGGTTCATTAGTGTACGAGTAATTTTGGTCACCGACTTCAGAAATGCCATTTTGAGAAAAACGCGTTTACAGTTTCTCTTTCAACGCGGATTCTTCTCTTTCAACGCTCATATCTCAGTCAATTTTGTTCGGATCGACTTGAAATTTTCAGGACATATTCGCAGATACTTATACTTCAAAAAAATGCAATAAAAAAAATCGATTTTTTCAAAATCGCAAGTGGGGGTAACCCCTTAAACGGATTGTGACGGATCTTGGAAAAATTGCTCATTTTCATCTTTTTTTTTTAAGAAAATACTTTTTCTTCATTTTTTAGACTTAGGGTATGCTTTATTACTACTTTCGGCTGTTACATGGTATTTTTTTGTCTACATTAATCTTTGAAAATGGCGGAGGTATGGCACGGTCTTTTAAACGGATTGTGACGGATCTTGTCGGATGGATTAGCGTCGGCGGGATTAATCGAAAAAAAAACCAACGGAGATTTTTCTTTTATTAACATTCATACCCAGAATGTGAACCAAGAAAACGTGGGAAATGTTGAAAATCGCTGAAATGGTAGGTTTTGAAACAAGGTTGAATTACCCGAAAAAAAAACGGCTACATTTCGCTGTATAAAATATTTTATTTTTTTATTTTCAAAAACATTTAGCGTCATATTTTAGACAATGAGGTTAGAAATATTTATACAAAACTTCATCAGAATCGGTCGATTAGTTTTCGACTTATACGTCGTACCAGCTTGAAAATACAGTTTAAAAGACCGTGCCATTTTTAAAAACTAATTTAAAAAAATACCATGTTACACCCAAAAGTCTAAAAAATGGCGAAGAAATCTTTCTTTTGAAAACAAATAATCGCGAAAATCAGCAATTTTTCCCCCGCCCAAAGGTATCTCTCCCCTTAATGAAAAGTATTATTCCCCCCCCCCCTTTTTCGTCTATTTTCGATAAATAGATGTTGTTTTTAGATAGCTGTAGCCATGGCAGCGGTATTGGGTGTTATTCTCTATCGCATGTCCGTCTTGACGACTCTGAGCGTTCTTGGAGAGCCAAGGATAACGAGTAATGCCATACTCTTCACCACTGCCACTGCGGCTTGCATCAATTTGTGCTGCATCGTATTGTTCAATTGGTTGTACACCTGGTTGGCCGAGTACTTAACTGAGGTAAACTTCTCGATATTACGTTTGATCGAAACTCCGAAAAAAAAAACCCCTCAATAAATATCGCGTTAAAGCATGGCCTCCTTTCTCATTTTCAGATGGAACTTCTCCGTACCCAAACCGAATTCGACGACAGTCTCACGTTGAAGATATATCTGCTGCAGTTCGTAAACTATTACGCCTCGATATTCTACATAGCCTTTATAAAGGGCAAAATGATCGGTTATCCAAAAGAGTACAAACGCTTTTTGAAGTACAGACAGGAGGAATGCGGCCCTGGTGGCTGCTTGACGGAATTGTGTATTCAACTGAGTATAATCATGATCGGCAAACAGACGATGAATTCCTTCCTCGAGATGCTATTCCCGTTGTTCTACAAGTGGCTCAATACACTCAAGGTCCACGTGAGGCCGAAGAACAGCGACAAACACGAGGAAAAATTTCACTCGAGGAAATTTTTGCAATGGGTCGGAGATTACAAACTCGTTCAGTGGGGTCCGAGAAGTTTGTTTCCCGAATATCTCGAAATGGGTAAGATCGATGAATAATCGATTTACGTACATTGAACCCTTGAAAAAATTAATATTTCGCGATTGTTAAGTAAATCACCGTACACGTGTAGTTTTGCAGTATGGATTCGTGACTATATTCGTGGCTGCGTTTCCGCTAGCGCCGTTTTTCGCATTGTTGAACAATGTACTGGAAATGAGGCTCGATGCGAAAAAATTATTAACCCTCTATCGAAGGCCTGTTGGACAGCGTGTAAGGGATATCGGTGTATGGTACAGAATCCTTGATTCTATATCGAAGTTATCGGTCATTACGAATGTAAGTTCAATTCCCGATCGAATAACTGCTCAAACAGTTGAAATATCCATAGCCCCTCATTTTAAATTTCATTAAAAAATACTTCCGTTTCCTGCCACTTCTAATGGCATGTTTTTCAATAAAAACCTAGTCGTACGAATGTTGGTATAATAAATATGTTTATTCTTCGATTTACAGGGTTTTATAATCGCATTTACGTCGAACTTCATTCCGAAGCTCGTTTATCAGTACACGGTCTCGGAAAACCAGTCTCTCGAAGGTTTTCTTCAATACTCCCTGTCGTCTTTTAAAACCAAAGATTTCGAGGATTTCGCGCGCCCCAAGGACAATTCCAGCCACATTGAGATATGCCGCTATCCGGATTATCGAGAGCCGCCCAATTCTTCGAACTCCGCAGAGTACGATCTTAGGATCGCGTACTGGCACATATTGGCTGCGAGATTGACCTTCGTTGTCGTATTTGAGGTATGTCGCATACCCGCGTTTCCTGACGAATTTTTCTCGTATTTTTTTCGGTAACCTTGTGAGGTTTTTTTGTTGTTTATTTTTGTTTATCGTAGAACGCTGTTGCACTTGTAATTATTCTCGTTCGCTGGTGCATACCCGACATGAGTCCGGAGCTTCGCGACAAAATACGACGCGAGACTTACATCACCAATGAGATAATAATCCAACAAGAGGCGGCACGAGCCTGCGTAGCGAACGGGGGAGTCGATGAGCCGGATTTCGTACGAGAACGGATACAGGATCGAGAGAGTGCCGAAAGATGGAACAGGGTCATGAGATCTTCCATGTCGGAATTTGATCTTGAAGTGCACGGTAGTCCGGTCTCGTCACACCTAGTACCACCGAGAATCGGACCCCCTGCCCTATGATATTCTTTTCTCGAGCATTTTCTATTTTTTAAAGAATCTATTCTTTCTCGAGAAGGGAGATTTTCGTTGTCACCGTGACGATCTAGTCGAGAGTACGTTTCGAAGAACTAGTCGAGAGTACGGTTCGAAATGCAGGTATTTGACTTTGTGGATGCGTCATTTCACGATGACTCGATTTTGAATATGTTAGTCATTCCACACCAAACACTGCCACGAATGGATACTCGTCGAGGTTTCTGAATTGGCTACAACGTTCAATATCATTTTTACGTTCCGTTTCGAAGAAGAAAACATGTTCGTTCGAGTAACTGCTGAACTTTTCACTGATCAGCCGCCCGGTCGGTGGAAAAGTATGGTGGAATACATATACATTTATAGTTGGAGTCAACGATCTTTAAATGCTCAGCTTTGACGTGATATCGTCGTTCATCGACGTTGAATACGTAAAGACACTTAACCTAAAAACTTTCAAACGCATCGAATGCGTTGATCAATCGTTTATACAAGATACGTAAGGATGATGATATACTCGTGGAGAAGTTAACGTGAAAGTGCGGCAAGTACTTCTGTAGACTTGTGCCACTGAGAAGTCTTGGACTATGTCACTCTGCATCTAGACCGTGTGGATAAATTATACTTTTCTTAATTACCTGGTACAAGCACAATTTTAATTGCCATTCGTTATTAGTTGTTCATCCGGAGCAGAGATCACAGCCCCACTAAACGCTCTAGCTAGCGGTGAAGGAATTATTCCGGTCATTAGAAAAATACCGGAAAACTTGTGACCGAGATCTATTTTATCTCTTCATAGAGTTATCCAGAAATGTGTTATAAATATACTTTTCAATTATCGGTTATATTATAGAGCTGACCTATGACATTTGCACTTTTCCGACCAGTGTGGGCTAACACATTTGCGACTGATGTGGGCCAGCGCTATAACATCATCAACAATGGATATAAGAAAATGCCGATCCGACTATTTAATTCTGTTATTTTAAATATTATAGTTTATTAATATAACATTGATGAATGACAAGAAAGCGTAAAGACGTATATCCTAATATTTTATGATGTTGAAGCTTGCAGCGTTGGAATGCAACGAATTTTCTTTCTCGAATTTTCCAAATTTGCTTCCACAGTTTGGAGCCGTGTAAATCGCTCGAACATTTTTTAGGATCTTTATTTAGTATGATGTTGAAGCGTAACGTAATATTATTTTTGATTTTTTCGTTTTTGCCATTATACGATGCCCTTTTTTGCTGATTGGGGTAGTAAATTCCGAATGAAAATACGTAGAAACGTTTGCGTGATTTTCACAGCCTAAACCGAACGAAACAAAATTAATAAATTAAGGAGATCGGCTACTGTGACGACCCGAAAATCAGGAATATTAAAAAAAAAAATTGTGGACGTAAAAGATGTTTGAAAAATCGTTTCGACAGTTCTTTGTGTGTACATTAACAAAGTTGTGTACCAAACTTCATTCACGAATATTAATAACTCAAGAAGATATAAACAATCTTGTGAAGAACCTTCGAACGTCTAGACTCGACGGTGTACTTGATTTTTGCCACCCGCTTAATCTAAAACAAAAAAAAACGATTTACGTTCTAAAATAGATAATATTGGCTTGACTTGACCGACCTTCTTTCTGTTATCGTGTTTCGAGCATAAAAAATGTCGAGTTTTTCGTTCGATTTTTCGAGAAAAGGTTACATTTTTAATAATTAATGAAAAATAAATTTCAAGGAGAAAAGCTTTGGTCAAGACTAAACTACTATTACACTGAATAAGTGTACGAAATTCCAAGTCCATCCGTTCATTAGATCCCGAGAAATCGCGTACACCGTTTTGAAATACATAATTTCGAGGCAAACGCGTTCAAAGTTTAACTAGCAGTTCTTATTGTTTTAATCATAAGTTTACCTTCAATCTGCGATTCCTACACCGTATGTTGGACCGCCTTGGATTTAAGTTGCCTCAAGCGACGTACGAGCGTTCTTCATTTTCACAGAAGCTTAACTCCTCAAAAAGAATTACTTTTCGTTGCACTGCAACGATGCAAATTTCGAGGTCATATATTTTTTATGATATTACACCCTGATATTAATATATTTACACTATACAAATGATAGTCACTATTTACGCTATACGTATACTGTAACGAAAGAATCCACGTACACTACAGTTATATAATATACACATTAACAAAAAAGACATGTATGAAAAATGCGGTGCGTTTGCCATTTAAACAATATATATTTATCGACAGAACGTGTCTATTTTACGAGAAATTTGTAATTGTGCAAGACATTTTGTATGTACGACAATACAGCAATGTTTACGCTGCCAAAGTGAGGAGTGTGGCTTTTTGTTTTTCGTAATTTTGCCGCGTCATCTGGTTTGTTTTTTACACGACGAGAGGGCGTCCGTGGAGATTGCGCGTCAACATAACCTAAATTTTTTCGAAGGAAGACGAGGAAACGTATATACATACAGAGTCTCGTGTGTAAATTTCGGGGCGGCAGACGGGGAAATTCGATGTGCGCCGATCAAGCCGAAAAACCGCAACAACTCTGCCTCTCGATTGTTCCTGGATAACTCGAATCAATCGCGAAACGTGTTTTCTTCACATAAATTTCAACCTTCGGTTATCCAAAATCTGATAGAAAAAAATACCGGATTTTCCTTTTTACATCGAAAAATGACGAACTGAGACTCGAGCAACGACGGATACGAAATATTGAGCATTTAAATAATGGGGACCGTACACGCGAAGGTATGAAACTTCGTGAACTTTTTATAACCTACGTACGCAATTTACAATAAGGATACTTTTAATTGTCATATTTCAATTTATCTCACGTGACAGTCCCAATGGAGCAGTAATTCAAGTCGCATAAATATTCACGGTATTCTCGGACGATTTTTCTATTCGGACGACACCAACGGTATTCGCGATAACGTAATTTCTAATAATATAATCGAGAGATTCGAAGAAACGCCGTCTCGGCTGACCGAAAAAAAACCGATTTTCTAATTTTTCATCGCAACATTTATCACCAGTCTCAATTAAGTCCTTGTTTTTATTGATAAAAAAATGTAATTAGACATTTGGAAAACGGCACTTTTCGTTTCGTTGAAAGATAATTTGCATTTTAATTTAAGACAGTTTTAATTGGAACATTTTGCATTTTATAAAGCAGCCCGAAAAAGACAAATTGCCAACTTGTAGCAAAATTACACGCTCAGGGGAAGCAAATGATGCCAAGTGGAGTCAATTTTCGAATTTTTCATCGTAAGATTTATTATGAACCTCAACTGAGTCCTTGTTTTCACTGATGATTCAAAATGCAATTAGATATTCGAAAAATTGAATTTTGGTTTCATTTAAAGATATTTTGCATTTTATGAAGCAGCGCGAACAAGACAAATTTCCATCTTATAACAAAATCACACACTCGAGAAAAGCAAATGACGCAATCCACAAAGCCTAGGCAATCTTCTTTCACAATTCGATGTTTCTTGTTCGTTAAAGGAGCCCTATCCCGCCAGGAATGCTCGACTTCCAAACAGATCCGACTTCAAGGAAAACTCAACGCCACCGTTCCAAGAGGTAAATCGACTGATTATCTTTTCCACAATTTTTGGCTCACCGAAAGGATAATTCTTCCGACAGCCCAACATCCACAATGTCGCCAGTGGGGACAATTTCGAACAGCAAGGAGCCGCTCGATCTAAGACTATGGACTTGCATAGAGTCAGAGTGAGTCCAAGTTCCATCGCTGTGGCACGCTTGTCTACGCTCAAAATTCTCCATGCAATTAGTACCGAATGGATTGTTTCGCTAGGCAAGAGTCGACAAGATCCACATCGACGGCCTTTCGCGAACGAAGGACGACATAGTGGAGGCCCAGGTGAAGGAGCTCTTCAAGGCCAAAGACTTTCACGACGTTATCCAGAGCGTGCACAAAGTGCGCGGTAGGCTGGAAGCCCTCGGATGCTTCAAAAATATCGGAGTGTTCATAGACACGAGCAAGGGACCCGACGCGACACCTGAAGGCGTAGAAGTGAGCCGTACTCGGTCATTTTGAGTTTTTTTTTTGTTTTGCCAATCGACGATACGGGACTGGCGCAAGAAAAACAGAACGTCCATTTTCGCTTTTCTTCTTTGCCAACTCCGCAGGTAACGTTCAACGTTAGCGAGTTCAATCGCCTGAGCGGCGGGGTAAATACAATGGTCGGCAATAACGAAGGAGCGTTGCAGATTCACGCGAAAGCGCCGAATATATTTGGACGAGGCGAACGGTTACAGATGGAGTATTCCTACGGCCACAAGTCTTCTACGAATGTAAATTTCTCGGTAATCAAGCCCTTCGTCGACAGCAAACTCCACAAAGTGTGAGTTATCAACGCAGTCGTGATGGCTGAGAATTAGTTCCGCCACAGACCCTCTGATGCAATCTCATTTATCGTAGAAGTGAATCAATTTTTCCAGTCTCGAATAAACGACTTCGACCAATTTGACAAATACATATTTTAGATTTGACATTTTGACGCGATGTATGTATATTTGGAGAATTTGCTTTCACTGTTAAAGTTGAAACATTGTTTCGACAGATTAACCGCGAGTGTATTCAGCACGGGTAGCGACGTGCCTTGGTCCGGCTACAAGGAGAAAGACAAAGGCTTCATGATCGATCTGGCAGTGAATCCCGGTGGTGCCGGATCGTTGAAGCACAATTTTCAGTACGAGGCAGCCTACAGAGAAATAACATCGTTCAAACAGGCATCGTTTTTCGTGCGCGAACAGTGCGGGCCGAGCCTAAAATCGGCTCTGAGATACATATGCTCGATCGACCGAAGAGACGATAAGATATTTCCGAGCGCCGGCTCGCTCGTCAAGCTCACCACCGAGATTGCCGGTCTCGGGGGTAACATCGGCTTTATGAAAAACGAAGTTTCCATGCAGAACAATTGGTCACCTCGCGATTGGCTCGTGAGTTTATCGTCGATAATCCCAGTGGTCGCTGAAGATGTTTGTAAATGATTTTTTTTTTCGTTTCGTTTTGTATCAGACTTTTCAGCTGGGCGCTCAAGCGGGATTTTTACGTGGAATAAGCAACGACATGCAAATAGGCATAGCCGATCAATTTTTCCTCGGTGGGCCGTTGAATCTTCGCGGCTTTGAGATGCGAGGCTGCGGTCCGCGGGACGATGGAAACGCAATCGGCGGCAATGTTTATTGGGCCCTCGCTCTTCACGTCTACACTCCACTGCCTTTCAGACCCGGGAAGAACAGCTTTGGCGAACTGTTCAGGCTGCATGGCTTTGTAAACGGTGGCAATCTGGGCAATCTCGCATCGACTAAAGGTACGAACGAATTGTTGATTGAAATGAATTTTTGTCCATTAATCCTCCGTACTATCTTCTTCTATTCGTCTGGAGGAGTTCGATGCTAATTTGGTGACAAATTCCAAAAAATGGAATCTCTGATCTCAATGCGAAATTCAATAACGTTGAAGTTTACATTGTTGGGATGCAACGATCTTTTTGTGTGTTTCTTTATTTTTATAGTTATCCGAAGCCTTTGAGAATGCAAATGAAAATAAGGAAAAACCTATGAGTGGTTTTCACAGCCAAAAAAATTCGAACGACTAAAACAGTTGATTTTCGTTGCGTTCCAACGATACAAACTTCAACATCATAAAAATTCAACTCACCGTTCTCAAATTTGCTCGAACAATTTTTCCCCAACTGTCATACGACGAATCTCAAGTGTTAATTTATTTTGAAGAATTTCTCAACGCAACCTGTCCAATTGTATTTCAGACGGAGATTTGAACGAGAGCATGAAAATATTCACGGACAATGTGAGATGTACAGCGGGCGGTGGTATTGCGATGAAGCTCGCAGGTATTGCGAGGATAGAGTTGAACATGGCGGTGCCTTTGATGTTTGTGAGAAGCGATGTCCTTCATCAATTTCAATTCGGTATCGGATTACACTATTTGTAAATCTCATTTGCAATGATATAGTACATGTACAGTAATTGACAAATGGTTCAATAAAAAAAAGTAAAAGAGCGATCAGCGTGAGATTAATTGTGTCTCGACCGACCGATAAGAGCACGATCTTCCTTACCATCTGTCGGTGTCTCGCAACTGGCAAAATTAAGACGGAATGACACCTCATCGCGGTCGGTATGGTAGAACAATTGTAGATACCCAAAAATCTCTGCAACGGCTCTTTAGATCGCGTCGAAACTTTGCCAAACGACGTCAAATAGATAGACGAACAACTGTCTGCCCCTCAAATTTTTTGAATTTGAGAAAAAAATTTGGGGGGCAGACAGCTGTTCGTCTATCTATTTGACGTCGTTTGGCAAAGTTTCGACGGGATCTGAAGAGCCGTTTCAGAGATTTTTGGGAATCTATAATTGTCCTACCATACCGACCGCGATGAGGTGTCATTCCGTCGTAAGCGGTAAGGCTACTGTGAAAATGACAAACGCTCGTTCGTAGCTTTAGGCAACTCGAATTCAAGAGGAAGGTCCAACATGTGATGCAGAGATCTCAAATTGCACGTAAACTCATGATTACAAAGATAGAACTGATAAACTTTAAACGCGTTTTTCTCGAAAACGTTTTTCAAAACGGTGTACACAGTTTTATGAGAACGATGGCATTTTTTCCCGAAAAATCGAAAAAAATCAAACTTTTTCTAAATTATTGAACCACGTTGACAAAAGAAGCTCGTTCAAGTCTTAGTCAATAACATATTTTAAGCCCCTTCCGTTCGAAGCTCCTTCGCGAGATTCTTTACAACTTGTTTTCGTCGTCAACATGCGGCTGACAATTCTCCGCCAAATGATTTTTGCGCGTATAAAACAAAATTAACACTTTTTAATGACAAACGTTGGTATAGTAAAAGAAAATTGTTATAAAAAACATACAAAACTAGAACGAGTAGACAGGCGGAAATGTCACAAAGAAATTTTACAATCATACATTATACTGTAATCCGATCATTCCTGTTTAGCATGCAGCGATGTCTTTCCCTTGAGAATATTAAATTTCGCGGACACATGATTTTCCAGTAGATCCTTGTCGAACAAAAATCGCGCCAGAGATTGATCCCCGACGCCCGACAAGACCGTGACGAATCGCCCAATCTCGCTGATACTCCTCATCTGACTTTCCATAAAATTAGTCACGATGAAATCGCTCGCGTTCAAATCACCGTGCTTCGTCGCCACAGAATTCACGCCCACAAGTTTCTCCGTAACGTCGATCTCCAATTGAAGGGCTGTCTTCGAAATTTCACTAATTTCTACCAAGTTTTTATGCAAAATAATCATACTGAACATATTGCGGATGAAAATGATGATTACTTTGAAGGCATTCAGAGGACATTTCCAATCTTGATCGGTTGGACTTTCGATCGTACAGAGATTGATCTTTCCACCGCGCATTTTAATGTAATTCAGGCACTGCAAGGCATGCTCGTGTTCCTCCTCGTGCATTTGCGTAAAGAAAGATTCACAGCCCGATAAAGCAACGTCAACACGACCGAAGTAACTTGCCTGTTACGATAACGATTTTTTTTATCTCAGTGATATCCATCGGGAGATTGTCCATTTTGTCAACACGTACTTACCATCGAGAGATAACAATAAAAAGCTTTAAACTCCGCATTGACTTGTTGGTTAAAAACTGCTTCCGTTTCCGGGTGGAAGTTGAAACTAACTCGACTTCCGGATTGCTCTTTCTCGTTCTTGTGGTCGCTACGTTCGGATCTTGAAGAATCGGATTGATTTCGCTGCAGATTTGTACCGTGTAGGAAATATCCCGGTGAAAGACGTTCGAGAAATTTTATCGCGAATGGAGGTGTTATTTTGACGTAACGATGAATCATTTTTGCCCAGCACTCGGTCCAATTCCGTCAGAGTACGAACATTTCTTTCGAGCAATGAGGTTAGGAATTCAGGCTAGGAGTGATTGAGTTTAGGAAGATCTTCCAGCCATTTCCGGTGCAATGTTCCGACTGCTGCTTTAGTTTTTTCCTCGCATCAGGGGAGTTTCTTCTGCGAAAGACTGAGTTGGAGGCTCCGATTGTCTTTTCGCTTGTGCCGAGAAATAACCGGAAAGGGCTAACATTTTGTACAATTGTATGTTGGACAGGCAGTAGAGCCTCTACTGCAGAGGTTATGCACGCGAATAGAAACGGATTCACATCGAAGTGCCTATGTACTGACTTTATTGGTATTTCTTACATTGTATGGCGAGTGATATATATATATATATATATATATATATATGCGTGTATATTCGAATACTGCTCGATTATCGATGATTATCACACTTCATCCGGATGTAAATTTTCATGTTATTGCGTTAATTGACAAACACGTGGGTAAAATGAAGTGGAAAAATGCTTTCAAGCATTGTCTCGTAAAGTAATGTGCGTTGGTACACATCGGAATTGACGGATTCCTGACAAATTGACGGCTAAAGCGGCGGATTAAAATGCTCGCGCACTCGATACTCTTGCAATTATGCGTATATGACACAAGTGTATGTGTATATATATGTATGTATGTATGCATGTAATGAAATTACTCCTTTAACTCTTTGTCGAATACGAAAACTCCGAGACCCTCCCCGACCCTCTCCAGATTCGTAATGTGATCGGAGATCTCTTTTATCGCGTCAACCTGTTCTTGCAGGTATTCCGTCTCCAGGAAATCCAACAAATTCGGATCGTTGTGGGTCGATGCGAGCGCGTGAAGCTCGAGGAGACTCTGTAACGAAAATCAATTTTTCACATAGTTAAAGTAAAATTGGACGAAAACATTTTGACAGATAATAAATTCTATCGAACTTGATTTTCGGTCGAATTAAGGTATTCCTTTCACGAATCCGAGTATTTGAGAATTAACTAATTTTTATCTATAATAAATTAAGGTGTTCCTTTCGCGAAGGGCCGTATTATGTAGGGGCTTAAGGAGGGCCCTTCTGAATCATTGGTAAATTACAGTGGCGCTTAAGCCGGGAAGCCTGAGGTCCGAAAAATCGTTTTTTTTAATTGCTTAAATCCATAGATAAACTATCCAAGAATATATTTACAAAGTTACAGAAACCAATTTGTAAATATTTTCGAAGATACAAGGCCAAAAGCAGAGAAGCGATTTATATTTGATATTGATATTTCCGTCTGTTGAAAACTTTAAAGCGCGTTTTCTCCAGTTTTAATTTCCACGATTTTTCCAAATTAGCGGGCGTGATAGCAAAAAAAACTAAACGACCTATTGAATCAAACCAAACTTTATTTTCTTCAGTGTGAAAATCTTTATTAAGGCCTTAAGCCACAGTAACGCGTATAAAATCATGTGCGAATTTAACAATTTCTTTTTCGTCTGAAAAAGTGATTCACTCATAAAATTAACTACACATCTATTTAGTATAAATATCAAGCTGTTAGAAAAAATATATATATTTTTTTCCATGTACAAAATGGCCGATTATTCGAAACTTCTCGAAACAGCTTTTTTTCCAATTGGCGTGACAATTAACTTCAACAATTTTCACTCGATTTACTTCAAATTTAAACGTTATGTTCCTAATTGCATTCCGCAGTGAAGTACGTCCGAAATTTCTGATTAATCGAAAACTTTTCATTTTATGAGCAGTTATAACGAAATTTTTTACTGAAAATTCATTTCTTAAGTTCAAATACCTACAACTTATGAATAAAACAATATTTTTCTAAATTCCGTACGTACTTCTCTAGGTATTCTAATGTAGATTGACGAATTTTTAAAGAATTTTTGTTTTTTGTTCTAGGTAAAAGATTGTGGATGCTAAATGTCACGCCACGGAGAGCCTAAAAAAACATAACAAAAGAAAATATTAGTAGTCGGCGATTTTGTACATCGAAAAAAATATATATCTTTTCTAACAGCTTGATATCCATACTAAATACATGTGTAATTAATTTTATGATGGAATCACTTTTTCATACGAAAAAAAAATTGTTAAATTCTCACATGATTTTATACCCGTTTCGCCGGGTAGCCGTTTAGAAACCGTTTAGAAAAAACGCTTTTTTGTCTCTTCTAAGACACCATCAATTCTTATACCTTAAAAAACTTCACGATTAATTATTATACCCAGCGATAAACTAGAATTAAAAATTTCGCGAAAATTTAGTAGAATTAGACATTTTTACATTTAGTCTGAAAAGTCGCGGCTAAGATAATTCTTCTGCTAGTCACATTTCTCCAAGTTTTATCATTAATATTTTCTTCAAACATTCGGTAACCCCCGGTTTTTATTGTCGTTTTTGGGCGGATTTTTTAATTCCAGGTTATCGTTGGGTAGATTAATTGATTGTGACTTATTTTTATTAAGCGTCACTGTAATTTACCAATGATTCAGAAGGGCCCTCCTTATGCCCCCACAAAATACGGCCCCATCGCGAAGGGAATACCTTAAAATCTTAAAAGACTCATTGTTCGAAAGTCGATCGTCAGCAGTGGTCGCGAGGCCTCTGACGAGTTGCGCAGCGCGCATGCGTAACGAAAACACTTGTTTTGCGAATAAGTTTATTTGTGGGCTGAAAAAAAGCCAGTCACTTCCAAAGGTGACGAATGTACTTCGGAAAAAATATAAAACAACAATTTTTTTCTTTTCGGTTGATGAAATATTCCGAACATTGTAAAAATGACTGTCCGTTTACTCGCCTTTTGCTGCGTTAAAAAAATTAATATACGGAAAACAAATGTATTTTGTTGATTAAGACTTGTTGATTAATGGAAAATTCGCGAAAAGTGAAAAAAAAATATCGTTGGAGGAGCTGGGATTTGAACCCAGGACTTTCCGCATGCGAAGCGGACACTCTACCACTGAGTTACACCCCCACTTGATATAATTTCGATAGAACGCAAACGAGTTTTGGGTTGCTATTGCACGCTATGCACCTCACGTTGTCGATGAATAGAAATCCGTGAACGGCAGAAAAAAAAAATATTTTTGGAGGAGCTGGGATTTGAACCCAGGACTTTCCGCATGCGAAGCGGACACTCTACCACTGAGTTACACCCCCACTTGAAATATAGTGCTTAAAACTCGAACTAGACGTCAGTTCTCGGGCCTCGAACAAATACGGCTCAACGGCTTATCGCTTCGAGTTTGTCATTGCGCAATACATTTCCATCTCTACGAAAATCCACCTTTTCAAACGATCGATACTGATGAAAATGAAGCTTCCGAAAGGTAATGAGATTTATTTACTCGTCGCATTCTTGAGTATAAGGTGAAAATAAGGCAGATGGTTTGGAAAAGTGGCGAAGAGGCCACAAGGGAGAGGCACTATGAAGAAAACTTAATAAAGAAATTCAACGGAAACCGATCAAAGAATTGCGCGGTTACGTGAGAGCCTTCGAATGCATGGTAAGAAAGGAAGCATAAAAGAGAAACGGACGAAAGATAAATGTTAACAAAAAAGAAGGAAACATGTTAAAGGGTATCAATTTACACAAGACTGAATTGTGTAAAAAGGGTATACTTGGAAACAGAGAGCTACACTATACTCGTCGCATTCTTCGCAAATACGTCGAAATATTTTTTTCACGCAATTTTTCCACGCCACTGGGAAAACTAGTAATTTTCGTTGAAAGATAAAGAATAAAACCGCGTTATAAAATAATTATTTATTAGTAATGGAGAAATGATAAATTCGTGTCAAGTTTAATTCTCACCGAGTTGACTTCTTTCTCAAGATTCAAGGCCTCGATCATCGCGTCCTTGGCGGTACCCCAGTCGTTTTTGGCCGGTACTTTGACGTCCTCGAGAACGATTCGTCCGCCCCTTTTGTTTTGATAAGTCAGCAGTTTCATGGCGTGTTCGCGCTCCTCATCCGAGGCCTTCTTGAAGTAATGGTGAAGACCTGGCAGAGCTACATCGTTGCGATCGAAATGGTACGCCTGAAAATTCATCATAAACGTTGCATTGTTGATCTCAAATTGACACACGCTCATTGCATCAAGTCGATACAGACGTTATTATTCGTAAACAGGCTTTGTCAAGCGGTCTGCAACCCTTCTTGCGCAAAGAGATAATTATAATTTGTCGGTAAACTTACCATTGAAAGATAAGTGTAACTCGCGTACAATTCCATATTGATCTGTTTGTTGATAGCCTGCTCGCACTCCGCGTGAAAATTTTGCCTCGGTCTGCTCATTCTGTCGATGTTTTTTTAATCGCACGAGAAGTCGTTTAGTAACTGCGCGCTAATAATTCGCTCTGTCCCAACTGGCAACTGACTTCCAATATCGGAGAGCGATTTGCGAATCGTAAACACTTCGTCTGGCCACTGCGCGGCACACTGGAGCTTCGCCTCACGCTATCGGTCGGCACACGTATGTATATTACGGACTCTGTACGTGGAATCGACCTGCGCCGTGAAAACATTGCTGATAATGTAGTTGACGCCTGTCAGTGGGGACGATAAAAAAAATAATAAAATAAGCACGTAGCTATGTATACGTCATTTAAAATGATGAAACTGAAAAAGGATTCTGATGAAAATTCTTCCTGATGAAAATTATTAAATAATTAATCAATCAGTAAAATGTTGACCTATTCGAGACTTAAGGGGGGAGGAGATCCCTTTATAACGCAAGGAAGAACTTATGGCCGAAAATTAATTGGATGAGGAAGCTCAGGGACAACTTCGTGGCCTTAGAATCGCAGATTTGTCGGTAGGTCATGAAGTCACAAAATTTTTGTGTTTTTGAACTTTCAAGGGCGCTATTGCGATATCTGTCGCCCCTAATTCTGACCATGCAGTCTTCATATGTGGCCCAAAATAAGACTTCTTTCAAGAATTGTAAAAATCGAAATTCGATCCTTAAGGGGGCGAAACGGGGGTTTTAAAGTTTATATGAGACAACATATTTTTTGGTGAGTTTTTTTTTTAAATTTGGTATAAATACACTCTGATACAAGTAATTAAACGCGTATTTCAGCTATTTTCAAAACGTAACCTTTAAGGGGGTTGAAACGGGAGTGTTGAGGTTTGTATGAAAAAACCTATTTATACCCTGATTTACTTGAAACTTGCCAAATTTATTTTGAATATAACACTATACCATGTTTTCCTCGCTGTTCGGTGCGTGTAGACAGTCAAGTAGTACTTTTCACTCCTTAACTGTGTATGCCACACATATGAGTATTAAAAAAAAACATTCAAATAAATCGAAACCCCTGTTTTACCCCCTTAAGGGTCGAATTCCGATTTTTACTACTTTTGAAAAAAGTCTTATTTTGGGTCAAATGTGAAGGCTGCGTGGTGAGAATTAAGGGCCGCAGATATCGTAATATCCCTCTTTCAAGCGTTAAGCTACAGTGAAAACCTAAAAATAAGGGTTATTGAGGAAAAAAATAATTTTTAAGGAATAGGTAAGATGATTGAAAAATCGTTTGGACATTTATTTGTATGTACATTAGCAAAACTGCGTACCAAATTTATTTTGAAATATTAATAATTGAAGAAGTTATAAACAATCTCGTGAAGGATCCTTGAACGCGAGGGGCTCAACGGTGCACTTTGCCCACCCGGTTAATCTGAAACAAAAAAAACGAGTTTTTTTCTTCTTAAAACAGATAATATTGGCCAACAAGACTTGATATGACTTGATCAATATTTTTTCGGTTATCGCGTTTCCATCATCGACAAATAACTTTCGACTTTTTCGTCAACATCGTACAGGATAATTCAAAAGTATCTGAACGATCATTTTGAAATTTTGTAAACCTTGAGATAATATAATTATCGTCTATGTGAACCTAAAGTTACACAAAAATTATTTATTCAACTTACTTTTTCATTGTCAAATAAAATATATTACAGTTTCATGAAAAATATAATATTTTTTTTCAAACACGTACCATTTTCCAAACTTTCACTTTTCTTTGGATTTTTTAGGTTCACATAGAGCGTGTGGGTCTTTGAAATCTGAAACTTTTTGGCTCTGATGTTTTGGACCAGTGCACCAGACGGTAGGTTCTACGCCGTGGAACAACTCAGGCGGCAACTGTCTCTGAAGCCAGTGTACCACGGAAAACATTTTCAACAATTGAAGAAAAAAAAAATTCTTGAAAATTCATAGATGTAGTACTGTGTACATCAATTTTTATTTATGTAGAATAAATAGTTTCGACACAAAAAAATCTCAAAAATTAGTTTTTTTTCAATCGCCTAAAGGGATTTCTCCCCTTAATTAATCAATTAGTGGAATTTATCAATCGTCGAATGCAAGTCGCCTGACAAAGCGTCGCTTTTATTATAAACAAATAATCGTTGTTGTTACGAGTTTCAATAATATTATTACAAAAGATCTGACGCAAATATGTCGGCTGAAGCAAAATGGATCGAAAACCGCTCATTCGGTCATTTCAGCAACAAAATCTGCATTCCATAATATGTGATGGAGCGAAAAGAAAACAACTTAACTCGCAAAGACATTCGGAAAATATACCTGTGTTTGATGATAATGTGAAGAACGTTCGAGAAGACTTCGGTCATTAATACTTGTATCGAAGCATAATAATGAATCAATGTCGTTGACCGAGCATCGGCGCATTTGTGTTTGAAACAAATCGCGCGCTACTGGTGGTTTCTCGAGAGCGACGCTAGATGGCGCAAAGTGACTGCTGCCCAGCTGGAGGGTCAGCTGACGGAGAATTCCGTCGTCAGGACTCCGGCGATACATAACGCGTAACGAAATATTTTCGTTTAATACGCGTTTATACGGATATTTTTACGCGCAACAACAGTGGCAATAACAATCGACAATTGTACGAGTTTCGACGTCGCATCGTTACGCCATCTTTTATTCAGACCGACATTACGGACACGCTTGTTTGTTCCATCATTTTCGCGCGCTCTCCACCGAACGAGTGACACGACATAAAAAACACGCAAAGAAACGCACATTCAGCGGATGATATAAAAGTTTTGTTGGTTGGCTTATGGGTTTGTGTTAAGTGCAACGGGTTACGTGATGAGGCGGAATACCGATAAGGCTCACGAACGAACGTTTTTCGGCGAGTAATACGCGCTATTTTTTATTATTTTTTTTTCGTGCTCTTGTCTCGCTGTCTGAGGCGGACAAAAGTGTATACAAATTTCGAGGGAACAATAACGGTACAGTGACCATGGAGCTGAGGGCGCATAGAATTTTTTTAATGCTTTTTAATGCCATACTCGGTATCTCGGCCTCGACACATTGGGTTATTACCGACAATGGCAGAATACAGTCGCAGGTTAGTTTTCTTCTTTCGTATTCTTACCATTTTCTTCACTCGTCGCTTATATTTTCTTTCCGCGTGAAGGAAGCTTCTTTGTCACGTGGCTAAAAATTTCAACGCTAAGGTTTTCGAAATACTTGGTCAATATTAATCTCGAATAATAATAATTCGGAGAGCATAGTTTGGTTTTCTCGTTGAACAATTTTTGCGGTGCATTGGATTATACTCATGAAGATATACTTTTTCAAAAAAAAAATTCGAAAAACTTTTCCAAAAAAATTTCTCGAAACACTTTTTCAAAATACTTTTCCAAAATACTTCCAAAATGCTTATTTTCAGCTCGATTCAGTTTTTGAAATGCGGCGACCGTACGATTTGCCTGCATTTCTCGAGCAAGAAAAGCGCCTCAAAGCCATCATGGACTTGTACAAACGAATGGATGGCAAACAGACGATTCTGGATGCCCAAATAGCAAAGCTGGATTCCATAAAAGATCCAGAATCCTGGCTCTACTCGTCCAATTCAGACTGCATAAGCCCAGGCATGGAGTTCGAAGAATTCGATTTCTACACAAGCGTGGCGTCCGACGGAAGTTGGAGAAAAGGCATAAAGTGAGTGGCCTCGAAGATTGTAATTTTCACAGCTGTTCATGCGATAGTAGAAAAAGCACCGCCGACGCATAATTTCTTTTGTGCACAGACAGGAGGATTACCTGCGAGACGGCGTTCCCGTTGAGGAAAATAACAAAATACCCGATTGCAAGAAAACTTTTCCTTTGGATTACAGTGTTTATACCTTCGAACATCTCAGTGTAAGAACTAGAATAATTCACCAGTAAAGGCTGTGCCTTTACTTGGGATTGCTTGAAACTGCATGAAAAAAGCGCGTTTATGACAATAGAATCAATTGCGTTTCGGTTAAAAGGGACGCCAAATACGAATAGCTTCAGCCGCAATAAAATATTACAGGCTATGCAAAACAGGAAGAATCTCACTCAGCCTCAGGAAAAAGAGCTGATGAAGTATCTGCCGCCAGGGACCGATCTGAATACATTCGGTCATCAGATAGCTCACGGATTGCTGCGCAACAGCACTTCATGGTTGCATTTCAATCTTGCCGCTCTTTACTGGCGAATCAAGGGGGACGCTTACAACGCACTCGAATGCGCGAGGCGTGCAATCGTCACGTCTCCTCGGTATGTATACAATTCCTGTACACCGCAGTGAAATCGCCAGTATTAGTAGTTTGTTAAAAGTATAAGAATCTTATTATCGACCGAAGAAGCTTTTGGGAACGCAACTTCCTCAGCTTTGAACAGCGAGACGTCTCACTGATGGTGCACATAAATTTTTTAAGGGAATATCGCGACATACCACTGTTAACTACGGGGGGAATTTTCCACGCTGCAAGACGCACAGTCGAGGCTGTTATAGTATTGCACACGGCAATCATACACGAACCGAGACAGTCCCTTCAGCATCTAGCCCTTGGACACGTGTACGCCGTACTCGGCAATTACAACATGTCACTGGTGTGTTACATTAAATCGTTGAAAATCACACCTTCGCTGGAACAAGCTAGACGGGCCAAGCACGTGATCCTCTGTCGTCAACAATTGGACAAATCTCTTCTAGTTTTGTACAAGTAAGTAACGGAGGCTTGAGCAAAATTATATTGCACGGGAATGAGGTGATTTTTAGTCGAGTTTAAGGGGTTCGGATAATGAGACGACCCGAAAATCAGGGTTATTCAAAAAAATTCATTTCGAAGGAATAAGTAGCATGATTGAAAAATCGTTTGGACATTTATTTGTACGTACATTAACAATGTTGGGTACCAAATGTTATAAAAAATATTAATAATTAAAGAAGTTATAAACAATCTCGTGAAGGAAGTTTGTGAGGGGCTCAACGCTGTACTTGATTTTGGCCACCCGGTTGATCTGGAAAAAAACGAGTTCTTTTGTTTCAAACATAAAAAAATTATTTAATATTTTTTTCGATTTATCGCGGAAAAAAATACAGTTTTGAGAAAAACACTTTTAAGGGGCTATACCAGTGTCAACGCTGAAAATTTGGTCTATTTTCGGACATTTTTTGGAAGAAAAGTACCCAATTAAATGTTTCGGAAAATTTGGAATATATTTGGCTATATTTGACCTATATTACATAATTTTTTCATAGAAAAATATGGAGATTCAAGCGAGTTATGCGCTGCCTATGGAGGCGTCAAGAAAAAGTTCCTCCACTGTTGACATGATTTCGGCCGATTGAGTACCTGAAACCGAAAAAGGAAAAATTGTCGTTTAACGGGAAGGTATTTCCTGTACAATGACGTAGGATTTTCGAAAAATGTAACAATATGGCGTAGTTATGAAAAAAAGTATTTTCTTGCCTATAAAATGGTCGTTTTTTTCAATGCCAAATCGTCAATTTTCATCCAATCAAAAATATCCTACGTCATTGTAGGCTAAATATATTCAAGAGTACTCAGTTTAAATTTCAAGTCAATCGAATGATTGCTCTTTGAGTCACAATGTCAGCAAATTTGAAAAATCTCATTTCATATTCTTGAAAGTATAAAAATCTTGAAAGGTTAAATTTTGAAAGTATAAAAATCTCATCTCATATTCTTGAAAGTATAAACTGTCAAAAAAGGCAAAAAATATCGATTTTTTAAAAGTATCACACGGGTAATGGAACGGGTATAGCCCCTTAAGGTAGAACGAGCGCGCATTCTTGATTTCTATAGATTTTTTTTTCAAATTCTAACCAGATATTGTTCATATCATTATGCATGTTTGAGTGAAATTTCAGAACAGTCGACTATTTAGATTGGGAGATAATGGGTTTCAAAATTGCAACTTTTAACACTGCAGGTTCTGCATTGACCGAAAGTCAGGTCGCATAATTCGTCGTACCATTCTATTGTGTTTATAAATTTTGAATAAAAATTATGTTTAGATAGCAAACTAGTTAGGGAAAGAGTGAAAAAAGTTTGGATTGCCTTTACTATTCAATTTTGCTGAAAACGTTCAGTAAAGACAGAATAATTATTCGTAAAAAATATTTGTCCCCTATAATAAGAAGACATATGGCAACACCCCAGAACAGTATTGTTCAATATTTCGAGAAAAAAATAATTATCGTGTTCCTAAAGTAAAAAATGCTGCCATAAAAAAATATTTGCATTATAAATATTGATATTTTATATTGTTTATGTTATCTTCATGACCAAATAAAACTGTTTGTTCATTCATAACTAATTGAAAACTTTGTCTGATTTAAAATTACTTCAGAATAAAAATTTGTGTTGCGGTATCATTTTAAATGTGCCGCGCAAACACACGTCTTTGGATACGTGGAACGATGCGGTGTTGCCATATTCCTTCTTATTATAGGGGACAAATATTTATTACGGAAAACTATTCTGTCTAAATTTCAATGCAGATCCTGCAGTGTTAAAAGTTGAAATTTTAAAACCCATTACCTCCCAATTTAAGTAGTCGACTGTTCTGAAATGTCACTCAAACATGCATAATGAAGTAAACAATGTCTGGTTGAAATTTGAACAAAATAATATATACAAAAATAATATATACAAAATAATATATACAAAAATTGCACAAAATAAACATAAGTTTACTTTCAATCTGCGATTCTCCCTCCATATGTGGGATCTTCTTGTTTTGAGTTGCCACAAGCGACAAACGAGAGTTCGAACATTTCCACAGTAGTCTAACGCTTTAAGGTTGCGTTGGCTTTCCCCTTGAGCAAGCTTCGTTCTGCTAAACGTTTTTTTCTGTTACTCCTCAACTGAAATAGAATATACCAATGCTCCCAACTCACACAGCCCTTCGATGAAAAATAAAGCTCCCCTGATCGTGAAATCCGCTACGTCATTTTGATATTTACACGAAAAATTCATATGAGAATAAACCTTGATTTTTCTTTTGTTTCAAGAATCCTGGATGACGCGGTGACCGAGTTGCTCGATTATCAGAACAATTACGAGGACTTGCTGAAGCTCAGGGATAAAATATTACGGGACCATTCGATGAGATTTTTACTGGCCAAACTTGGGGCCGAGGAGCTCGGGTCTTTGCTTACGTCGCAAGACCGTTACGATACTTGCATACAACGAGAGGGCGAAGAAGCCAGATTCTCGTGCTCCATGTCCAACGAGTTCGATCGCAATTTACAGGTCAACATAGGCATGGGCCTGCAACAGTTGCAAAAAGTTGAGAATCAAGTGGAGAAGTTGAATGATCGCATGACGACCAACACCGAAACTTTTCAAAGCGAGTACACGAGGATCTCTTGCAAAGTTGCGCGAGCGATAGAAAAAAAATGTTCCACCACGTGCAATCGACAATTTTCTCTTTTCTTTCGGCATTCAGGAAAAACCGAGCGTTCGAGTAATACGAAAAAAACGAGGAGCGACGAGATAGCTCCAGAATTGTTTGACGTCTTCATGGAACCGACCAGCAGACCGAAGTATCACAATTACGTGATAAAAAAAAGCAAATTGCCGTTCGAGAACAAAAATTGGCCGGCCGAGTCCGAATGCGTTGACGCATCGTCGTCTCCGGCGGAAATGCGGCAGTACCTGCCTGTTCATTTGCCACCGGAAAATAAGGGCTACGCGTAAGTTCAACAGCCTGAATAAGTTTTCCGAAAATCGACGTCTTGTCAAGTGGCGTTCTCGCAGTGGAAAACGTCACATTCACCCCATTTCATTGGATCCTTGCGATGGTGTTGAAGTTTGCATCGTTGGAACGCAACGAAACTTCTTTTTCACATTTTATTATCCATATTGTTATTATTATACAAGATCTTTTTTTATAGATTTATATTGTAGATCGGTAAACAAATATCTTAAAAAATGGTTAAAAAATTCTTGTAGGCCCAATTCACCAAAAAAAAAGGAATTTACAAAGATTCATTTTCGTTGCGTACCAACGACAAGCTTCAACATCATTTCTTCCGTCCGCTTTCAAAATACAACTTCCAAGTACACATGTACAAAATCGATAGGAAAAAAATCACATTACATTGGTAAAATGTCAATAGATTTTCGGTTCGGCGCCGCGTATTCGCGTAATGTCGATGGGAAGTTTAAAAAATTCCGGTGAAAGCCCATTTCACTGTATAAAGAGTCGATACTTACTGTAGTATGAAGAGTCGATACTTACTGTACTGTATACTTACTGTATAAAGAGTCGATTTTTATTTTTCATGACTGGGCGTGAAGACGAACATTTCACTTGTTTTGTATTACAGAACACATTTGTTCGTGAGCGAGCTCATTCGCATTGATCCGGGCCAGGAACACTCTCTCCCGTGGTATCCGCCAACTTGCCAAACGCCCGAGAGTTACGACCACAAAAACATATCTCCGTCGTTATTGACAACTGCGAGCAGCAGCGGCAATTCGCCGGAACGAAGTCTCGCTCCTTTCATCGCGAATCTGGTGAAAGGCGCCGAGCTCGCGGAGATCGGCCAAAGAATCTTGACGGCAATGAAAGCGGTGAGTTCTTCAAAAGTACCCTCTGTGGTATTTTCGGACAAGATTTACATTTCTTGTCCACGCGAAAAAAAAAAAGAAAAAAATACGAAGCCGTGCAATGATCCGAGCGTTTATTAGCGATAAAATTGGGATTTCGTCATAATTTTAAATTCGCAAATGGTCGCGGCCGTTATATATGGTTGATCAAAAGAGTGTTTTACTACGAATGAAAATTCATTCCGATAACCTTCCAAATATCGAAATTGTGAATAGTGCAGTCAATATCGCGATTAGAGGAAAGAGCAGAAGAACGATTGGATCTCTATACGAAGTACGTACATCACAAATTTTCCGAGAGCATGATTTACGAAGGGCGACCGGTCATTTGCCTTACTCGAGGTGGAGGAGTAGCTCTCAATTGCCCTCTTCGCCTCACTTTGAAAGATTAATAACACGCGGATTTTGAACAGAGAGTCGCTGCACCCTGGGTGCTCTCCGTACTGGCCTCCTTGCACTGGCGTATCATCGGCAAACCGAGAAACGCCTTGGACTGTCTTCAGCAAGCGTTGAGCACCGCTCCAGCGAAGTTCCGCGACGTTCCTCTCGTCGGTATTGCCTCGATCGGTCAAAAACTGGGCTTCATCGACGAAGCGTTGAAAACAACCAAAGAGGCTCTTCGTACAAATTCAATCGAGGTAAGTGCGACTCTCGACTATCTTTCCTTAAAAATCGTACGTTTGAGGTAATCCTATCGCGAGGCTTCAATCCATAGGGTTTTCATTTTTTTTTGAGCTTCACTTCATTTATTAATAATCGCCCCTGTAAAATTTCAGGGTCGGTTATCTACCTAATTGCAGAGAAAAAAAAATTAAAATTGCGTATTTTTGTGAAGCGATTCCGTGACGACATACAAAAACCCAATTTCCGGTCGCTACAAAAGTGTATATAATAGTGGGAATCCGTTAGAGTCTTTAAAATAATCAGATCTACATACTTAACACTTGTAGTAATCCAATGCTCTTAGAAAAAAGTACGCCTATTGAACTAATTTTTATGTAATATCAAGTTTAATTTGAACTTCCGGTATTGAATTTATTACCACTTGCTACGATAAAGAGACGTGACAGCAAGGCAACAGCTGACTAGTCCTAGCCTCATCTCACTCATTCGAATTTCCACACATATTTCATTTTTAACCGACGCTTTTCGCCGACACAAATTTTCCACGCTTCTTAACAGTCGTGGCCCGAATACAATGCTCTATATTTCCCGCACCTGACATTGTTTTGACATATCGACGTCGAAAAGCATGGAGGTTAAACTCGCCTGGATGAGTAAAAAGAGACGGAGATAGAACGAATTATGCCAAATATCAAACCTAGAAATACTGCGCGAATCATTGGAATAACTATTTTTTTTTTTTTCATTTTTCTTATTAAATGTGAACATTTATTCAACAGTTTACACACGGGAAATTTTAGTTATTACAAATGATTTTTTTGCATATGTTAAAAATATAAATTGTACAAGTCTCAAGTATGGTCAGTGGTATGACTAGTGTAAAGCGATAGGATTGCCTTAAATTAAAAAAAAAATCGTTTTCAATTTTACCACTTGTTTTCTTTGAACGACGATATTTATCGAAATTGCACCAACTCGTGTAAGCTCGTGCAAAAATTTAACTCTCGTTCGCTTTTTTTTTCTTCAAAAATGAGATATTCCCGGTAATAATTAATTCTCGAATTACAAACGTGTTTGGATTTTTTTTTATAGCCCACGACGAATTATCTCTACGCGACGCTGTTGCACGCGAAAGGCAACACCACCGGGGCTATTCATCATCTGAAACAGTCGCTCCGAGTAGATCCCGAACTTTTTGAGGGCAGCGCCTTGCAATTGTTGCGTACACTTGCTTGTGAGAGAAGGTTGAGTGCGCGGCACGCAGGTAAATAGCACATGATTGCCCTTCTTTGTGTCGCCATAGGAGAGAAAAACAGACAGAGTGATAAAACATTAGATAGATCTTTTCTATCCTTTTATTTCCTCATTTTCACTATCATAAAAAAATCTTTTCTCATATATTCATGCTGAAGATATAACGTTTTCGGCATTATATCTTCAGCATGAATATGTGAGAAAAGATTTTTTCGTTCGGGTGATTTTTGGGACTCGGATTTGCTCCAAGAAACATTGTGCCACGAAATTTTCGTCGCGTTCCAACGATGCAAACTTCAATATCGTAATGCGCGAACATTCGTTATTATCTAGTTTACGCCTCAACAGATCACGCGGTTTACGGGATTGAGGGACTCGAGAGTTCAGCACTGACTTGTCTCTCGCCGGAAATAATAGCGAGAAACGATTTGCACGAGGGCGAGACGGTACTTTGCGTCGAGGATACCGACGAGTGCAGGCCGATCCAGTGTTTCGCGATGAAGACGAACGTCGACGCCGGTACGACACCTTGAGTAATCGACTGCGTCGATCGATCGCACATTCACGCAAACTGTCCTTGTCTCGACCTAGAGCAAAGTCTCGTTCGCAACGAATAATATATTGTCGAGCTTGTGAAGCGGCGTCATTTCCTTGCACTTTGAACTCATCGAATGTCATCGGCACTCGATTTCTTCGACATTCCACAATAATCTTCATGTTCAAGTTCGCCCGGGACTGTGGATGCGTATCGCGGCACGATAGGAGACGACGTACACGCGAAGATATCCCCGAGGTTCGTTATTCCCCGCGATAATTTTGGCGTTTTTTGTTTGTTTGTTTCTTCTGTGCAATAAAAAAAATCGCTTACCGTTGTACGATAGTTGTTTGTATGTCCGTAGCTGCGAAACTTTTACGCACTGGAAAATAATGAGACGGGAAATGGCTTCGACGTTATGTTTTATTCGACGCAATGACGTGCAGGGTGCACAATAATTTGACGACTTTGCAAATCGTACGATCCGCCGACGTATCGAAGGTCTACACATTGATTTGATCTTCGCGCGGACAAAATAAACTGCATTTCGTGTCTACTACGGTTTTGTTCTCTTCAGACATTTGAGGACTGGGAAATTTCCTTTTGTTTCAGTATTTTAGGTGTACGAAAAAGTTCTCGGCTCCTTTTTTCATGAAAATAATTATTTATTTACTCAAAATCAAGGTACATTTTAATCGGGAGAGTAATCTCCGTTTGCTTGCTGTAGTAGCAAGCTCCGATTGCGTTTGGCAAGGGTCTTCGTGTAGCCACTGCTCCAAATCCTCGTCTTAACATTTTCTTGGTCTTCCTGGGGATGGATTTTGTAACTGAAATGAGACCACTCACTTTTCACACTTTCATTTCACGTGAATATCCTCACGCGATTCTGTAGTATCGCAGTGAAAATACGAAATCATTAGACACGAGGTGACAGGAGAAATTGCTTTCTCAGACCGTACTTGCTAAAAAAACGACTTCCCAGCCGAAATCAAATACAAACGGCAATGAGATTTCAAAGACGGCGACATTTTTTTTATCTGTTCAATTTTTTTGTAGTGAAATGAATGTGACAGAGAAACAAAAACAAATAATGATACGTTTGAATGATCGCGGGAGATTGCGGTATAATGGAGAAAATGAAAAAAGAGTAGTAAGTGATTTTATGGGTTATGTTTGTTTTGTAAATATAACATTTATAATTCATTTTGTTACGAATGCTAAATAATAAATTATTTGACCTCTTATTACAGGACGAATTATGGGAAGAACTTTGCAAATCAATTCCGCAGATAACGGCCCTCAAAAGTTGCCGAAAGAATGGGCTAAAGTGAGTATATAATATAGTATAGTATGATACGTAATATTTTTTAATACTGTTAAATACTTAGAGGTTAATTAATATTTACTACTTAAATTACCCAATGTGACACCAAAAGATGGCATGAATTCTACATCTTTTTATCTTACCGGGGTGTCTAATTTTGACCAGAACTGAAATTGCATGACATTTAAGGATTTTTAAGGAGGGATTGTCTTTTTTTTCGCAAAATTTACCGCTTTTTGGCATTTTTTTTGTGAAGAAAGTATACAACGAAAAAATTGTGAAACTTGGCATATAGTTTTATTGATCTGTTTACTACATACAAAAAAAATTTTCAACAATTTCATCAAAAAATCCCCCCTTAAACGCGTTTTTCTCGAAACAGCTTTTTCACAACTGGTGTGCACGATTTCTCAAAAACTATTCAACCGAATGCCTTCAAATTTGGACAGAATGCTCAGCTGACATCCTTTTATCGTTTGATGAAGCAAAAAAGCAATACGTTTAATAGTTTTTTATTTATAACAAAAAATCGATCAATTTTTTTTCGAAAAATCGATACTTCAAGTTCAAAACGTCACCAAATCGTCAATTTTTTTTCCCCTTCATCGAACGATAGCTATATGTGTCTAAAGTAAAATGCTTTTGTGGGTTTTTGTTGCAGGATGAACGTGAAGGCTGTAATCGTGCACACCATCAAAAAAGGACCATCGCGGGTCGAGGGGGGTGGGAGGCGGATTTTTTGATGAAATTGTTTAAAAAATTTTTTGTATGTAGTAAACAGATCAATAAAACTATATGCCAAGTTTCACAAGTTTTCCGTTGTATACTTTCTTCACAAAAAAATTCCCAAAAAGCGGTAAATTTTGCGAAAAAAAAGACAATCTCCCCTTAAGGCAAGGAATGGGGATTTTTTTCATGACTTTTAGTATGACATTCTGGCATAGAAGTATACTTAACCCTTAATAGTCACACTGGGTTCACGGGACCCAAACAAATTATTTTGATGCCGTACAACTTTTTTTTCCAATAAAACATAAATTTTTTTATATGCTCAAGCGTTTCATTCTTTCCTTCTAAATCGCACCTGCGTCGGATAAATAAATATACTATTTGAAAAGATTATAAAATCATTTTTTTTGGTCAATAATTACAAGAGTTACAGCAATTTTTGTAAAAAAGTCATTTTGGACGTTTTTTTGCATATTTTGAATTTGATTTTGGATTTCTAACCAATATCCTTGTATTTAACAAGGTTCAAATTATACCTCCCTATTTTTTTTCATATCGCTTAATGCATTATTTCATTATTTATAACAATTTAAAAACGCCTGGGTCCCATGGACCCAGTATGACTGTAACGTGATTCTAGCTAAGTGTGACTACTAAGGGTTAATGATTCTACAGTGCGACTGATTTTCTAAATTTTTATATTTTCATCTTGCTCTTTCAAACAGATGTGTGTTGTATGCCAATAAAAAGTATACGGAACAAACGCAAAGTCACCAAACTGTACAATTCCATATGTAGTAAAAAATGTGACACAACCATAATTTCAAGATTGCTGTAGAGAAATATATTTTGGGAACATCTAGAAAAATATTACATACATTTAGGAACTTTGAGCAATATCATCTAGTCGCTTTACACGAATAACAACGAAAAACTAATATATGTTGAGATAACGCATCATTTTCTTTTACTTTCTTCTATTTTATTTTCTATCGATTCGATATTAGCTTCTCTATCGACAAGTACCGCAAATGCAGTTCATATTGAATATAGAGTCAACGATAATTTAGTAAGGTATAATAATTCAGGTAGACTGGTAATTTTTCATGACATTTCATGACTTTTTCAGGGTTGAGTGTAATTTCATGACATTTAAGATTTTTCATGACTTTTCAGGTCGGTAGACACACTGCTTACGGACAGGGCGTGATTGGAAAAGCAATCTTTCAAAGAGGGTGGTCACCTATAACAGATATATAGGGCAAACCGGGGGTGGTCCACCGATATCTTTAGACTGTTTCACTTAGCTTCTGAAACTTACAAACTATCTCCCACACGCGTCACGACGCAGTCTATTATTTCTCTTTCGCTCTATTCTTGGCCTTTCTCTCTCGGATCGCACCCATCCGTCAAGAAATTTCTTGTCGAACGAACGCGCGTGAGATGGCTCACATTATCACTATGATGAAAGTTGCGGAATCGAGAAAGCTGCTTATATCTAGTTCTGTTGCTACATTTTCGTTACAGACTTTTTCACGGTACTGATGGATACTGTATTTTCCCTAATGCCTGACGAATCATCTCCTTAGCCTCGGAAGTCTTTTTTTCACATAGAACGCGAAAATGGCACTGTGCCTAATATGCGGGTTATTGCAAATCATTTTGCCCACTGTGCTCACGATGTTTATTTTGAGGTTACGTTAAGTTGGTCCGGAAAAATAATCTACTAGGTTGGTATTACATGACCCCAGACTTGGAGGGAAATTTTTTTCATTCAAATCATCAACTAGGTTGATATTACATGACCCCAGACTTGAAGGGAAATTTTTTTCATTCAAATCATCAATACACCTGTTTTTATTCTCAGGCCGAGAACTTATTTGTATACATTTTACGTGTAATAGACTAATTGTGCGATCCAAGTATCAGCCGGCACTGTAAGAAACTTTTACAGTTTTCGAGGATACTTTTTTTTGTTTGCGTTGATTTCTCGTAAGCTTTTGTCTCAAAGTTTAGTACATTTTATATTTTTCTTGAAGACTTTCGATTTTTTCCAAGCACCGTGAAGAAGTTCAATACGACGTGTCCTTGAGCGAAGTTCGATAAAATAATTGACGAAGTAATGAAATGGTTTGTAATTCGTTACGATATTAATTAATTTTGTTACATTTAAAAAATTTACCGATCTTAATTATCAGGGTTCTCTTTATTTTTTGCTTTTGATTTTCGTAATCATTATTACGATAAAATGTTTCTGGAATTCGATCGTCAGTGATCGTCTTATGCCGCTCTACAATAAATGTTAAGAAGTCTTGACTGCGCTCTCTCTCTCTCCTTCCCTTCTGTAGGTGTCGTTGCAAATAAAGAGACTTAGGAATTTGTTACGTTAGGGATTAGTCCGTCATGGCCGATTTTTCATCTCGCTGTTATTGTAATCCTTCGAAAAAAAATCTGAAATAATGAAAAAAGTATTGGCGAGTATCTTCGAGTAAAATTAATTACTCAAATTATTTGGCAATTTTTTAAAAATCAGTTCAGTCTTTATTCAATGTTACAATTATGTGCACTTGGTCGCTTTTTCATTTTCTGATTGTCGATAAAAACCCGAATTCACGTGCTCCTGGAGAGTTACTGAGGACTGGCTGGATGTTAGTCCGCCTGGCAAAAAAAAGCACGAGTATAATACGGTCGAAGAATGTAAATAAAAAGCGGGCCTAATTGTCGTGCTCGTGACAAGTCTCATTAGTGACCAACGATAATTCTGATGATACGTTTGCATAGGCAAACTCGGTGAATAAATCGACCGGTAAGACCCACGAAGTTTCGTGATGTATAACATCGCCGTAGTGACCATTTAAATAATGGATTTGCAAGACAGAGCGGGGTCACGAGAAAGTGACAAGTTGCCATAGTGCCGATTTTGCGGTCGATACCACAAGTGTTGGATGCCGTAACCCATTTTCAATCGTATCATTCGTATTACGACAAAGTCTTCGCGCGAAGTCACAATTTCTTACTAAGAACATCATTTTGGTGCCCGCCTTCGATTTCGTTGTAACTCAGGTCCGTGGTAGAGCGGTAAAAACTATTAGATACGTTTTTTTTATCGGTAAAAAAACTATTTCAAAGGCTGAAACCATCACTTGGAGTGAAGCATCTCAAGGGTTGAGTTTGCAGTTGAACTCGCAAGCAATGAACCGATTTCAGCGAAACAGAAATGAAAATTCTTATGCAAAATGATCGGAGTTCCCACTATGAGAACATTAAAAAAATAAAACAAATAAGGGATAAATCACCCCTTTATTTTTTTCTCACCCCACATTGCAAAGGGGTGCGTTAAACTGAATGTAATGGATAACACTTTGGAAGGGGGGTAAAATCAAAGCTTACGTATTTGTTGCATTTTTTCCGGATAGCAAGCTTAAGAGGGTTAAACATCCCTTACTTGAAGTTTCTTATCGCAGTTGTTTTTTTTCCTATATTTAATGTGTGTATACTGATTCAAATATTTCTATAAACTCCAAATTATTGTTTGAAGTATGGAAAAAATTGCGTGAATCAATCGTTTCACTTCAAAGTTCTGCAAAAAATCGAAAATTTATCGGAACTCCATGAATTGAACGGAATTACGAAGAGAATGAGCGCAGGATAGAGGTCCATATGGAGACAGAAAAAAAATTATCGACGATTCGGTGAAGCCACTTATTTGTGGCCGAGACGGGAATAATTTTGGATTCGAAATATTTCTTTCCAAGTTTGTATCTATATAATTTTACCTCCTTAATACGAATTTATCATTAAATTCTCCGAAAACCCAACATTTTTATTATAAAATCGTCAAAAGAGTCCAAAAAAACGTTTTTCGCGTATAGCTGGCGGTATTATGAGCTTTCAACAGAAGTTCAGTGAGTTTCGTCATCAGTTGAACTTTTTCCATTAGATAGATCCTTGAAATGTACAAAAGTCGATAAAAAATGTTTCGACCCTTTCGGCCACTTTTCCGAAATCGCCAAAATCGCTAAAATTCAACAGCTGTAGCGTGGATCCTGTTTGAGTGATATAAAGGGGGGGGGGGATTCGATAAACTTGGAGAATGCCATTGGATTCATCCCGATATCTCTATTGGTTTTCCCAGAAAGTCTACTTAAAAAATTGCCGAATAAGATGAAAAGGTTCTGGAAAAATTGGCAAAAATCGATGCTCCGTATTTGAAATTCTACCGAAAATCGTTAAATAATCAGGGCTCAATAAATCGAGAGGTATTTCAGAGAGCAAACGATAACGAAGAGAATGAGCGCAGAATGAAGTTCCAACTCGAAGCAGAAAAGAAATTAACAACGTTTCCGTGAAGTCACTCATTTACTTACCAGGGTGGAAAAAAATTGCATTTCAAATATTTTTTTTACAAGTCCATATCGGTGTATTTTTACGCGCATATTTACCCTGAGTACGAATTCACCATTCATCTCCGAATTGCATTTACATAACCTCCAATTTTCATTTCGAAAGGCAGTGCGCTGGAAAAATTGGAAACCTAAGGGAAACCACTACTGTAAACGTCTAAGATTAAGTGATTTTTCGCGATGTTTTTTTGGGTGGAAGGAGATGTAAGGGGATAATAATATTCAAGGATGTTATTAGTCATATCGTCAAGCGAACAACAAAAAAAATATATTTAAAAATTATACAAAATGGTGACGCTGGAGCCATTATCGCGAGGCATGTTTTGAATTGGAGACGCTCTGCGGCACGCAGTATAACTAGCGCAAATTCAAATTGGAAAAACAAATTTTTAATTCTTCAATTTATGTGAGTATATATTTAATAATTTATAATATATTTAATAATTTATTTATTATAATATATTTAATAATAAATATTTAGTATATATTTAATAATTTATGTGAGTATAGCCAGAGAAGTACGTAGGGGATTTTGAAAATATTATTTTTTTGTGTAATTGGCAAACATATTAAATAAAAAATGAATTTTTGACAGAAAAAACGGACAATTATTTGTTAATAACTAATTTTATAATTAAGTCATGGAAAATCCCGTACGTATTTCTCTTCGGAATGTTATTTCAAAGATGTGCTGAACATTTGGAGTGAAAGGAATGAAAATGGTTGGAGTTATGCTGCGTGCCGTTTTAAAAAATTGTATTTTATTTTTTTCATTTATTGTCATTTGTTTTGGGAATTGTTTTATTTATTTTTGATTCCATTAGCCTGAACGGTTAGGAATATTTTAAGCTTTACAGAATTGATAAATTCTGTAAAAAATCCGCCTCCCACCCCCCTCGACGCGCGATGGTCCTTTTTTGATGGTGTGCACGATTTCTCAAAAACTATTCAACCGATTGCCTTCAAATTTGGACAGAATGCTCAGCTGACATCCTTTTATCGTTTGAGGAAGCAAAAAAGCAATACGTTTAATAGTTTTTTATTTATAACAAAAAATCGATCAATTTTTTTCGAAAAATCGATACTTCAAGTTCAAAACGTCACCAAATCGTCAATTTTTTTTTCCCCTTCATCGAACGATAGCTATATGTGTCTAAAGTAAAATGCTTTTTGGGTTTTTTTTGCAGGATGAACGTGAAGTCTGTAATCGTGCACACCATCAAAAAAGGACCATCGCGCGTCGAGGGGGGTGGGAGGCGGATTTTTTGATGAAATTGTTTAAAAAATTTTTTGTATGTAGTAAACAGATCAATAAAACTTATGCCAAGTTTCACAAGTTTTCCGTTGTATACTTTCTTCACAAAAAAATTCCCAAAAAGCGGTAAATTTTGCGAAAAAAAAAGACAATCCCCCCTTAAATGAGGTAAGATTGCATTTATAATAGATACCGCGCGGCGCGCCCGACCGCCAGCTTCAAAGCCGTTTTTCCACGATTCACTTTTTTGAACCTTGTGAAAGCTCTAACTCTCGAACGAAGGTTCAGATCGCTTTGAAATTTCGACAACATATTCTTAGTACCATCACCTATCGTGTGAACCACAGAAACAAAAATTTCAATGACACAAAAAAATATCAAAAATAATATACCGACAGAAAATGGAGTAAAAAAAATTGAGTTTCGAATTTTTATTATAATAATTTTTTAAATAATATTGTTGGTTCACACTGAAGATACATTCATTATGCAATTATAAATATGTTCATTTTTTTCAGACACCCACATCGATGCCGAGAACTTTCACCATCAACGCGCGCGCAAAAAAATACATTTCTTTATTATCTTATATTTCCGCCATTTGTTAACATGTCTGATTTTTTTATACATATACTCAACCACGTGCATTAATGATCTGTAAAAAAAAGGTCAATATATGCGTCATTTTTTTTTAACCGCGTCTAGAAAAGTACCTTCGAAAATCGGCGAAAACGCGTACATAAGGCCTTAAGCCGATTGAAAAAGAAAAATTGACAATTGTACAGTCGTTTTACCCCTCAATATTTCAAGTAGGTCTTTCTTCCCAGCGGACACCCTAAAAACTCGCCTTTTGTTTTTTCGTATAGTCACAAAAGGAAGTACTCAATATCCATCACTGTTCTATCCGGCTTTTTTTGTAATCAACACTTCCCATTGAGAGGGACGGAGAACTCGGTTCGAGTGGGTCTTCAGGGGTCAACTCCGACTCACCTGTACAACGTTCGGTCGATTTCCTGTTCCTTCTGTCGTTTCTTCCTGTCCTTTTTCGCTTCGAACCTTCGGCGTGTGTATCGTTTTACCTCTCACATACTCATACGTTCGCGTGCACGTATTCGAACACACACACACACACACACACACATGCATATACATATACAAAAGTTAAGCTGTATAATGGAAGCCCCATCATAGCCGCTGTCACACGCACAAGAGTCTCATGTCTAATCTTGTGCAGTGGCCAGCAGCTGCACTGGGGTCCAAATCCCACCTCCGATCGCTTTGTTGACGGGGTAAAAAAACGTAAAAACAATTTCACCAAAACACTTATAACAGGTGACAACGCAACAACGATATTTTACCGGGAAAATGCACAACAACATTTTTTATATATTTGATATTACAGAAGACGATACAAAAATCTTCTACGTGTAGGAGAGTATAGAATGAAACATGCTATGACTTTTTATTTTTCTTCACAATGGTACGTGTTCTGTACACGAAGCAGCGAGAAAAAATCGTACGAATTCCATTTGTGGGATTTTTATGGTACTTCGTATCCGGATGCTTTCCGGGGGGGGCTAAAAAGTGAATTAGAAATGGCAAGCCAAGAAATCTCAAGAATAACTCCATGGCTACCAAATTTGAAAAATATTCAGTCACCAGTATTACGAACAATTCTAGCATAAATATAAATGTTTTTACAAAAATTTCATGTCAAATTAACCCTTTTTTTGTTAACTTTAAAACTATGCCCGTTGATATATATATACGTTTTTGTAGCAAATTGTATTCATTCATTTTTGAATGTATTCATTTTGTATTCATTTTTGAGGCAACGCTGTTGAATTTTCGAATTAAAAATTAATTCCTCGTAAAGCGTTAGAAAAAATTCAAATGCTTCATACTGCAAAATGCAGTAAAAACTGCAAGCCCGAATAGACGAGAAATCTGAAACTTCGATTTCTCGGGTTTTTCAAGAAAACCGCAAAGAGCTTGAAAAAAAATGGCTCAGTGGAGCTGTAAGAAAAGCGAGGAGGTGAAAAGTCCTCTCTCGTCTGCCGTTGTGGGAAATAATTTAAAAAAAAAAAAAACGAAGTATATTCGTATGGGTGCGCGTTATCGCGGTACGTACACGTAGGAGGGATATAAAGCTGTTGGAAACGGGACATCTGGAGGTGCTATAGAACGACGGGACAGTTCGTTTCTTATGGAAAATTCAACGACTTCGATCTTGGCGAACACGTACCCAGAGGTATACACGATTCTATACGAATGCTTTCACCCGCCTATATATAACATTTAACGTTACAACGATGACCGGAAGGCCTTTGATACGCGCTCTCCTTCGTTACGTTTCGTTCTTAATTCTTACCTATAACTCTTTCTATACAGCTATACGTATCCTAATGTGCTTCTTGCAAGCTCTCGAGTGAGGGCCTTCGAAGACTTTTTTGCTCACGGTTAGCCTTCGTCAACTCATTGCAGGTCTCGTTTCACGACAAAACTAGCTCAAACGAGAAAACCCGGTTACGAATAATTATTATTATTATTTGTCGAACTTTCGATGCATTGCTGACATATTTGCGCGATGAATAAACTCTACTGTCCTTTCGTTTGACAGAACGAATATGCACGTTGTGCGTTTATCATTCATGTGAAATTCGACCCAGATGAAACTTGCGCGAAATTACAAAGGGTCGAGTACATTTTTTCAAAATATTTCGGTCTGGATGAGAGAGCGGGGGCGTTTTTTACTTTGCCCTTGTTCACTGACCAGGGGCCGTCAAGTGAAGAGACTTTCAGACGGTTTATGTTAAAGGTTCAAAGAAAGTGGGAAATTTTCGTGGAACCTTTGGAAATTATATTAATGGGTTACCCAGCTCGTGGCTGGCAAAAGGAGGATTTTTTTGTTGGAAAATCCTGTGAGGGTTAAGATTGTTTTTTAACATTTAAGAGTATGGTTTCAAGTGTCGATTTTGTGTTGAAATGTGGTAGACAAAATTGTGCGAAGGGCTGTTTGAAAAACGTCCTTCGAGGTGACCACTGCTGCCCGGAAACAAATAACCCGAAATAAAAAAATCAAACGCTAGTTTTTGCATGAAAATACCTAGTGTTCGGACGAGGGATTTAACAAAATATTGTTTTTTGATAAAACAGCAGCAGTCCAAAGGGCAAATATTGATTTTCGTTAATGAAAAAACTATGCATGGAAAAAAACTCCTTCGTTCAAGCACTGTTTTTTGATATGTAAAAGTAACTAGTAAAAATTGAAGTTGATCGGTGCAGTGATTTTTGCGAAATCGCGATAACCGATTTTGTAAAAGTAATTTTGATAAAAACGCGTTTGAAGTTCGCCAGGGATTTGACAAAATATTGACTTTCGATAAAATAACCGCAGTCGAAAGTGCAAATATTGATTTTCGTTAATGAAAAAACTATGCATGGAAAAAAACTCCTTCGTTCAAGCACTGCTTTTTGATATGTAAAAGAAACTAGTAAATATTGAAGTGGATCGGTGCAGTGATTTTTGAGATATCGCGATATCCGATTTCGAAAAAATAGTTTTGATAAGAACGCGTTTGAAGTTCGCCAGTTCGCTGAACCTGCCTATAAACGCCCGTGGCTCTCTCAATTTTGAAAGAATCGACTCGAAATGTTCGGAGTATATTTTTGAAATGTTACATTTTGAGAATCCGGCGAAAGAAAAGCTCGATATTTAAAAAAAAATGTCATCTCGGTATAAGCCCTTGATCAAATGTTCGATCATTCATTGAGGTATCTTATGACCCTGTCGCGTAAGATGTTCGGCGACCCGATGCTGGGCTACATGAAATAGTGTTCAGATTTGACTATCACCTTTTCCACCTTGGAACAGCTCTGCGATAATTAAATCCCACAGAATCATTGCATAAAAACAATATACATTCCGAAGACTTTTCAGCTTTGGTGATGCCGATTTTGGTAAATATTTACAAGTGGGGCTCCAGCTAGAAAAGGGGTTCAGAAATTTTGTACCGAGCCGATGTATTTCAGGGCACTTTGTAATATTTAAGTCGGGGGAAGACAATTTCAACCCTTATTTCAACCCCCAAACGCTTTTTTTTACCTTTTTAAAGGTATGGAGAAAACGGGTTTGGTGACATCAAGTGGGTCAAATGACATGGGTTTGACCCTAACAAACCCAAACAAATTGGAGTAAGCGTACAGAAAACGTATTTCAAAAATCGAATATTTTCCGGAAATATTTTTTTTTCTTAATATAATATCTTTCCCCCATCATAAAAAACATATTTTCATACTGCAGAATAGCCCCAAAAACGTGAAAAAAAATTTGGAGCCGATCAGAGCTGGAGCCCCACTTGTAAATATTTACCCCGATTTTTTCTTGTTGCAATTATCGATTGAACAATCGACCCTCATCCCCATCGACTTATAACAAAAAAAATCCACAACTGATCCTTTATCCTATAAAACTTGGAATATTCGGTTGAGTCGAGTAAAAAGGCTGTTACGAAATATTCCTAATCAGCAATTCACCGTTATATTTACCCAAAAAGTTTTTGTCGTTGCATCCAAGAACACTCAAAGTTTTCGCTAATAAAAATTGTCGGTGGTTTCGTGGATTGTACGTTTTTTGGTTTTTCAATTTTTCGATCTCGTTCGTTTGCATCGAACGTAAGGCTCTCTGCCTTCCACCACGTAGCACAAGTCATACAATGACGGAATAAAATAAAACGGATATTACTCGTAGCACTTTTAGCCTCCACTGTTTCCAGCACTACTGCCTCTGCCATGTTCCTTCACCCCCTGTTTTATACCACACTGACACGTGGTCATTTAATCTGTTGACCAATCGCGTCCGAGACCACGATACGTTACGACCAATCCCCTTGTAACGTACACAGCTCGGCTTTATACCCCAGCGAAATAAGGGCAAAATAATTATGCTGCATTATAGACAACGCGCGTATTGCATACGGCATATAACGTATTGAACAATGCGAATTCGTGACGTGAAGAATTTTCATCGAAATCGTCAATCACTCATGGCAATGATGTATACGTAATATCTTGTTTCAAACTTTTCAAACATTTTTCACCATGCCAATGTCATTTTTCAATCCATGCAATACAAAAAGTCCCAAAAGTTCGTCATTCTTATATACAATATTTACAAATTATATATAAAGTGTTTACATATCTGTAGTGTTATTCTACATCTTTGTGAGATGTGACTTCCTTCCAATGATATTGAACTTGGCATTGTTAGGATGCAACGAAATTATTTTTCTTCCCACATGTAGGCCAGAAATATCATTGAAATACTTTCGAACATCCTTACTAGGGATCCATAACCTAAAAGTGGGAAAGAAGAGTTCAGATAGTGGTCAAAATGAAGAAATAAAAAAATAAAGGATTTTCGTTGCATTCCAACGATGCAAGCTTCAACGCCATTGTTTTCCGGATATTTAGAAAAGCAAAACTTGTCTCGGTTTACATAACTCGGACTTGGACGTCAAGATACCCTATGTTTAACGATAAAGCTGAATCTATGAATCCTTAAAAAACCGCAAAGCTGAGGCCTGTGCATAACTAAGACCTCGTGATCAATTGGCAAATAGCCAAAGAATGTGGAAAACAACACAGTGAGCTTTTTTTAATTCGCCTTATTTTCTAACCCCATGAAAGGATTCCACTTCCTCGACTGCTGAAATTTCGTTAAAAAAAAATGATTTCCCAATGCAAGAGTCCTCATCACGCTTGGATTGACTTTCGATGCAAATTAATCAAACAAGTATAATTTTTCGGGCATTGTGCAACAACTGAAAATTCCTGCAAATCAAATCGATCGAAATCGATAAGCATTTGTCAATTTCGTAATTATCATATTACATTTAAATTTAACAATATTTTTTCAATGAACGCTCATCGGAGACAGTCAGATTTTTTTCGGATATCCGATTTCGACGACGACCCACGAAACTCGAGGTCGACAAACGCGCTGTGGCAGATATGAGACTCTGGGCGAGATTGGGGTAGAAGAAAGCTCCCCCATTGTCGCGTGTACACACACGCATGTTTCTTTGACTAGTCGTGAAAAATAATATTTTTATGCAATAATAATTAAGCCATCATTTTGTAAGTAATAATAAATAAATAATTCAATTTAATTAATAAATAATTCAATTTAATTAATAAAAAATTCAATTTAATTAATAAATAATAATTTATTCATGAGAAAAACATCAGGTTTTAAATTATGGAGAAAAGAGAATAGCATGTTATAAATTAGTATAGTGGTTTGATGAAATTTTAATTTTAATGCTGAAAATTCGAAGCTTCTTCAGACATAACATTCATTGCACATTGACGTACGAATTTTGAAGTTCAAGGAAAACGAGACTGTCTCAAGTTTGTGACCACCATGCGACAGCATTAAAAACGCATACATTTGGAAGATAAAGAGGTTGGGGAAAAAGCAGGTATTTTCTTATTCCGAACTACCCTAACGTACGTAGCAAACGTAGGGTGTACATGTACGCGGATCGAATCTAATAAGGGTGGAATGCGAGTAGCCGGTGCAGGGAGGAGAAAAAAAAGTGGCATCCCCCGAGGCCCTTTGCGCCCGCGAAGGTAACAGTAGCCGAGTAAGCTCTCTCTCCCGACACTTTTTAGGATTCAGCTTATCACCCCGCATCGGCTTCTCTCCCTTCTTTTATTCTTCTTCCTCGTCACCGTCATCTTCTCTCACGAATGGGCACTTCCTCGTATGCCAGACTCGTCCCTTTATCGCACTACTGATTTCCACCGATACCTCCTTCATTGCAATACAAAGAGACCGATTATAACACGCGATAAAGAAGTGTATGCGAATGAGGAAACAAAATTCTTTAAGGGGCTATACAAGTGGGACACTTTCAAAAAATCGATTTTTTTTGCCTTTTCCGACAGTTTATACTTTCAAGAATATCATTATCATTTATATCATTTATATCAATATAAATTTATCTTGCAAAAATCGATTTTCTCGAAATGAGATTTTTCAAATTTGCTGACATTGTAACTCAAAGAGCAATTATCCGATTGGCTTGAAATTTGAACTGAGTACTCTTGAATATATTTACTCTACAATGACGTAGGATATTTTTGATTGGACGAAAATTGACGATTTGGCATTGAAAAAAACGACCATTTTATAGGCAAGAAAACAGATTTTTTTTTCATATCTGCGCCATTTTGTTGGATTTTAATATTTTTCGAAAATCCTACGTTATTGTACAGAAAATACCTTCCAGTTTAACGACGTTTTTTCATTTTTCGGTTTCAGCTACTCAATCGGCCGGAATCATGTCAGCAGTGGAGGAACTTTTTTTTGGCGCCTCCGAAGGCAGCGCATAAGTCGCTTGGATCTCAATATTTTTCTATGAAAAAATTATGTAATATATGTCAAATATAGCCAAATATATTCTTAATTTTCCGAAACTTTTAATTGAGTACCTTTCTTCCAAAAAATTCCCGAAAACCACCCAAATATTCAGCGTTCACACTGGTATAGCCCCTTAAGTGCCATTGATTCTCACAGAAGTTGGGTGATTATTTATTTGTTACGATTTTATTACGCAGTTCGTTCGTCAAATTTTCCGGGGTCTATTTTTCGTGAAAGACGTATGATTAGTTGTTCTAATGGACAGATAGACTATTTTTTGCGATTATTATTTTGTTATCGTAAGTAACGTTGCGGAGAGTATAAATATTATGAGGCTTATGATATTTTTCCACAAGGTCATCAGGCCTGTCACAATTGTCGTAAAAATTTAGCCGTAAACAAGCGAATTAACAGAATGGCAATTTTTATATGGGGTTGAAGCTTGCATCGTTGGAGTGCAACGAAGAATTCTTTTTCATTATTTATTATAGGTTATAGATAGTTGAATAAGGATCCTAAAAAATGTTTACGTGATTTTCGTGGCTTAGATCTACTAAAAGGAAATTTAGGAAGTTAAAAAAAAAATGTTTGCTTTCCAACGATGTCAACTTCTACTTTACATTTTTTAGCTATTTCGTTGCAGTTCGGTACGTGAATTCACGTACAAAGTGCGGCTCAACAATAAAAAATGTTAACAATCAAGAGCTAGAAGAACGTATATAGTTATTCGATTTTGAAAGTAAATCCGGTCAATACTTTTAACCTTCTGGGCCATGAAGTTAAGGCGGGACATGACTGTGACGGCTGAAAAAACTATTTTCTTGCATTTACTCAAAGTATACATATTCAAGAATATGTGAAAAAATGTTAAAGTTCAAATATAGATAATTGACCAAATTATAAATGATTTAGTGACACCAGGTAGACCAACGACTTACGTTTACTAAAACTTTCAATCGGGTTTTTCTCGAAACGACTTTTCTCGACACGGCCGGAATCATAACTTCAGCAATAGTTGTCCGATTTTCGATTCTTAAGAACCCAAATTTTCGTAACTGCAGTAGCTATCGTTGTACGCAGCCGTTTTTTTATATAGTATTTTTTAAACCCCCGAAGATTAGTTAAAATTTCGCAAACATTACACTTTTTTGTAAAAACCTGCCATGTTGTGATTTTTTTTTCGAAAACAAAAACGGCTCCGTACAACTATAACTACATTTATACAGATGATAAAATATTTTTATTTTTTGCGACCAACCATCGTCTAGTTATTGATCCGGTCGTTGGAACACATTTTTTATACAGCGGCTCTATTATACCTCGATAACGATGTAATTTTTTTGTTCAATAAACATTTACCCGAAATAAGTTCAATGTATGCTTAATAACATAACTTTTCTCCAAATCCCAAATAAATAATCTGGTATACAAAAAATATGGAAAAAACGACTTTTTTCGGCCCGTCACTGTGGTGTCCTCCCTTAAGGGGTCTTCTCACTTTAGACGCTAAAAAGAGACTACTTTCATGATTTTTTTAAAAAGGTTTATATTATAGATATTGATACAAAAGTTGCTACACTTAATGTAGCAAAGATACACTTTCGAAATACATTAAACAAATTTTTTAATGTATTTTTGTAATCCGAACAAACTTTAAACGCGTTTTTCTCGATACAACGTTTTCCGACGACTTGTTGATAAAATCTTCGAAACTACTAAACCGATCATTATGAAATTTTAACCGCATATTCTTTACAACTATAGCTATAGCGCATATCAAGGATTTCTTTAAATTTTGATATTTAATTATTTTCTTTTGCCAAAAACGGTGAAAAAAACACATTTTTTTTGTTTTTTTTTTTTCGAAAAATGTCCGCCATTTCGTTATTTTTGCATATTTAAAAATTCGTATGATAGTAGATATCGACGACGATTTCTCGTTGAATCAAATCGCGTCTTCCATTATCCTTGTAGTTGGTTGTCGATGTGGATCTACCGTACGATGATCATATAGGTAACCACCTTAAGTTTATGTCATATTTCATATCGCAATTGTATCATGAAATAAAACAGAAACATAAGACGGCTTGCCTATTTTATTATCAATCCGCCGGATAGTTGTACTTGTCCAGTCTCGTAAAAATCGGCCATTCGTCTTCTTCCTGTGTTGAAACGTCGTTCACGCGAATAATTAATCGACCGTGCCCTTAATTCGAATGAAAAATGATCATATGTAACTGTCTCAATTAAAGGAACACCGGCCATGAATATAATAATTGTACGCAAAGATTTCGCATTGACGGAAAAAAATTGGAACATTAATTTTTATGTTTAAAAAAATTAAATTCATAAATTACATTTCCAAAACTTAGAAAAACATTTAGAAATTGAATTTAGAAACAAGTTCGAAAGTAAATTCAGAAAAAAACATTGAAAATAAATCGAAATTAAATTCAGAAAATAATTTGTAAATTGTATTTATTAAAAAATAAAAAATTAAATTTAGAAACAATTTAGAATTAATTGCGTCTGATTTGCAGTTAAATTCAGAAAATAATTTGTAAATTGAATTTATTAAAAAATAAAAAATTAAATTTAGAAACAATTTAGATTTAATTGCGTTCTAATGAGACTGGATTCTGTCGTTCCACTTTGTCCTGTTTTCATAAGATCATTTATACAAAAATGTGTAAATATGATATAGCTTTCGCGACGCCACTGCGAAGAAAAAAAACACATTTGTTACGTGATACAGTGCATGGGCAACAGACTGCAGTGACAGATTTGGTATAGCGTGACACTCGGAGGGTGATCATTTTTTTACCTTCGAAGCTTAAATATTACCGCGGCGATATTTTTCTCATCCAAAAATGTGTCTTTGTGTAAAAACTTTGAAAAGAATTCCCGCGATTTCCTCTTATCCTCGTCCCTGCAACATTGGCGCTAAATGGGAAGTGATGTCGTTGAAGTTTGCATAATTGGCATTCAACGATTTTTCTAGCTAATTTTTTCATTTTTTTAATCGAATGTTTTTGCAATTTGTGGTCCTGAGTCTCCGATAAGAGGACGTAGAAACGTTAGAGCGATTGTCACAACCTAAGAATGCAAAAAAAATGAAACAATCCAAAAAGAATTAATTTTCGTTGCCGTTCAACGATGCAAGCTTCAACATCATGGGAAACGTCATCAGCGTCATATCTCAGAAGTTCGAGTCGCCTGCTGTTTCTGAACGTGAGCACGCTCCTCGACAAACAGCTCGAAGGAGTGAGAGAAGGCACTGAGCCGGCACATAATATAGAGTTGCATAAGAAGCCTTTTAAAAAATCTTCCAACGGTAAACTGGATTAATCCCGAGCCACCCCCTTGGTGAAGCCATTTCAAACTCATTGGCGTAGAGTAAAGACGAGCGCTCTATTTTCCGTCTTCAATGTTCTACGATACGTAGCAAGACGTCTCCAGGGCGAAAATCGTTATCGATTTCATACCGATTTTGTCGATCGATTAAAATACCAGGTGTACAAGTATGAAACCGGAATTTCCCTATAGATCGTGCTAGCCATCAGTTTAGGGACTGTAGGGACCGCTTCTGCAGCACCATCATGTCCCTCTAACAGCTGACGAAGATTTTCAACACACAACAACCCAAGTTCCCTACACCGGTATATTTTTCTATAACCTTAAACATGTCGAGTTTTTTGCCTACGATCTACGATTTGCGGACAGCATTGGTTTTCTGTTATCATTTGAAGAAAACTGCTGCAGAATCGCATCGAATGCTTGTCGAAGCTTACGGTGAACATGCTCTTGGTAAAACCCAGTGTTTCGAGTGGTTCGAAAAATTCAAAAGTGGTGATTTTAACGTGAGAAACGAAGAGCGTGGGAAATCACCGAAAAAGTTCGCAGACAACGAATTGCAAGCCTTATTGGATGAAGATGATACTCAAAGTCAACAAGAACTCGCGGATCAATTGAATGTGACGCTGAAAGCCGTCTCCATTCTTTTTTTATCATTTTCAAACAACAGACGTGTAATTTTTACAAAAAAATTCCGGTTTCATACTTCTACACCGGGTAGATCGACGAGAACAGAATCGATAAAATCGTCATTTGGAAATGGACTATTCGAAAATTAGCCGTTTCCACCGCTTCTGCAACACCATCATGTCCCTCTAACAGCTAACGAAGATTTTCAACACACAACAACCCAAGTTCCCTACGCCGGTATATTTTTCTATAACCTTAAACATGTCGAGTTTTTTGCCTACGATCTACGTTTTGCGGACAGCATTGGTTTTCAGTTATCATTTGAATAAAACTGCTGCAAAATAGCATCGAATGCTTGTCGAAGCTTACGGTGAACATGCTCTTGGTAAAACCCAGTGTTTCGAGTGGTTCAAAAAATTCAAAAGTGGTGATTTTGACGTAAGAAACGAGGAGGGTGGGAAACCACCGAAAAAGTTCGCAGACAACGAATTGCAAGCCTTATTGGATGAAGATGATACTCAAAGTCAACAAGAACTCGCGGATCAATTGAATGTGACGCAGAAAGCCGTCTCCATTCTTTTTTATCATTTTCAAACAACACACGTGTAATTTTTACAAAAAATTCCGGTTTCATACTTCCACATCTGGTAGATCGACGAGAACAGAATCGATAAAATCGTCCTTTGGAAAGGGGCTATTCGAAAATTAGTCGTCTCCACGGTTACTGCAGAGTTACTTTTCTCCCATTCCGTAAAAAGTCACTAGGGAATTACTGATGGTCCATGTCGCCTTATCGTTGGAAAAAATGGTTAGTTCTTTTTTCACGATAAATCAGTATGAGTATAAGAGGGACGAGGCAAGATAATTTCGCAACGTCGGTAAGGGTTGAACTCGACCTTCGAGCTCCCTCAATAATGCAGCAACCGTCTTTGCTGCACCCAACGACTTTACCTTACCTCAAAGCTAAACGTCGTCACGGACGTATCAAACGAATCGAGCCAATGTCTATAGGGTCTCTCTGCCTCTCTCGGCCTCCCTGTCACTCTGACGTACCTGTTGATTTTTGACCTGCAGTTGATGCTTTTACTCGGGCAACCGACTATCCCGCAACGTCGACCGGTAACACAGGTCGTAGCAACGAGGCTTCTTTTCCGCAACACTTGTTGTGCTGCACCCGGCAAGTGGACGGGAAAATAAACCGAGAAATACTGCCTTTTCGCCTCACGGCTTCGCGAGCTTTCTGAATAAAACAAAAACTCATCCTTGCCCTTGCTACTGTAAAATTCTACAAATTACGAGTCTCGTACGAACCCCGGAGTCGTCCCCTTACGTGTTTCGGAATACTTCAATATCTGAGCACAGTGCAAAGACGTGGCAAGCAAGATTTGTGTGTACACTCGTCTGCTTCGAGACATTTCAGGACTCCCAAAAGCCTAAGAGAGCACAAAAAATTTTAAGCGCCTTTGCATTTTTTAGTTGTCTTCGGGTCAAGGATTTTTATTTGGTAACGTTATCGCACGTCGATTATAATTCATTTGCAGAATTGAAAGGTAGATAGTGGGGCAAGAGAATTCCTGTCTGAATATTCCAGTATACTTCGTGCTTTTTTGTTCGTTTCAAACCGCCAGCTTGTTCGAACTTTACGATCGTTTTAGGTTTGGGCATCTTTTCTCTTATTAGACATTTTCGAAACGTACCTCAACATTTTAGCTTGTTTTTTCATTTGTATTTTATTCAGACGTTCGTTTTCTGACATTGACATTTACTATGAGAACTACTGATGATAATCGAGCAAGGAAAAGAAGTTGCCATGACGAGGGAATAAAAGTTATGAACAGCTTTCCTCACATGCAATATTATTTAACTGTATACCTTCGATGTTGTTGAAACTCACATGCTCTATGATAAAGAATTAAAAACTATTTGGCACGTATTTTTTTAATCGGCAGGAAAATGGTTCTAATCGGGCAAACCACCCTTCAAAGAAAGGCGTGTCGAGGGGTCATTTGCCAGTTTCACCCACAAATAGTCCGATCTGAATGAAACAAAAAACAAAATTATTTTTATGCAAAGCGATGCAAAATTCACTATAGAAGTATTGAGAACAAAATTAAATTGAGGGGTGTCAGGCTTTTCCTCGAGGGGTAGTTTCCCCCTTACAACCGTTTTTCCGCTGACAAAAAAAAATACCTGTCTAATAGTTTTCAATGCTTCATCATATATATGAGTTTCAACAAAATCGGAGGTGGATACTTAAGGGGTCTTCTCACTTTAGACGCTGAAAAGACTATATTCATGAATTTTTTTGATAACTTTATATTATAGATATTGATATAAAATGTGTTACACTTAATAAATACACTTTTGAAATACATTTTCAAAAATGTATTTATTCAAGACACTATTTATAGACGAAAATGGTAGTTAAAAAAATGTTCTAAAAAATTGTAGGTCTGCGCTGTTAATGAAATCTCAAAGATAGATCATCCGAAACAAAAAATCAAACGGTTTTAGATTCAGTGTGTTAATGGCTATCGCGCATATCATACGATTTTTAATGTATGCAAAAATAACAAAATAGCCGACATTTTTCGAAATAACAAAAAAATGTTTTTTTCACCGTTTTTTGGAAAAAAAAAGTAAATATCAACATTTGAAATAAATCCTTCATATGCGCTATAGCTATAGTTGTAATGAATATGTGGTAGAAATTTCATAAGGGCCGGTTCAGTAGTTTCGAAGCTTTTATCAACAAGCCGTCGAAAAACGTTTTAATGTATTTCGAAAGTGTATTTATTAAGTGTACCAACTTTTATATCAATATCTATAATATGAACCTATCAAAAAAATTCATGAAAATAGCCTTTTTTAGCGTCTAAAGTGAGAAGACCCCTTAAGTGATGTTCCTTGTCAGAATTATCATTTTCTTCACATTAATGGGAAGTTCAGGTGGTCATGAGTAATGAATAATATTCATTAAACGCTATCACGAAAAAAATAAACTGCTCAAATTCAAACAAACGTTGCTCCACCCCTTCCACGATAATCAAAGTATCCCTTCACTTCTGTTTCTTTTTCAAATTTCATTTTCACGCGTTCCAAAAACATCTTACGCGCGTCTACAAAGATATGGTCCAGTAAGTGAATTGCTCAGACGACCGACGGGGCGGAATTTTTTTTTTTCGAAATGCCCTCGTGGTGGAACTTTTATGGCATTGAACAAACGAGAAAATACGGCAGGGAGAAGAGAGGGAAAAACGCGATGGGAATCTCGTAGGTTGACCCACTTTTTCGCGATATGAACGGATACCCCATTGACCCAGGTGCGTTGCCGGGCAACGGTGCACCATACGAACCCCGTGCATCTCGTACACAGTGGCAATTAACTATAAATACAACCCCCCCCCCTCCGTGTATCGTCATCCCTCTGCGTGCGGTGCAAACGCAGAAAATTGTCGAGTACGTCAAGTTACCACCCCGTGTCACTTCATTGACCATACGTGACGTCAAACGCGACCTATTCTTTCTTTCCCAATGAGTGACGAAATTTAAAGAAAAACCTCATTTTTTTTATCTTGTCCTTCAATCTGTTCACCAAGTCGATTATTTTTGTTTTTTAAAAAACCATGGTTATTTCTAGAAAAAAAATCGCATTCAATGATTTCTCTGAAAACTCATTTGCCGTCAATTGTTTTCCGAGCTGTTTCCGGAATTACGCGTTCACTCGTTTGTCGCTACTATACTGTACATGTCCATGTCACTTTGAAAAAATCGTAAAAAAATCCGACCTCGAAAATTGAAACGAGACTACTTTCAACGCAACTCGTCGCACTCAACTTTTTATGAATTATTTCGACGCACTGGCAAAATCGTGGTTTGTAATTAAAAACGTCAACGTTTAGACGCGGGGCTAGAAGTGAAAGTTTCCATAGCCATCCTATCGTGCCGATGAATGAAAAATGACCAATTGATCGAAGTTCAATCTTCGCCAGAATAAATTGCAATTCAAAAGTTTTTCCCTTGATCCGTTTTCCGATGATGAACTTTCTTGACCCCAAGCGACCCTTAAAAAATGAAAACTTGATTAAAATCATAACTTTTTTTTCTATTTGTATTTTCCGGGCTGATATAACAACGTAAAATCAACACATCGCAGTTACGTTGATAAATAAAAAATTGAATGAAAAGTTTGCTTCGAGCTCCGATGATGTTCGACTTTCTCAATGAAGCACGCCAGGTTGGTTATCCGGAATTGAACTTTCGTGGTCGCGAACATTTTTCCGAATGAGAGACGAATAGAGAGAGAGAGAGAGCGTGAGAGTAAGAGAGAAGCTCACTCATTGCGTGTCGCGTCCTCTCTGGTCCCTTTCCTCATCGTCGTCAGCCTAGTGACCAGAGATGCGGAGAGGGTGAGAGATGCTGAAGAGAAGAGAGAGGGTAGTCAGGATTGTGAATGACGCGAATGCAGGTCACCGGGTCATGTTGCTCAATCCCCAATCGGGGGGTGGGGGGTTGCTCAATGGGGCTTTATTTATGGAACACGCCGTTGCTGTCGCTTCTATCGCCCCCTCTCGCTACATACATACCAATTTTCTCACAAGAGGAAAAATACAAGAAATACCCTTCCACGCAACTACCACCCTGCCATACCTTCGTACGTCCTTCGAATATCGTTAGCTCCTTCATTTTGCAAAATAGCCCTCCGTGTTATCGAATCACCGATCAGCGGGAAAATCCATTTCGAAAAAACGGGGAAAATTCTCAATAAACGGTGCCCATACAGAAAAGCGTATGAATATGCGAGCGAGTGGTGGATGTGCGCAATGACGGGAGATGACCTCGCAAGAGCAGCAGCCTTGGGAAACTGGGACTTTGAACCTCGTTGCACTCATCTCGCCCACGTACAGGCTGATCGCGAGGGGTACAAGGGTAGGGGGATGTTTTAGCAGTTTCCATGTTTTTTTTTGTGGATGTAGTCGTTAAATGGGCAGAGAGAACACACAGCGATGTACGAAGTACTGTTTTGGGGGGTATGATGGAACGAACGGGTGAGAAGAGAAGGTGCACGCAAGCGAGCGAGAGAGAGAGAGAAAGGACCGTTCAGCCGGTGACGTCAACGGGCGACTGGCCAATCCGGTGTCCGTATTCTCCTGACGTCACTACCTCCCCCAACATGACGTGCATTCCAGCAGGGTGCAGTACAGAGGGAAGGGGTTGTTCGTTTGTTGCAAGGGGTGAGGGCGGTTCTACCAACCGACCGGTTTCAGGACGGTTTGAACCATATTTTGACCCAATTAACGAGACTAAATGGCTGCCACGGAAAATTGGCCACTACAGTCCAGACGAGATGCGCCCAAGACCACGGCAGCGGAACGAAAAAAAACATTAAGTGGTTATGACAAGCTAGAATTTTCGAAAAATGTATTTTTTCAATGGTCCCCTTGGACCTCAAAAATAATGTCCCAAAAGATTATGGCCGGGAAAAATCTCTAAGTACTCGGTATTCGAATTTTAGTACCAGGCCGCCTGGTCCGCAGCCAGCGGACTCAAAACTTCAAACGCGTTTAAGGAGGATGTAGGGGTTTGCACTTTTGAAAAATCGATTTTTTTTGTCTTTTCTTATAGTTAAACATTTCAAGAATATGATCCCAAAATTTCAAGTCAATCAGAGCAAAACTCTCGAAGTTATTGACTATTTAGTCCCGCTCCTCTAACATCGTAGCTAAAACTTCAAAGGCGTTTTTCTCGAAACCACTTTTTCAAAGTCCGTGTTCACTGCCATTTGAAAACTACTTGACTGATTTATTTCAAACTTGGTACATACTTTCTACATATAAAATACCACCCCCCAACGGTTAGTTTGAGATTTTTTTTTACATTGAGGGGGTTTTCCACCCCCAAAATGGCGGATTTTTGCTTGAAAAATAGCACTTCTCACTTTACATGACCAGCAAAAATTTAAAAATGAAAAAAAAAATTATCAAAGACCGTTGGGGGGAGGACTTGATGATACTTTGACTAAATTTTAATGGTACTTGATTTCAGATAATTTCTAGCTGAGATACAGTGAACACCGCAAATCGTGTTTTTTCAAAGGCGTTCTTGGAAAAGCTTTGTCACCGGCTTGTTTGTAGATATTTTCGCGTACAAATTTCACGGAATGTTCTTGAAATGACACTTAACAATGTACAAAAGGTTTCAATAAATTTACTCTATCCATATAGATGGAAAAAAAATCGAAAAAAGTGTTTTTTTTTCACGCTGAAACTCCTACCCTCCCCTTATGTGAAGACTGCATTTTTTAAGTTGGCCGGAAACATAACTTAGACAACTTTCAACCGATTTACTTGAAATGTTGAATATATCTTGAAAAATACATTGTCTATGGAAGTGCGTAGGATTTTTTTTTTTATATTGCATAATTCATTTGTTATCAACAATTATCTGACGATTTTTTAGGCAAATTTTTCACTTTCCACTTCAGAAGCGCGCAATTTGGCAAAAAATCAATATATCGAAAAAATTTTACGTACTTCTGTAGCAGTTATTATATATAATCTAAAAAAATTCATTGGCTCGTTAGAATTAAAAAATTACAGGAGTTGTTTGTCCGGCCGTGGACCCTGGAAAAACGGAGACGTCATCGCAAAAACGCTGTACAGTCGCCATTTTGAAATTAATAACTTTAAATAAATTATTGTATACAGTCACTGATATGTATGATAAACACCCTTTTTTGTAATCTCGATTTATTTTGTAGGTCTTTCTGAGAAAAAATCCGCAAAAAGCCTATTTTTTCGGCCTCTAGAGTGGCCTAAGGACTTAAGGCAGTAGTCTGCTTTACAGGCTTCAAAAAATCGATTTGAAGAAGAGGAAGGATTATTGTATGGCCCGGGGATAGCTGATTAACATCTAATTAGTGTAAGTATCAAAAAACTTATATTTTTTTGGACCGAAAACTGTAAAGCCCGTTTTCTCGAGTTTTCATTTTCACAAGTTTTAGAAAACGGTGCCGGCGATAGCAAAAACAATATATGTCCGATCGAAAAAAATCAAAGTGATCTAGCTTCAGTATTAAATTATCTTCTATTTGAACTAAAAAAGTTGGACAAAAGTACTATTTAAATTACTTGTTTTGCAACTTAAAGTAAATTTTTTTTCTTCAAAATAGTGAATTTTTTTTTCAAACTTCGAAAAAATTTGGTATTTCGTCATTTCTTCGGTATTTTTTTAGTTCATATAGAAAAGGAACTTATAAAAACTAAAAAAAAATTTGGTTCGACTGTTTCAGATGCATCGCACGACCTCCATCACCGGCACCGATTTACAAGTGCAGACTCCAGGCGCCCCAGAAAAATCGTTACAACTTTGAAAAATTTCAATATTTTTTAATAATAAAAATTGTTTTTTAAAGCTTGAATATAATACACTATCGTCTCAAAATTTCGTTTACCGCAATCATTTCCTTCCCTTTAAAAAAAATTGCTGAAAAAACGCTTTTTTTTCGGCTTCTAAAGCAGACTACTGCCTTAATTGGCGATACTCGGCCAAGTTTGTCGGAAGCAGAGAAAATTACCGATCTAGACGAACCGTACAAACGGTTTTTTTCGTTATTTAGATTCCGTATTGGAGAATATTTGCATTAACGTTTCGCCACTTTAGGGAAATGGGCTTTGAAGGGAATAAAAATATGAATTTGCACTTTCAAGTTTAGTAAGAGAAAAAAAGAAAGAATTACTACGCAGAACAAACTATTTTCAAAAGTTTGACCGTTGGCAATAGCATTGGTCCGATTGAGAAATGTTCATCAAGGACGATCATTTTAGATCAAGGACGACCGCCCAGAAGCGTGAGAATTTTTAGCCTCGGATTAGAATAGTTGGTGCTGAGGGAAGAATATTCGAAAAGAAAATGCGTTTTCTTTCCCACAATGACATTTCAGAAATTGCGCGGCACACGATACGACTTCCGGATGTAAATGAAATGACAGTAAGTACGATTTAATAAATCATTCTTGAAGATAGGCTAATAATCGATTTTTTTTCAATAATAAATTCGTTGGCATCAGCCGAAACATTTTTTTTACCGTATACGACGATACCTCACCACCCTGAGTACTGTTAATTTTTCGTTTGCTACAGATGCGATTTAGGGAACAATATTCTTAAATCGTAACTTTGGAACATTTTGAAAAATGTGAATAGAATATGTGTGAACAGTTAGTCCATTTTGAGTTCACGTGACGCATAAACTAAATACACTGATTTAAAATACCAATCGTTTTGCTTACAATTAAGGGGTTATATACAGTTGAAATTTTCGAAAAATCGATTTTTGAATTATTTTATCTTCGTAATGTACATATATTTACGTACACACAGAAAATTTTTTGTCAATCCGGCGAATATTCTCGAAGTTACACGCACATTTGTAATTACGTGTCAGAGCGTTCGAAAGTGCTTTTGAAACTTTAAACGCGTTTTTCTCAAAAGTGTGTTTTTAATGTCGGTGAGCAAGATTTCTCGGAAACGGCTGAACCGATCAGTCTCAAATTATAACACAATCTTTTCAAGTATATTTTTCAGTAATTAATCGAAGGTTTTTTCTCGCCGATATATATTTTCCATTTTATAAACAATATAAGGCCTACATTTTTGTCAAAAATCGTTTTTTTTTAGAAGCCGCCATTTTGTCAAAAATTATTATTTTGCTTATTCCTTCGATCAATTACGAAATAATCCATTATATTAAAGAAATATTTTTGGTTTTTTAATTTTAGATGATCCAGTTAAGAGATATCGTGCTCACCGCATGACGCCTTTTTTAAAGGTGCTCCCGGAAATCCGCTATAGCAGCTTTCAAAATAATTATTTTTACAAATAAAGAAAGATAAATTTTTTTTTTTTTTTTTTTTGAAAAATCGATCTTTTTGGGCCTCCTGACTGTATATAACCCCTTAAGGTAGTACCTCCACAGAAGAGTTGGATTAAGAAATGGTTGAAATTTGACATATACGTTATTTAATACATTATCCAAACATCTGTGCAATTTGAATAAGTTTGACCACTCCAAACCTGAGATATTTACACTTAAAATTGGCTTGGTTTACACGTAACAAATGCGTTATGATGGGCAAACAGAGCATCATTAATTCTACCGTCAAAACTAAAATTAAGAAATTGATAAAAAACGAGGATAAGCTACAGTAAGATATCACGAATAATGTGAAAAAAATGAGAATGATTCACCATCTAGTTTCCAAGATATAACCATGAGAAGCTTTCACAATTTTGGTGCAAAGCCTGGCAAAGCCTGGAAAAAAAACAATTGGGGCAAAGCTTGGACAGTCCCGGCAAAAAGTTTACTGGCAATGGTCGATCAAAAACACAATACAAAATATATTTTACGGCAATAAATGATATCCATCGTATTATCTACTAGTACCGAGTCAATATTGCGTAGTTTTAAATTTTATTCATTACTAATTGAACCAATTATCAATCTTTTAAACATGAACATGGTATGTAAACTTTTGGTTGAGATTTTCGCAGAGGAACTACCTTAACCCTTCGTTGACACACTTATATTTGGCCACGATTTTGACCCACTGGCTCAATTCGACCCGGATAGTACTTCATCCACCTGCCATTAACAACCCCTCGGTCAGTTTTTATGGAAAAAAATCATAGATCCACTTTAATAATTTCTTAATATGTCTGCATAATTGAAATTCGGAAAGTATGCAATTGACTGATAAAAAATAATTGAAACTTTCAATTTTAGGAAAGTGAGCATTTTTCACGTTCTTAGATACACTTAGGAACACACGTTCTTAGATACAATTCAGGCAAGTCCGTCCTATGCCACGCGAGTTTGGCCAAACGTGTGTGGGCGTGTGTTTGGTCTGGCACAAAGTCACCACGTGCTTTCGTCCAATACACAACGTTTTCTGCCTCTATCTACTAGTTTCCCTCCAAAACGCAATTTCTTCAACGTTCATCCCAACATCGATTCAAATTTGGACAACGAAACTTGGGTTTTTCAAATCGACATTTTGCCAAAGTACTCACCCCGCTGCGAAGATCAGATCCGAAACTTTCGTGCACGAATGTTCCTATCCATTTCGAAATTCACCATCTTGAGCTTTTCATCGGACTTTTCTTTTCTTCTCGTGACGTTGGAGTATGCATCGTTGGAATACAACGATTTGTTTTGTCCATTTTTTATTTCTTCATTTTTACGCTCATACCCTTTTTGGTTGCAAATTGAGGTCATCAATTGACAATAATACGTAAAGATGTTTGAGTGATTATGACAGGCAAAAAAAAATGATTTTTTTTGCGTTCCAACGATGCAATCTTCAACATCCTTTTTTTAACTCCACTTACCCTTCGGTCTTGCACTCATTTTCCGTGTGCCTCCGTACTGACTCCAGTTTTGCTCGCGAAAGGACACTTGGCACGAATCGGAGAAAAAAAAATGTTTCTTTTTTTCGTCCCGGATGGATTTTTACGCGATTTGCTGAGAAAAAGCTTCGACTGGACGACGTCCAGTTAAATTTATTTTTGTAACTCTAAACTCAGTCCACGAGCTTTCCAGCATGACTGGAAACTTTCAGATTAATTTTTACGATATTTTGAGGTATCAATTCCGAAGATTATCCCGCGGTGTTGCGTTCGAATGTGGAGAGATTACGAGCGAAGACGAAGCGGAAGAGAAGTACGAGGTTCGGTTTTCTCGACCGCGCGATTCAGTGGTCGAGGTCGAACTGCAGTCGGGCAAAGTCTGACGGAACTCGGTGAGTTTCCACTGGCAATAGAGGAGGCTGTGAGCTTGGCGGGTTGAATGGAGCTCCAATCCCATTGGCTGATTGTCCGATGACGTCACGACATTGATTGTCCCGCGCGCGCCACACACCACGTGGCTCGTTCGGAGCTTTTACTTGCATGTTTCCTCGATCTGCCTCCAAGCTTCGTTCGCCTCTTTCTTTTCTTTTTCTTTCTTTTTCTACTGTCTCTCGCCTTTGGCACAGCGATCTCCTCGGACTAAACTAGCTTTAGTCATTCGCGGTATGTGACGGAAAAATGGTTCTGTCCATTTTGGACAATGGTTCCGGATCATTGAAAAAACATCATAATTAGGGCGGCGGGAAATGTTCATTAATATCAATATTTACCTACGGCACATCGTCGTATTTCTCTTGATGTTGCAGAACTTTTCTTCGAAATTGAGAATAATTGAACCGCGAAACATTCTCCAATGATAAAGTCTCGAGGATTTATGAGAAGACCCCTTTTCTCACTTTTGACGCTAAAAAAGCCTATTTTCATGATTTTTAAAAATATGTTTATATTATACTATTGATATAATTATACTTATGATATAATATAATGATGTAATTATTAATGATAAATGATATAATAATTATTAATAATGGTATTATTAGAATATTGATATAAAAGTTGTTGGCCTTAATAAATACAGTTTCGAAATACATTAAAAAAAAGCATGTATTTATGTAATCCAAACAAACTTTACACGCGTTTTTCTCGAAACAACGTTTTTCGACGACTTGTTGATAAAATCTTCGAAACTACTGAACCGATCCTTATGAAATTTTAACCACATATTCTTTACAACTATAGCTATAGCGCAAATCAAGGATTTTTCGAAATTTTAATTTTTACTTAAAAAAAAAAAGGTGAAAAAACACGTTTTTTTTTTGTTTTTTCGAAAAATGTGCACCATTTCGTTATTTTTGCATATATAAAAAATCGTATGATATGCGCTACAGCCATTAACATACTGAATCCAAAACCGTTTGATTTTTTTGCTTCGGATGATCCATCTCCGAGATTTCATCAACAACGTAGACCTACAATTTTTTAGGACATTTTTTTAACTACCATTTTCGTCTATAAATAGTGACTTACATAAATACATTTTTTTATTTATTTTGATTGTATTTCGAAAGTGTATTTATTAAGTGTAACAACTTTTATATCAATAATATAAACATATAAAAAAAATCATGGAAATAGCCTTTTTTCGAGTCTAAAGTGAGAAAACCCCTTAAGGCAGTATTCTAGTCTGGAGGCCTAGATTTTGGGTGTTTTATCGGGCTTGATAAAATAATATATATATATATATATATATATATATATATATATATATATATATATATATATATATATATATATATATATATATATATTTACTATCCATTTTTTAAGTCTTTTATTGATGATTCAAGAACTTACAAAAACAAAAAAATTGAAAAAGTTAGGGCCTCTAAACATGGCCGTGAAAAAAAACGGTTGCCGTGGTTGACGTGATTTCAAAGCTCCCATTCCTCTGAAACAGAAATAAAACCAATTTTCTTGATCAATAAGAATGTCATTATGTCAGGTACCGTAAAATGGGGTTACTTTGAACAGGTTTTGAAAGTTTTTTGTAGGTAACTTTCTTTTAACTTCCTTAATTCCAACTTTTTTTGCCACAATAGAACAATGTGTCCTTTGGCTATCAAATGTATAAGAAAGTCAAGCCCCCCCCCCTCCCCTCCCTAACAATTTTATATATATATTTTTTATGTGTCGAGTAACCTCACGTGGGGTTTCTTTGATAAGGCATTGAAATTCAACTCGTGGCAAAGATTAACGGTTACTTTGACACTATTTTGATAAAAAAAATTAATATTGTCTGCATTGTACATGGAATTAAATGAAAAACAAAGATTTTTTACGATCAAATTGTCATATTTGTTAACGAAACATTTTACATAAAAATATCATGTACCTAGCGTACTATTATAGGCATTTAAGGCGTTACCCTCACTTGTAGCGTAAAAAAAGGTCTTTTTCATGAATTTTTTTAAAGAAAACTACAAAACTTTTTTAATCGATCAATATACCAACTTAAAGAACACATCTTGAAGAACTTTCAGTAATTTTTTTATTGAAAAATATTATATTGTTTAGTGGCAAATGGCCGTCAATGAAATAATGTTTTTATATACACGGTTTGCGGTGACCAACATTGCGGCGAAGTGGATCATCTGAAAAAAAAATGCGGATGGATTTAGTCAAATATAAGTATAAACTAGTCTGTAATCGAAGGATTTTAAAAAATATTCATTTTTCACAAAATGGCGGACAGTCAAAGTTAATGATTCGATTTTAACGAAAAAAAAAACGGCCGTTTTTTGGCTATAAAACGGCCATTTTTTTCGAAAAAAAAATCGAACGATTAAAGACTACATTTTTATGTATTAAATAAGCCTGCAAAATTTCAAGAAGATCGGTTCGTTAGTGTTCGAGTAATCTTGGTCACCGACTTCAGAAATGCCGTTTTGAGAAAAACGCGTTTAAAGTTTCTCTTTCAACGCGGATTCTTCTCTTTCAACGCTCATATCTCAGTCAATTTTGTTCGGATCGACTTGAAATTTTCAGGGCATATTCTCAGATACTTATACTTCAAAAAAATGCAATAAAAAAAAATCGATTTTTTCAAAATCGCAAGTGGCGGTAACCCCTCGATCAGTCTCATACTATTGAGACCAAAACCAACATGAGCAACATTACAATCAACTTGAACATTATAATAAACGTGAACAACAAATTTGAGCAACAATTTAACAGCGACTGTTTGAGAAAAAGTTATTTTTTCGCCTCATTTCATTCAAAGTTATTTTTTTTAAAGTAGTAATAATAATAATTTTGCAATGCTCGCGCTAGGGACGATAAAGGGATATACACTGAAGGTTCATACCAAATTTGAAGTCAGTCGGTTGAATAGAATTTGAGATTTTATGTGAAATAGGTTGAACAAAGTAGTTTCGAGCAAAACGCGTTTAAAGTTTTTAGTACAATTTCACACGACCGTAACTATAGGGGTGGTATGGCATGTTATACTTACGTTATATTAAGGGGTCTTCGCACTTTAGACGCTAAAAAAGGCTATTTTCATGAATTTTGTTGTTTTTGAAACGGTGAAAAAACACTTTTTTTTGGTATTATCGAAAAATTTCCGTAATTTTGTTATTTTTGCATATATCAAAAATCGTATGATATGCGCTATAGTCATTAACATACTGAATCTAAAACCGTTTGATTTTTTTGTTTCGGATGATCCATCTCCGAGATTTCATCAACAGCGCAGACCTACAATTTTTTTAGGACCTTTTTTTATCTATCATTTTCGTTTATAAATAGTGACTTAAATGAATAATTTTTCTTTTAAAATGTATTTCGAAAGTGTATTTAATAAGTGTAACAACTTTTATATCAATATCTATACTATAAACCTATAAAAAAAATCATGAAAATAGCTTTTTATAGCGTCTAAGGTGAGAAGACCCCTTAATCGGCCACTCCTGCCTCGTAAAGTGCGCCTTCCTTGACTTCGAAATGATGATTTTCTGACGCTTATTCTTCCCTGCGAGCAGTTTTAGCTTCCTTAGAAGCTTCTAGCTCCGACAGATTGATCCTATTCTGGACTCGTTTGTTGGTGTGAATATTGGGGCTTTCGAAATTTCCTTCCGAAGACATATTCTTAAAAGTCTATACTTTAAGCAAATGCCAAAAAAAAATGATTTTTTCAAAATTCTCGATTAGAATACTGCCTTAATGTTCTAGGAAAACATGATATCCGTTAAGAATTTTCTAAATTTCACGTCGTATCGTCGGAGCACGTAAATATTTACTAGATGTTTCGAGATCGGACACCTGCTGGAACATCCCTTTACGATAGTTCAAGGTTCAATCGTGAAATTCGTCACCAAAAATACTTCTAGTAACTCTTTTTTTTTTTTTCATTGAGTTGTACTATCGATGATGTATTTTCGGATGATGGAAACTTTCTTTATCCGATGTTATACATAACGACTATGTACGAATATTCTCGGGCTCCCTCCCTCTCTCTCTCTCTCTCTCTCTCTCTCTCTCCCTCTCTCTCTCACTCTCTCTCTCTCTCTCTCTCTCTCGCTCTCTCTCTCTCTCTCTCTCTCTCTCTCTCTCTCTCTCTCTCTCTCTCTCTCTCTCTCTCTCTTTGTCTCTCTCTTGCTTGATTATCGGATGGCGATCTCGTCACGTTCCCCAACTACTACAAATGAACCCTTCCTCCCGCCCATACACAGGCTCTTCCTTTGCGCCTGTGAACCCGCTCTTCTTCGGATCGCGTGGCGAGATAGTCCCGCTAAATCGAATCCTAATTTCGTCAATAATCCGACGTCAAAACCCTGTCTATATTCATGTCGGCCCGCACACTTTTGCTCTAAAAATACATGTCTACATAGACACGCGAATGCCTCTTAATGTCACGTAAACTTTATTTATGAATATCTAATCTCGGACACGAAATTTACACTCGATAGATTAACGCATTAATATCCCCGTGCTTTTCCTCGCAACAATTAATCGAAAACCCCCAATAGAATTAACCCGCTGTTGAATAATTTTTGTAGAGCACTTTCTCCATCGAATTCATCGTAATTGAAAATGCTGAAAATTCATTCGAAGATTTAAAATTAGGATTGACAAAAATGGATTCTAATTGAAAGTGCTAAAAATGAGTTTTACGAATCTTAATTAGAATTTAACAAAATTTTAATTGAGCATGCTGGAAATTATTTCTAATATTTATAATTAGAATGAAAAACATTAATTCTAATCAAGAATGCTGAAAATTAATTCTAAGATTCTTAATTAGAATGAAAAGAATTAATTCTAATTAAGAATGTTGAAAATTAATTCTTACATTCTCCACTACCATAAAACAAATTAGTTCAAACTAAGGGGTTAGGACACACTAGAGGCCGAAAAAATAGGCTTTTTGGGGATGTTTTTTTTTCAGAAACACTACAAAATAAAGCCAGATTACAAAAAAGGGTGTTTATCATACATATCAGTGACTGTATACAATCATTTTGAGATAAACGCTGCACAGCCGCTATTTTGAAATTAATCGCTTCAAATAAATGATTGTATACAGTCACTGATATGTATGATAAACACCCTTTTTTGTAATCTCGATTTATTTTGTAGTTTTTCTGGAAAAAAGCCTATTTTTCGGTCTCTAGAGTGGCCTAAGGCCTTAAGAATGTTCTATAAAATTATTTCTCACTAAAAAAGCTGAAAACTAATTCTAACCTTCTTAAGGGGTTACCCCCACTTGCGATTTTGAAAAAATCGATTTTTTTTATTGCATTTTTTTGAAGTATAAGTATCTGAGAATATGTCCTGGAAATTTCAAGTCGATCCGAACAAAATTGACTGAGATATGAGCGTTGAAAGAGAAGAATCCGCGTTGAAAGAGCGTTGAAAGAGAAACTTTAAACGCGTTTTTCTCAAAATGGCATTTCTGAAGTTGGTGACCAAGATTACTCGAACACTAATGAACCGATCTTCTTGAAATTTTGCAGGCTTATTTAATACATAAAAATGTAGTCTTTAATCGTTCGATTTTTTTTTCGAAAAAAAATGGCCGTTTTATAGCCAAAAAACGGCCTTTTCTTTCGTTAAAATCGAACCATTAACTTTGACTGTCCGCCATTTTGTGAAAAATGAATATTTTTTAAAATCCTTCGATTAAAGACTAGTTTATACTTATATTTGACTAAATTCATCCGCATTTTTTTCTTCAGACGATCCACTTCGCCGCAATGTTGGTCACCGCAAACCGTGTATATAAAAACCTTATTTCATTGACGGCCATTTGCCACTAAACAATGTCATATTTTTCAATAAAAAAATTACTGAAAGTTCTTCAAGATGTGTTCTTTAAGATGGTATATTGATCGATTAAAAAAGTTTTGTAGTTTTCTTTAAAAAAATTCATGAAAAAGGCCTTTTTTTTGCGCTACAAGTGGGGGTAACGCCATAACTATACCTCAGAAAATAAGTCCTAATTAAGAATGCTCTATAAAGTTAATTCGAATCAAATTATGACCAATTCTCATAAATTACTAAACTCAAACCAGACTGCATTTTGAAAAAAACTTCCTTTTGTGTTCGAAATTTCCACATTCCTCGCCACCCCTTTTCGTGATGGTCCATGATTGTTGTTTCAACATTGAGCATGCTCTGATTCAAGGCATCAACTTGGACACTGCTTAGTCGCCGATGAATAACATTTTTCACCAGCTTCCTTCCTTCATCCTTACCTACCTCTACCTGCCGACTCCCACCTACAAAACTCATCTCAATATCCGCCGGCCTCCGACCTTGGCAAGGGCCAAACGCGTCCACATCCATCCACCTCGTCAAAATCAATATTTCCGACGTTCCGTCACCTTGTCTGTGCTCTGACAAAACAAATCTAATGAGCGAATCAACGAATCGTCATCAAGCCCCACTCGCTCCCGGAGATCCCTCACGTATCAATGACAGAATTGGAAAAACGCATATGCAACGAGAACCACCCAAGTACATACGTAAAATTACATAGCGGGGGAAGCTTACCAGGACCACCGCTCTTCGCCAGTGACTTGAATCAACGATTTCAAAAATACACCCGGCGGTCTATATGACGTCGGGGCTCTCTACTTCATTCACCCAGTTTTCCCTCTCTTTACGTCACTGGCGCTTCGACCCTCAACCTCTTCCCATATATACTTATAAATATACATAGACACCCCCCCCCCCACACACACACATGCACATACATCCCTTGTCTGCATCTCACCCCTGTCGTCGTCGTTCTTGGGAACATTCTTCAGTTGGTAACATAACGAAGGAACACACACACGCGTCTTTACGTCTATAGTCACGTATGTACGCACATGTAGACGTGAGTGAGTGTACCTGTATGATGGTGTACTGTTCCAAAGCCACCATTACAGGACCATCACTCAGTTACTCTCTCACGGCGTCCTCGGCACAGATCTTCTCGCGTCAAGAGAGAGAGAGAGAGAGAGAGAGAGAGAGAGAGAGAGAGAGAGAGAGAGAGAGAGAGAGAGAGAGAGAAAGGGTGAGTGAGAGTGAGGGGGATGCTGCGAGGCCAGGGAGGCCAGCAGCTAGGCAGCGAGCAACTGGGCTTTCAGGTCGATGCACCCAGCGAAGGGGGTTCGACGCCCGGTGTTCCATGACGTCATTCGGGTTGCCCTCCCCCCGTCGCCCAGAGGAGGAAAAACGCCTGGAGTTCATCCTCCAGCTCACTCACATTCTCTCTACCTCCATCCCCTCACTGGTCTGTACCTATCCAGATGTTCAAGGACTGGCCAGCAAAAAGGCACAACTCCTAAAGACTTGCTCATCCAAGTGCACCCCTGATGCGTCCTTTTGTCACCCAGTAGTCTCGTATATGCGCACAGTCGACGCATGTGTGCGGGATCAAAAATCGCCTCGCACGCGGGACATCGAAATATCGGGAGATGGAGCTGTGAGATAGATGGTTGGAGAGAAAGAATGGGCGCGGGTGAGAGATTGCGAAAGGCGTGTGTACATGCAGTGGACGTAGTTTGCCTATAGGTCGGGGGTGAATTTCGAAAAGTGGGTCGCCGCTACTTGATTTTCCGTAATTGGCGCACATTCGGCGATTAACACGTACGCACGTCACGAGATCCAATCCTACATCTGCCCCATTCTCTTTACCAGACCCAGTGATTTTTTGGTTTTTTTTTACCTTCGGGAACTCGAAGCCCGTCAGAATTGGAGGGAATTTTACGTTTGAAGGTGATGCGAATGAGGTACGCGGACAATTTCCGATGGTGAGGGAGAATTAGGATTTATGATCTGCTTTTTCGTTAAATCAGGAGAGATCTTGTTGATGTACTTCGACAGAGATCGGTCGAGATGCCTCCGATGAGTGAAGGTATCGGTGGACTGGGGGGGGGGGAGGCCCTGGGTCCAGGATACAGTCGATAACCTGTTCCTGACGTAACTCTTGCACCGGTACGCTTGTTGCCCTTCCTCTTCTCTTCAACCCCCCCCCCCCCCCCACTCACTCTTTCTCTGTCTTGATCGCTCGCGTTGATCGAATGGGGATGACCGAGAGGGGCGTGGGGGAGTGATAGAAGCAGAGAGAGAGAGAGCGAGAGAGATTGGCAAAAGGCAAAGGTATACTCGGAGGGCGAACGGTCCGGGTGAGAGGGTTTCTAGGGGAGCCAAAGGGGCGCCCCGGCAAAACTAGGTCACTGGAGCTTCATTCACATTACGCGGCCATTCATGAGATCTGCGCTAACCGTTCGACTTTCGTGTGCTACACGGCGACGGGCTCTCCAAAAGGGATCCCTCTATTTTTTTTCCTTTTGCTTCTTAAGTTTCATTCTTTTCGGTGGAAAAGGAGCAAAAAAAAAATAAAACGAACCGATCGAAGAGAGTTCTCAGGCTACCAACGTCACTGCGGCGCTGCACCATTATTAGTTGCGTCAAAGACATCTTGAGGGACGCAAACTCAAACCTCTTTGGATTCGCATTGTGAGTCAGCGAATTGTTCTTGAATTGGTTAAGGGATAACACTACTCTAGCGGCAGAAAAAAACGGCCTAACTTTGATCATTTATTTTGGGAGTATGAAAAAAGGAATAGGATTTCTTTTGAGACATATTAAAGTATTAAAAAAAAATTATTATAATTTTGGTTAAAAAAGGCGCCGACAGAGCCCAAACGTGTTTTTTACAAATAGTTTCACGGGAGGACGGTTTTCTCGTAAAGTATGAGACCTGGAACAGAAACCAAAAAAACATAATAATCTATATATTATTAGCTATGGGACTACGTAAGGATTTTTTTTAATCAAAGTTTGAAAAAATGGCGCACATTGAATGAAATAAATCGATTTTTTACCCGAAAAATAAGCAGTAAAGTGTTTATAAAAAAGTTTACATTTAATTAAAAATGGCTACGGACTTCCATAGATGATGTAATTGTGAAGCTACTATCAAAATTTCAAATCGGTCCATGCAAAGGTGTTCGAGTAATCCGTCCTCCCAGTTTGAAAAAAGTGGTTTCGAGAAAAACGCGTTTAAAGTCGTACGAGGCGCCTCAAATAAGTTTGAGGCGCTGCGGCGAAATTGATAATTGAACATTAAAAAAAAAATCGCTACAGGACCAATTGCATATCGTTTTTATGACCCCAAAGTATTTTTTAAGCAAAAATAAAATGATTTTTCCAAAATCCTAGAGTGGAGTTATCCTTTAATTCTGGTGCAGCATCAGTGCGATGAAAATCATATCGAATAGGTTATCATTTGAAGAATTCAAGTGAGCTACAATAAATCGCCGGAAAATCCAATTTTTTTTTCTTCGTAACTTGTCGAAAATTCCAAATGAGAGGTATTTGGAAATATGCGAATTCCAGGTGAGGATTATTATTTGTCGTTTCTTGGCCAGATGACGGAATAATCACGGTCTCGAGGTCCATAAGTGATATTCATTTTTTCTTTAATTCGAATTTTAGGAGGGTGGAGCCTTATATCGATGAACGTTGAATGATACTGATCGTTTTTAAACGTACTTACGTCCAATAAAACTCTTCGAAATGTTGTCAACATCCAGTTGTAAAAAAAAAATACAAATCTGAGAAATTTAGCATAGTTTCTTATGGAGAATTGTAAATTTAACTCCGTTGATAATTAACTTCTTCGAAGATAAATTTCTAGCCGAATTCGCGATTCTTCATGACACAAGTCGTGGAGAATCTCTGTCAAGTCGGCCAGTGGCTAATCTTTTTTCTTCTAGAAAACGTACCGGTACTTCGGGTAATTCGGAAGTTGAACTTTTTTCAGTCAATCTATCGAGAGACCCGAAAAAAATGGCCAAATACCGATTTTTTTTCTGGGAAACAGTTGGTGAAAAAGAAACGCATTTTTTTTACCACAAAGGTACATATATTGAGCGCCTTAAGGCGTTACCCCCACTTGTAGCGCCAAAAAGACCTTTTTCATGAATTTTTTTAAAGAAAACTACAAAACTTTTTTAATCGATCAATATACCATCTTAAAGAACACATCTTGAAGAACTTTCAGTAATTTTTTTATTGAAAAATATTACATTGTTTAGTGGCAAATGGCCGTCAATGAAATAATGTTTTTATATACACGGTTCGCGGTGACCAACATTGCGGCGAAGTGGATCATCTGGAAAAAAAATGCGGATTGATTTAGTCAAATATAAGTATAAACTAGTCTTTAATCGAAGGATTTTAAAAAATATTCATTTTTCACAAAATGGCGGACAGTCAAAGTTAATGGTTCGATTTTAACGAAAAAAAACGGCCGTTTTTTGGCTATAAAACGGCCATTTTTTTTAGAAAAAAAATCGAACGATTAAAGACTACATTTTTATGTATTAAATAAGCCTGCAAAATTTCAAGAACATCGGTTCATTAGTGTTCGAGTAATGTTGGTCACCGACTTCAGAAATGCCATTTTGAGAAAAACGCGTTTAAAGTTTCTCTTTTAACGCTCTTTCAACGCGGATTCTTCTCTTCCAACGCTCATATCTCAGTCAATTTTGTTCGGATCGACTTGAAATTTTCAGGACATATTCTCAGATAGTTATACTTAAAAAAAATGCAATAAAAAAAATCGATTTTTTCAAAATCGCAAGTGGGGGTAACCCCTTAAAAAAAATCACTAAAAACTACGGAAAAAACTAAAAAATAAATAAAAACCTCTCGGACACTCTTCTGCTTACACAGTCCATCCAAAATCTAAAAACCAAACGGGTTATTCAAGTTAACAATAAATACGAGTCGTTGACGATCGTTGAATTTTTTAATCATTTTTTTGAACAACATGGCGACGAAATGAAACTCGAGCATACACAATTTATGAAAAAAGTCGTCATTTTTGCGTAACTATTAAAAAATAAAGATCGATTTCCAAAAAGTGAGATCGTCAACGACCTTTAAGGGGTCTTCTCACTTTAGACGCTAAAAAAGGCTATTTTCATGAATTTTTGGTAGGTTTATGTTAATATTGATATAGAAGTTATTACACTTAATAAATACACTTTCGAAATACATTTTTTTAAAATGTATTTATTTAAGTCACTATTTATAGACGAAAATGGTAGTTAAAAAATGTCCCGAAAAAATTGTAGGTCTGCGCTGTTGAAATCTCGGAGATGGATTATCCGAAACAAAAAAATCAAACGGTTTCAGATTCAGTATGTTAATGGCTATAGCGCATATCATACGATTTTTGATATATGCAAAAATAACAAAATGGCGGACATTTTTCGAAAAAAATAGAAAAAAACGTTTTTTTTCACCTTTTTTGGCAAAAAAATAGTAAATATAAAAATTTTTAATAATAAAAAAGCCGTCGAAAAACGTTATTTAAAGAAAAACGCGTTTAAGTCGGGATATACATTTAGACAGGAAGAAAATAAGCAATATTGAGGGATTTTTTAAACTAAGAAATAATTATTCTACAATTATGAAACTTTGGGTATACTTTAATAGTATATTGAAGTATACAAAACAATTTTTAAAAATTAATTTATCATAAGTCTAGCTTGCCGTAGACTTCGATTTGTAAAAAAGTTAAAACATTTTTTCGGTTAGAACATGTATAGTTTCTATGTGACGGTAATAAAAAAGAAGAAATGCGAATTTAAGAAAATGGCACACATTTACAAAAAAAAATAAACAGTTCACGCAACATTTCTGTAAAATGTGGATTAAAAAAGTCGTTCTTTTTCCAATTTTTCAAAAACAATTCTCGTCCAGTAGAAGATACCAATATTATCAATATTTCTACCAAGTTCCAACTCAATCGGCTTAATAGATTTTGAGTAATCCTGTACGCAAATTTCGATAACGCAGTTTTGAGAAAAACGCGTTTGAAGTTCACGCGCGTTCCGAATCCGAGCGTTGAGGCACATCGTTGGCGGGCTGTAACGTTTGAAGTTTTTCGAATTTCCCTTTAAAACTTTCGGAAAATATTCTACATATATAGTTGTACCGTTTAAAGGGGGAAAAAAGAAATCGATTTTTTAATCGTTGTAAATGTATATACGTTAACGTTTGTTTGGATTACATAAATAAAATAATAACAAAAAATTATTCAATGTATTTCGAAAGTGTATTTATTAAGTGTAACAACTTTGATATCAATATCTATTATATAAACCGATAAAAAATTCATGAAAATAGGCTTTTTTAGCGTCTAAAGTGAGAAGACCCCTGAAATTTTTTTCATCGTATGTCCTGTAAAGGGGGTAGCCGGTTAAGGGGGGTCTGACGGCCCCCACCGAGTTTGATCGAATCGACCCAAAAACCTGAAAGAGGGCTGAAAAACAAAATTTTAGAGATATTTTTTAACCCCCTAAACCCTTATGAAAACACCATAATCGCAAAAAATGCGTTTTTTTTATGTTTAATTTTTTTTCGAGCTTTCAAATGCATTTTAAAGCGGTTTTAACACAACCAAAATTTTGTTTCAGATGTGTAGACATGCCCTGAATTTTTCCAGATTTTTTCGTAAAGTTAAATCATGTGCAACATAATTTTAATGGCATAAAAACCGTAAAAAATCGTCATTTTTTGTATTTAATGCTATGGTTTTTATTGACGTATTAATGGTAAAAAATCGTGCACCATAGCATAGAAAGCTACTATCTTCCTCTACAAAATGACGCTAATTGGGCTCAATTCGGTCGTCTCTAGCGTCCGAAAATCAAACTTGAATAAATTCCGTTTTTATAATTTGAGCATTTTCAGTTACGAAAATGACACAAAATCATATTTTTCAATTATTTTACTTAATAAAAGTACATTTTGGGGTTTCTGAGGTCGCCGATTACAAATTTGATGTCAAACAGCTAACAAAAAAAAAAAATTACACATGTCATCAAATGAAAATGGTATTTGCTATTTCGGTTTTTTCAATAATTAAAAGTCATTGTATTTTAAAAAATCTATTTATTTATAATAATATTACATACATTCATCTAATATATACATTAAACAGACACAAGTAATACATACATTGCAACATGATTGTTATGTTGTTAATCTTCGTCACTGTGTTCTTCAATAACAGGTTCGACATTATCAACGTGAAATAGATTCGTTAGAATTTGAGCTGGGCGGATGATTTTGGACAAATACCGTGCATGACTTAAAAAGTAAATGATTGTTGCAACGTGGGCACAGCAACCAACAGTTCTTAGCCCATTTGCACAATCACATACGTAGTTTTTTATACCGTTATATCCAATACTGTTAGGGTCGTACTGAACGTAACATCTGTATACTTTCTTGTTTATATGTCTTGATTTAACTTCACATTTCAAAATGGTATCGTCCTCCAACAAGTATTGCATATTCAAAAGTCCTTCTTCGGTATACATTTCAGCTAAGTATGAAACAGTTTGCGATAACTGGTACGAGCCAGTGAAAAGGATCTTCAAATCTTGCTCTGTCATTTCCGGAAAGTCTAATACGTCATTTGATGTTAACGGTTTGAAGATCCTTTTCTTCCTATTCCAGTTTTGTTCTTCCACAACTTTCGCTAAAGAATTGTCAACGTCTTTTCTTTTCAACATTTGCTCGGCAATTTGATCTTGTAAATCGGTATCGCAATTCAGTCTTTTTCCAAACTCATTAACCAAAAAATTCGCTACTTTGCAATAAAGCATCGCTGAATCCAACATGTTGTTGTTAAACTGATTATGCAAGAGTTTGAATTTACTACCGATTATACCGTGGACAGCCTCTACCACCCACCTCAATTTCGTAACAAATCGACTTTCGTTTGCTTCATTTGTTGGAAGTTGCTTTCTTTTGCCTTTCAACGCTGGCATCAACACAACGAACCCTTGAGATTCTAACCAATCTTTGACGTCTCTGAACCCCCTGTCAAGTATAAAAACATCCCCTTTTTTGAGGATTGATCTCAAGCCGTTCGGATCACTTAGTACATGTTGTAAGATTTTCGCATCATTCACAATTGCTTCGTACGGTCCGTAAACATCTATTACATATCCATCTGTGGCACAAACTGTGAAGGGTTTACAGAGTGGACACTTTTTCTGACCAGAGAAAGATTTTTTTTGGTAACAATTATTACTACTTTTTTGGTGTCGAAGGTATGAACCATCAGCAATCAAGAGCAGGCGATCTTCAAATCCGTGTAATTTTTTTACGTAAGGCGACGTGTGATTAGCAATTAAATCTTCGCGAGAACATGCCCGAGCTCCGAAACGAAGTGGAAAGACGTCTTTCGCGAATGAATCCAAAACCGATTTGCAATAAGCAGATACTAGTTGTTCAGATTTGATATCGAAAATTGACGCAGTGATTGTGTTGGAATTTCCAGTTCTTAATTTAAAAAGGAATATTAAAAGAGCTGGATTAATACTGCGATTTTGAGTATTTCGCAAAGTGACCAACATGTTTTTTAGAGTCTTGATTTCTGCAACTGTGTATCCAGTTAGCGATTTTATGCGCTCTGCCGATAAATTGTAATCATCTACTCTGTCTAAAATACTGTTGTCGCATTTTTTGGACAGTGCATCCAAAAATAATGCCAACTCTTGAGAACTGATAGTACAAGTATTCGAAAATATTTTCAAGTTTGAAATTTCGTCAACGTACATACGTTCACTGATAAGATGTACAGGACAACAGCGATTGCCTTTTGGAATGAAAATTCGTGAACTTATAAATACCTGTAACCTCGCTTTAAACGGAACAACCGGAGATGTCGTAATTGGAGTAAGACATACGCAACAACATTTGTGAGTCGCGGTAACTCTGTTGAAAGGCATCTCGATCATTTCATAGTCCGGTTCTCTTGGACGAAGAACGTAAGGAGGGTCCTTAGAAGATTGTGATGACTGTCCTGTGGAAGATCCAGACTCCGACCGTGACAATTGTTGCGAAGACTGTTCCGAAGATTGTTCTGTGTCATCTGATACTGTCAAATTGGAGAGTGTTGATGAATGTCTCTCTACAGGATCGACAGAATTTTGTTCGCGATCAACATCTGGCAGAGGATTTTCCTCGGGATTGACGTTTGGCAGAGGATTTTCTTCGGGATTAAAATCCAACTGAAGATTTTCTTCAGGATCAGAATCACTGCTCGTCGATGGTGAAACCGTTCGGGATTTAGCGATTGCGGAACGACACAGATGACATAAAACGTCACCTTTCTCTACTCGTTTACCTAGTAGTTTAGTATATAAGTGTACGTCATCATCTGAAGAAATGGACTTCTGTTTTCCGGTATCATAACGCAACAATCTGTTGCATCTTATGCACCTTTCACCAGCCGTACATTTTCGTTTTTTCGGTGGCATCGCACAGTTTTTCCTAAAGAAAAAAAAAGAACATTGTTATTTTTTTTATTATGATTAACAAATTATTATTTTTTTTTTGAAAAAAATGAAAAAAGTAACTGAAACCCGGAATAAAAAAAAACCATAATTAAAAAAACAAATAGAACAAAAGTAACGAAAATCGAAAGTACATTAAAAATTGTAAATCAAAACAAAAAAAATGTTGAAAACATCGGTAAACAAAACAGAAATAAATTATTGTATTCCAAATCATTTTTTTATTGAAATATCGTTTCGTCTTAGTTTTGTTTTTTTTTTGCTTTTTTTTAATTCTTTTCATGTGAGTGAACTAAACAACAACTTGAAGTTGACGGCCACCTTCTGTACGATTTCAAGTCGACTATGAGGCAAACGATTGTAGATTGAGGTTATGATTATAAATCAATTTTTATGTTGATTGATATTTAAATTGATATTCAAACTCACCTTAGAATACTGCTTCAATCACTTCGTGTTGAGATAGGCAGGTTAAACGATAAATTAAAAAAACGCTGTTAACAAAACAAATAGATTTGTTTAACGGAGCAGAGCGCGTCGCATGACGTGTGTACTGGACGGCGGCTGAACACAGAGAGAAAGAGAGACCGCGTGGAGCGGGGTTCTCGATGCGTCAGTGCGTAGTGGGCATGCGCAGTACCGTGCGGAGGGGCATACGAGCCTAAGGCCCACGTGGGTACGGTGGCCTTAGGCACTCGGGTACGTGGCTTAATAAGGTACAAGTTGGGATTTTCTCCGCCAGGTGACAGTTTAGTCGGGGAATTCCAAATTTTTTTTCTGAATAATACGTAATTTTTTGTTTGTTAATATAACTATTGACAGCTGTTACGATTAAAAATTCGTGTATAAGAATGAATTTATAATCAGCGACCTAAAAAATCCTTATTAATATCGTTCCCATAGCTTTTTTAAAAAATTTCAAAAATTAAAATATTTTTTCTTCGTTTTGACAGCTGTCATGTGACAAAACTAATTTTTGACATCAAATTTGTAATCGGCGACCTCAGAAACCCCAAAATGTACTTTTATTAAGTAAAATAATTGAAAAATATGATTTTGTGTCATTTTCGTAACTGAAAATGCTCAAATTATAAAAACCGAATTTATTCAAGTTTGATTTTCGGACGCTAGAGACGACCGAATTGAGCCCAATTAGCGTCATTTTGTAGAGGAAGATAGTAGCTTTCTATGCTATGGTGCACGATTTTTTACCATTAATACGTCAATAAAAACCATAGCATTAAATACAAAAAATGACGATTTTTTACGGTTTTTATGCCATTAAAATTATGTTGCACATGATTTAACTTTACGAAAAAATCTGGAAAAATTCAAGGCATGTCTACACATCTGAAACAAAATTTTGGTTGTGTTAAAACCGCTTTAAAATGCATTTGAAAGCTCGAAAAAAAATTAAACATAAAAAAAACGCATTTTTTGCGATTATGGTGTTTTCATAAGGGTTTAGGGGGTTAAAAAATATCTCTAAAATTTTGTTTTTCAGCCCTCTTTCAGGTTTTTGGGTCGATTCGATCAAACTCGGTGGGGGCCGTCAGACCCCCCTTAACCGGCTACCCCCTTTGGAAACAATCCGTCAAGTGGTTCCCGAGATATCATCTCCACCGACTTTGCAAACAGTGTTTCGAAAAAAACGCGTCTAAAGTTTGAAGTATGGTGCTGCTACCCGTCGCCCAGCCGAAGTGTTAGAAACTGTAGCCCATTTGATTTTAGGAATATTCCAATGATATTTTCAGGGAATATAGCTAAAAGGTGATACTATTGAATAAAAATATTTTTGTAGAATGCAATTTTTGACCCACCTAGGTAAATGTAGTCCAGCAAGTTGGCAATTTATTTGCTTCCCTAAGTCTTCGTCCGAAACTATTATATTTCGGCAATGACTTTACCCTATTCTTGTTGCGCTTGTTGCCTATTGAAAAAATATTGCTCTCCAAAGTAAAGTTTATCATGCAATTGGGAACACTTACGCCGCAAAAGTGTTCCCAATTGCAGATAAATGCTGCAATAAATAAATAAAAAAACGCTACAAACATAAAGTTTTACCAGCACCCATGAAGACGTTACGATCGAGCAAAAACGATTCTCACGTATAACTAAACTAGATAACGATATTAATTTTATGATGTTTGAAGTTTGCATCGTTGGAACGCAACAAAAATTCATTCTTTTTAATTACTCGACTTTTAATTACTCGAAAAATCGATTTTTTTTTGCATTTTCTCAAAGTATACATATTCAAGAACATGTGAGAAAATGTTCAAGTTGTATTATTGGTAATTGACCAAGTTACAGACGATTTACGTATACTAAAGCTTTCAATTGCGTTTTTCTCGGAAAAAAATTTTTCTCGCTCTGGCCGGAATTATAAACTCTAGAATTGTCCGATTTTCAATGTAAATAAAAATACAATTTCCGGATTTGCAATAGCTATCGTCGTACGTCGCCATTTTTTTCTTTGATTTAGTTATTTTTAAGCCCTCGAATATAAGTAAAAATTACGCCAAACTTAAAGATTTTTTTTTTGAACACCCGTTATTTTGTGAAAAAAATAATGCTATTCTGCAGTACGAAAATATGTTTTTTATGATGGGAGAGGGGTATTTTATTAAGAAAAAAAATATATTTCCGGAAAACATTCGAATTTTGAAATACATTTGTTTGGGTTGTTTGGGTTTGCTTGGTGACATCAAGTGGGTCAAATGACAAACCCATGTCATTTGACCCACTTGATGTCACCAAACCTGCTTCCTCCATACCTTTAAAAAAGTGAAAAAAAAAGCGTTTGGGGGTTGAAATAAGGGTTGAAATTGTCTTCCCCCGACTTAAATATTACAAACAAAGTGTCGTGAAATACATCGGCTCGGTACAAAATTTCTCAACCTCTTTTCTAGCTGGAGCCCCACTGGTTTTACCTTATTTTTTTTTTATTTTCTAACTAACCATTGTCAAGTCATCGATCCAGCAATTCGACAACATTTTCTACACAGAGGTTCTATTATACCTCAAAAAAGTTTTTAATTTTTAATTTTTTAAAATAAAAACTTACTCGGAATAAGTTCAATGTATGCTTGAAAACATACCTTTTTTCCAAATTCCAAATAATCAGTAGACAAAAAAAATCGGCAAAAGAGTTACCTTTTTCGGCCTGTCGAAATGGTGTCCTCCCTTGAGCTGTGAAAATCCCTCAATCGTTTCTTCGTATTCCCATTAGAAATTTACGATCTCAATTTGCAATAAACGAAATTTGAAAAAACGATGCAACCTTCAACGTAATTTTCTTTCCCATAAACTCTATCGTTAGGTTCGATTTTATTTGGTAATTACTTTTCTAAAGGATGTCTTCTTCGGGAATTCATTAATCCGATAATTCGTTAGCGTGAGGTGTTTATTCATGAATGAACGACGGTTTTACCGGTTAGGGCATCGAAGCAGAAATGATTTGAGCGTCATACGAGCCCAAGAAAGGTATAGAAAATGCGTGCTCTGTACGGGATGAGGAGGATGGAGGATAAATTTGAACCGGGAATTTCTCAATAAACTTTCTTCTCGTCCTCCTCCATAGTTCTATCCTGTACGCACGCACACATTCACGCGTGTCCCCATACGTGTGCACGACACACACACACGCGCGGGATTTCTCACTCGCCCTCTCTCTCTCTCTCTCTCTCTCTCTCTCTCTCTCGCTCTCTGGGACTGGGATACGAAGCTCGGGGTCTGCCCGACCCAGATTCGCCCGGGCAATGACGTTGGGGATGACGTCACGGCGATTGCGAACCAGGTCGCGAGGTCGTAGCACCCCGTCGCGGATTCTCGATGGCGGGGGTGCTGTGCCGCTGGTAACTGGCCGCCGCTTTCTGGCGGAAGGATTGATCGACGCCTCTGGCTCTGCCGTTGCTGCTCCTCTGCCATGGGATTGATGGAACGATTGACCGATCTCTCTCTCTCTCTCTCTCTCTCTCTCTCTCTCTCTCTCTCTCATTTTATTCAACCATCACATCACACGATCTCCGAAGAAATCATGGACCGCGGGCGAACCTACGAAAACACATGTTTCCACGGGGGAGGAGAGAGCTCGCGGGGATATATTGCCCGCGGTCAGGAACGGATGACCAAACGAAATGAATTATCTCCGTTTGAGTGAAGACCCAACATACGAATATCATCTCATTCCGAAGAATATTATTTTTGTTATAATTTTGAAAATTGCATCATTGCAACGCAACTAGAACCAATTGATGAAAATTGATAAATTGATGTGAAAAATTGACAAGATTGAAAAGTTGATGAAAATATAACAAAAAGATACAAGATTGATAAAGAGTGTAAATTGACCTTCTTAACTATTTTCACCGACATCAATTTTACAATTTTGTCAATTTTTAAATAATTCTTTATGAATTCATTGATTTTTATCTTTTTATCAGTTTCCAAAGCAAAGGGGCGTGTGATCTTCATAGTGTAAATCGTAAAAAAATATGACGTTGTAATTTGTATCGTTGGGATGCAACATTTTTTTAATTTATTTATTTGGGTTATTATCAATAACTTTTTCTTTGCAAGTTGTGCCCGAAAATCTCAAGGGGCTATACCAGTGTGACACTTTCAAAAAATAGATTTTTTTTGCCTTTTTCGACAGTTTATACTTTCAAGAATGTCCTGTAAAAAATTCAAGGCCGGATCTCTAATCATTTTACCTTGCAAGAATCGATAGTTAAATCTTTAAACGCGTTTTTCTCGAAATGAGATTTTTCAAATTTGCTAACATTGTAACTCAAAGAGCAATTATCCGATTGACTTGGAATTCGAACTGAGTACTCTTGAATATATTTACTCTACAATGACGTATGATATTTTTGATTGAATGAAAATTGACGATTTGGCATTGAAAAAAGGACCATTTTATAGGCAGCAGACTTTTTTTTTCATAACTACGACATTTTGTTAGATTTAGATATTTTCGAAAATCCTACGTCATTGTACAGAAAATACGTTCCAGTTTAACGACATTTTTTCTTTCTCGATTTCAGCTACTTAAGGGGTTACCCCCACTTGCGATTTTGAAAAAAAAACGATTTTTTTATTGCATTTTTTTGAAGTATAAGTATCTGAGAATATGTCCTGAAAATTTCAAGTCGATCCGAACAAAATTGACTGAGATATGAGCGTTGAAAGAGAAGAATCCGCGTTGAAAGAGCGTTGAAAGAGAAACTTTAAACGCGTTTTTCTCAAAATGGCATTTCTGAAGTCGGTGACCAAGATTACTCGAACACTAATGAACCGATCTTCTTGAAATTTTGCAGGCTTATTTAATACATAAAAATGTAGTCTTTAATCGTTCGATCTTTTTTTTTGAAAAAAAAAAAAAAAAATGGCCGTTTTATAGCCAAAAAACGGCCGTTTTTTTTCGTTAAAATCGAACCATTAACTTTGACTGTCCGCCATTTTGTGAAAAGTGAATATTTTTTAAAATCCTTCGGTTAAAGACTAGTTTATACTTATATTTGACTAAATCCATCCGCATTTTTTTCTTCAGATGATCCACTTCGCCGCAATGTTGGTCACCGCAAACCGTGTATATAAAAACATTATTTCATTGACGGCCATTTGCCACTAAACAATGTAATATTTTTCAATAAAAAAATTACTGAAAGTTCTTCAAGATGTGTTCTTTAAGATGGTATATTGATCGATTAAAAAAGTTTTGTAGTTTTCTTAAAAAAAAATCATGAAAAAGGCCTTTTTTTGCGCTACAAGTGGGGGTAACGCCTTAATCGGCTGGAATCATGTCAGGAGTGGAGGGCCTTTTTTTGGCGCTCCTGAAGGCAGCACATAAGTCGCTTGGATCTCAATATTTTTCGATGAAAAAAATTATGTAATATCGATCAAATAGAGCCAACTATATTCTAAATTTTCCGAAACATTTAATTGAGTAATTTTCTTCCAAAAAAATTCCCGAAAACCACCCAAATTTTCAGCGTTCACACTGGTATAGCCTCTTAAGTAGGGATTCTCGGGCACAATTCGCAAAAAAAAGGTTTATAATAATAATAAGAATAGACGAAAAATATTTGTATCATTATCAAAAAATAAAGAAATTTTGTAAAATCGTTGCATCCCAGTGATGTATTTACGCAAATGCAAACTGGTTTTTTATTGTAATTCTCTTACGAGTGCGTCGATTCGTGGGTCCTTTTGCCCACGGTCATTTGCGAAGTGCACGGATTACTTGAATCGTGAGGGAAGAATTCACAAGACAGGAGGATCGAAATTTATTTTTGGGATAGCGAGCAACACAGACAACTTTTACATTGCACTTTTCATGAGGTTGAAGGACTTTCCTGAGGATTCTCCCGCGTCGGGACAAAATTCTTTTCAAGTATTTCATTTTTTTTTATCCCAATTTTCCAAATTATTATTCCTTACAAATTGTCCCGAGTGGAACTTTACTCCGATCGAACCATCGAGCTTTGCTTTAAGGGGCCAGTCCACTTTGAAAATTTCAAAAAATCAAAAGCAAGCAAAACTTGAAGAAATCGACGATGATGAGCAATCAGAAGGGATTTTGTACGGTGCAGGAATTGCCGATTGAGTTTAGGTAAGAGTTTTTCATAGTATAAACTTCAAACGCGTTTTTCTCGAAACAACGTTTTCAAAATCTAGCTCCATCGCATCTCGAAAACTAATAAACCGATTCTCTTGAAATTTGAACCACATATTGTAAACATGATTCGCAACAAGATGACCCTCGATGGTTTTAAAATTTTGATTTTTACTCTTTTTTTGCGAAAAACTGCGCAAAAAACGCGTTTTTTAATTACTTTTTTCGTTTTTCATCTGCCATTTTTTAATTTTTTGATAAAACTTTATATCCGAGGGTCATTTTGTAGCTGGTGTCATACTGAATCTAATGGACTTTTCTTTTGTTTCAGACAAGCCGTTGCCGTGTTGTGTTGGAGCTACCTAGCCCACCTATTTTTGAGGCGTTACGTTAAACTACAGTTTTTGTACTTAAAAATGAATAAAAGTGAATAAATTTTTTTAAATGTATTTCAAGTCTTTATTTATCAAGCCCAACAACTTTCATATTCATATCTTTTATAAAATCCTCAAAAAAAAATCGCAAAAATAGCCTTTTTTCGTGGCTCCAAAGTGGACTGGCCTCTTAAGAATAAAAATCATTTCTCCCATTTCCTATCATTAGAATGAATAATCAAATCCACTGTGCCATTTTTCCAGTTGCAGACTGTTTTTTTTCCATGGACAAAAAGTCGAACTTTTTGTTCTTCCGCTTTTGCTGTCCGGTCTTCTTTTAAGAAAAAAAAAAAAAACATGTATTGGTGACAATCGATAAAATCTCAGATACTAACTTTATGGATTGACGATAACGGCGGAGCAAAGAGAGAGAGAGAGAGGGAGAGAGAGAGAGAGAGAGAGAGAGAGAGAGAGAGAGAGAGAGAGAGAGAGAGAGAGAGAGAGAGAGAGAGAGAGAGAGAGAGAGAGAGAGTGGGTGGAGTGAGTCCTCGCGTCAACGACGGCGTCGCGGACGCGGCGACGGTGAGCCCCGCGAGGGGTGAAGAGCAGGACGGAGGTTGGCGCGGGGAAGGACGTACGGGTTGGTTTCTATATTTGGAATGTGGGTCACCCATAAACCCGAGTTCGTCCCGTGACGTCACGGGATCTTGTCGTCCTAGCAACACGGACACCGGGTCAGTCACCTTTACACCCCCTATTCGCCTCACTCACGCACCCGCACACATATGTACACGTATTGTTATTTCTGCCAGAAATATGTATTCCTCGGTAAATTTCTGGCGTCGATACAAAATATTTTTTGCAAATTAAACTTAAGGCGGGAGCCTGAATCAGAAGGTTAAAAAAGCGTTTTTCGGGAATTCATTTAGAAGGGAAAAAACAAGTGTGCCCAGTAGACATTGAGGTATCTTTTCATGTATATTTGAAATGTATAAAAAAAATGTTTCAACATGAAAGAATAAATGACTGCAGATTTGTCAGCCTATTTCATGTGCGTCTTGCCACCGCAGTCCCCAATCGGGAGGAAAGATGCAGCTCGTAATTCCTGACTGAAACAAAAAAACCAATATAATTTTCAATTGTCATATATTTTTCTTCTGGGTGAATTAAGAGAAAGCTAAAAAAATCGCGATACCTTAACTTTTCTCAGGTTAGAAAAAATGTGTTTAAAAAAACACTTTAATGGGCTATAAAAATTATTAAAAGATACTTTCTCAGCGACTTTTTTAGTTCACGTGGAAGAGATTTTCATACTGAAGAAAATAAATTTTGGTTTGATTCGATAGGTCGTTTGGTTTTTTTTTGCTATCACGCCCGCTAATTTGGAAAAATCGTGAAAATGAAAACTGGAGAAAACGCGCTTGAAAGTTTTCAGTAGGAGGAAATATCAATATCAAATATCCATCGCTTCTTTGCTTTTGGCCTCGTATCTTCGAAAATATTTACAATTGGCCTCTGGAACTTTGTAAATATATTCTTGGATAGCAATCGATCGATTTAAGCAACAAATAAGAAAACGATTTTTTGGACCTTCTAATTCAGGCTTCGGCCTTAAGACTCAAAAACTCTGCAATAAACAATGATCGTATTATTTTCTATTTCTCATGCAGGCTCCTTAAGTGTTTAATGGTCGCGTTGCTAATTCTCAGTGACAAAAAGCAGCTGAGTCCTTGCCGGTTTCTCGTAACCAAAGATCGGTAACGGCTATTCCATATCACAAACACACCCAAACCCTTTTTTGGGGATTTTTTTTTATGGACAATCAAAACACAATATCTCCGAATTTTTATCGCACATTTATCAAGATTTTTACAGTCCCTCAGAATTTTATCAAACAAAAATAACGAGTTGAATCGACTTCGGTCACCGTGCGGAAGACACTCATGTGTAAAAAAAAGTTGGTTGACGGCTGCCATGATTTCGGAGGTTCCGCTCATCTGAAATTTAAAAAATCAAACGCCGTTTTAATTTGTAGACCCCAAGCTATCGCCGGGATTACAGTAAAGTAAAAATATCGAAAATTGATTTTTTTGCACGGTTTTAAAAGCTAAGTTCGAAGTTTTGTCATTTTTTTCGACTTTTTCAGCTTAACGGAGACTTTGTCCTTGGAGTGCCATATTTCAGGTGTTTACATTTTATTTTTTTTAAAGAAAACGAGTAAAGCTTTTTGAGTGCGGTTTTTTTCTTGCTTTTATTCATGATATACAGAACGTTAAAAAAAAATTTTTTTTGAAAAAAAAAACCAGAATGGCGGCCTTGCAGCTCCGCGAAAACAGGTCCTCAAATCGCGGGAGGTAAACGGCTGGCATCACTGGCCCCTCTTTGTTGATCTGAAACACAAATTCAAAGCATATTATCAATCTGTGACCCTTTGGTCATGGAATGACGGATGGGTTTTTCGTTTAGTACAAATTTCGGAAAATGGCGGCAATTTAAAAAAAATCGAATTTTCGCGTTTTTTTTCGCATAAAAAGATAAATAATAAATTCAAAAATGTTACTATCGAAAAAACGATCCGTCATTCCGTGAAGACATATTTTCCGAGTATGCTCTCCAAATTTCAGGTCGATATGTTAATTACGGCGGTCAGGAGAATGTCAGCCATTTTGAAAAACGTGTTTTCGAGAAAAACGCGTTTAAAGTTTTGTAATGTGTTTACACAAATGTATTTATATTTACCGCTAATCGGCAATGCCTGGTCCATAAAGGCATCCCTCCTCTTCTTCTAGCTGCTCATGTTGAGCCGCTAACATCTCCCGCCGATTTCAAGGACAAAGTCTCCCTTAAAAAAACTATGGCAGATATCAGAAATATTCTAATTTGAGTGGGAACTATACATGTACTGACTATACCATATAACATTTGAGCGAAATCCGTTCAATAGTTTTTGAGATATCATGAAAGCCATTTTTTTAAATGCAGTTTTGAGAAAAACGCGTTTTCAAAATTTCCAGTATGATTTACACAAAGAAAATGTCGACTCAGCATTAGTCTGCCAGGTCCATATAACACGCGCACATTTTTTGCAATCGGCGCAAAAATGTTTTTTTGGACCTGTCACATGGGTTGACCGCCTTAAGCGTTGACGATCGCGTTGCTAATTCTCAGCGACAAAAAGCAGCTGAGCCTTTGTGGCGATCGGCTCGCAAGTATGTTATAATTGGAATGCAATTACCGTGATTCACTTACGTATACTGTGTACACGCACAAACGTGTGGCGTATTGTGCAGCGGATCCAGCAAAAATAGATTTGATTGCCGACTGAAATACTCAAGCATGAATGTTGATGAGAATTCTCGGTGCATCGCAATGTACTCGAGTCGCGTGTATCTGTTATCTTTTGTATATACGACGTGCAATTCGAGGAACGTTCGCAAAAAGTCAATCCTCGTATCCGAGGCTTTAAGGGGCTATACCAGTGTGAACGCTGAAAATTTGGGTGATTTTCGGGAATTTTTTGGAAGAAAAGTACTCAATTAAGTGTTTCGAAAAATTAATAATATATTTGGCTATGTTTGACCTATATTACATATTTTTTTCACAGAAAAATATTGAGATCCAAGCGGCTTATGCGCTGTCTTGGGAGGCGCCAAAAAATAAAGTTCCTCCATTGCTGACATGATTCCGGCCGATTGAGCAGCTGAAACCGAAAAACGAAAAAAATGTCGTTCAACTGGAAGGTATTTCCTGTACAATGATTTTTTTTTCAATGCCAAGTCGTCAATTTTCATCCAATCAAAAATATCCTCCGTCATTGTAGAATAAATATATTCAAGAGTATCCAGTTCAAATTTCAAGTCAATCGGATAATTGGTCTTTGAGTTACAATGTCAGCAAATTTGAAAAATCTCATTTCGAGAAAAACGCGTTTAAAGATTCAACTATCGATTTTTGCAAGAAAAAATCATTAGAGATACGGCCTTGAAATTTTTACAGGATATTCTTGAAAGTATAAACTGTCGAAAAAGGCAAAAAATCGATATTTTTAAAGTGTCACACTGGTATAGCCCCTTAAAGCCTTCGGTATGTAGTAAACATTGATGAATCGTCGCTGTCGACGTGGAACTTTGCGACATTGAATTGCAACAAAAATTAAGTTTCCCCGTTTGATGCATTTTTTAACGGATTCATTTATACTTTCATTACAAAAAAAACCGTAGTAATGCTCCAAAAAGTCGACAAAGTTTATTTAGAAACTGGTCCATTTTTGTTGCACACGCAAAAACTTCTACATTTGTTGCGATATCACTGAGCTATTCTTTTTACCGACTGTAAGTCGTGTCTTTGGCGCGCAGCACTGACGATAAATAGTGGAACTAACAGCACTCGGCTTCACTCTCGGTCGGTAAATGTCGTTAGCACAGATTTTTGGAAATTTCACACCATAAAAAAGGCGACCATCATGCTCGGTAATTCCACTATCTGCATTATCGACGGACAATTAATAGTGACCTTTATTACCATCCGCGTAGATAACTTCTCCACGCAATATATCGACGGTCAGTACATCTACAATTATCTGTACCGACGGTCGGCGTTTCGCAACACCTTAAGGCGTAATGAGACCGTGACCGAGGCGGGTGAAAGAGAACAATGGTACTTTTATCGTATTAAATTCTTGCTTCGAAAGATTGATAGTCCGAAAAAAAATGAAAAAGGTATCTGCACTACCGATCATTACAAACAGTGTAAAACGCGTCCGGCCGGTAATAGAATTCTTCTCCATGTTTTCTCCCGATCGGCGGTGTTTTCAGAATCAAAAGGGCACTCGTGCTCGGCTCTCAATAGAGCACAGGACCGTTGTACGTTTTTTTTCCGAAATTTTAGTCACTCGGTCGGTAAACGTCGTTACCGACCGTCGGTTACAAAAATAGGTGAAGCCTCTATCTCCCTTCAGTTGGTAAAAAAGGAGTTGCACTAATCGCCGCTCGGTCGGTACTTTAAATCGCGCCTCTAGCTGACACGCGCTCAGTCGGTAACAAATCCCGTAATCGACTGTTCCCGTCCGTTTTTTTTTAGTTTCGCCGGAAGAGCTAAAGGTTTTTGCATGGACGCGGCAGTGGCCGGAAGTTCGCGAGAATCGATAACAGATTTTCGCTTCATTCTCGTTGGCGACTTTTTCGAAGTGCTTACTCGGCGTGACGATAATAATCCAACCTTTTTTCGGTTTTCGTCGGTTGTACGCGAGAGAGCCAAGCCTACAAGATTACGCCGGCTGGGCGCGCGATGGTACGTGCGAGATCGAACGATGTGCGCCTTGCCTAAATAACGTTGCGTAGGGTAGAAAGTTTTCTCAGGGAGGCAATCTCGCAGGCTCGAAACTGCGTTCCCGTGTGCAGGAGACGCACAATCGGTTAAACGCGGCGTGAGAGCTCCCGCACCCGCGCATACGTACGCGCACGCGTTCGTCGCGTTGGCGCGGCAGAGCGAACCGGGCGCAGAGTTAGGGGGGCGGCGGCATCTGAGCTAGCGGTTATGGTGGGGGGATGTGAACGATAGGGCGAGAGTACGATCGAGTCGCAAAGATAAGACCGAGGAATGGAGAGAGAGAGCGATGATCCGCCGAGGATCACGCGATTCTTTCGGACCAAATGGCTATTAACCGTCGTTAAAAAAAACAGCAAGGAAAAAAGAGAGGCAAAAATAAAAACGTATTCAGCGAGCACGTACGACGAGAACGGTGTTGTTTTCGCGCAGCTCACCCTGCCACAGTTCACTCGCTCGGAGAGTTCCCGAAACAATGAAGCCAAAATAAAAATAAAACACGATAACAAGAATAACAGCACGTGATAAAAGAGCAAACACTGAGCAGGCTTCAATACGTTTAACCGATAATTTCACTACCGCAATCTGATATTCTTTCGACGAGAGAAAAATGCACTTCGAAAGAAGAAATTCCTGAGGATGATATCGCGAAAAAAAAACATGTTCCTCTTGGAGAGATGCCTTCGAAAAGGAGGAAATATTTTGTCGCGTGTTAATTTACCCAGTCGGCCTCGTGCGCGACGTACCGAGCTGCGCAGCCCGCTCCCCGTATCGCTCTATCCCCACTCCCCGGCCGCGAATCGACGGTGCCTTCTCAACGTAGGATAGGCTCGGGATCTCGCGACACGGAGAGCCCCTCCCTTTCGCACTCTGCCTGCCCGGCGTCCCGCGCGATCATTCCCTACTAACGTGCGCGCGCGACCGTCCTCAAGCAACGCCAGGGCTGCCAACTACCGAGCAACTTTAAACTTGAATTTTGCCAAATTAGCGCGCAACTGGCAATCGTCGAATAAATTCAAACGAAGCGCATAATGCTCAACAGTTGCCTGTAGCCATGTAGCGAAAGAAAAAATGAAGATTTCGGGGGGGGAAAGGCGAGTTTTTCGAAAAAGCGCACGCGATTAGACGATAAACAAAAACTATGAAGGGAAAAAAGATTTTGGGCGCGGGTTACTTGACGTTCCGGCGCACCACGTTGAGCGGTTGCTGAACCGCTGGCGCGTCACTGGGCCAACGCCATAGCTTCGTCGCCGACGTCAACGTCGTTCCGGCGCATCGACGACGTACCGGGCGGAGGTTGTAATCGGTGACGCGAGCGACGACAGGAGGCGCGACGGTGGTACTCTCTTTTTTCTCTCTCTCTCTCTCTCTCTCCTTGGACGGTGACGATTCAACCCGATAATCATTATAACAACGAAAACAAGGAGGGGGCCGCAGTGACGTAGCGACGCGCGGCGTGTACAGCGGCGAAACGAAGCGGCTGCGAAGTACGATCCGCGGCGGCATATTGGGCCGCGGAGGCAGAGGGGAGATCGCGAGAAGCGGCGCAGTGGGGTGTGCGCGAGTTAAGCCACGAGGGGAGGTGTGGCGCGACTAGAGTGGGGGAAGTTACGGTAGCGGGCGCTGCGAGCGAAACGACACTGGTATCGCGCCTCGAGCCGGCGGGTCGTGAGGATCGTTCTGACGATCCTTTCGTTACGGACTGCCTCCGTGTACAATTTTTCTTTCAACGGCAGAAAAAAACTCGCTCGTTTTCTAAAACGAACTAGTGAGACAGAGAGAGAGAGAGACAGTGCTCGGGGGTCTGACCAGTGACAAAGCTACGGCAGGGTCAAGTAAACGAACGTACCAGACACCCGAGCATTTCAGCGCCCGTTGATACGTCCTGAAAAGTGCTTTTTTCGCTCTCCCGCGACTCGCGAAAGCGTCTCACCCGCTCGTGTGTTCTCGTCGCTATACAAATGCGGGAATAATCTCCCTAGTTTGTTTTTTTGTTTCTGTGAAAAGTGCAACGAAGCGTCAAGACGAAAACGCGAGCGTTATTCGGGCGGATAATGAGAGGGCAAGGCGAGGTACAGCGACGACGATGCGAGAAAGTGAGTTTGTTAAAAAACGAGCGTGTATCCGCTTGTTCGCTGCAGTGAGAAACGAGGCGGTTGCACGGTTATCGGACTACCCGACGCGGCCTCATCCTAGTCTCAGCGTTTGTCCTCGTTAAGCCGACGATGATGATAATGTCATTCCCGGAGTGTCGTATCGTGAATTTGTGGCAGAGTGCGGATATTGTCGTGTCGCATTGACCGGCCGCGAGAACTCGTGTGCGTGTTTTTTTCTCTCACTTGCCGTTCTTCTCTCGTCCTTTTTCTTCGCGTGCGCCCCAATCGTCGCGGAGAGTTTACGAAGGAACGAGGAAGAGAGGCGCGCGCGCGCGCGTTTCATTTTGTTGTTAAACGGAGAGAATTTGTAACGTTGCCACCGCCCGGACGCGGCCCGTTTGTGTGTGTGCGTGTGTGTGGCGTGCGTGCGTGCGTGCGTGCGTGCGCGACATGATGCAGGCGGAAACGAGCGCGACTACCGCGACGACGACGACGACGATGACAACGAGAAAGGAGGAAGAAGAGATGGCCGAACGAGAGATCGACGACGACGGGGTTGTTGTTGCCATGCTCGGGAGTCCCTTCAAGGGACAGATCAGAAACGCCGAGGACGGCCTAGTCGGTCCCTGCGGCAAGAAGCGCTGCGCCGATCGATACGATAGCTCCGAGAGCTCCGACAGGTGAGAGAGACGGAAATACATGTACCGAAGGGCTCTTGCAATGGGCGTGCGAGCTCTCTGGATGCGCGTGTGTATGTGTGTGCTTTGCTGTAGCGGTATGCTCGCGCGGATGCGAAAAACGCGCTGAGCGTGGGCTTGGATCGGACGAAGAGAGAAACGGGGGAGATGGAACTGAATGAGACGAGAAATACGAGTGTGCGAGGTTAGACGTCGATGCGCGCTGTGGTGGAGATGGCGAAAAAAATATATCTCGCAGCATCGCGCGGCCCCATCGAAGGCCATTTAGGGAACAACAATTAAGGGGCTACATCTACCTGGAGACTCGAAAAATGGCAAAATTTGGATTTTTTTGTTGGTGGGAAACGGTTGGTGAAAAAATCACCAAAAAATACAGAAAACAACACAAAAATGGCCGCCGACAGACGATGAAATTTTTTTTCGCGACGTTTGGCGGTGGACACTCTCCAGCTCAAACGGTCCACCCGAAATCGAAAAATCGAACGGGTTTCTCGAGTTAACAATAAACACGAGTCGTTGACGATCGCCGATTTTTTAAAGCTTTTTTTGTTACAACATAACGACGAATTGAAACTCGAGCATATAATATTTATGAAAAAAGTCGTCATTTTTACGGAACTATTGAAAAATGAAGATCGATTTAGAAAAAGTAAGATCGTCAACGACTTACAAATGATTCTCATCGTATCTTATGTAAATTTGGGAACAATCCATCAAGTGGTTCTCGAGATATCATGTCCACCGACTTTGGAATGAGTGTTTCGAGAAAAACGCGTTTGAAGTTTGCATCGTTGAAACGTAATGACATTTTTTCTTGACTTTTTTTATTTCTTTATTTTTATTTACTATTTTTTCAAATCTTTTTTAGCAACTTTTGGTTATAAGTTTTAAGGATTCTGAAAAACATTTCGGCGTGCTTAAAAAAATACGGGAATACGAAAGAAATGTATTTTTGTGCATTCCAACGATGCAAACTTCAGTACGATGAAGTATGGTGCCGCTACCGTTCGCCCGGACGACTGTCAGAAGCTGTCGCTCATTCAATTTCAGGAATATTTCAATGAAATTTTCAGTGAATATAGCTAAAAGAAAAGGTACTATCGAGAAAAAAAAATATTTTTGGAAAATGTCATTTTTCGAGCCACCTAAGTAGATATAGCCCGTTATTACACTGCACCTCATAACTGTGCGCTGGTGCGCGCTCTATCTCGTGTTGGGCTATTTTTCGCAGGCTTCGAAAATCACCCGATTGGCTTTTACCGGTCGGCAAGGTAAACCTCGGAAAAGAAAGAATTTTCAATGACGATGAAAGATAAAGAAATAGAATAGAATTTTCGCTGCGTGCGAAATGCGAATCTTTGATGGCCTTGAAGTTTACATCGTTGGAACGCAACGGAAATTCTTTTTTTTTTTTCAAGCTTTATCTTCCCTTCGTGTTGCAAAATTCATTGTCGCAGATGAGCATTCCGAATCTCCGGATAAAGTTGAAAAATGATTGAGGATTTTTTCGTAGCGAAGATTTGCCAAGAATGACGTTGAAGCTTCGAATTGTTGGAATGCAACGGAAAATGGCGTTGAAGTTCGCATCGTTGGAATGCAATGATATATCATTATTTTTGATTACTCCTATTTTTCCGGAAGCAGGAAATTGAAGTTTGCATCGTGGGAGTGCAATAAAAGTTATTATGTTGCAATTGTTCGAAATTTATTTTGGAATTTTTTCCGTAATTGAAAAACTTTGAATCACCTTTGAAAAACTCTCAATTATTTTTCAACTCGTTTATTTAGAGATCGAGAATTAAAATGTGCAAGAGAGACTGTCAATGATAAACACGAGGAAATAAATATATAAAAACGTACTTTCGTTGCGTCGCTGGAGCGCAATGGAAATGATTATTTTTCAATGGCTCAATATTCTTTTGGATGATTTTCGTCTCCGAAAAACTCTCAAGCGTTTTTTAACTCGTTTCTTTAGAGATCGAGAATTCAAATGTGCAAATAAGACTAAAGTAATAAAATTAAGGAAATAAAAATGTAAAAAAAAGAACTCGTTCGTTGCGTTTCAACGATACACAAATCCAAGACAACACCGGAAGTCAGGATTTTCGCGCATGCGCACAGGAGACGCGTGCGCATCCGATTTTCAAAATACTCTATTTCGCGGTGAAGAAAATCACTGTTTTCGGAATCGGAGAACGCGTTGCTAGGGCTTCGCTAAAATTGTACAGGACGGCTGGCCGGGGACCGAGAAACATCGTCGCGTTCGATTTCGCCGTTTTGGGGAAAGTCGTGTGCACGTTTTTCCGATCGCCCCGAGGGGGCGCTGCGCCCTCCGGCGAACACTGGACTTTTTTCCCTTCAGGGCCACCGGGAATCCTTACAATTTCGTCACGTCCGTACGTTCGTCACCGCAGAGTGCCACCCCCCCCCCCTTTATTCTCTTAGCGCGTTGCTCCACTCTGCATCGTTGGCATGCAACGAAAATTCTTTTTATTCCGATCCTTCATTCTTACGAACATTTTTCTTTTAGATTTACGTTGTCACAATTTTTTCAGCACGGGCTCGAAGAAGAAAAAAACGCACCGAGCTGTTTATACACGGGAAAAATAAAAGATTGATCCAATATCATTGGCGTTATTGAATGAAATTTCGTTGATTCAATTGTAAAATTGTTGGTGTAAATAATCGGATTTATTAGTCCAAGCAAAACGCTATTGACTTTAACGCGGTCCTCTAGTTACTCGGCTGTTTTTTTACGGCTTTTTCAATAATTTTTTACGGGCAAAGCATCGAAATAATCAATCTCATTGTTTTTGCATAATCTTTATTAACATTTAAATAAGCTTTACAAATTTTTTCAAGTCGAAATATATAATAGAATAAAGGTTATAGTGGCCGACAGGAAGACATCAAGTAAAAGAGGTGCTTGACGGTGACCAAGATTGCGGCTGTTCTGCTTATCTGAAATAAAAAAACCAAACGGCATTTTAATCTTCATATTTAAGACTAGCGATTGAACTCGAGTGAATTCTAAATGACAAAAATTGACTTTTTTATACACTTTTGAAAATTACATTCTATTTTTTACTCATTTTTTCTTAAGTTTTTCGCTCGTACAAAAAAAACTATCGAAGCAATCATGATAATCCTAGTTCAATCGCTGGCTTATAACATATTAAAGATGCTGTATAAATTTGAACAAGATCGGTGCAGTAGTTTCCGAAATATCGTGGTCGCCGTTTCGAAAAATGGTGTTTCGAGAAAAAGGCGTTTGAAAGTTCGCGCATGTGATTTATACTAAAAATTTCATCTCACCGTCAATCTGCTATGCCTGGACCATACAATAGGCCTTCCTCTTCTTCTTGGAAGTCACGCAGAGCTGCTCCGTCTTCCCTTTTCGCGATTCGGGCCTGTTTTACAACATCACTCGTGCGCCTTTCTGAACGGTCGATCCGCGAGAGCTATCACGCTGTTGAACATATCCTTTAGCTTGTGGGCCGATTTTCACTCCCATGGTTTCCAAGGTCTTCAGGATAGACTTGAATCCTTCGTTGAAGATTATGACAGCGAGAAACGTGGCGATTTCAACCACTTTTGGCCCAGAATGGAGGTGCTTCGGAGCAAGGGTCCAGATTAACGAATTGAGCGACTCGTTATTATTTTGAGTTTCCGCTCCCAGGCATCTGCTTAACAATTCTTCTTTGGATAAATCCTCATAAATTGGCTTTATAACTTTTTGAACTGCTTCAGAAAGAGGCGGTTTATTGTGTTTGAATTGCTCAGCCTCTCCGAGAAGCTCATACATGCTCCGTTCCAGGGCCGTAACTTGTGAACCACTTCGAATATCGAAAAATCCTTTGGCACACATTTTCTACACATGTTGTAGATGTGATTTATGAAAAGAAAAAAAAATCGATTTTTTCGACCCGAGAAACTAGAGGACTGCCTTAATAACATGGCAAAATTAAAAGTTTTTTTTTTCATTAAAAATATATATCGTTAGCCGAAAACAATATATTATTGAAACTATCTAAAAAATTATCGCGAACAAATTATATAGTTTTGAACGCATTTTCTGCAACGAACAAAAAAAGCGTTTCAATTCATAACATGAATATTGTTGATTCAAGTACACGAGAAAAATTGAATTTCGCTCGTTTGATTCAGATTAAATTTCTATTGTGTAAATATGTTATTTTATCTTTTTCACCATATCCGATAATGATTTCCAAGTACATTATTCGTTAAAATATTAATATTTTATTTTGAGAGAAAAATATCAAGCAAATGTCTGAATTGGTTGAAAAGTTAACGGAAATAAAATTTGTTGCTTGCGCATTTGGTTGATAAAATTGAAACCTGTAGTTCTCGCAGTAACCGCTAGAAGCCGCGAGCGCGTTCGTTTCTCGAAAGCGTAGCGCGAACCGAAAATGTACTTAAACGCCGGAGAAACTCTGAAGAGTATCGCTTCTTGGCCTGTGGCCAAGATCAAAGTGTAGTATCTGTTCTTATCAGTTGAATATTTGATGATCGTTCTATTGCCCACTGTTTATTGAGGATTGAAAAAAAAAAAATTGAAAAACATTCAATTTTTAAATAAAACAAATTCGATCAATCATTTTATTGTGACAATCCTATCCTATTCCAAAGAGTCCATGCGAACTTCTTTCCAATATTTTCAGCAATTTTCGTGAGTGTACATTTACTTGAACCAACAATTGAGAAATGTTTGCAAGTGCACATACAACCATAATAAAAAATGACTTCTCGAATTCACAAATATATTCTTTTGATTGCAATGAAAACATTTATGTAATCCAATATTATATTTTTTCTACTAGAGACTAAATGCGTTGCTACACATGACACCTGTACTTTGCGGCAAAAAATACCATTATTTCGAATCCACACTGTTAATTTTTCAATCATGATATACACTTGTTTCTATCTCATGCAACTACTCTTGATATTGTACGGAGTACGAAAGTGTTACGTCTAATGGCATATTCGTTTCGATATAACAAAGCAATAATTCATTCTATTGATTATAATTTTGTAGCAAATAAAAAATGTTGTAGCAATCGCTTAATTATTTCATCCATACATCTACAGATTGTATATAGTATGATTTTCAAATAAAATAATATGTTATTAAAATCAATCACATTTCCCAATATTTTATAGTATTGTAACAATGTCATATATCGGTGGCACTCCGTGTTCAGACATTTACTTGGGTCAACCAATGTGTTTTCTTCATTCAATTGGTTTTTTTTTCTCAGTGCAGCCTGACCGATTGACTAACCAAGATCTCAATTCGATAGTTGAATTGCAATTGTTGAAAGTTGTCATTCGAGCCGGTCGAAAGATAACCCTCGATTGTCGCCTACGGTACGACCGAAACTATGACGTTGAAGTTTGCATCGTTGGAATGCAACGAAAATGAATTTTTCTTCGTTTTCCAAATTTCCTCTGGCAGATTCGAGAAAGAAAATCACGTAAAATTTTTTTGAGAATTCTTATTTTAGCGATATACGAAAAATCTGCAAAATGGGATTTTTTTGATAATAATGAAAATGATAAATTTGCGGAGAATTTTTGTTGCATTACAACGATGTAAACTTCAGCCCCATCGGAAACTTGCTACAGACACACCAGAGTAGGGAAGTGAAAAATCGCTTTTTCCCAATATTATATTCAATTATATGTGCAGGGTGAAGCGGACACGCTAAGTCCGCGTAGGGTATGATATAGAGCGATGGACGCGTGCGAGGGAAAGGGACGGACGGTTTGGTCAACGACGGGGCAAGAGAGGCGTCGGGGTCGTTGCACTGCGTAGTTACGCGACGGATGGTACACGGATGCGTGCAGTTGCCTTGTCGCTCGGGTGTAGTACAGACCGTATACTATACACGTTGCTTGCTCATATATATATATATATATATATATATATATATATATATATATATATATATATATATATATATATATATATATATATATATATATATATATATATATATATATATATATATAAGTGCCTACAGGATGATACAGAATAGATCTATGATCATTATATCCAACTACACTTACCAAATTTTTCTCAGTCCTCGTAGACTACGAAAATATGACAAATATTTTTTTTTTAATTACAAGAATTCTCATTGGCGAAAAAAAACGTCATTTATCAAAAAATAATATCGTATAATAATTGCGGGGAGGGGGGGAATTCTCTTCGCATTTCGAATATGCGAACTTTTACACCATCCGTCATTGCCTCCCTCATGCTCAATTGTATCGGGCAAACTATAATGTTTTCGTCTGCTCTCTCGACGTGAGAACGATCTCCGATCCAACGTATCGGAATACTCGTGGCGAGACGCGACGAATCGGGGTTCTTTGTTTGCGCAGATTCGAAGGAATTGACTCGGCGGCTTGTCCGAAGCATCTGTGTTTGCCCCCGTCTTATTACGACGTTTACATGTAGATTAGTAGAAGAACGACAATGGCGAGAGAGGGGGAAAAAAGAGTAACTGCGCTCGAAGCCCCCGACTGCTTTCATATAGAAGAAAAAAATCTGCGAAAAAAATAGAAAATACGTTTAACTGTACAGAAGGAGCGGGAATTTTTCACTGATTCCAACGGTACCGAAAACGCATTTTCGATTTTTTTTTGTAGATGCTGCTTTCTTGCATATGACGTGGAGTTTTGCCGGTTGGAGATTTCAGCTCGTATAGGCAACAGCGAGTGCTTCGGTGGCACGATCGTGGAGGAACGATTTCTAATTTAAAATCGTCGTAATTGAAAATTGAAATGAAAAATTATCGATTTAAAATGGGAATTAAAAGTAATGAATTGAAAATTGACATGAAAAACATTCAATTGACAATTGAAATTAGCAATATTTAATCAAAAATTGAAATAAGAAATATTGAATTGAAAAATGAAACGAAAAATATTCAATTGATAATTGAAATTAGCAATATTTAATCAAAAATCGAAACGAGAAATATTGAATTGAAAAATGAAACGAAAAATATTTGAAACGCAAAATATTCAATCGAAAATAAAAATTGAAAGCGTGAACTAAAAATAAACATGAAAAATCTTCAATTCAAAACTGAAATGAGAAATATTGAATCGAAAATTGAAATGAAAAATATGCAATTCAAAGTTCAAATAAAAAACACGTAATGAAAAAATTAAAAATATAACAAATAAATTCAACGGTATTTCCCATTTTTGCAAAATCCAAGAATCTTTGTAAAGACCCCCTAGAATAGCTCGGGCAGGTAGGTCGAAAAAAAGGTCAAGATCCCGGAAAAACTGCGCGAATCAGTCGCTGGACGTAAAGGGTACCTTGTATCACCCGATATGTGTGTGTGAGAGGTTGCGTATATACATATATAGAGCCCGGTATCTCTCCGCACACACGCTTGCATTCTCGCCCTATCGTTTTGTGTATGCCTATCTATATACACACACGCGCTATCTATTCATACGGATATATAGCGTTCCGTGTCTCTGCACACACAGCCGTATATTTGTGTATAGTAGAAAACAAGAGACGGAGCGATAGTGCGAGAGGAAAGGGGTCGGAAGACATACAGGCCGCGAACGAACGAGAACCAGAGAGAGGGATAGAGAGAAGAACGCCCGAGAGCGAGCGAGAATTCCCCAGTGAGGATCCCGACGGAGGAACGCGCGAGTCGGAGGGTCGAAAAGAGAATGAAGCAGAGAGAGAGAGAGAGAGAGAGAGAGAGAGAGAGAGAGAGAAGGAATGGGGATGGAGGGAGAGCTCGATTATATTTGCGTGTGTCTATGGCTCGGTCGGACATCCACGTGTACGTGTGCATGTGTATTTTGTGCTCGCGAGCTTCACCGGCCGTTCGTTCCCGGCTACGAGGCTAACGTTCCTCAACTTTCGAGGGCGTCGAATAGAGCCACGACGACGAGTCCCAACCGCAGATACCATCTTTTTCCCCAACATCTTCCAGGAGATCTGAATTTTCGAGAAATTGGAAAGAATGGAATTTTACGATGGTAGAACATTTTTGAGCATTTTTTTTCCGCGCCAAAAGAATTTTGGCATTATTTTCATATCGGAAACGGGCCCAGAAATATCTTTGGCATTTTTCGCCATATCGAAAGAGCGCGAAGAAACTCGGAATTTTTTTCCACATGTAAAGAGGGTACTAGAATTTTTTCATCATATCGAAAGAGGGTCGAGAAATGACGTTGGTATTTTTTTGCCATATCGAAAGAACGCGAAGAAAGTTCGGCATTTTTTTTCACGGTAGAGGGCCGAAATAGCGGCATTTTTTCATCATATTGAAAGGGTTCGAGTATATTTGAGTTTTAATCAAATCGCAACTGTCACAGTGCTCGAAATTTCGAGTTCCTACGACAATCTCTAGTGAGCCTCATCAGCTGGTCGCCAGATGATTGAAAGTTGAAAAATAACCTGTTTGCACTCCATCAACGAGGTATAGTAGATTCATATACATCGATTCAGCTGTTGCCTATCGGCTATTATTACCAGAGATGGGCATACTCGAAAACTTTTGATATTCGAGTAGGAAAATAATACCGAATACATCCCAGGTAGGGAATCAAAAGGCTGACGATAGAAACAAACTTGTGCGAGCCTTGTTTCACCGAGCCTGAGTGAGACAGACCTGGGCCAGGTTTCATTGCATCGTTTGGAGCAGCCTTATTTCAAGCTTTATTCAGCCAGTGAATTTTAAGGCTAAATAATCAAGGCTGGATGCAGACTTGTTTCAGGTTGTGATAAAATAAAATAAATTTTAAATAATATTTTTTCTGTACTTTTATGAAAAAAAAAATTAGCAATGAATTTGTCGGGTGCGAAGGCACGAAAAACGAAAGCGAAGGAGGCAGCTCAGAACATTTAAACATATTCTCTTATCGATATTTATGAGGTACACAAAAAAGTTTTTTTCTCGTCACATACACATTTCGTATATACTCACTCTCTGGGGTTTGCGTACACTCTGTGTATTACGTGTCCCATAAACGATAAATAAAATAAAGTGTTGTGTTTAAAATATTTTATATATATTTTATAACAAATAATATAATGAATAATAAATATATATAATAAATCAAATGAATTCTTTACAAATTTATTAAATTTACCCCAATGTAGAATATAGAAAAGTAAAAACAGGCCTCATATAGCCTCGAGAAGAGTTTGGGATAAGCTTGGTCATAAATGCTCGTGAAGGCTTCAGTAAGGCTCGTTTTGAACCTTGTTGTTTCGTCGTTTCAGACTTAGTACAGGCTTTTCTACCAGCCTTTGGTCAAGCCTGTGTGCAGCAGCCTGAAACCGCGTTATCATTCAGGGGTTCAGCTAGGCCTGAAATCAGGCTGGTGCTCAGCCTGAATTAAAAAATGTGAGCCTTGTTTCAGAGCTTGGCGAGCCCTTTTTTCATCGTCAATTCCTACGTGGGATGTCAGATGGATATTCATGTTTCTTTCGATAATGAATCCAACTCAACTCAGTGTTCTTTCTGAATCCAGCTCGATTTAGTATTCACTCCGTATTCGGATATCATCAAATAGAATAATCTGGAAAAATTGACAGAAAACATGTTTATTCTATTGAAACATTATCGTACGATTACATTATATTCACCAAAGGGAAATTGCGCTCTTAGTTTCTAGTAACTGAAGAAATGGCAGTATAAATGGGACATTATATTTGCCCCATTTCCATCGTCCATTTTTCCAGATTATTCAATTTGATGATATCCGAATACGGAATGAATACTAAATCGAGCTGGATTCATTACTCATGTTGAAATGAATACTGAATTCAGTTGGATTCATTATTCATTTTTATATGAATACTGAATCCAGTAGGATTCATTATTCATTATGAAATGAATACTGAATCCGGTAGGATTCATTATTCATTTTCGGAACGAATACTGAATCGAGTTGGATTCATTATTTCTTTTCGGAATTAATACTGAATCCAGTGGGATTCTTTATTCATTTTCGAAACGAATTTTAAATAATTTCCTCTATGATTCATGAATAAAAAAAAATTCGAATATGCCCAACCCTGATTATTACACTTTGCTAAGTAAAGATTTTCTTTTTCTACCTGCGAGTTTGATTCTCTCGAACGATAATAGCAATGCTGTTCGTTTGTCACTTTCTTTGGAGCGATAAAAAAATTTCGTCTTCTCGTAATTCGGCGGAAGCGATTTGGTTGCCTCGAAGCAATTTTTACGTATCGTCCTTTTCATTCCAGACAGAGTCGAATCATTTTTGCTACTCGTTACTTGGGGCAACAACGTATAATTTGAATGATGAACTTTGCAATACGTAGAAACACTTGGTTCATGACCACTTGGTGATGTTGAAATTTGTGTAGTTGGGACGCAACGGAAAGTATGATATTGGCGTAGTTGGAAGGCAACGAGTAGCCCAATTTTTTTTGGCATATTCACGCCTCCGAGTAGATTAAACTTGCACAAAGGAGAGAGAGTTGATCAGATAGATCGTTTATTAGTGCACTAGGATGCAACAAATCCTCTGACTCATAATCCGCCCAAAGTATAACATTTTTTTTTAAAGAAACCTCGGTATAAAACAAACAAAAAAAGAGAGAGGGAGAGACGTAGCTCTCGTGATATCTTAAGGGGTTACCCCCACTTGCGATGTTGAAAAAATTGATTTTTTTTTATTGCATTTTTTTGAAGTATAAGTATCTGAGAATATGTCCTGAAAATTTCAAGTCGATCCGAACAAAATTGACTGAGATATGAGCGTTGAAAGAGAAGAATCCGTGTTGAAAGAGAAACTTTAGACGCCTTTTTCTCAAAATGGCATTTCTGAAGTCGGTGACCAAGATTACTCGAACACTAATGAACCGATCTTCTTGAAATTTTGCAGGCTTATTTAATACATAAAAATGTAGTCTTTAATCGTTCGATTTTTTTTTTCGAAAAAAAAATGGCCGTTTCATAGCCAAAAAACGGCCGTTTTTTTTTCGTTAAAATCGAACCATTAACTTTGACTGTCCGCCATTTTGTGAAAAATGAATATTTTTAAAAATCCTTCGATCAAAGACTAGTTTATACTTATATTTGACTAAATCCATCCGCATTTTTTCCTTCAGATGATCCACTTCGCCGCAATGTTGGTCACCGCAAACCGTGTATATAAAAACATTATTTCATTGACGGCCATTTGCCACTAAACAATGTAATATTTTTCAATAAAAAAATTACCGAAAGTTCTTCAAGATGTGTTCTTTAAGATGGTATATTGATCGATTAAAAAAGTTTTGTAGTTTTCGTTAAAAAAATTCATGAAAAAGGCCTTTTTTTGCGCTACAAGTGGGGGTAACGCCTTAAGCCACGCGATCATGTATATCGTTGTACATGTTGTCCGCGTTGGCGAGCAAACCGCAACGGCTCCAGCAAAGAGGAAAGAGAAAGAGAGAGAGAGAGCTTCATCACTGCACCTCGCGCGTTTCAGATTATGCATAATTATTTTTACGACTCCGGGGCTCGCGCGCTCGAGCGCTCTCTCATTATACGCGTACTATATTCATATTCACGCGGGTGCAGAGGAGTTTTTATTTAATTTTTTCTTCTCTCTCTCTCTCTCTCTCTCTCTCTCGCTCTCTCTCTCTCTTCTCCTTTTTGTTTTCTTTATCTCTACCGGACTCGCAAGGGATACCCACTGTAGTCTCGTTCCTCGCGATTCGAGCGATCGCTACTTTTATAACGTTGCGCACATGTACATTGCTTTTTTTTTATTCTGCTTTACCGTGTTACGTATTACTATAAAGAGGAAGAGAGGAGCGTCCGAGGGGGCGAGAGAGAGAGAGAGAGAGAGAGAGAGAGAGAGAGAGAGAGAGAGAGAGTTCCTGTTGCAAAAGACCCGCACGAGCTCGATCGCTGCCGGTCGTCGTCGTCGTCGTCGCGAGCTCGCGACCGTGACCGTGAAAGTGAAATTTGTGAATGAAAGCCCACGGGAAGCACTCTCGAAAAGTACTCCTCGAGGGCCCGCGCGTGGGCCCCGTTCTCGCTCGACATCCATCATTCGTTCCTCTCGTTTTTCTCCTACGCCCCCCCCCCCCCCCTCCCCGGTGGTAGACGATTTCAATTTTCCTTCCGCGACACTCGTCACTTGGAACGCGTTTATCAGCTTCGCGAACTCTGCCTCTCTCTCTCTCTCGCTGAAATGTTTGCCGAAGGCATTTTGTTCGTTTTTAATTGGAGGAAAAAGTACGTTTTCGAGAAAACACTGCAAAATGTTTTTAAAAAATAGTAATAACCGATTAACGCAATCGAAGTTTCCAGAATTCGGAAAAATAAGGTACGACAGCGTCGAACTTTTTCGATTCTCACAATAAACCAAGTAGAGGTTTCAGTAAGAAAATAAAAATAACACGCTGCAACTTTCCAATAATGAAATATTATTTTTCTCTTTTATTGCAGAATTATTGCGGATACTTTCATGAATTTTAAAAAATGTTAAGAAATCGACAGCTGTGAAAAAAAATGACTGAAGTTTGCACACTTGGAATGTAACGAATTTTTTCGTTTGGTCATTTTTATAATAACCGAGAGGCGTTTTTTTTTTTGCAAATTGAGGTCTCGTATGTTTCTTAAGAATACGTAAAAACGGTCAAGTGTTTTCGCTCAAACGTTTGTCTCTAATAATGAAATATAATTTTTTTTCATCGCAGTCTTCTTGCGGATAATTTGATGAATTTTTAATTTTTGTACGAAATCGACAGGCTGCCAAAAAAATTACTTTGAAGTTTGCGTACTTGGAATGCAACGAATTTTTTTGTTCACTTTTCGTTTGATCATTTTTATAAAAACCGAGAGGCGTTTTTTGTTTTTGCAAATTGAGGTCCCGTATGTCTAATAAGAACACGTAAAAACGTTTGAGTGTTTGCACTCAAACGTTTCTCTCCAATAATGAAATATTATTTTTCTTCTCGTATCGCGGTCTTATTGCGGATGATTTTACGAATTAAAATTGTTTTTACGAAATCGACAAGCTGTAGGAAAAAAAATACCTTTGAAGTTTGCATACTTGGAATGCAACGAATATATTGTTCACTTTTCATTTCTTCGTTTTTACAATAATCGAGAGAGGCGTTTTTTGCAAATTGACGTCCCGTACGTCCAATAAGAATGCGCAAAAACGTTTGAATAATGTCAACAGCCTGATACGACCGAAACAAAAATTGAACAATTGAAAAGATTCAATGTTTTTTGCGTTCCAACGAAACTTCACCATCATAGGAGAGAAAAAAAATTGTTTTTCGTCGATAAGGCGTTACCCCCACTTGTAGCGCAAAAAAAGACCTTTTTCATGAATTTTTTTGAAGAAAACTACAAAACTTTTTTAATCGATCAATATACCATCTTAAAGAACACATCTTGAAGAACTTTCGGTAATTTTTTTATTGAAAAATATTACATTGTTTAGTGGCAAATGGCCGTCAATGAAATAATGTTTTCATATACACGGTTTGCGGTGACCAACATTGCGGCGAAGTGGAACATCTGAAAAAAAAATGCGGATGGATTTAGTCAAATATAAGTATAAACTAGTCTTTGATCGAAGGATTTTAAAAAATATTCATTTTTCACAAAATGGCGGACAGTCAAAGTTAATGGTTCGATTTTAACGAAAAAAACGGCCGTTTTTTGGCTATAAAACGGCCATTTTTTTTTCGAAAAAAAAAATCGAACGATTAAAGACTACATTTTTATGTATTAAATAAGCCTGCGAAATTTCAAGAAGATCGGTTCATTAATGTTCGAGTAATCTTGGTCACCGACTTCAGAAATGCCATTTTGAGAAAAACGCGTTTAAAGTTTCTCTTTCAACGCTCTATCAACGCGGATTCTTCGCTTTCAACGCTCATATCTCAGTCAATTTTGTTCGGATCGACTTGAAATTTCCAGGACATATTCTCAGATACTTATACGTCAAAAAAATGCAATAAAAAAAAATCGATTTTTTTCAAAATCGCAAGTGGGGGTAACCCCATAAGTTATTATTTTTTTTTTTTTTCGTGTACTCGGATAGTAGAAAAACGACGTCGATAAAGCTCTGTGCGACAGGGCGAATGAATCGAACGCGTAAAGAACGGAACATGGACGTTGGGCGAATAAATATTTTGCGGCGAGGCTCTCTCGCGATGCAAATCCCTCGCACCCACACACGCGCCGTACACGCAGCCCTCATACATACACGTACTTTATTATCCGAGTCTGCTGTATTCGTCCAGCGTTTTATTTGCGTCGCATATGGAGGACGTAGGATTTCGCATTGCCGTTTCTCGACTCAGACGTTCATTTTTACCGAATCCGACACAACCAAAAGCGTGCTCGAGAGACGTAGGACAAAGAAGTCAGACAGAGAGAGAGAGAGAGAGAGAGAGAGAGAGAGAGAGAGAGAGAGAGAGAGAGAGAGAGAGAGAGAGAGAGAAGAGATCCTTGGACCTTAATAGCTGATTCGTAAGAGTTGCGGAGGTGGCGGAGGCGCGATGCAGCTTAGGTCTGCAAGAAAGCTGGTTGCATTAGGTCGCGAGTGCAGGGAGATAGACGAAGCGAGGAGGAAGAAGACGATGGAGCAAAGAAAAGAAAAAAAGAATTCTCGGTTCAACTGGGAGAGGGTTTGCGCGGTCGAGGACTAGCTAGCGAGCGACTGCACGGTGGGCAACCGTTACAAAGTTTTGCAATAGACGTTAGAAAGCTCTCCACGGAGGCGAGACGAACCAGCCGCGGGGAGCGACCGTGGCTCTCGAGCTCTCAATGCTGCATCATAGCATGGGCTAGGCTTACGCTCGTTCTCTATAGTTAATATCTTCGTCTCTCCCTCTTTCTCAATCTCATTCAATCCCCACCCCCCACCCCCCATCTCGCTCCTCCTCTCTCTTTATGTCATTTGCTCAATTCTCGAACGCAATCCGCGCAAGTATGCACTTGCATCCTAGTGCAACGACGTGGACGATTCATTCGGTTCGATATACAATTTGATACGGTATCGACGTTTGCGTCATTGGAATGCAACGAGATTAGTACTTTTTTTTCGCATTGCTCGTTTTTTGGCAATATTTAGGCTACCTAAACTGAATATACTGAAATATTTTTTAAGGCGTTACCCCCACGTAGCGCAAGAAAAGGCCTTCTTCGTGAATTTTTTTTAAAGAAAACTACAAAACTTTTTTAATCGATCAGTATATCATCTTAAAGAACACATCATGAAGAACTTTCAGTAATTTTTTTATTGAAAAATATTACATTGTTTAGTGGCAAATGGCCGTCAATGAAATAATGTTTTTATATACACGGTTTGCGGTGGCCAACATTGCGGCGAAGTGGATCATCTGAAGAAAAAAATGCGGATGGATTTAGTCAAATATAAGTATAAACTAGTCTTTAATCGAAGGATTTTTAAAAATATTCATTTTTCACAAAATGGCGAACAGTCAAAGTTAATGGTTCGATTTTAACGAAAAAAAACGGCCGTTTTTTGGCTATAAAACGGCCATTTTTTTTTTCGAAAAAAAAATCGAACGATTAAAGACTACATTTTTATGTATTAAATAAGCCTGCAAAATTTCAGGAAGATCGGTTCATTAGTGTTCGAGTAATCTTGGTCACCGACTTCAGAAATGCCATTTTGAGAAAAACGCGTTTAAAGTTTCTCTTTCAAAGCGGATTCTTCTCTTTCAACGCTCATATCTCAGTCAATTTTGTTCGGATCGACTTGAAATTTTCAGGACATATTCTCAGATACTTATACTACAAAAAAATGCAATAAAAAAAAATCGATTTTTTCAAAATCGCAAGTGGGGTTAACCCCTTAAGATCCTTATTAGGGATCTATAATCTAAAATTGCAAACGAAGAGGTTACAATGAGAGAGTTCAACTATGTTGAAGCGGTGGAATGCAACGAAAATTCATTAAAAATGTTTTATTGCCTCATTTTCATTATCATCTAAAAATGTTTCTTACATATTTGGGCTTCGGATTATTAATTGGGACCCTGAAAAAAGTTTGAGTGTTTTTGAAGGCCCGAATTTGCAACAAAAAAAAATGGACTGTGGAACTTTCGTTGCGTTCCAACGATGCAAACTTCAGTATCGTTGATAATGACGGTTTTTATAAACAAATTGGAGCGGGTTTTTCAGTCGAAAATGCGACTTTTTTTTCTCAAAATGGTGCCAAGTTTACCAAAATAGATATTCTGTCACAATTGGGTGTACTTCGCTATCGAATTTCATGTAGACGACGAACACTTTTTTTAGGATAGTTTTTTAGTTGTGTAATGTAAATATCGAAAAAGTAAACGTGTGATCGACGTACGCAGGTAGATACAATTATTTTGACCCCCCACCCCCAAGAGTAAGTTCCGGGACTTGTACCTGGCCGATACATGTTTTTTGTACGCCAAACACATGAAGCAGCTAGTTGATAATAAACATTGGAAAAAAAATCGCTGCATCGCACTGATGAAACTTCAACTTCAGAGACTATTACACTCGTATTAATCGATCTACCTTGAAGAATCCTTATTCTTTATTCATTGTTCAGAACAAAGAACAAGGAGGCCTTATTTCTTAAGGAACAACTATGAATACGGGTGTTAGGGTCTCGAGGGAGTTAATTTTTGCTAATGTCAGGGAATTCCATTTGATGTAAACCGACTACATTATATAGCGTTGAGCGATAAACGTCTGCTTGTAAGATTGGTAATTGTGGTTAATAGCCTTGAAGTTTGCATCGTTGGAACGCAACGAAAATTCATTTTTATATTTTTTTTTCTTCAATTCGATTATTTGACACAATCGTTTTTGTTTCGCATATTTATATTGAAGATCTCCGAATAAGCGACTTGAAAAGTACACGAGAGCTTTTCGTGCCGGAGATTTGCCAAAGGAAATTCGAGCAATTGAAAAATAACAATTTTCGTTGCACTCCGACGATGCAAACTTCAACATCATTTCGGTTAACATATGGGCATGATATATGCAACTGCTAAAATATCATTAAGCGGCTATACCAGTGTGAAAAGCTTCAGCCTTTCAGCAGAATTATTCGAGGAAGAGAGGGGTCCATTGTATGGGCCAGATATAGCTGATTAGCAGTTTTTGTGGTAAGTATCATATTATCGTGCAAAAATCGATAGTTAAATCTTTAATCGCGGTTTTCTCGAAATGAGGTTTTCAAATTTGCTGACATTGTAACTCAAAGAGCAATTATCCGATTTACTTGAAATTTGAACTGAGTACTCTTGAATATATTTACTCCACAATGACGTAGGGTATTTTTGATTGAATGAAGATTGACGATTTGGCATTGAGAAAAACGACCATAGGCAAGAAAACAGACTTTTTTTTCATAATTACGCCATTTTGTTAGATTTTGATATTTTTCGAAAATCCTACGTCATTAACTTAACTTAATTAGCTTAACGACATTTTTTTTTCTTTTTCGGCTTCAGCTACTCAATCGGCCGAAACCATGACAGCGGTGGAGAAACTTTTTTTTTTGGCGCCTCCGAAAGCAGCGCATAAGTCGCTTGGATCTCAATATTTTTCTGTGAAAAAATTATGTAATATAGGTCAAATATAGCCAAATATATTCTTAATTTTCCGAAAGATTTAATTGAGTAATTTTCTTCCATAAAAATTCCGAAAATCACACAAATTTTCACTCACGACAAATATATTCTTAATTTTCGAAAACGTTTAATTGAGTACTTTTCTTTCGAAAAAAACTTCCGAAAATTTTCAGCGTTCACACTAGTGTAGCCCCTTAAAGTGTACTATACTTTTGGCAGTAACTATGGCTATAGAATATTGTCGTCCCCTCAGGAAAATATTTTAAAAAGTTAGGTTATGATTGAAGACACCATACATTTCTCTCAGTGTAGATAGTAATAAAAAAAAAGAAACGAAAAACATAATGAAGGATTTTCGTTGCACTCGAACGATGCAAACTTCGACGACATCGTTTTTTCCGGTCTCTCCCGTTCGCTAAAAGCTAGCCCGGCTCCCTATCCGCTCGTTCAAATCCGCGAACGATAATTTCTATTTCTCGTTCCGACTGACACGCAGGCTGCAATAAAGAGAGATAGAGAGAGAGAGAGAGAGAGAGAGAGAGAGAGAGAGAGAGAGAGAGAGAGAGAGAGAGAGAGAGAAAATGGACTTTCCGTTACGATGAAAAGAAACGAGTACAAAGTCGAGCAAAGCTAATCGGATCTAGCTACAACGACTTTGTGTGTCGTTATCAAACGTTCCCACGAGCGTGTTTCTCTCCGTGCACATTGCGATACGATTTTCTGCAATATTAATTGTGTGTGTCTCTCCGTTTCTCGCTCTGTACACCGCGTGCATTATGCGCCAACGTGAATTTTCACTCTGACGCAACGATATCTCGCGATGTCGAGGCATATTTCTCCGGGCTTTTTATCGCGCGGCCCACGATGTTGTAAATTTCGCAACGATAATATTATTTTATGCTTTCGTAATTACCATTCATTTATTATTTTTATATTTAATAATAGATAATAAAAAATAAACGATAATAATAAATGAATAATCATTAATTATTTATTTATTTTTTATTCGTAATTATAAAGGCTCTCGTCCACTTTTTATTTTTCGGGTCGGGAAGTAATCTGAAAAGTCGTTCGACAAAAAGGGAAAAGCTCTTCCAATGACGAAATGGAATGATACTGTTTATCAATTCTGTCTTGACGGTTCGAAAGGGGAAAAAAAATCGATCGGACAAAATTGAAATCACGGCGGGACATTGTTGAGAGAGGCCGTTGGACGAAGTAGGTTTGGGGAGATCCGACGAGACGACGTGGGAATGGGGAGAAAAAAAAACAGGAGCGAGAGAGAGAGAGAGAGAACACGAGCATTGCCTGACGGCGATTTGTCAATTTCCGGTTGCCGAGAGAGCCTCTAGCGGCGTTCTGGCAATGGCAATGGTCGTATCCACCACCACCACTACTTCTCATACGTCTGTGTGCAGGGAAATGTCATTTTGAAGACATTTCCCTTCGAACACTCCGTCCTCGTAGTAGCCTATCGTAGCCGCGCTCAACATCGCCTAAAATCCCCTGTCTTCATGGTATTCCTTTCGCCAACCCGAATATTTAACAATTAACTTATTTTCGTCTATAACCAAGTAAAAATACACCCCCAAGTATACTGGTAATATTTCGATGGTGTTGAAGTTTGCATCGTTGGGACGCAACGAAAATTCTGTTTTATATATTATTTCCAATATTTTTATTATTATAGGCAATCTCTTTTTATAGATTTATCATGTAGATCGCTTTATAGATATCTTAAAAAATGGTTGGAGCACTTTTCGAGGCGCAATCTGCCAAAAGAAATTAAATTCGTTGCAGTCCAACGATGCAAACTCCAGCATCGTATATTTCGAGCGAAGTTGCCGAAATTTTAACGAAAAAAACACGAGTCTAAAAATCGCCTCATTTGAACGGCGCTTTATGGAGAGCAGACGCTCGCCACATTTATATCTAATAATTCAAATTAGTGTAAAAAAATCGAAAGATTACGTAACGACAATAAAACTAGGGTGTCACCGAATGTTTACGGACAATATTAAGGGGCTATACCAGTGTTAACGCTGAAAATTTGGGTGATTTTTATGAATTTTTCGGAAGAAAAGTACTCAATAAAATGTTTCGGAAAATTAAGAATATATTTGGCTATATTTGACCTATATTACATAATTTTTTCATAGAAAAATATTGAGATCCAAGCGACTTTGCGTTGCCTCCGGAGGCGCCAAAAAAAAGTTCCTCCACTGCTGACATGATTCCGGCCAATTGAGAGCTGAAACCGAAAAAGGAAAAATGTCGTTAAACTGGAAGGTATTTCCTGTACATTGACGTAGGATTTTCGAAAAATATCAAAATGGCGTTATTATGAAAAAAAAGTCTGTTTTCTTGCCTATAAAATGGTCGTTTTTTTCAATGCCAAATCGTCAATTTTCATCCAATCAAAAATATCCTACGTCATTGTAGAGTAAATATATTCAAGAGTACTCAGTTCAAGTTTCAAGTCAATCGGATAATTGCTCTTTGAGTTACAATGTCAGCAAATTTGAAAAATCTCATTTCGAGAAAAACGCGCTTAAAGATTTAACTATCGATTTTGGCAAGATAAAATGATTAGAGATACGGCCTTGAAATTTTTACAGGATATTCTTGAAAGTATAAACTGTCGAAAAAGGCAAAAAATATCGATTTTTTTCAAGTGTCACACTGGTATAGCCCCTTAATGATAAAACTTAGAAAAATGCGACTAGCAGAAGAATTTTCGTAGCCGCGAGCTTTCAGGGAAAAATGTAATAATGTCTAAATCTAATAAATACGCGCCAATTTTTTTTATTCCAGTTTTTCGTTGGGTATGATTATTGATTATGACTTATTTTTATTAAGCTCTACGTAATTCAATGAATGATTCGGGCCTTCTCATGTCACCACAAAATACGGCCCTTCGCGAATGGTATACCTTAATAATCACCTCTCGATGAATGAAAGCTCGTTCGCACAAAGGTCATTTCGAGGCTCGCGACAAGTGCGATTAAATCTCCGGGGTTGCGTGGGTTTCGAAGCCACAAAAAAAGCATATAGGAAATATGCTTTTTCGCAATTTTAGCGCAATCATAAAGAATTGATAAAAAAAATTACATCCTCTCTTTTTACCGGGAGTGACACTTTCGAATATTTACCATATTTTTTTCAAATAGAGAAACTATTTTAAAAAATATGGTAAATATTCGGAAGTGTCACTTCCGCTAAAAAGAGGATGTAAATTTTTTTATCAATTCTTTATGATTACAAAACCTTATATTAAGTTACATTTTAATGGCGCACAATGTTTTTAATGCATTAACATTTTTTGTCGGTAAAATGTAAACATGCGAATACAATGTGCGAATAGGTCGCCAATATACTGTGCAACACAAAAGTAAACACACTAATATACATTGAGACTTAGGTAAGAAAATTTTCGAAAATATTCAGTTTATTTTTCACAACGGAGTGTTTGGGTTTGTTTGGGTGAAGAAAAAAAACATCAGCTCGATTCTGACAGGAGTGACACTTCCGGATATTTACCGAAAAAACATCCGAAAATTCGGGAAATTCAGCCGTTGAGACCTGGTTTCCGGAGACCCCTCAAAAAAGAGTGTCCTCGAGATGGCCCGGATAAATAATTATAATTAGCTTTGTCTGTAAATAAAAAACCATTTTTTTCTGTTAGTAGATAAGTATAGCTCGTGATTGACCGTCGGATTAAAAAAAAAAATGGAAATTTGAATTTTCGGCAGCGTTGCATGCAAAATAGTTCAATTTTTCGTACAATTTACACTACGTATAGCCTTGTAAAATTAGTTGTAACCGAAAAAAAACCGTTCAATCACTAGTCGATGCTATTTTGCATAAGTGTGCAAAATTTCGATAAGATCGGTGCATTAATTTTTGAGAAATCGTGTCCAACGACTTCGAAAATTGTGTTTTGAGAAAAATGCGATATACCTGCGCCGCTCCAGGCCGGTTTTCTCAACGGGGGGAATTCCCAAAGGCTCTCTCTCCTAGACTTTTACGCCGATTGACTTGAAACTTTGGGAGAATATTCTAGACATGTTGTACTAGTAGATAATAAAATATAAAATGGGATTTAAAATTTTTTCAAACCCACGTGACCCCTTAAGCCCCGAGAAGATTACTGAGGACCGTCCTGAGTATGGCTACAGGTGCCGACAGCCAACATCATGTAGATACAACGGGCTCGAAATATTTTCGCGTCTATGAGTGTAGGGTATCGTTGGGGTGTAACGTTGAAATGCAACGGGAGCTCTTGGAACCTCCGATTGTAATACGTGTGAGTGTGTGTGAGTGTAAGAATATATATATATATATATATATATATATATATATAGTTGGTACACCCTACAGCCTCACCCACACAAGCCTTTTGCATACACATCGTCCCTATACGTCCGTAGAGTCACGAGCGTATCTGTGTGTACGTGCTAGCTGCGCCTGAAGCTCAGTTGCTGGATCAATACCGACAAGGCCTAGCCCACCAACCCTATACCTCGACCATTTCAATCTTTCGGCATCAGTTATTCCCCCACCTACGCTAATTACGATAATTAGGATTCCTTAAGGCGTTAGGCCACGGCTATAAAATCATGTTCGAATTCAACAATTTTTTTTCGTATGAAAAAGTGATTCGGTCATAAAATTAATTACGGATGTATTTATAATGAATATCAAGTTGTTAGAAAATATATATATTTTTTTTTCGATGTACAAAATGGCTGACTACTAATATTTTCTTTGTTATCTTTTTTTAAGGCGCTCTGCGGCGTGACATTTAGCATCCAAAATTTTTTACCTAGAACAAAAAACAAAAATTCTCGTCAATCTACATTGGAATACCTAGAGAAGGAAGATCGGAATTTAAAAAAATATTGTTTCATTCGAAAGTTGTGGGTATTTGAACTTGAGAAATGAATTTTCAGCGAAAAATTTCGTTATAACTGCTCATAAACTGCTCATGAAATGAAAAGTTTTCGATTAATCAGAAATTCCGTGCGTACTTCTCTGCGAAATGCAATTAGGAACATAACTTTCAAATTTGAAGTGAATCGAGTGAAAGTTGTTTGGGTTATTTGTCACGCCAATTGGAAAAAAGCTGTTTCGAGAAGTTTCGAGTAGTCGGCCATTTTATACATGGAAAAATATATATATTTTCGAACAGTTTGATGTTCATACTAAATAGGTGTGTAATTAATTTGATGAGTGAATCACTTTATCGTATGAAAAAAAAATTGTTAAATTCGCACATGATTTTATATCCGTTACTGTGGCCTAACCCCTTAATCGTACAGCACGATATATTCACGACGAATCTATAATTGTGAGTGGTCGAAAAGTTGTCGCCAAGTTATCGTTTAAGGTGAACCTTACACGCGTGCACACACATATACGTATGAGCGAGTGATATGATCGGTGATGAAACAACGCGATACCGGTAATTTCCATTTTCATGGCATTCGAACTGTAGACGAATAATGTATACTGTTCTTCATACTAGATCGATGCGGTGTCTTTAGCGTCATGATGTTTTCTCTCTATCTCTCTCTCTCTCTCTCTCTCTCTCTCTCTCTCTCTCTCTCTCTCTCTCTCTCTCTCTCTCTCGCTATCTCTTTCTCTCTCTCTGTGTGCGTGTGTGTTCCCCCTTTTCTCTCGGTACGTCGTATACTCATGAATTTTTCAGTCCGATTGTCGATAGGATCACAGAAGTTCATAGCACCATTTTTTTTTCTCAGGCAAACAATCGTGGTCCCGGTGACCATTAATCTGCGTAAACTTGGGGCCCTGTCGATTTTCAATAATATTGACTGATAGGAAAAATGTATAGAAATAAAAAGAACTTTTGTTGCGGTCCAACGATGCAAACGTCAGCATGATTGAATCTGCGATTCCTGCACCATGTGGTCTTTCCTCTTCAAGTTATGTTGCCTCAAGCTACAAACGAGTGTTCGTCATTTTCACAGTAGCCTAAGCCCTTAACGCAAAAATTGAATGGCTAAAATTTAATGAAATTTAATTAATACAATTAATTTAATTAATTTAATTATCAGTGATAAAAAACGTGAATTTGCGAATAAAAAAGATTTCGCATGATACCAAAAATTAAGGAATAAAAGTAGAATGAATTTTCGTTGCATTCAAACGGTGCAAACTCTGACGGCATATTGGGGGGGAAAAAAACATTGTCGATGATAGAATTTCGATATCGCGTGTACGGACGAACCTGGCGCTGAACACCATATATATATATATATATATATATATATATATATATATATATATATATATTTCGCTCGATGATATTTCACCTTTGAAATATCGCGTGTCGATTAAATTCAATTTCAATATGCCCGATATAATTGCACGTGTATAGAATTTCGAGGTTTTTGCACTGCGCGCAATCTCGATTACCGAATTAACGAGGTTTTTTTTTTCAATCGTTTTTATCTGTATCATATTGAAAAAGCGAAATATACTCGGTCCAGTTGTAACGAATGGATTTTCAATACGTCCTCGTACTATTTGAAACAAAAATCAAGAACTGATCAATCGAAATTACTCTTATTTTTTAATCGCATCACTCGATACATAATTGAAAACAGTTTTGACATTGACCCAAACAGACGCTCGATTCTTACATCGATACAAGCAAATCGTAATTCGAAAGTCAAAGGTCAATTACGATTTAGTTGAGACCGAAAATTTAATTGATACGGAAACAATCGTAGTACTGGAGTTTGCATCGTTGCAATGCAACGAAAATATATTCCTTTCGTATTCCCGTAGTTTTTTTCAAGCACATTAAGGCTACGAAACTCGCCGAAACATTTTTGAGAATCCTTAAAACTTATAATCAACAGTTGCTAAAAAAATATTTTAGAAAATAGTAAAAATAAAGAAACAAAAAAAAATCAAGAAAATTTTTCGTTGCGTGTCAACCATGCAAACTTCAACACCATAAACAATGAAAATCGGATTTGCAAGTTGGTAGTTGGTGAAGGCTTTTGTTTTTTTTACTATAATTTCGAAAATACGATGAAAATAAAAGTATCTTCAATGTCGAGATTGCGTTCACAATTGTACGGAAGGCAAGAAGGTACGTTTCTATCTCTTTGTCTTTATGTTTTTGCAACGATGATCAATCACTCGATGGGTCGAGAGGGCGCGTGAACTTTTCTTCTATCATCATCCTCCATAACGATGATAATAATCTTCATCATCATCATCGGCAGCAGCGACAGAGACTTGGGAACTGGCTCTCTCTCTCTCTCTCTCTCTCTCTTTTACAGATGTAAGAGCCGAGTCCACATAATACACAACTATACAGTCTGAAAGTCTCTCCCGACGCTCGTTGCGTCGCAGCTGCGTCCAGCTGACACAATTTCCCCGAGGCTGCTGCTCACTGCTTACCGTGCGCCTGCCATCGTTGCACACTATTATATACCATATACATACCTCCTCTAGGAGTGGCTATTATACGGACCAGAGTACGGCCAAGAGCGCGAGAGAAAGAGAGAGAGAGAGAGAGAGAGCCTCATTCCAATTACTCTACGCGGGAGCTCGGGTTCGTCTCGGCGAGAAGGCAAAAAAAAACAAAGCACGAACAAAAACAATAACAACAAAAAACAACTCTCAAGCTCTTCTCGCGTATGCTCAGCCGAAGAATTGATATATAGGTTGTTCGTGGTCCGTGCGCAACTCTCGAATGTTGCAACGTGCGAGAACGCTGCGCGATTTTCGCTATCCGGCCTATAACGAAACCGTGCTTCTAAAATGAATAAATAATATGTGAAGCAAAAAAATAACTAAATAAAACGAAAAAAAAAAAACAATGAACAAGATGAATAAAATAAGTAGAATAGATTCAATGAATCAAACAAAATAAGCAAAAAGCAATCAACAGTCGAGTATAAAAAATCGATTGAAAAAATTAACAAGATCAATTAGAAATTAATTGAATGAAATTAAAAAAATAAGTTGAACGAAAATTAAATAGGCATGGAACAGAAGGAATGGAAAATGTAAATGGAAGATTTTTCATCTCGGCTATAACGGAACCGTGCTTCTAATTGAAATAAAACAAGCAAACAATTCGAAAATTAATAAAATCAACAAGGTTAATCAAATGAATATAATAAATCGAACGAATCAAACAAAATAAACAGAAAAACTAAAAAGTAGAGTAAATAAAATCGATTGAAAATAAAAACAAGACAAATTGACAATGAAAATAAATGAAATTGTGAAAAACATGTGTTGAATTTAAATTTTAATTTGAGAATGAAAAAATGTAATTTAAATTGCAACAAATGCTCATCATTGTGATATTTACCGTCGTTATTTTTGCTTCAATCGCCATTACAATTTGAATCGCTTCCGACAATTGAGCAGGTTAATCCTTAAAACAACTTTGACATAAATACGCTTACAATTTTACAAACTCGATTATCCTCGATTCGGGATTGACCCAATATTGCGAACGGGGAAAATATGCCAAACGACCGTCCTCGAAGTCGAAATACCTCGAAATAACGTTTTGCCATGTACATACATGTATATACGTCTTTATCGACAAATATGTGTGTGAATATATATATATATATATATATATATATGTAACGTCTGAGTGTACACGGAACGAGATACATAGCGCTGTGTACAGTGTATCGGCAGAGCGAATAAAAGGGAAACGTTGCATTACATGAGCGCTGAAGTCGAGGGGACGAGGTTGCTAGCAAGAGACATAACGAGATGGGAAGAAGGATAGAGTGAGAGAGCGATATAGAGCTAGATAGAGAGAGGGAGGAAGAGAGAGAGAGAGAGAGAGAGAGAGAGAGAGAGAGAGAGAGAGAGAGAGAGAGAGAGAGAGAGCAAGAGAGAGATATAATGAAACATGGTGCATGCTGCTCTCGGTTCTAACCTACACGAGGCGAATGCATTTATGAGCACTCCGCCGAGAGAGTGGATGCATATGTGTGGCCTCGACTAGGCAATGAAAAAAAAAAAGAAAAAAAACCGTAAAAAATACACACGTAAGTATGAATAGATACAAAGTGTGCAATGGACACATGTGCGTGTAGGAAAGAGCTACGAGAGTCCCCGACGTCTTATAAGAATCAATCGAAAACAACCTAGGCCTAGACTCGCCGCCATCGTGTGCCCCATAAGACTCGATCGCCTATCGCGAAAGCCATCGTTTTGCAACTGCATATTTTCGCAATCACCTTCTCATTCCACGAGGAACATGACGTCTCTAATGGTACACTGTCGTGAGCTCAAGCCTCTCTCTCTCTCTCTCTCTCCCTTTCTTTCGCTCGCCGCGCGATACTGAGTGACAGAGAGAGAGAGAGAGAGAGAGAGAGAGAGAGAGAGAGAGAGAGAGAGTCATCTCTCACCGCGAGAGTATCGAGATTGAGAGTTTTCTGCCTCACATAACCAACTCCGGTAGGTTTATAAACTTGAATGTACATACATGCGAGTACACGTGTGCCTGACAAGTTTTACTGCGAGATACACAATGCGCCAGCTGCACAATCTCGTAGGAATGCAACGCGTATAGGCCAGTCATTGTTTTTTTTTTTCCTCCCCACACCCCCCTCGCGCTTTCTTTTTTTTCCCTCGCAATTGCATCGTTATCGATGTGTACTCAATTGATTTCCTTCACTTTTGATCCACGCGATCATAGTTTGGCGAAAAAAAAAACAGACGAAGGCTCTTTTTCTGCTCGAATTTAGGACTTGGGCAATTTTTTTTCATCGCGTTGGGTATTTGGATGTAAAAACGTGACAATTGAAGAAAAAAGGGGAACTGGAGCTCTGAGGTGCCTCGAAGAGAGCGTGGCACATTAGAGGCAGGAGGACGGACGGATGCACGGAGAGCGCTGACAGCAGTGAGCATGCGCGCGATCATCGAGCTCTTGCAACGGCGAGGCCTCGCTTCCTACTAGCAGCCCATAGACGCACACACACACGTATACGTACAGGGTGTCCAGTTATGAGTGGATAAACCTGCAACTGTCGGTAGGTCAGATCGTGTCCTCCTATATGCTGGAATTTCAGTTTAGCAAAAGTCTCGCGGTTTTCGAGATTTTGGACTTTGTTATTTTTTGAAAAAAAAAATCATCCGCTTTTGGTTTTTCGCATGCCACTTCTACGAATAATATGAATCGACGATGACCAAGCAACTTGTTGAAGTAATTGGCACGTAATTCGTGGTACGTTTCTTTCTACACTGCAGGCTATCAAAGTCGGACGTTCGAATTGGTTTGTATGAATATTCTGCATACGATCTTTCTTCATCAAGTTTTCTTCACATTTAAAGGCCTTAGGCCACAGTAACGGATGTAAAATCATGTGTGAATTTAACAATTTCGTTTCGTATGAAAAAGTGATTCAGTCATAAAATTAATTACACGTCTATTTAGTATGAATATAAAGCTGTTGGAAAATATATATATTTTTTTTCGATGTACGAAATGGCCGACTACTAATATTTTCTTTTATCTTTTTTTTAGGCGCTCCGCGGCGTGACATTTCGCATCCACAATTTTTTACCTAGAACAAAAAACGAAAATTCTCGTTAATCTCCATTAGAATACCTAGAGAAGTACGTACGGAATTTAAAAAATATTGTTTTACTCAAAAGTTGTAGGTATTTGAACTTAAGGCGTTATACGCAGTTGCAAGGCCAAAAAAGTCGTTTTTTCGCGAATTTTTTCTGGAAAAGAATTTCATTTGGGCAAAACGAAAAGTATCAGGCAGTCTAGTGGCATCTTTTAGCTTTAGATTGGCATTTTTTATTTTAAAAAATATTCACTAACATTGCTTGTGTAGAAAATCTCCCGGAGGTCCCCGAAAAAAAAAGTGTCCGGCGGTGAGCAAAGTATCTCCGGTTTGGATTATCCAAAATGAAAAAAACCAAAAAGATTCCTTTAGGGGATAGATGAATCCAGGTATTGATCGAAGGAATAGTCGAAATTTTAATTTTTTACAAAATGGTGGCTCCGGAAAGAAACAATTTCGATTTTCGACCAAATTCTTTTCGTTAAATCGTTGAAAAAATATAGAAATAATTATCGGAAATCTTATTCCTTCGAACAATACCTGAAGAATATATCTGACGAGGTTGTGTAAAATTAGCAGACCGATCGGTTGAGCCGATTTTGAGAAATCGTGCTCACCGACTTTGAAAACACCGTTTTGAGGAAAACGCGTTTGAAGTTTCTCGGACGCCTTACAAATGTGTGTGTATTTCCGAGAATATTCGCTGGATCGATTTGAAATTTTCAGGGAATATACTCACATAATTGTAAATTCCGAAAATGCAATAAAAAATCGATTTTTTGAAATTTCTAACTGCGTATAACCCGTTTAGAAATAAATTTTCAGTGACAAATGTCGTTATAACTGCTCATAAAATTAAAAGTTTTCAATTAATCAGAAATTCCGTACGTACTTCTCTGCGAAATGCAATTAGGAACATAACTTTTTAATTTGAAGCAAATCGAGCGAAAATTGTTGAAATTATTTTTCACGTCAATTGGAAAAAAAGCTGTTTCGAGAAGTTTCGAATAGACCGTTTTGTACATCGAAAAAAATATATATATATTTTTTTCTAAAAGCTTGATATTCAGACTAAATAGATGTGTAATTAATTTTATGAGTGAATTACTTTTTCATACGAAAAAAAATGTTAAATTCGCACATGATTTTATGCCCGTTACTGTGGCCTAAGGCCTTAAGATTCAAAAGAAGACTTTTCTGAATAAAACAAATAACCAAAAGTATATTTTTTCAAACCGGGTCAAAAAAAGTTATGATTCGTAGAAATGGCATGCGAAAAACCAAAAGCAGATGATTTTCATCTCGAAGACCGCGGGACCTTTACTAAACTGAAATTGCAGCGTATAGTAGGACATGATCTGACCTATCGACAGTTGCAGGATTAGCCATCGGTAACAGGACACCCTGTATACACACATACACACAGAGAGAAAGAGAGAGAGGGAGGGAGGGAGAGAGAGAGAGAGAGAGAGAGAGAGAGGGAGGGAGAGAGAGAGAGAGAGAGCTGCGTACCTCACTCCCACAGAGAAACTCTTCTCCGCGCATAGCCCTGAAGGAGCGCCGCCGTGAGCTCCCTTCTACCTTTGATATTGGTGTGCGAACTCTCGTCGAGGCCCTTCTATTACGGTGCTCCTCCCTCGGCACTCTTTCTACTAGAAACGAGCACGGGAGAAAGAAAGGGAGAAAAAGCAAGATAGAGAGAGAAAAAGACAGAGACAGGAGAGAACTCGAAGAGAGGCTGAGAGAACAGAGGAGATTTTCCTCGTCGAGAGGACACAGCAGACAGACAAAGAGAACTCTCATGATGTCGACGAGAGCGAGAGAGCAGAGTTCCTGCGGTTCAAGCTCGAACTACGAGCGATTCCACGCTAAATTCCTACATTGAACGAGAGAAAAAAAAAATTATGCTCCAGTCTTTGGGATCCCGAATTTTTCATCCGACTATACGCGATCAACCGCGTCGAATTGTCGCAACACGGGAAAAACTATACTGCCTCGTGATTACAAAGTGATTTTTTTTGTTTGCCGAACGGAATTAAGGCAGTAGTCTGCTTTACAGGCCTCAAAAAATCGATCTGAAGAAGAGGAAGGATTATTGCATGGCCCGGGGATAGCTGATTAACATCTAATTGGTGTAAGTATCCAAAAAGTTATATTTTTTTGGACCGAAAACTTTAAAGTCCGTTTTCTCGAGTTTTCATTTTCACAAGTTTTAGAAAACGGTGCCGGCGATAGCAAAAACAATATATGTCCGATCGAAAAAAATCAAAGTTATCTAGCTTCAGTATTAAATTATCTTCTATTTGAACTAAAAAGGTTGGACAAAAGTACTATTTAAATTACTTGTTTTGCAACTTAAAGTGAATTTTTTTTTTTTCAAAAAAGTGAATTTTTTTTTCATACTTCGAAAAAATTTGGAATTTCATCATTTCTTCGGTATTTTTTTAGTTCATATAGAAAAGGAACTTATAAAAACTAAAAAAAAATTTGGTTCGACTGTTTCAGATGCATCGCACGACCTCCATCACCGGCACCGATTTACAAGTGCAGACTCCAGGCGCCTCAGAAAAATCGTTACAACTTTGAAAAATTTCAATATTTTTTAATAATAAAAATTGCTTTTTTTGAAGCTTGAATATAATACACTATCGTCTCAAAATTTCGTTTACCGCAATCATTTCCTTCCCTTTAAAAAAAATTGCTGAAAAAACGCTTTTTTTCGGCTTTTAAAGCAGACTACTGCCTTAATTAGCTATTGATGATATCGATGGGAAGAATGCTGTTCAAATGTTTCATTGGCCGTGGAAAATATGTACGAGCGGGCAGAAAAAGAAAGAGGGGAGAGAGAAATATAATAATGAGGATGACGATTATTACAATAACAATGAAAATAAAAATAACGATGATGATGATATCAATAAAATACGAGGGGCGAGAAAATGAGAGGGGGGTAGGGGGGGGGGACACGAATGTATATTTTTATGGTTGAAATATGTACTCGCAGATCGGTAATTGTAATTAATCATAACGACATATAATAATAATAATGAGCAATAGCAATAATTATGCTGATGATGATGATTAAAATAACGATGGAAATGAATAACAATAACGATAATAATATACATAATATACGAGGGGTGAAAGAGAGGGAGGGAAATCGGAGATTTTTTTAAATACCCAATTTTTTTTTTTGGCAATTTCGGGCCTCCAAAAACACTCAAACTTTTTCCAGGATTTTTATCAATGATCCGAAGCCCAAATATGTAAGAAACATTTTTTGATGATAATGAAACTGAGGCGGAACAATTTTTTTAAATGAATTTTCGGTGCATTCCAACGATGCAAACTTCAACATCGTGATTTTTTAAATAGTCGACACTTTTTTCAGACAGATAATTATAATTAATAATAATAATAGTAACGATGATGATAATAATGATATGACGTTGAAGTTTGCACCGTTGGAATGCACCGCATGTTTGTCATCCAAAATGATTTGTTCATTTTTATTGCGACCCATTTTATTTTTTTTGTTATAGATTAAGATAATAGAACTCTTGTAAAAATAAAAAAACCATTCGAGTGATTTTCTTACCCTAAATCGACGAAAAAAACGAGAGCAATAGAAGAAAAGTGAACTTTTGTTGCATTCCAACGATGTGAAACTTCATCATCATATGATGATAATGATGCTTAAAATAACAATGACAATAAACATAATGCCAATAATACTAGTAATGCTGATTACCATACTCGCTGACGACAACAACAATACTAATAATGACGATAATCTCGTTCCTACATTCACATACACCGTTGACCAACGTGAATATTTCTTCACTTGTAATTCAAGATTTTGTTTTCGTGTGAAAAAACAAGCTTGCATCCTCGTGACGATTAAGGTAGTACCTCCACAGAAGAGTTGAATTAAGAAATGGTTGAAATTTGACATATACGTTATTTAATACATTATCCAAACATCTGTGCAATTTGAATAAGTTTGACCACCCCAAACCTGAGATATTTACACTTAAAGTTGGCTTGGTTTACACGTAACAAATGCGTTATGATGGGCAAACAGAGCATCATTAATTCTACCGTCAAAACTAAAATTAAGAAATTGATAAAAAACGAGGATAAGCTACAGTAAGATATCACGAATAATGTGAAAAAAAATGAGAATGATTCACCATCTAGTTTCCAAGATATAACCATGAGAAGCCTCCACAATTTTGGTGCAAAGCCTGGCAAAGCCTGGAAAAAAAACAATTGGGGCAAAGCCTGGACAGTCCCGGCAAAAAGTTTACTGGCAATGATCGATCAAAAACACAATACAAAATATATTTTACGGCAATAAATGATATCCATCGTATTATCTACTAGTACCGAGTCAATATTGCGTAGTTTTTAATTTTATTCATTACTAATTGAACCAATTATCAATCTTTTAAACATGAACATGGTATGTAAACTTTTGGTTGAGATTTTCGCAGAGGAACTACCTTAAGGCCTTGGGGCCACTCTAGAGGCCGAAAAAACAGGCTTTTTGGGGATTTTTTTCCAGAAAAACTACAAAATGAATCGGGATTACAAAAAGGGTGTTTATCATACATATCAGTGACTGTGTACAATAATTTTTTTGAAGCGATTAATTTCAAAATGGCGGCTGTGCAGCGTTTATCTTAAAACGGCAATTTTTACGTTGGTTTCACTTGAAATGTTATATCTTGAAATGATATATCTTGAAAAATACATTGTCTATGGAAGTACGTAGGATTCGTTTTTATGTTGCATAGTTCATTTGTTATTAACAATTATCTGTCACTTTTTTAGGTAAAATTTTGGAAAGTGAAAAATTTCGTCAGATAGTTGTTAATAACAAATGAACTATGCAACATAAAAAAGTATCCCACGTACTTCCATAGACAATGTATTTTTCAAGATATATTCAACATTTCAAGTGAATCGGTTGAAAATTGTCTGAGTTATGTTTCCATGCTGCTGAAGTTTGCATCGTTGGAACGCAACGAATGTTTTTTTTCATATTTTATTTTTCATGTATTTATTATTATTGAACATTTTTTCTCATAGATTTACTTTGTAGGTCGGCAAAGCTTCGAAAAAGGTTGAAGGTTTTTTCGAGGCATAATGTGCCAAAAGGAATGAAAGGAATTCAGAAATATTAATTTCCGTTGCATGCCAACGATGCAAACTTCAACCTCACATGTTTCCGGCCAACATGAAAAATGCAGTTTTGAGATCAACTCTGCACAGCCGCCATTTTGAAATTAATCGCTTCGAAAAGCTATTGTATACTGTCACTGATATGTATGATAAACACCCTTTTTGTAATCTCGATTTATTTTGTAGTTTTTCTGAAAAAAAAAAAAAAATACCAAAAAGCCTATTTTTTCGGCCTCTAGAGTGGCCTAACCCCTTAATGTTCATTGGGCGCACGCTCGAAAGCATAGAATCAAATGAGTGATTAGGGCCGATGTTTCGCGGCTTAATTTCATTTAGCAGTAAAAATTGTACGAGAGTCCGTGCAAAATACAGAGAATTGAGAACGAAATGTGCCGGGGGTGACCTCGTCGTCGGTGGACTCTTTCGCGAGGAGAGCGAACCGAGAGCGGAGGGTCCAAATAACGCCTGGAGGCTGGAGAACGAATGAGAGCTGAAGTTTCGCTGGTTCTCTCTCTCTCTCTCTCTCTCTCTCTCTCTCTCTCTCCCTCGCTTTCTCTCCCGCACTCTCGCTCTGTTTAGAACGCTGGCCCTCGAGGGGCCTCTTTAGCACAGCAGTAGGGGCAGGAGCCAAACTCGGGCTCGTCTGGGAGCCCACAGGACCCATGAGATCCTTCCCCGAAATTCGTCTCACGTGCACTATCCACTGTTTCGCCTCGAGTCTCACAATACTCCTACATATGGGCGTTAGTGTGCGCGTGTGTCCGCTTGCGCGCTTGTGTGAGAGAGAAACCACAAAAAATACTGCGTAGTTCGTACGACCTTGTGTTTATTTCTCAGTTTACACTTTTGTTTGTTTTCAATTGAACAAATTGAGCTCGTCGAAATGAATCGCCGAAAGTCGAAAAATGCGCGAAATATACTTGTGGACGACAGCTGAAAGAAAGAATAAAAAATATCGCCTTAAAGGAGGTAAAGTCGTTCCTTGGAGTGAAGCATGTCAAGGGTTGATGTTGCAGTTTCACTCGCAAGCAGTACACTGATCTCGGTGAAACAAAAACGAAAATTTTCCCAGTGTAAAATGTGAAGAAATCCACTATGGGGACATTGAGAAAAGCAATTAAGGGATGAACGACCCTTTTACGTTTTTATCTCACGCGACGTACAAAAGGAGCGTATCAAATTGAACGCAATATTTTTGCATTCTTGCCGGATAGCAAGCTTGAGGGGCTATACCAGTGTGAACGCTGAAAATTTGGGTGACTTTCCGGAATTTTTTGGAAGAAAAGTACTCAATTTAATGTTTCGGAAAATTAACAATATATTTGCCTATATTTGACCTATATTACATAATTTTTTCATAGATAAATATTGAGATCCAAGTGACTTGTGCGCTGCCTTCGGAGGCGCCAAAAAAAAGTTCCTCCACTGCTGACATGATTCCGGCCGATTGAGTAGCTGAAACCGAAAAAGGAAAAAATGTCGTTAAACTGGAAGGTATTTCCTGTACAATGACGTAGGATTTTCGAAAAATATCAAAATCTAACAAAATGGCGTAGTTATGAAAAAAAGTCTGTTTTCTTGCCTATAAAATAGTCGGTTTTTTCAATGCCAAATCGTCAATTTTCATCCAATCAAAAATATCCTACGTCATTGCAGAGTAAATATATTCAAGAGTACTCAGTTCAAATTTCAAGTCGATCGGATAATTGCTCTTTGAGTTACAATGTCAGCAAATTGGAAAAATCTCATTTCGAGAAAAACGCGTTTAAAGATTTGACTATTGATTTTTGCAAGATAAAATAATTAGAGATACGGCCTTCAAATTTTTACAGGATATTCATGCGAGTAAAAACTGTCGAAAAAGATTTAAAAAAAAAACGATTTTTTAAAAGTGTCATGCTGGTATAGCCCCTTAACCCTTCATAACTCAAAAATGTGTAAACGTACGACGTATAAGTCTGCATCGTCGGAATGCAACGGAAATCATTTTTTTATTTATTTACTCAATTGCCACAGGCCGATTTGAGCTGCGAAAGCACGCAACATTTTTTTGAATCATGTTTAACAATCCACCCATTAAGTCTGCTTCAGTCAATTAAATCTGATTTCAAATAACAATAAAAACAAGAATATCAAAAAGAATCTTCGTCGCGTTTCAACGATGCGAACCTTAACCCCATATAAATGAAAAAATAGTTGAATTTATGGTATGTTTTGAAGAATGAAAAAAAAACGAATTATATACTTTTTTGAAAAATGTAATCAGCGTGCTCGTTATAAAGCAATATTAAAACGAATTTTCGTTGCATTCCAACGATGCGAACTTCACCCCATAAAAAAAAAGTTAACTTTGTGGTAGGTTTTGATAAATAAAAAAACACGCATTACTTAGTTTTTGAAAAATTTAATCAGCCTGCTAGTTATAAAGCATTAAAAGGAGTGTGACACACCTGTTACATTGTGTGGTAACATTCCTTCATGATGTATGGAATGCCTGGGAAGCAATTGTTCTGCATGTTGTAGCACAATACCAATACAAAGCCACACCACACTTTTCACACACCGTTTGTCGTTTGACATCTTTTTCTCGATTTTCGCTAACTTTCCGCACACTCGAATCTTCCCATCTCGCGACAAGTGAAGTTCGAACAAATGTTGATCCAACTAACGCCATCTAGTTTGCATGAACCGCACTAAAGAAAAACCATTGAACGGTTTGTAGCCGTCGCGTGACGTTGATTTGAAAATGGATTAAATGTCAATATGGGATTTTGCGAGGATTTGGATGATCTGTTACAGAACTGTTACACGGTTATATAAAGAGTTAAGGGGGTGAACCACATTTCATACATTTTCGACGATTTTTAATTTAAGAAGTTTAGCTTTTGGGGGAAAATCAATGGTGAATTCGTATTCGATTGGCGGAAATACGTCGATATGGACTTGAAATCAAATAATGACGGTGAAGTTTGCATCATTGGGAGGCAACGATTTTTTGTTTACTTATTTATTTTCATGCATGTCCAAAGTCTCCTTTTTTTGCAAATTGAGGTCGCCAATCTTTGATAAGAATACGTAAAAACGTTTGGGTGATGATTTAAGTTTTTTTTTCGTGATACAAATTTTTGACAGCCTAAAATGAATGAAACAATTTAAAAGAATTGATTTTCGTTGCATACCAACGATGCAGATTTCAACATCATAAAAAATCCACATTTTTTTCTCTTCTCGGCCACGAATAAGTTCCTTTACTACATCGTTTATAATTTATTTTCGATTCGGATTTGAAACCCTGCCTTGTGTGCATTCTCTTCGTGATCGTTTTCTCTTGAAAATGCTTTTTGGTTCATGAAGCTCTGATGATTTTCCCATTTTTAGATTTAGATTTTTAGATTTTTAGATTTCCCAATAAACATATATTAAACGGCAAACGGGTTGGCGCGCTTCTGTTAGACCTTTAGAAGGCCTTCGACTCGGTCTGGCTCAACGGTCTTATCTATGTTTCAAAAAGGCTAAATTTACCAACCTACCTAATTCAACTAATAACGGACATGACACTCAGCAAGTCGTCGTACACCTGGAACGTACAAAACACCTCATCTTACACCTTTTGTATAATAGAAGGACTACAGCAGGGCACTGTCACCTCACCAATCCTTTTTAACCTGTTCACGAGAGAAATACTAAATGCATTCGGGCTCAGCACCATCAATAACCTGCACTTGATAACTTACACAGACAACCCAGTGGTATATGTTGCGGGTACAATTGTCACTGACATACAAGAGACCGTGAAAAGACAAGTCAACTCAATAAACAGATACTATCTTGACTGGAATTTAAAACTCAACCCAACAAAAAGCGAAGTCATACTGTTCAGGAAAACCGTCAACGAAATCCCACATGAAATAGTCAACCAATTCAAGGAGAGCGAAGTCACCATCACAGATCGAGATTCAGGCGAAGAGATCGAGACATCGGTCCAATCCAAACCGGTCAAATTCGATTATTTACTAAGAATGAACAAACCCCATAAAACGCAATTAGACACGGCTAAGAAAACCATAAAGGCCATGAATTTTCTACATGAAAACCATGAATTTAGCAATTAGACAAGGCTAAGAAAACCATGAAGGCCACGAATTTTCTACCGTGATAACCGTGCATTTTCTACAACAGCATGGAAACAAAAGCCAAGATAATTTGTTATCAACTATTGGTTAGACTAATCATGGCCTATGCTGCGCCCATATGGTGGAATCTAGGAGCACCCGTAATGGAAAAGTACCGCAAATTCGAAAGATTCAGCATCAAAGCTGCCACAGGCATGTACAGAACGGACAAGTCGGAATACTGAACAAGAATCGACAACAAGACACTGTACAATATGGCCGAAATACCCAGATTCGATATCTTCACCTTAAGACAAACGCGTAGTTACTACAGTACATTGAACAAGATCGATAACCTCTATCTGAAAAATCTCAAATGTGAAGATCCCATCATGACGTTTTCACTTATATGGACAAACTAGGACTCATCCAAAACGAGAACAACTTACCGATATTTTCTACCATATCAGCAGACATTGCACTGACAAAGCAATACCCATGACAAAAGACACTCATCAAAATAATCCGATATACTCAACGGCCATCTCGGATGAGGACAAACATTGCTTGGACAGACCATCCGAAGACTACCGGTGGCTCCAAGAAGATGCTAAATTTATCGATGAGCTCAGGAGACGAGCCAGACTAAAACAGCAGCAACAACGACATCAACAGCGGTAGAAATTATCTACGACTTTCACGTCGAACGGTACATCAGGCCTCAAGTCAATCGACACCTTGTATATATGTACATAATTTTCAGAGCTATATTATAGATTTTTATTTAGTATCAAGTAGATTTAAGGACAAACATTTTTGCTATGGTTTTTAATTTAATTTTTATCGTAGCCTCAATTCAAACAATCCGATTTTCTAAGAAACACAAACGTACGATCAAAATTAGATCCAAGTAGACATTACACTACAAATAAACTTTTTGGCGAGATTTATATACAAATATAATAAACCAAAACATCATTACACTATCGGTTTAGGTTTTTCTAAGTTCTTTTACACTTATTTTTATGTATCGGAATGATTTTCTAAATAAAGCCAACTTAAAAAAGGGAAATTTTTCGCCGATTACGAACATCATCGAGTCTTTGTCGAAAGACTCGAAATTACGACGGCTAAACGTGAAAAATGTGGTTCCTCACGTATTCGACGATTTCAAGGGATACTCCCACCCGTGAATTTGAATATTTTTTCGCGGATTAAACAGAATACGAACCTGATAGTTTTAAAAATCTACCATATACGTGACTTTCGACAAAAATCGAAGGCGGACACCAAAGTGATGTTGCTTGTCAGTCTACGATGTTGAAGTTTGCATCGTTGAAACGCAACGAAAGTTTCGTAGCCCAATTTTTTTGCTCATTTAGCTCCCCCCCCCCTCTCCAAAATGACTCAAACGTTTTTCAAGATCCTCATGAGAGATCTTCGGCCCAAAAATGTGAGCAAAGATTTTGGATCATAATGAAAAAGAGGAAATAAAAAATGCAAAAGGATTTTCGTCGTATTTCAACGATGCAAACATCAACCTTGTGTCAGTCTTTACTTCTATATCGAATTTTTGTGCTTCCAAATGTAGTCCATTCCCAGAGAGGCAACCCCCTATTCTTCCTCTTCGTCTTCTCCCCGATTCTCTCTCCCTCTCTCTCCCCCTCTCACTCTCTCTCTCCCCTCTCTCTTTTTCTCTATCACCGTCTGTGGATTTGTGATTGATCACATTTTTTATTGGGATGACGATTCAAATGAGCCTCTTCAGCTGTACGGAAGCGTTTAAAAAACTGTTTACGGGCAAGGGATGGCGAGGGAGGCCGAGGGATAGCGAGAGCAGCCGAGGGAGGGCGAGACTGCACAGCCAGCATGCGTATCATGCGTTGCTCCAACACGCCGGCAACACACTTTTTTCTTTTACAATGCTCCCATTCGAAGACCTTCCCTCTCGTCTCGCCTCTCTCCCTTCCCCTCCGTCCTCCGCCTTCTCTTCCTCCTTCACCGTTCGCTTCTCAACAGCTTCCCTCTCGAGCCTCACTTTGCGTTTCCTCTCGTCTCGAAAGCCTTCCTCTTCGTCGCATCCCTCGACGGACGCGCCCCCCCTCCACCCTCTTCCTCGCGCTATATCGATTTGCTCGATTTTGTCCCGTGAGCGAGCGAGATACATGTGCGTGTGTGGGTGTGGGTGCGCGTGTGCGCGTGTGCCTCTCGTAAGATCGAAAGAGAGCGAGAGAGGATGGCCGTTCGGCCCTCAGAATTTGCGGAATGCCTGTGCCTCTCTCGTGAACCCGTTGGTCCGGTTTTGTTAATTGCAAAAAGGATTCGGCGTGGAAGGTGGATCGCGCGCGGGAGGGTGCCTAAGACGGTGTGGCAGGGGGGGGGGGGATAGGAGATGGAAGGAGAAGGAACAGGCTTGCTCGGGCACGGGAAAGGAAGTGGAGAACGCGGTGAAGGAGAACCCCTGAGCCGAAGATCATTTCTTCTTCCTCTTTCCCACACTGCCTCTCTCTCTCTCTCTCTCTCTCTCTCTCTTTTCCGCTTTTGCTCTCTTCCTCTGCCCTCCCCCCTATGTCTTTTCCCCCCTATGTCTTTCCCTTTCTCGTCGCCTCTTCGACATCGAGCTCCTATCTCCATCAACTTCCGTTCGAACCTCATCGACCATTTATTTATTTTTACATCCGCCTCGTCCTGTCCCGAGAGGCTGAAGAAAAAATTGAGTAATGCCCGATATTGTTGGTGGATTCCTTACCCGTGTTTCATCCGCGACACCTCACGAGAATCTCTGCAAATTGAATGAGTGCCGGAATAAAAAGAGGGAAACTGATGTTGCGAGGAACAAATTACCGAGGAATGCGGCGCTTTATGTGGTATTGGACTTTGCATCGTTGGAGAGCAACGAAAATATTTATTTCTTCAATTGAGGATTAGAATTTTTTTTGGCACATTTAGGCTACTATCATTGGAATATTTTTGAAGATCTTTGCTAGGGATCCATGACCTATACGCGCAAAAGAACGGTGTCGAAGTTTGCGTCGCTGGAAAGCGAAAGGTCCCTTTAACATTTTATCCCTTCGAGTGCACACTGGGTCGTTTTGACCCAGTGATTTCTTTCGTGTAAGTACGTATTTTTCAACGTATGCCCCACTTTAGACGAATGTTTTGGCATTTAATTTTCGTTTTCGTCAAAAAAATAAGTTTAGGGTCATAAAATATGGATAATTTACTACAAAAAACGTCTCCACAAAAAAAAACCAAAAATGCATATTTACCGGAATACAACGATTTGAAAAACGCCTTGGGTCAGATTGACCCAATGTGCACTTATAGGTTGGCGGCGGAGGTGTGCACTCGAAGGGTTATTTATGGCATCGAAGTTTGCATCGTTGGAACGCAACAAAGGTTTAGTGGAGCAAACATCTTGTTAGCCATTTTAGTCTACAAAAATCGCACCACTGTTTTTTAGGGTTCTTATGAAAAATCTACAGCCCATGTTCGCAGGATAAGAATTCGGATGATGAAAAAATTGAAGAAATAAATGTAAAGAAAAAAGAATTTTCGTTGCATTCCAAGGATGCAAACTTCGACACGATTTTTATTTTCCTTATTTTCATTGTTGCAGATATTTTTTTATATATTGATTTATATTGTAGATCGGTAAATAAATATCGTGGATGAATGATTGAGGGTTTTTTGTCGGCGAAATTTGTCAAGGGAAGTTCAAAGGAATTCAGAAAAAGATAACTTCCATTGCGTTCCAACGATGCAAACGTCAACTTCGTACAAAAGAAGAGTTTAAATATTAAGGGGTTACCCCCACTTGCGATTTTGAAAAAATCGATTTTTTTTATTGCATTTTTTTGAAGTATAAGTATCTGAGAATGTGTCCTGAAAATTTCAAGTCGATCCGAACAAAAGTGACTGAGATATGAGCGTTGAAAGAGAAGAATCCGCGTTGAAAGAGCGTTAAAAGAGAAACTTCAAACGCGTTTTTCTCAAAATGGCATTTCTGAAGTCGGTGATCAAGATTACTCGAACACCAATGAACCGATCTTCTTGAAATTTTGCAAGCTTATTTAATACATAAAAATGTAGTCTTTAATCGTTCGATTTTTTTTTTCGAAAAAAAATGGCCGTTTTATAGCCAAAAAACGGCCGTTTTTTTCGTTAAAATCGAACCATTAACTTTGACTGTCCGCCATTTTGTGAAAAATGAATATTTTTTAAAATCCTTCGATTAAAGACTAGTTTATACTTATATTTGACTAAATCCATCCGCATTTTTTTCTTCAGATGATCCACTTCGCCGCAATGTTGGTCACCGCAAACCGTGTATATAAAAACATTATTTCATTGACGGCCATTTGCCACTAAACAATGTAATATTTTACAATAAAAAAATTACTGAAAGTTCTTCAATATGTGTTCTTTAAGATGGTATATTGATCGATTAAAAAAGTTTTGTATTTTTTTTTTAAAAAATTCATGAAAAAGGCCTTTTTTGCGCTACAAGTGGGGGTAACGCCTTAATCAAAATAAAGAAGGATTTTCGTGGTGGTGAAATGCAACGAAAATTCATTCTTTCCGATTGTTTAATTTTTTTTCCGGCTGTTTTAGGCTGCGATAATCACTCAAACCTGGTTACATACTCCGATTAGAAATTCGGACCTTAATTGGCTAAGAAAAATGTCGATAATTATGAGAATAAAGAAATGAAAAATTAACAACAAACAAATATAAAGAATCGTTGGATTCCAACGATCCAATCTTGGACGTGGATTTTTTGTTGTATTCCAAGGCTCGAGGACATTTTCTTTGCTCGCTCTTGTGAGGTTGAACCTTTCTCTGGGAACGTCTTGTGATCGTCGCGAGCTCGCGGATGTCATCGATGTGATCACGAGACAAACACGAATTACGATAATTATAGCGGTACATCTCTTTACGGTATCGAGATGAG